>CM057453.1:487417500-488617500 GCA_016271365.2 Neoceratodus forsteri | reverse complement strand
TAGTTGGGTTTGCCACTGATGCCCAGTGATCAGTCCTTAATGCTCCTCTTAGAGGTAAGCAGCTTTTTGGTTCTGAGGTTTACTCTGCTTTTAGGGGCCTTCAGACATCTAAAATTACCTTTAGGTCCCTTCATACCCTTAATCCAAAGCCTCTGGGTCCTATTGGAGACCTTATGCCTGCCCTGGCAGAGGTTATTCCTGTAGAACTGGGTATGGCTACCAGCATACCCAGGCTTCCCCTCAGGCTCCTTTGCCTGCCAATACCCATGTCAGAGTCACCAAAAGTGTGGGTCTTAGAGGTGCGCCTGCTATCCCCAGAGCCTTCTGACTCCCTTCTACCTCCCCCCACCTCTACAGATCAGGGTGTCCTTGTGGGAGGCTGCATCTCCCACTTCCTTCCAAAGTGGAGGCTGATCACAAAAGAAGCTTGGGTGCTAGAGGAAGTTCATTGAGGACATGCCCTAGAACTCCTCTATGTTCTTCCTGCACATCCTCCCTTGCCCAGCCATTAACCTCCAGGTCATCTTGCCCACCTGCTAAAGGAGGTTCCATTCCTACTCTGCAAGAAGGCCATACATCCTGTCCCAATTGCAGAAATGAAGCAGGACTACTATTATCAGTACTTCCATGTACCGAAATGGACAGATTTACATCCCATCTCAGGTTTTAGGGGGTTCCACCTGTTTAAAGAATACAATTGTTCTGTATGGTCTCTCTGCAGTTCCTGCTCCTCCTGCTGCTGCAAGGGGATTGGATTTGTGCCCTAGATATGGAGGATGCTTACCTCTATATCAAGATCTGCATGTCTCAAAGAGACTACCTGCGATTTAGGCTCTGAGGCTTTCACTATCAGTTTTGTGCCTTGCCCTTTGGCTTGTCCTCTGTGCTGTGTGTCTTTGCCCCAAATCCTTTGCCATGGTTGCAGCTGCTCTCAGAGGGAAGTGCCTTTATGTTTTTCTATACCTCAACAATTGGCTTCTGAATGCCCCACCAAAAGAGTTGATAATGTCTGCACTGTTCCACACTAGACAGCTATTAGAGCAGCTGGGCATTCTGGTCAACAAGCTGAAGTCAGTACTTACTCGGTGCCAGCATCTGAAATACATAGGGGCGGTTCTGGATACAGGAACTGGTTGAGAGTTTTTTGTCATGGACTGTGCTATGGCATTGATTGCTCAGGCTCAGATGGTCTCTTCCAGCAACTACATCTCAGTCAGACGTCTACTAATCACTCACTCACTCACTCACTCCTCACTCACTCAAACATTATTTAACCAGGTGAAACACCATTGAGCAGAACTCATTTACAAGATGGACCTGGACAGGTTGACAATAGCATAAGATACAGGTTAAAAGAAAGGACAAACTTACTACATTGAAACAATAAGGTATATGAAATAATGAATAAAGTGAGAAGCTGGGAGGCTTCCTCTGCACCAAGTAAGTGGCTTCATGGCTGCTATTGTTCTCACAGTCCTTCTGGTGTATCTTTGTATGAGGATTCCACAATGGTTCTTCTATGCCCCAATAGGCTCAGCATTCAGATGAACCAGAGTGTATTGTACAAGTGACTCCTCTTCTTTGCAGCTCCCTGCTCTGGTGGTTGGACAGCTCCATCTTGGAGACAGAGTCGCCCTTTCCTTGTCTAGTTCCTCTTCTAGTGATGATAACAAATGCTTCTATTTCCAGGTAAGGTGCAAATCTGGGCACCTTCTGGACTCAGGGTCAATAGTCCCCCCTTAGACATGGTTCCACACAGCAACACTATGGATCTAAGGGATGTTCTGCTTGGCCTACAGACCTTCACTATTCTTCTTCTGGGTCACCAGCTCTTGTTCCATACAGACCACATTTTGGTGAGACACTTCATCATCCTCCAAGATGGAGTTCACACATAACCTCTCTGCAGAGAGGCAATGAGAGTCTGGAACTGGGCTATAAAACACAACATATTTCTGACAACTATATTTCTGCTTGTACCTTCAACATCCTAGCAGAACATATCAGCCAGTCTCAGGCACTCTACCACAAATGGGAGTTGTTGGACTCCATTGTGGTTGACCTCCTTGAAAAGTGGGTTCACCTGGATGTTGACCTCTTTGCGTTTCCATAAAATACAAAACTGTGGCTTTTCTGCTTGACCATTCCAGTGCCTGGGGTTTTTTGACAAGATACATTGCCCGTCTTTTGGAAAGAAAGGTTCATGTATGGTTTTTCTTTGTTCTCTCTGATACAGTGCTCTGATCATGTTATGGACTGAGTCAGCCATGCTGATCCTGGTGGTTCTGTACTGGCCCAGAGAAATCTGGTTCTCTCTACTTCAGCATTTGACAGTGGAATCCCCTGTCTCACTCCCCTATAAGCAGGACTTCTGTTGCAGGAGCAGGGCTTTCTGGTACATCCTGTTCTTTGATCCTTGAACCTCCAGGCTGTGGCTTCTGAAGATGCAGAGCTCTCACACTTTTGGGTTTCCCTATCAGTTGCAGCTGTTCTTCTGGCAGCTCATAAGCCATTTGCCTCATATGCCTATATGCACAAGCAGAAATGTTTTACAATTTGGTGCACTGCTGGTTGACTGGACCCCTTCATGTGTCCATTCAGTCAAGTTGTGGACTACCTCCTGTCCCTTATAGATGTGGGCATCAGGTATTCCTCAATAAAGATTCACTTGGCTGTGGTGTTGGCTTTTCATGTCCTCACCAACAGCAAAAGTGTCTACCTTCAGTTTCTCTCAGGTTACTCCTAGGTACTCCACTTTTACACCCCGAGTCTGTGATCTGGTTACAGTGTGTGACTTTACTATGGTTCTGGGGACCCTTACTGTACCTCCCTTCATGCTTGCTGCTACTTGTGAGCTATGCTTCAAATCTTGGAAGACTTTGTTCCTTATGGCTATGACATATGTTAGACATATTTCTGATATTCAAGCTCTGGTTGCAAAGTCTCCTTATCTTGTTTTCTTTAAGGCTCGGGTTACCTTGTGTACCAATCTTCATTTTATGCCAACGGTAATTTCTGATGAACACTAAATCAGACTATTGACTTTATAGTTTATGTTTTGACTTCCATGGATTGTTGGAAACGTATACACACGCTTGATGTCCATCAGACATTGCATTGGTACCTTGATTGCACTAAGGATTATAGAAAATCCACTCAGCTATTTGTTGCTTTCACACCGAGTATGGTGGGTTCTCTATTTCTAAGCAGGGATTTTCCAACTGGTTAGCCTGCAGCATTACTTTCTTTTAACAGAAGCACGGTTAGCTGATTCCTGGTCCTGTCCTAATCTGTGCTCACTCCGCCCATGGAGTGGATACTTCTATGGCTTGTTTTCAAAATGTGTCTGCTGCTGACATCTGTGCTGCTGCCACTTGGGAGTATGGTTCATACATTAACTAATCATTAAAGTCTGGACATCGTCTTTCATAGATGTGCCAGATTTGACTTTACTGTCCTGCAAGGCCTCATTTCTTAGGGTATTTCGATATTTCCTTCCTTTCTCATAGAAACATAGCATTTGTCAGTAGATAAGGACTGATTGGTCTACCCAGTCTACCCATTCCCCCTACCTACTGTATCAAGGCAGGTCCTACTTGATCTCAGGGTCATTCTCCCTTCTCCCTTCCTTTCCATTAAGATTCCATTATGCCTATCCCATGCACTCCTGAACCCCACCAGTTTTCATCCCCACCACATCCAGTGGTAGGCTGTTCCAGGAATCCACCACTCTTTCTGTGAAGATGCAATTCCACACATCTCTTCTGAACCTACCCCCCCTTCAGTGTCATAGCATGTCCCCTTGTTGTAGAGCACCTTTTTCTCTGAAAAAGACTTTCCTCCTGTACCTTATTTGCCCTGTGAGGTAGTTAAAGGTCTCTATCATATCCCCCTCTCTCTCTCCTTTGTTCCAGAGTGTACATATTGAGGTCCAGTAGTCTCTGGCTGCAGGACTTTTATACAGATCCTGCACCATTCTTTTTCCATAGAAGAGTTTGGACTCCTGGCAGAACTGGGCAGCTGGCTCACCCTGTCCCCATCATCTGAAGCCATCCCCACCTACTCTGTTACCTAGCACCTTATACCCCATGGACTGCCCCTCTGCAGCAGGGCCAGGGAGAAAGGGCCTCCTCTGGAGCACACTTCCAGACTGTTCCAGGACCCGAAAGGACAAGCAGAACTTCATGGAGCCTGTCCTTCATGTTTTTTCCTCTGAATTTCTTCCCCTGGTGCCACAGACGTGCAGTGAGCACATGTGTGAGCTCTGTCTCTGTGGAGACACCCCTGGTGCTCTGAACATGAGTCCACCCACAACATGATTCACATGTACCACCACCTGGATTCCTTCAGGTGGTAGCTGAGTTGTGAGTCAATGCTATCCCCCCCTCCCCAAGGAAGGAGAGCAGTCCTATGCATACTCAATCCTTCCTCCCCTGGCCAACCCTTTGAGTGACCCACATCTGTTCCCAAAACTAGGTCACCGGCATGGGAAAATGTAAGATGTCCATGTGCCTCAGCCCTCTTCGCTACCACCTCCACTCTGTCTATATCCTTCCGGAGATGTGGTTTTCACAGTTAGACATACTTTTCAAGGTGGGGTTGTACCAACAATCTATACAGAGGCAACACCAGCTCCCTCCTTCTGCTGGTTATACCCTTCCCTATGCATCCCAGCATCCCACTAACCCTCCCAACTACCTTGTCACACTGCCTGGCCAACATTACATCATCTGATATGATTATCCTCAGGTCTCTCTCATGCTTGGTGGTTGTCAATAACACTCCACCCAATTTGTTCTCCACCCTTGGATTGCTGTGCCCTAAGTACATCATTTTGCACTTTTTTGCATTGAAACACAGCTGCCCTTCCCTTGACCATTCCTCTTGTTTTCTCAGGTCTCTGCTTATCCTTTCCACTCCTCCTGGAATGTCCACCCTATTGTATATTTTTGTGTCATCTGCAAAAAGGCATACCTTCCCCTCAACCTCCTCTCCAATATCACTTATAAAGTCATTAAAGAGGACCAGTCCCAGCACTGATTCCAGAGGCACCCCACTGGTCATCCTCCACTCCTCTGAGTGTATTATTGTTACAACTACCCTCTGTCACCTATCCCCAAACCAGTTTCTTACCCCGTTTACAGCCTTTGTACCCACTGCTCAGTTACCCAGCTTATGTACCAGTCTCTTTTCTAGAAAGGAGTCAAAAGCTGAAATCTAGGAAGATCATGTCCATTGCTCCACCCATATATGATTCCTTTGTTACCCACTCAAAGAAATCTATCGGATTCATTTGACATTACTTGCCTCTACCCCCAATGAATCTATGCTGCCTCAGGTCTTACAACTCACTGGATTTGACATATTCTACTCTCTTTTCCTTCAGCAATGATTCCGTTAACTTTCCCATCACTGATGTCAGGCTGACTGGCCTGTAATTGCCAGCCTCCTCCCTTCTACCACTTTTGTGAAGTAGGACTGTATCTGCTCTCTTCTCTTCCAGTCCTCCAGAACCACTCCTGTTTCCGGTAAGCTGTTTAATAAGATTGTCAAAGGTGCAACCAGTACCTCTCTGAGTTCCTTCAATACCATTGGATGCATCCCATCTGGTCCCATTGCTTTGTCCACTTTCAGATTTGCGAGTACCTTTAGGTCTCTACTCTGAAACTGGACTAGTATCCACCTCCCTTCTCCCACCAGTGCTCAAGTTAATTTTTCATGGCCTCTCCCTTTTGTCTTTCTCTGTGAACACATTGAACAGATGTATCTGTTCAAGAAGTCTGCCTTTTCCTGGTCCCCCCTCTGCACAGTCCCCCTTTCTTTTTAATCTTATAATCCCTCCCCTGGTCTTCCTCTTCTCATTTACATACCTGGGAGGCATTATAGGAGGCAGTATAATGTAGTGGTTAAGGGCACCGAGCTTCAAACCTGGAGACCTGGGTTTGAATCCTAACAGCCCTCACTTGCATACTGTGTGACCCTGAGCAAGTCACTTAACTTCTTTGTGCTCCCAGGTTGCACCTGAAAACAAGCTCCAGCTTAGTATACCTTTCCTGGTTAACAGTTTCCCCTTCCACCCACCTAAAAAAATGTCTTGTCCCCTTTTGTTACCTCTTGTGTTATTCTTTCTTCAGTTTGAGCCTTCGTGCAACTTACTCCTTTCCCTGCTTCTCTGTTTCAGCTGATACATCTCCTGATCTTCCTCCCTCTTTGTCTTCTCTTGTACCTTTTAAATGCTGCCCTTTTGGCATTTACCTTTTCAGTTAACTCTTTTAAGAGCCATATCAGTCTCTTCTTATATTGTCTTGCGCATGTGCAAGCAACATCTTATGGTAGTAATGGCACAGTGAGAGGTATGTCAGTGTTGGCGAATGCAGGGCACACTTTAGTATGTGTGTCCCTCATTCCCAAAATAGTCAGCAAGCTATCGTCATTGCAGAAATTATGTAAAAGTGCCACCAACCTAAAAGAAATGTGCTGCTGCAATGAGAGACAAGCTCATCATGCAGTGGCAGAGATTACATGCCTCTGGTACGTCCCTTTCCTGGTAAAACATTTCAATAAACATGGCAGCACACAATCACCAAACAAAGCCGACATCAGGGGTGCACTCCCTATGTTGGCATGTCCCCCACCCCCCACATTGTGTGGCGCACTGGGAGCCCACCTGAGTGTGCTGCCACTCACACAAAGCTGACCATGTTGGCATGTTCCTCCCCCATCCCCATTGCATGGCACACTGGGAGCTCACACCAGCGTGGTTAACAAATTCTCACACAATGTCCAGTTCTGGTTTGCCTCCATTGTGTGGCACACTGGGGTCCAACCCCAGTGTGCTGTGCGCTCTTGCGGCGATGTCTGGTTCCGGTTTATCCACATTGTGTGGCACACTGGGAGCCCACCCCAGTGTGGCCAACAAATCCTTGCAAGATGTCTGGTTCTGTTTTTTTTTTTTTGTTACCTGAAAAAACAGAAAATGATCCCTCGTTGTCTGTTATTCCTCCCTACCCCAGTCTGCACCTGCCCTCTGTGCACCCCACCTCCCCACACACACCCTTCACCCATACTAACCTCCAGAGGTCTGGCGCTGCGTTCTTCGGTGGAGTGGGAACACATCTGGACTCTTCAAAGGTGAACTGCAAAATGAAGAAATGCCAGTAAGCTGTTAAATGGCATCAGTGGGGGGGGGGGGCAACTTAGGTGGATATCTCAGTTATTTTTTTGAATTTTAGCTCCAAATGTTCAACATGGGGTTCTTGGGACTCCAGCTCATGAACACATGTACTGTCATCTCGTTATTCAGTCCTGAAAGGTGATCTTGCGGTTATTGTGAGGAATCACCTTTCAGAACTGATTAACAAAATGACAGTGCCACTGATCATGAGGTGGGGGTCCAAGAAAGCCTATGTTGCAAATCTGGTGAAAGAATTCCAAAAAATGACTGTGTTATAAGCGTGCATTGCACAGTTTCCATGTACGCTCGAAACTGCAACAATTTTTAATATCACTCCAGATTTTCAAGATTGCCATTTTTTCATGCCTCCTTATGAACAGTACAGCTGTCATTTTTCACATCCTGCCCAAAATGTGTTTTTGCACATCTAGCACACAATGGTGCAGTCACTGTGGGAAATCAACTTTTGGGGCAGATTAACAAAATCACAGTGTTACAGTTCATGAGCAGCGTTCCTAAAATGCCTATGTTGAAAATTTGGTTAAAAAATCCCCAAAATAACGGTGTTATGGGTATACATTGCGCAGTTTGTACGCACGTTTGTGACTTCACCAATTGTTCATATTTTCACTCCAGATTTTTAACATTGCCATTTTTTTACACCTGCTCACAAACAGTACAGCTGTCATTTTTCACATCCTGCCTGAAATGTGTTTTCGCACCTGTGGCTCCAAATGGTGTGGTTGCTGTACAAAATCACCTTTTGGCTAATGAACTGATAGTGCCACTGTTTATGAGGTGGGATCACAAAAAGCCCATGTTGAAAATTTGGAGTGAAAATACCAACAAATGCCCGGGGTGTTAGGGTTTCCAACCATAACGCCCCACCCTGTAGAAACTGTCAGGCGTGAGTGGTGTGGCTTGGGATTGTCAGCTGTAATGCTTATGCCATTCGGCCCTCATCCCCACCCTGCCAGTGACAGGCATAGAGGTGTACCTTGGACTCTTTGTCCCCAAAGTTCACCCCATTCTCCTATACTGCACCCATCTCAGTGTATTTCCTTATGAATGGGGTGAGCTTAAGGCCTGAAGACCCCAGGGCACACCGTGTCACTTGTTGGTGTCTGCAGGGTAGGGTTAGGTGAAATGGCATGAGTGTTATGGCTGACAACCCAAAGGCACACCTCAATGCCTGTCAGTCTCTGCAGGGTGGGGTTAGGGCTGGCGTCAGTTCAGTACTTCACCGCTATTCCTATTATGCATCTCTGTAACTCCTGCACTACCAATGCCAATGCCAGAAAGACAACATTCAGCATTGGCAAATGCTTGTTTTCTCTTGCTTTTGCTCACTTGCTTGATGCAGAAGTGTGTTGCTTTGTTACGCCCCCTTTTAGCTTCACCCACTGTCCCTCCACCCCACCCAGGTTGCACCTATTTGTAAGTTCATTTCTGAGGCATTCATCCATCTTTATAAAATCTACCCTTTTGTAGTCCAGGACCCTCACCTTTGTGCGCTTCGATTCCTCAACCATCTTATATTAAACCACACTATATGGTAATCAATGGTCCCTAGGTGACCTCCCACCTTTATGTCTGCAACACTGTCTCTATTAGAGAGTATCAGCTCCAGTATAGCCTCATTAGGAGTGGGTTTGCTAACAAGTTGCCCCCTGCAAGGAGTTCAGCTTGTTCCTGCTTATAGCCAAAGCAGCAGATGGGAGGCTCCAATCTACATCCGTCAGATTGAAATCCTCCACCAACAGCACTTCCTCATTTTCTGCCATCTTGCCAAAGGCTTCCACCGGTACCTTATCCAACTCCTGCCATGTCCCAGTCATGGTTTTCAGTACATCATGATTCAGCAATGGCCATGATATGCAGTACACCATGAACTGGTAATGACCATAATATCCAGGTCAGCCTTTGCCATGATGGCCTCTAGTTCTGGAATATTATTTCTTAGCTTTCTAGCATTTGTACACATGGTCTTCCAGATTTTGTTACCACTCTGTTTGTTACAACTCTTTTATACTTTTTTCCTTCCCTCCTTTCCCCTCTTTTTTTAATGTTCCCATTCCCAATCTCCTTCATTTCTACCCCCCGCTTCCTTTATTAATTTACACCATGGGGTATTTCTCTTTCTTTAGGTTCTCCCTACTTCCTACTTTAGCCTGTGGGGGGGTAAGTTTCTGCCTCCCCAATTTCTTCCACCACCCCCCTTGGCTAGTTTAAATGTTTATTGAAGTAACATTTGAACCTTCCACTGAGGATTGGGTTTCCCCTTCTAGAAAAATGCAGGCCATCACTCCAGTGTAGGCCCTTATCCTTCCAGATCAGTTCTCGGTCTTCAATGTTGCTTAACCCCTCCTCATTGCAAGAGTCCTTCAACCATGAATTGAAGCTACTGGTGTGAAAATCCCTCTCATTTCCTTTGTCGTAGACAAGCAGTACCTCAGCAAAGGCCACTGAATGTACTACCTTGCCTAAAACTTCTCCCCAGTTCCTTGACATTTCCCTGCACTGTCATAGCCCCATCCTTAGCTTGGTCATGAGTTCCCAAGTGGACAATGACATTCAGCTTTGCCTCCTTTTCAGCTACCTTAGCAATCCTCAGGATCTGCTTCCTATCCCTCTGAGCCATGGCTCCTCATAGGCACCTAACCTCCTTCCCCCCTCCCTCCCTTCCTATTTCTAAATCTATTCCCCCACAGTATCATTCCCACCAAAAGTTGATTCCTCTTCCTCTGAGGTAATCTACTGCCCTTTTTGGGGTATGAATTAAAGAGGATACCCACAGCCTCCTTGTCCACTACCATGAGTGCCTCCTTCTAGCAGTGCTGCTCTGCCAGAATGGCGTAGGAATTATGTAGTGGTACCACTTGAGGAATGTGTCTAACCATCTCTGCCCTACCAGAATCCACCATTATCCAGCCGCTCTTCCTCCCAGGCATTCTCTGAGGCAACGGTGTCAGACAGGGTGGCCCCTTGGTGATTTCATACTGCTTGGGAGTCGTTCCATGATGTGGCTCAATAGAGGCTGATATCCTTGAAGAAGAATAGATAGTTACCTACTATAACAGCAGATCTTTGAGAGAATCTCTTCCATTGAACCACAGCTCTCCCTCCCTTTTCCCCTTTTTTCAGGTGGTGGGTTGTTAGCCTGTCTGCTCTCACAAGCTAGTTCTCCTCTTGTACCTGATTTTGGCAAATATTTCTTAGATTTCATACATCCTCACCAGTGTGCCCAGTTTCGACCTGGTTGCTTTGGTCCCTGTCAGTTCAATGATCTTCCAATCTTGTTTCCAGCAGGGAACTGAGGCATGATTGTGCACCCACATAATATAACTGGCAATGATGCACATCGATGTGGGAGGCTCCAGTTAGCAAAAGTTTTCAGGTGGTCCTGATTCAAACAGCTTATAGTTCCATGAAGTGGTTCAATGAAGGAGATTCTCTCCAGGATCTACTGTTATGATAAGTAACTATTCTTTTCTTTGACTGTACTGTCATGTACCCAACAGTGCCATGACCCTGTTCCAATATGACCAGCTCCAATCTCCACCATGATCACATGCGAACATGTACTTGGTGGAATTGTCATGGCCAAATATTTATCTGCTCCTTTCCTCCCTCTCCATGCCTTTCTCCTAATGTTTTTTGCAACACATGCATGACTGACGATGTCATGACGCTGTGCACTAACAAGAATGACTCCCAATTTGTAGATGATTCTATGCTGCACACCTGGCACACAGATAAGACACAGTGCTGTATGACTCATACGATAATAGGGAAGAGTGGCACTGCTAGGCCACCTCTCTGCTGACAGATCACACACACCACCACACTGAGAGATCTTGTGTCTCACACAGCAATCTACACTACTTTTCACTCATTTACTGTCTGGAAGGCTGACACACAGACAGAAAATAAGATGAGTTTTTGTGTCCTGCTACACCACCAGTAGTCAGCAAAAGAAAAAAAAATGTCAACTAAATCCTTTCAAATCACCTTGATCCTTTCCCCAGTCTTCTATATTCAATCTACACTGTTCCTGCTGCAGGAGAGAAAAATATACAAGGAAAAAATATATCTTGATTTCGGTGCCCTCTACTACACCACCAGCACTCAAATAAAATAATAATTGTTAAATAAATATTTTTTTTTAACAAAGGATGGCCTGTAGCCACAAGTATTTAGGGAATGAGCTGCAGAACTGGCAGTACCCTTAAATGGTCTATTTAATAACTTACTGGAGTTTGGAATGGTGCCAGTGGATTGGAGACCTGCCAGCATACTGCCCCTTTACAAAGATGGGATAGGGAGGATCCAGGCAACTACAGGTCTGTCAGCCTTACATTCCTTGTAGGGATGTTAATGAAGGAAACCTTAGTGGCCAACATAGGGGACAATGGACTGTGGGACAGCAGCCAGAATGGATTTGTGTCAGGGAGGTGTTACCAGACCATCCTGGTACTGTTTTTCAATTGGGTCACCAAGGCAGTTCACACAGGACAGACAATTGATTTGCTGTAGTTCAATTTCAACTGGGACTTTGATTCTGATACCGTACAGGAGACCACTGAAGAGGTTGGAGAACTTTGGAGTAAAGTGGGGTTTAGTTAGGTGGCTAGGAAGTTCTTGGGGGGCAACAAGGGGTAGTGATGAATGAGGCTAAATCAGGGGGACAGGGAGATCATGAGCAGAGTGCTGCAGGGATCGGTCCTTGGACCTGTTCTATTTAATATGTTCATATGTGACACTTCAACTTGATCGAGTCTTCCTCAGGGACAGCTGGAGGGGAAGGTACTTTTGCATCAACTCGTGGGTCTGCTTGTTGTTTCTAACCACTTTATCAAGTGCTACAGAATCTGTTGGAGTTTGTTTCAGGTGTGGGGGCTGGCCACCTTTTACTGAATGCACTGACCCTGTTAAGGTTTGGATTGTGGTTTCCACCAGTTGGAGGATCAGTTACTGCATAGGAAGCGGAAGTGGGTCAGACAAATTATTGAAGCAAAGCTGAATTTATAGGCTGAAACAAAAAGTGGAACTGAAAATGCTGACGTGGCCCCCTTCTCTCACCCTTAGAAGAGAGGTGAACTGATCTGTATAGTGTTAGATTTACTCTGTGTCCATCCACGTCACAAAAAGTATACAGCACATCAGAATATTTGTTTCACCACACTTGATGAGTATTGTACTACAGCAATATTAAGGTAGAGTGGTTTCTTTGATAATCGATTTGCTAACTTTTTATGTTTTTTTGTATCTTTTTGCAGACTCCATTTTCCGCTACTTGCTGTGTGGTCTGCTTTCTGCTATGTGAGCCCTGCTGTTGTTACAGTGAGGCAGGCCCTCACAGTAGAACAATGGGGGGCCAAGTGTCACAACATTCTTCTGTTTATTAATACATACAATCTTTCAGGAACAAACATTTTGTTGTAGTCTGGTGTGCCGTTACCAGTCTACAACACACACTTCTTGCAAGTGAGTGCCTTACTCTACTTCAGATCTGGCACTGTGCAATGTGCCTTTTATTTCTGAGGTTTCAGGAAAGCTAAAGTGACAGAGTGGATTTGTTTTGGTTTTGAGGAGCAGCTGTGTGCATGCTTCAAAGCACATCAGACTTGCACATATTACTCATACTTAGAAGCTTGTTTTATCTTTACCCCAGGCAACACTGAAAATAAAGTAACAAAGCAGTTTCCTTTTTTCTTTTGATGGGGTTAACTGTGTTCATGCATCAAACTAAGTGCATCAGGCAGTCAGACATACGTAAAGTTCTAATTCTAATAATTAAACTTATATTACACAGTCAGACTACCATCTTCTGCTGGGCAGGCCTAGATAGATGCCACTTTTTTCTTTACTCGGACATCACTGAAATTAAATTGACACAGCAGATGTTTATGCAGGCACAGTAGTGTGCATCAATAGCATATATATATATATATATATATATATATATATATATATATATATATCTATATAAATATATTATGGTAGCACAGTAGTGCTACCATAGTTAGTTGAGGAGCCATTTACATGTTAAATCCAAAATTTTGCACCTTAATAACTTTGCAACCATTTGACGGATTTGCCTGAAATTTGGAATACGATCAAGAACTGTACACCTTGGATCTGCCAAGTTTCATACCCGATCAACTACACAGATTCGGAGTTAAGCGTGATCAGGGTGCATTTACGCTTTTCGGAATTCTACAGTCACACCTACAGGTTGCACGGTTTATGGACTGGCCTGAAATCTTTAGGGAATGTGTGGCCTGGGTCCCCAATGTGCCTTTCAAAAATTTCGTAAAAAAATATTAAACGGTTGAAAAGTTATTCAAAAAACAATTTCCCATTATAAATCAATGGGAAAAGTTAACAAAAAGTTTGACAGTGTCACAAATGCATTTTTACTTTCGCAAAGGGCCCTCTTACTTTCGCAAATCCACCATCTTACTTTCAGTTAGCGATCAGAAAAATGCTTGCCATTTAAATTTGGGACCCTCTAGCAACCTAATTATTTTTGTATTCACCTAGTCAGAGCCTGAGGATGCTAGCCATGTCTTTATTTTGGGGTAAGACGCCCCAGAAATATGTTTTTCAAATTTTTGGAAAAATGCTTTCACAAAGTACTTTCATGCTCTGAAACTATCGCAAATTTTTATGAAAGCTTCATAAATTAGACAGTACTTTTCTAGGTTATGGGGAAATGACAGCACTTCTTTGGCACCCCACTGCAAAAGAATGATTGGGAGTTTTGGGCTGAAATTTGAAGGGAACGCAGCCAACATCTCCCAGATGTGCCATTCAGTGTTGTGTTGAAAAACTATTACATGGTGGCAAAGGTACAGCACTCCAAAGTTAACAGTTTTTCCCATAGGATAACATTACGGCAACCGACGCATTACAGGAATCCTTTGGCACCCTGCTGCAAAATAACGGTTTGGTCATTTTTCCTGAAATTTGGAGGGAAGACAGCCAACAGCCCACAGATGTGCCTTTCAGTGGTTGGGTGAAAAAATATTATAGGGAGGCAAAGTTATGGCACTCCGAACTTCTCTTTTTTTCCCATAGGATAACATTACGGCATTTGCCACGCCTTTCAGGGCCTGTATCTCGGAAACGGTGCGAGATACAGACTTTTTGTCAGAAAAATACTTAGGCCCCCTAATTACAGAACTAGCCAGGACAGTCGTAAATCATATGACTTTTAAATTTTTTTCTACGTCGTACCTATTTACCTATATAACCTATTTAGTATTCCAAGTCCTCATTTTCTGCTCCGATGCCCATTGTTATGCACACATTCTTTGTACTCACTGTCTTTCTCTATGTAGCTTTTGGGGAAAACCAGCCTGTGTGCTTGCATTACTGTTACAGTTGCCCTTTCCGCATGTGGTTCCGTACCCATTTCACTTACCGTTGACGTCTACGCCACCACGAGCATTATCATTTGCGTTTTCATTTGCGCTTGCATTTCTGTTATTTTTTGCCATTTGTGTCTACAATACTGTTTCTCTTTCTGTTTCACTTTGCGTCATCATGCCCATTGACATTTCCATTTGCAGGCACCATGTTACTATGTGACAACACATCACGTGGCAGGCCATTCCCGTCTACGCCACCGTGTGCGTTACCCTTTCTGTTCTCATTCATGCTTGCATTGCCATGTGCACCACTGTTAGTGCTTCTGTTTGTGTTGCTGTTCCTGTTACTATGCCACAAGACATCATGTGGCGGGAGCACGGGGCCCTCCCGCCGCTGCATTACATTCACTATTTCTCGTTATCATTCTCAAAAAGAAGGGAAATTAGAGGCAAAAAACTCAGTTTAATGCATTAGCTAGGGCTGTTCCACAGCGACAAAAGTGAGGAAATTTGGTGTTAGGGTTGAAAATCCCCCTTGGACCCCCTGCCCACCCCCCAATCGTCGGTCCTAACTCTCACCCCATTCTCCTATACTTCTGCTGCTTTACACATGTGATGGGGTGAGAGTTAGGGCTGTCACTGCAATACACACCCCAATGCTGGTTTGGGGGGTGGGCGGGGGTCCAAGGGGTTTTCAACCCTAACACCGAATTTCCTCACTTTTGTCGCTGTGGAACAACCCTAACTAATGCATTAAATGGATTTTTTGCCTCTATTATATATATAAATATATATATATATATATATACAGTATATATATATATATATATATATATAAAAGACAAAGGCTGCGTCAGCATGTGGTCTAAAAGCAAAACAAAATGGTTATATTAAATGCATGCTGAAAATAGAAAATAGAGTTAAAAATCTATGTTTTGACCTTAGATCTTCTTCAGGAAATATCTAAAAGAGAAAAAATTGTTTTTCTCTTTTAGATATTTCCTGAAGAAGACCTAAGGTCGAAACGTAGATTTTTAACTCTATTTTCTATTTTCAGCGTGCATTTAATATAACCATTTTGTTTTATATATATATATATATATATATATATATACACACACACACAGAGCTGAGCATTAAGTGTATAGTACTTAGCATACTGTAACTTACTGTTGTAGCCAAACTTACAGTTGTAGCCATCTGGTTGTTTTGAGTATTTCCGGACATTTTGTAACATTTCTGTAGCAACTCTCTCTGATGGTCCTACAGCAGTACTGCAGGCAGGCAGGAAATCTCTCCAAAGATGTCACAGAGATGTCAGGAAATATCTGGGCATATCAGTGGCTGAAACTGTAAATACTGTATATATAGTGCTGTTCTGACTCCCAGATAGGCACAGGGACTCTGAAGCCTGGTGTTCATGGTGACAAATATACTGTGTGGGAAGGGCCAGGGTGTTGCCATTGGTGGTGGTGATAGTTCTAACACTGGTGTTGTAGTTGGGACTTATGGTGGAGGCACTGTAGGGGCAAACTGGGTAAGAAGAGTGGCAATCCTGAAAGGAAAATGTAGCGGGCAGAGTATGTGTGGCAATGGCTGTGGGCACCATTGAATGGAAGTGAGTCAGAAGGGAGCATCCTTTCAAAATGTATCAGTGAGAGCTGGAGGTAGTGGTGGTGGTGGTGTGACTAAAGCACACAAGTCCTCTTAGTACTGTGGTTTAGGAGCTGCTGATCCAGAAACACATCTGAGCAGCAGCAGTGAAGCACAGATGGTAGAAGCAAAGTAAGACACCAGGGAATTAGAAGGTGAGAGAGTAGAGGACCATGCATTAGGACTTGTTTGACATGACAAGAAGGTAGAGGAGAAGGCTGTGATGGTGTTTGAGACAGAGAGTGTCTGGCGTGAAAGTGGGAGTAGAGGGGCTTCAGCCAAGGGCAAGCCATGATGATTATACGATGGTGGAAAAGGTTGTTGGGAAGCTAAAGACAGTAGGATGAAAACATAATAAGGAAGTGTAGGAGAAAACATGAATGTGGATACCACTGGTACTACCATAATCTAACGTGAACCTGAATTTACAGGTGATTTAGATGCCAACTGCACATGGGTCTCAAGAGAAAAAACCTGGTGGTTGTAAAAGGAATCAAAGGGTACTGGGTCATAATACCACTACAAAAACAATGTAGCAATAATTGTACTGTGTAAAGCACGGAAACATTCAGAGCGACAGGGGTATAATAGCAGTAGATAATTGCCACTACCCCTGTTGCTGTGTGATTCAGCTGTGTATGTACAGTATCAAGTTGCCATGCTGTGTGGTATCTGGTCGAGCCACTCCCATGGTGGAGTGGCTATGGCACCAGCACGCAGCAGGGATGGAGACCTGGGACCAGGGTTCAGTTCCCCCTGGTCTCCTGGTGTTGCTACTTTTTTTTTCTAAAAAATGAAATTTCCTCCCGCCTGAGTTTCTCCCCATCCCTGAAGTCCACACCCTCTTGGAGATGATTATTTTTAATCGGGGGGGGAGGTGAATCCCTCTCACATTGGGGGGGTGTGGAGGTAAGGCCTCCCCTTAAAAATAAAGAGGTCCTATTATTTTCAATGAGCATTCGCTGTTGTTGTAGGGCTGGTGTTTTGTCCAGCATTATGTTGGAATACAGCAGTTGGCTTGCAGCATGTATTGCCACACTGTTTTTGGTGGCAACATTATCATCCCTTGCTGAATCAAAGCACCAGTGGTACTGGGTGGTGCCAAGGCTTGAATGACAGTACATCCACGACAACACACTCACACAAATGCTTGTATATACACACACATACATAAACACACACACACACATGTGCACGCACACACACACACACACACACACACACACACTTACAAACATGCTCATTATAGCTTGCCATGGCAGTACTTTGCACCAGAGAAGCTTTATAGATTTTGAAATATGCAGTGGATACTCCTGCTCCTAGAGGGTTTTCTTGCTATCACCACCAGCAGTGATGGCTTCTGGTCATAGAGGTCCTTTCTCAATGTGACTCCCCCTGTGAATTCCCTGTCTGACTTACCTGAGCTGACCCCCCCACCAAAAAAAATGTGGCCTGATCTCAGGTGTCAGTACATTTTCCTGGTTGGTAACCCCTTCATCCCCCCCAAAAGTTAAACTGGCAGCAGAAGCAATGGAGAAATACAATGTGAGCAGCATGACAAGCAGCTGCGAGTGACAGGGATACATCCCGATTAGGTATTCTCATGTGTTGGACATGAGTGCTGGTTCCCTGCTGTTCAACTGTATAGGAAAAAGTTCCAAACAGAACAACAGCCCACTGACTGCGCAACTACACAGATTCTATAACTGATGCACAGCTGACTTACACAAAAGGTAACATTTATCTTAACAAAATTATCACAAAGCATCAGAAGTACTGACAGGCCCCAAAGGAAGTGATCTGTGTTATGTAAATAAAATACTTTTGAGATGTTTTATAATATACATAAATGGAGCTCGGTAAACATCTCTCGGCTAATAGTTTCTCCTTGTGACTTTTTGCAAATTGAGAACCGCGATACAAAGCTAAGTGATTCTGGAGTCCTAAGAAATTACAGTGGGATGCTCTTAATTAGCAAAAAGACATCCCCATTTTGATTCAGTGCTAAATCCATTTTTATTAGGCATGCTACTTTTTGTTTTTGAGAAACACAACATTTAAAATTTCTAATCACACTAGCGGAACACCCAGTCTCACAGTAAACACACACTGAAAGTCAAGGCCCCCATATTCAGACACAACTTTTGTAATCACATGTGAAATGGCATGTGGCTATCAGGGAGGCATATTCATAAGGCAGGAAGTATGAATACCAGGCTGCTGTAGCACCGAACAAAAAGCATAAGCACGGTGCACTACCGCTCCCTGCTGGCAACAGATAACCAGGAGCAAAAGGTGATAGTCCATCCCAAGTGGAGCAGCACGTTTGCTGCTAGGTGTATGCAGAGGCCTGTGTGTGAATGACCGCATATGGCATACAAGGTGCTAAGGGGCCATTTGTATGCCATGATGTGACAATTAGCAGCTCTGTACAATGCCCACATACATATAGTTGAGCCTACTAGGATGCAGTGCAGTGTCTTAGGTTTTGAATGACAAAAGGAATTAATTAGCATTGAAACTGCCTTGTTTCCTGCGGTACCCCTGCTGCAGAAGGCTGCAGTATTTTGTTGCATCCTGGCGGGCTCCAGTGTGTGTATGTATGCAAGGAGACATTGTGCAGAGCTTCAACCATTGCCCCCACCCTCATCTGATCCCCTTGCACAAATGTAGAAATCCCTGGCTGCCTAGTTGTAGCCCCCAAGCACCTTGATCCCTGTTGTGAAATTCCCACTCCCACCCTGATATATGATGTGAAAAGAAATTACCCTGGTATGCCAGTGGCACCCCTCCTCACCCCAATTCCTGTTGCGAAAAGGAAGCTCCCTGGTTGTCCACTTATACAGTAACTCCTCCTTGATCCTGTTGTAGAATGGCATCCTCTCCTTTCCAGCACTGTCCACTCACTCAGAACCCATCACCATTGACCACCAGTCCAACACCTGTAAAAAGACCATGGATGTGATGGGCAGAATGGTTGATGGTGACCAGCCCAGACCTTTCTCTCACCATTTTAACCAGTAGCCTTTGGAATAACGGACTGAGCGCATGCTTACTGTATTTCTTCTGAAGAGTCAGTTTGGATTCAAAGCGCTTGAATTGTCTGTGATGTAGTCTCTCCTCTTTTACTTGCCACAATACATGCTTGTTATTTACTGTCCAGGTTAATTTCTATTTTTACGTGCACCGCAGTTTTGTGTATTTCTTGCTCCACCCTACATTGCTGCTGAAAATTCACTCCTGTCATTTTTTTTGTTTGCTAATTTTGGACTCTAAAAAAAGATTTGCTTGTGGGTATTACTTGTGCAATAATTACATTACTTTTAAAAACAGAATTATATTTTTTAGACATCTGTAATGATACTTGACAACTATTTATAATACTTGAGGTACTACCATAAACAGTACATATTTTAGAAAGTTAAGTTGTGTGTGTATGCAAGGAAATATTAGAATTTCGTGGACATCAGCTCTGACACAGAAACCTTAATACATGATGATGATTAGAGTGTACATATTCATGTTTCATTTTCCCCTTGGGACTTTTATTACCATGTACTTTAGTTTTGAATGACATTCTCTTTGATACTGTATCATGCATCAAGTTTCCTTTTCTAGTAATATTTTAACATCTCTTGAGCCGGAGTGAAATGAAATGAAGTGAAACTGCACATTTAAAGACTATGCAGTAATATAAAATGTGCAGGCACTATACAGCAGCTGTTTGATGTCATTGATTAAACCTTCATTACTAAATACAGTACTCAATGTGTGACCCTGACCAACTCACGTTAGTTCTCAGTAGTCCATTCCTTCTGGCTAAGGAAATGGGTGGAAGTAGAACCCCCACTGAAAATGAAATGTGGTATCTCTGCTGGCCTGTCCTAGGTAAATACTTTGTGAAAATGGGTAAATGCAGGACCCCAGTGAAAATGAAATATTGCATCCCGGTTTGAGTACCCTGGGTAAGTACACTGTACAAACAGATAAAGCAGGCCTTCAATGGAAACAACATATTGCAGCTTGTTTGGGCTATCCTAGGTAAATAAAAAAAGTGGCTATTTCCTGCCCTCTCCCCACCCCGACAGTGGAAGTAGTGTGATTTAATAGTTAGAGCACTGTTAAGAATTGGGAGATCGCAAACTGAAATCCCGCTACAGCCACACATTCATCATCTGACTGAGTTACTCGCTTTAACCTCGCAGTGTTCTAGGTTTCCCAGCCACCAATGGAAATGGACAGAAGCAGGGCCCCCACTGTAAATGAGCTGTTGTATCTCAGCTGGGTTATCCAGGGGAAATACATTGTAGGAAAGCAAACAAAAAAAATTGTCAGCAATTATTTGCTTGAAATCCTAGTCACCACCACCACACCCCACCCCCTGAAAGCAGCATCGTCTAATGCTTAGAGCACTGTTAGGAACCAGAAAATCACAGGTACAATCCATGCTAGTGAGAAATATCCTCTGTGTTACCCTAAGCAACTCACTTAACCTCGCAGTGATTCAGTCTACCTAGCTACAAAAATGGGTAGAAGTACAGCCCCGATGGAAATGGGATGTTCTTGTATCTCTGCTGCAGTATCTTGGGCAGATACATTGTAAACATGAGAAAATGCAGGACACCACTGGAGAGGCGATGTTGCATCTCAACCAAGCAATTTTTGATAAGTGAACAGTAAATAAAACCAAAGCAAAACATGGCTGGCAGCTACTTGCTTTTCATCGTAGTCCTTCCCCCAAGCAGTAAGGTTTAGTAGTTGGAGGACTGTTGAGAATTAGGAGCTTGCAGGCTTAAACCCTGCTTCAGCCAACTACTGTGTAACACTGAACAAGTTATTAAGGCCCTGTCCACACTACACTGGATCCACCCCTCTGTAACATTACAGGGGGTCCAAACCGTTACCGCAACAGTTTGCGTTTACACCTGTAATGTTACAGGAGGCATTTCCGTAACTGTTGTCAAAACCACTCATGAGGTGGTTTCCACAATGGTTATGGAACTGGATTCACCACTGTACCATTACCGGCTGTAGTGTGGATGTGTGAGAGTGGTCTCCAGCAGTGCCCGTAGCGCAGCGCCAGCTGCATTGTGGGATCGGGTGCACTATAATGGTCACTCGGATCCCACAGTGTGGACCGGCAGTACCGGTCCTGTACCGGACACTGCTGCAGTATGGATGCACTGTACCGCTCACCGGCCATAATGGTTTGTAACCATTACCAGATCGGAGTGGTGTAGTGTGGACAGGGCCTTAAAATTAGATTGTGTATCTGAGCTGGACTATCCTGTGATACATTATACAAATGAATAAAAGCAGGACACCACTGGGATCAAGATTTTGCATCTTTTTATTTTTAACTGGGCTTTCCTTAGTAAATAAATTGCAAGAAAAACACTGCCAAGAGTTATCCTCTTCACTTACTAAACATAACAATTTAACAGACAACATGCAAACAAGCATTCACCAATGCTTGTCTTTGCTGTGTATCAGCCTGTATACGAATTTTTACTCAGTACAGAATTGAGTTCAGTAATTAAGTCTCTGCAGCTGGTTTATGCTCAAGCTGCATTCAAAACTACACAGGTTTCAGGCTGAATGCAGGAAAGAGTATGTATGACAACAAGAGATGTTACAAGCTGTGCTTGTTAACACCTAAGGATTAAATCCTGTTTTGTTTTGTGTGTTTTTTTTTAAGAACAAGATTCTTTTGAACTGCTGTGGCCCTCTGCAGGATGACTGAACTCCTTACAATGACAGCGACTCTGTGCTTCTGGGTATTGCTGCATTATTGCAATTGCTGGCTGCTGCTGTTTACCTGCAGTTTAAAGGAAAACTACATCCTCATATCTTGCGATTTTTTCCATGTCAACAGACAGTTCTTTTCCTCTAGCTGTTGGGGATAGACATGTTTGTTTTCACTGTTCATGCTAGTCCCTGTAACTACCCTAAGGGTCTCCATTTTATGGTTGTTGAAATCCCACTGACCCTGAGAGGGCATGGGGTCATAATGCCGCTGACAAAAATGCACAGCAATACCTGCCACAAGCACAGCAGTGAGTGCTTAAACAAGGTCAGAAACAACACCAACCACAACGTAAACAGCGCATACCATTGCAATCAATGGGACTTTTTTTGGGGGGGGGGCTGTGCCCCCACACCCCCTGGAATATAGATTACTAACTGTGAAGGGATGTGGGCTTTGGAAATGGGAAGAAACTCAGTTAGGGGAGATGTTTATTTTTACAAAAAAAAAGCCACAAAATGTTGCAGCACCAAGAGAACTTTGGGTAACCGAACCACGGTCCCAGGTCTCCATTCCTACTGTGTGCCGGTGCCATAGCCGCTCTACCATGGGAGTAGCTTGGCCAGGCACCCAAGCACACAGCTATTTGATCCCTAACTCTCTTATAGCATAGATCGACAGGGGTAGTGGTAGATCACTAATGCTATTATACCCCTGTCACTCTAAATCCAGGTGCACTCTACACTATGCAGTTATTGCTGTGTGGTTTTTATTTGAACATATTGACCCGGTACCCCCTGAGACCTTCATTAGCATATGAGAACATGATGTGAAACCCCCCTTTAGATGCTACAATATGCCTGTCTGCTTAATTAGGTTTAAACAAAACTAGTCACAACAAGGTATGAAATACCACATTCACCTTCAGTTAGCTGTGCAAACTATCTGAGATGTAATACATGGTTTTCCCCATTAAATTGCTTGCAATTTGTGTGTTTTCAGCATTTCCCTTTTCCTAGAATACTTGTATTTTCAGCATACAGATTCAAGGTATAAATGGCTGATTTGACATCATGTTCTGATATGCTAATGCAGCTCTCATGGACAATGAGATTTCTACAGCCATAAAATGGAACCCCCCAGGATAATTGCGGGGGACTAGTACGAACAGTGAAAACAAGCTAAAGTAAACACATATATCCCCAACCACTTTTAGAAAAGAGTTATCTGTTGACAAGGAAACATATAAAATTTATATGATATGAGGTTGTAGTTTTCCTTTAAATGGTGATTGGTGCCTATATGCTGCAATGGCAGCACTCAGCATCTTCTCGAGAGCAACAATGTCAATGTGGTGAAGAGTAAGGCTAGAATCAGGAAGGAGGATTGGGCTGGCATAGAAAAAACTATCAACTGTATGGATTAGATGACAGTTTACAGCAGCACATACAGGTGTGAAGACAGTAATGGCATTGGCTCGCTCTGTTTCTCTGAAAATGCATGGCAATCATTACAGGTGACTGAGTCTCCCCACTGTGGCTGACAAAAGAGGTCCAACCAGCTGGGATATCCTTGTTTTTGTTAAATTAAAGTTCAAAAAAAGGTTATGCAAAAAATGCCTTCCTCAAATGGGACCCTGGACAAATGACCTTAATATACACCCATTGATCTGAATCTTCTTGCCAGAAATAGTGGCGCCTCTCAAACACACCTGCAGTTTCTACATAGCAGCCTATACCTTGTTGTGTCCTACTGCTTGCTTAACAGACCCTAAATAAGGAAAAATAGGACTATCTCAAAACAATGCCTAATAAAGAGTAAACAGGGAGCACATGAGGCACTCTGGGTCACCCTGAAGACAGGAAATGGCACCACAATCCACATGGGGTTGTATACAGACCCCCATCTCAGGGGGAGGGAATGGACAATAAAATGATAGAAGACATCCTTAGAATGGCAGAAAAAGGGGAGATATTGTTGATGGGGACCTGAATATGCCAGATGTTAACTGGAGCACCTTTGCTGCAGTCACATCCAAGAGCAGGGTCATTCTTGATGCCCTACAAGGGGCACACCTCAGACAGCTAGTATTGGAACCCACTTGGGAGGGAGCAATCTTAGACCTGATACTCTCAAATGGGGATGGAGAAAGAATCTCAAATTTAGAAGTGGGCAGCCATCTGGGAACAACGACCACCAAACAGTGTGGTTCACGATAAACATAACCATACAAACAAGCCATACAAAAGCAAGAGTATTGGACTTTAGGAGGGCTGACTTTGGGAAAATGAGAAAGTGCCTCAGAAAAGCACTAGCAAACAGGCATGAAGGAGGGGTGGAGGAACAATGGGGAGTAATCAAAACAGCCATCACAGAGGCAACAAGCCTTTGTGTAAAGCAAATCAACAAAACACGATGAAGGAAAAAAACGCTATGGTTCTCAAAAGAGATGGCAGGGAAGCTTAAGGAGAAAAGAATAGCATTCATGAAATATAAGGAAACACAGAAGGAGCAGAACAGAGAACTTTATCAGTTAAAGCAGAAAGAGGCAGGGAAGGCAGTCAGAATAGCAAAGGCCCAAACCGAGGAAAGGATAGCCAACTCTGTTAAGAAGGGGGATAAGACCTTTTATAGGTACATTAGGGAGCGAAGAAAGATCAAAGGTGGAATACTGAGGCTTAATAAAGGGGAGGGAATGTGGGCAGAGGGTGACAGTGAAAAAGCAGGGATACTGAACAAACATTTCTGCTCAGTATTCACAAAGAAAGAGAAGGGGAAGGTACCTAAAACAAACAAAAGAAACACTCTGAAGACAGGGGTCAATACCAGTCCATTTACAGAAGAAATAGTTCTGAAAGAACTAATAAAATTGAAGGTGGACAAAGTAAAGGGGCCTGATGGGATTCACCCAAGAATTCTAAAAGAACTAAGGGTAGAACTAGTGACACCGCTGACTACTCTCTTTAACAAATCATGGGAGGATGGGATGGTACCTGAGGACTGGAGGAAGGCCGAAGTGATTCCTCTTCACAAAAGTGGGAGCAGGACAGAGGCAGGAAACTACAGACCAGTTAGTTTGACCTCAGTGATAGGGAAAATAATGGAATCACTTCTGAAGGAAATAATTGTTGAGTACCTAGAGGCCAGTGGGGCACAGGTCCCAAGGCAGCATGGATTCACAATGGGAAGGTCATGTCAGACGAACCTTATGGATTTCTTTGACTGGGTGACCAAAGTAGTAGACCAGGGAGGGGCTGTGGACATGGCCTACCTAGATTTTAGCAAGGCATTTGATATAGTCCCACACAAAAGATTAATACACAAGTGAGCCAGCCTTGGAGTGGGTCCCAAGGTGGTAGCCTGGATAAAAAATTGGCTAGACAACAGGACGCAAAGGGTAGTAGTAAATGGAGTCCACAGTGAAGAAAGGATGGTTACTAGTGGGGTACCACAGGGTTCAGTACTGGGACCGGTCCTTTTTACTGTCTTTATAAGTGACATTGCAGAGGAACTGGAAGGAAGAATATGTCTCTTTGCAGATGACACAAAGATCTGCAACAGGGTTTATACACTAGATGGAGTGGAAAGAATGAGAAGGGACTTGGCAAGGTTGGAGGAATGGTCAAATGTGTGGCAGCTCAGATTCAATGCAAAGAAGTGCAAGGTAATGCACCTGGGGAAAAAACCCAGGGGAAGAGTACACAATGGGGGGTGAGATACTGACAACAGTTAAAAATGGAAAGGAACTGGGGCTAATTATATGAGATGATCAAAAGGTGGGCAATGCAAGAAGGCAGTAAGGAAGGTTGAGGGGATACTGGGATGCATAGGGAGAGGCATCAATAGTAGAAAACAGGACATAGTTATCCCTCTGTACAGATAGTTGGTGAGACCCCATCTAGAGTAGTGTGTGCAGTTCTGGAGACCCCATCTCCGCAAAGACATAGACAGAGTGGAGGCTGTCCAGAGGAGGGCAACCAAAATGGTGCAGGGTCTGCACCAGAAGACATATGAAGAAAGACTAAAGGAGCTTAATATGTATACCCTTGAGGAAAGAAGGGAGACAGGGGACATTATAGAAACTTTCAAGTACCTCAAGGGAATCAACAAAGTCCAAGAGGGTAGTACCTTTCAGAAGAAGAGATGTGCAAGAACAAGGGGACACAATTTGAAGATAGAGGTGGGATGGTTCAGAGTAATGTGAGGAAGTATTTTTTCATGGATAGGGTTGTGGATGCATGGAATGGCCTCCCTGAGGAGGTCGGGGAGTCAAGAACAGTGGGGGAATTCAAGAATGCATGGGACAGACATAAAAGACAGTCCTAGTGGAGGTGGGAGGAAGTAGGCTGTTGGCTAACTAGGTTCTGCAACTTATCTGTTAGGTAGGAAAATGGGCAGACTAGGTTGGCCAAGTAGTCCTTAACTGCTGTCAAATTCTATGTTTCTATGTTTTAGAAAGTGCTATATGCAAAACTGTTGGATTTTTGTGATCTGCATGCTGCTTGTAAGTACACAATACTTTTTTGCATTTCTCTGCATTAAAATTAAGCACTTTAAGTACTGCCATACTAGTTTGTTTGTTAAAAGGTGGTGTAGTGCAAGAGACACTTCTTTCTTCAGACAGTGTATTGTAATTGTTGCTGGCCCCACCATACTCATTAGGTGTCTGCTTTTTGCTTATTGTGTTTCTATTTCAAAACAAACCTATGAAACGGCACACCAGGGATATTAAACAGACTTTACACGTGCCCAGCAGCCCAAACAACCAGTTATGGTAAAAAAAAAAACAAGAAAAGAAAAAAACACGGTTTATGGTCCCTTCAAATTAAACTTCAGTTTGGATTGTACAAATATTCCACAACTGTCTTTTTACAAATCATGTAGAAATGTTTCCCTACTCTCACATCAAAATTAAAACCCCTCGGTGACTTTTTGTTCTGCTATAGTGTGTTTGCAATGAGCTGTGACTTGCTCTAATTTCTCTTATTAACTCTTTTCCTGGCTAATGATGAAGGATACTACATGCAGAGATAAAAAATGACTGTTCCAGACTTGATGTTCCCTGCAACTAAATTCTCTGAGCATATGCAGCCTCAGCTGTTGCAAAGTACACATTCTGTTTATAATGCCAGTTGTAACATGGTACCTTGATTAGATGCTTGAATCTACTTAGCTAGCTGCGCGTAATCCTTTTTGAAGAATGTTTAAAATAGCTTTCCAAAAACTGTTCTTTCAAATCAATGACCATAACCTGTTTTTTTTTAAATAAGCTAAGTTTTATATTTTCCTTTATACCATTGACTAATTAAGCAAAAACAGATCATGTTAACAAGCTACCCTGACTCCTCTGAGTGAATCAATGTCTTGAAGGGCTTTGTGCAAAAACACTTCATGAGCACTCAACAAGTCTCTTATCTCCTCAGAATTAATGGGGAAAGAAGGAAATGCTAAGTGTTTCTGGCTAGGGCTCTAAATGCCGTTTCCTCAGTATAACCCAAGTCCCTCTTGCTCCTGACTCCATGATAATACGCTCTTCTCTCTGCTGCTTAGAAACATAGAAACATGGACAATGATGACAAAAAAAGACCAATGATCCTTCGCATTCCCTCTCAAATCCTAGGACCTACTGCCCAGAGCCCTTGCATCATTTATTGCACCTCAAATTTGCCTGCATCCCAATATGTACTTGATCAACATACTTTGTATTCTGTGCACTATTAGTAATCTGTAAGTGTTTCATGATGTACCTTTCCCTACCTTTGAATTTTGAGCTCTCAAAATGTGTCTCTATATTTGTTTGAATAATTTTGTATGTATGCTGCCAAGTCATACCTGAAAATAGACACTCAGCTGTCTAGTGTACTTACCCAGTTACCAAAACCCAGATAAATAAATCAATACAAGGCAGTAGCCACCCCTATCCACCCCTCTGTTCCCCTCACTACTACTACTCTCCTGAGTAACTGCTGTACCCTTCAGTCTGTCCCAGCCTTGCTTGAAACCATTTATTGTTTTTATGCCCACTACCTCAGCTGGTAGACTGTTCCACAGTTCCATCACCCTTTCTGTAAACTAAAACTTTCTCATAATCCCTCTTGAGCTTTCCTTCCAACAGTTTCCACTTGTGCCCTCATGTCCTTGAACAGTTACACTAAATAGCTCCTCACAGTTTACCTTGTTTATTCCTTTCTGGAATTTGAAGATGTCTAACATATTACCCCTCTCTCTTCTGGTCTCCAGTGAGTACATGTTCAGTGCTTTGAGTCAGTCCTCATAAGGTCTGCTTTGCCAGCCTTCAGTCATCCTGGTCACCTTTGTTGCACAGTCTCTAGCCTGTTCTTATCTTTTCTGAGGTAAGGACTGGAGAACTGGGAAAAGTAGTTCAGATGTGGCCTCACCAACGATCTATAAAGAGGGAGTACTGTAATTCCTGTTTTCTTCTACAGTCAGTTCCCCTTTACTATACATCCCAGCATCCTATCTGTCTAGCTATAGACCTTGTTTCACTGGCTTGATTGTTCAAGGGAATCACTAACGACAGCTCCTAGGTCCCTTTCCTCAACCATTGTGCTCAACTTTAACCTCCCATCCAGTACTCTGTCCTGGGGTTCTTGTCCCTTAAGTATATCACCTAGTACTTTTTGGCATTGAATTTCAACTGCCAAATCTTAGATCACCTCTCCAGTCTTCACAGTTCACTCTGCATCTCCCTAATTCCATCCTCACTGTTTACCCTCCCACATAACTTATGTTTAGGGAATCACCATAAACCTAGCCCTCCCTCCCCAGAGAAAGGAGCCTGATGTCAGCTTTACACCAGAATCATAAGGCTTGCAAAATGCCTTCACCTACCAAAAACTCTGTACTCATATCCTAATGAAGCCTATTTATGTTGGCTTACTGCGCATGTACAAGCCAACATCTTGTGCTAGTAGCACATTTCAGAGGAATGTCTGTGTTGGCAAATGCAGGGCACATTTTAGTAGATGCGTCCCTCATTCACTAATTAGCCAGCATGCTAACGCTGACACACGCATTATGTAAAGTGGACACAACTTCTAAGAAAAGTGCTGCTGCAATCAGAGACAAGCTTATCATGCAGCAGCACTGATGATAAGCCTGCTGACGTGCCTTTTCTGGTGACGCATTTAAATAAACATGGTGGCGGCTGCAGCCGTCTGTCACACAATGCCCATAAAGTCAACTTCAAGGATGCCCAGTCCCCCTGTCGGCATGTTAAATAACCCCTGCAAAGATTGTGTCGCACACTGGGAGCCCATCCCAATGTGCATCCATGTTATCAAAAGCTGACTGCCATAGACATGTTCCTGCTCCCACCCTACCCTCATTGTGTGCCACACAGGGAGCCCACCCCAGTGTGGCCAACATCACACCCCCTCAAAGTCATGGGGCACAATGGGAGCCCACCCCAGTGTGCGCAAATGTTTTTTTCTTATACCTGTAAAATAAGAAAACTGTCCATGTCGGGTCCCCTCCCACACCTACCCTCTGCGCAGTCCACCTCCCCACACACCCCTAAGCACGTACCTCTGGATGATGGTGCAGCAATGTTTGGTGGAGCGGGAACATGTCTTCACTTTTTAAAGCCAACCGCGAACTGAAGAAACACTGGTAAGCTGTATAATGGCATAAATGGAGGTGTTTCAACTTAGGTGGATATCGCAGTCATTTTTTTGAATTTTGCCTCCAAATTTTCAACATGGGGTGCTTGGAGCCCCACCTCATGAACACATCCACTGTCATCCCGTTACTCAGTCCCAAAAGTTCATTTCACGGTCACTGCATGGAATCACTTTTTGGGACTGATTAGCGAAAAGACAGTGCCCCTGTTCATGAAGTTGGGTCCTAAAAAGCCTATCTTGCAAATTTGGTGGAAAAATTCCAAAAAATGACTGTGCTATGAGTGAGCATTGCGCAGTTTCAATGCATGCTCATAAGTTCAACAATTTTTAGTATTTTCACTACAGATTTTCAACATTGTCATCTTTTCATACCTCCTTATGAACAGTACAGCTCTCATTTTTCACATCCTGCCTGAAATGTGTTTTCGCGCTTGTGGCGCACAATGGCACAGTCACTGTGCAAAGTCAATGTTCAGGACACAGTAACAAAATCACAGTGACACTGTTCATGAGCAGAGGTCCCAAAATGCCTATGTTTAAAATTTGGTTAAAACAATCCCCAAAATAATTGCATTACAGGCGTGCGATGCACAGTTTCTATGCAGGCTTGTGACTTCACCAGTTTTTCATATTTTCACTCCAGATTTTCAACATTGCCATTTTTGTACACCTCCTTATAAACAGTACAGCTGTCATTTGTCACATCCTGCCTGAAATGTGTTTTCATGCATGTGGCGCACAATGGCAAAGTCGCTGTTGAAATCAATGTTCGGGACAGATTAATGAAATCACAGTGACATTGTTCAGGACCGGAGTTCCCAAAATTCCTATGTTGAAAATTTGGTTAAAAATATCCCCCAAATAATTGCATTACGGGCAAGTGTTGCACACTTTCTATACACACTTGTGCCTTCACCAATGTTTCATATTTTCACTCCCTGATTTTCAGCAATGCCATTTTTTTACACCTCCTTATGTACAGTGCAGCTGTCATTTTTTACATCCTACCTGAAATGTGTTTTCATACCTGTGGCGCCAAAATGCACAGTCGCTGTGCAAAATCACTTTTTGGCTAACAAACTCATAGTGCCACTATTCATGAGGTGGGGTCACAAATGGTCCATGTTGAAAATTTTGAGTGAAAATGCTAACAAATGTCCAGGGCATTAGGGTTTCCAACCATAACGCCCCACTCTGTAGAGTCTGACAGGCGTCAGGGGTGTGGCTTGGCATTGTCGGCTGTAATGCTTGCTCCATTCCACCCCCACCCTGTAGCCAGTGACAGGCATTGAGGTGTGCCTTGGACTCTTTGGCCCTAAAGTTCACCCCATTCTCCTATACTGCACCTATCTCAGCATATTTCCTTATGGAATGGGATGAGCATAAGGTCTGAAGACCCCAAGGTACACCAAGGCATTTGTCGGTGTCTGCGGGGTAGGGTAAGTGAAATGGCATGAGCGTTATGGCTGACAACCCAAAGACACACCCCCATGCCTGTCACTCTCTGCAGGGAGGGGCTGGGGTCAGTGTCAGTTCACTACTTCACTGCCAATCCTATTGTGCACCTCTCTAACTCCTGCACTACCAATGGCGATGCCAGCAAGCCAACATTCGACATTGACAAATGCTTGTTTAGGGTCTAAAGTGGTTGTAACACAAATAATAAATGGGAACGAGAAACCAAGACCCTTGTTTGGTCAGGTGTGATCACATGATGGAGTGTTATTCCAGAACAATGGCACAGTTCAGCAATACTTACATTTCTGAATCTCATTACTCCGTTTTTAAAATAAAAATCAAAGGTCCCATTTCATATACACAAAAAATATCTCCTGGGCATAACTGTGGGATAATAGCAGTTCTGTAGTGCAAAGCACAGTAAGGCAAGGCAGGTCTTATTTCAATGGCACTCTTTCCAAATGGCTCAGGGTGCCTTACAGGGAGAAGAAAACAATGATAAATCATAAATTAATAAATAGTATAAAAAATACGAGGGTCGATCAAAAGGTTTGCAGCATGATACGGAAAGGAATGCACTATGAACCAATAATTATTTTCAATGTATAGTTTCACTAATACAAATAGAATATGACCTACTGGTATAATCACATGTTTCCTTTTACAGGTATATGCCAGACAAAGTTTGGTAGGTGATGATCATTTGAGAATGGAGAAAACTGAGATCAGGGCAATCATCAAGTAACTTCATGCAAAAGGAATGACCAAAGTGTAAATCCATGAGGATATGGTCACAAACTTGGGCCACAAGCACCTTCATATTCAGCTGTCAAGAAATGGGGTGCTGAACTTAAGTATGGCAGAAGAAGTGTTGAAGATTATCCCAGGTTACGGCACCCTAGGGAGGTGACCACTGAAGAGGACATTGACGCAGTCCATCAAATGGTGATGAAACACAGACAAGTAACTATACAGCATGTAGCCAGGCACCTTGGGCATCAGTTTTGGTGCAGTACAATCAGTCTTGACTGAAAACCTGGGCATGAGCAAAGTATCAGCAAGATGGGTGCCAAGAATGTTGACAACCGGTCAGAAACAAGCCAGAACGGACATTTCAAAGCTAACTTCTTGCACAATACAAGAGGGATCCAGCAAACTTTATCAGTCATATTATAACAATGGATGAAACCTGGTTTCACCATTTTGATCCAGAGTTTTAACAGCAAAGCAAACAATGGAAACATCACGTATCTCCAATACAAAAGACATTCGAGCAGGCCGCCTTCAGTAAAAAATCATGGCATCAGACTTCTGGGATTCTTTTTTTTTTTTGTAGTTAATCTTTTTATTGAGTACATATGAATACAGATATCATACATTATACATACATACATTTCATGTCCCTTCCACCTTATCTCTTCTACTGCTTCTGGCAGGTGACGTTCAATCCAACCCTGGCCCCTTAGTGCCCAATCAAACCACATCTGTACCACCACCCTCATCCAGCCTGCCCTCAGACTCTCTCCCCAAGGGCCTCCATATTTTTCACCTCAACATCAGGAGCCTCCTCCCCAAACTAGATGACCTCTCCATCTGGGTCACCCAGTACAACCCTGACATACTCTGCATCATGGAAACCTGGCTGTCTGCCAAAATCCCTAACCCCTCCTTGGTTATCCCCAACCTACATCCTCTACCACCAGGATCGGGGCAAGCATGGTGGGGAGTAGCACTGTACATCAGGGATTCCATTTCTTGTGCCATTATATTACAAGGAATGCTCCCCTTCCTCCCATGAAACCATAGTCGCTCAACTATCCCTTCTCTTGTCCAATCCCCTCTACATTGGGGTTCTGTATGCCCCGCCAAAGACATCACCCGACCCCCTAGTCAAGTCCATCTCAGCAATTTCCTCGAGCACTGCTAATGGTGAACTCATACTTCTAGGCAATTTCAACCTCTACTGGTTCTCTTCCTCCACCAAACCCACTGCCGTAAGGATCGAAACCCTAAATCTCTCTCCCAGCTAATCCAAGTCCCAACCAGTCTAAACCATCGGTCCCAAAATCACTCCCTTCTGGACTGGATTTTATCCAACCATCCCCACAAGATTTCCAATCAGGTATCCTCTCTGGTGCCCTTAGTGACCACTGCATCACTTACAGCATCCACAAAATTCACCCCCCACTTTCGCACCCCAAATTATCTGGTCTCGACCCATACACCTCCTCAATGAATCTGCCCTGCTGCATGACCTAACATAGACTGGTATCCAGTCTTTTCCACACCAGACATTGACCTTGCCCTATCCCAGTTCTGCGACATCTTCAAACACACCTGGGACCGCCACGTTCCCCTCAGGAAACCCAAAGTGAAAAGACACCACCACCCCTGGATCACATCCGACCTCATCACATTGTGACACACCAGCGACAAGGCATGGAGGCAATACAAAGCCCCCCATACCACCTGGGACCTCCAATCGTACAAACACCTCAGAAACAAATGTACTAAAGCTAATTGGCACTCCAAAGCCTCCTACTTCCAAGTACAACTCACCCAGAACCAAAGTTCTCCTGCTTCCTTCTGGACGGTAATCAACTCCATTATCAACCCACCTTCTAAGCAGACTTGTCCGGCCCTTAACATTGATGGTAGACCTGTCTCAGATCCTGCTTCAGTAGCTGCTCTTTTCAATTCATTTTTCATTCCCTGTGCAATGCCTGACTTCCCCCCTCCCCTACCCAACCCACCAAACCTTTCTCCACTTCCCCCGGTTTCCTCTTTCCTCCATTCACACCCTGGGAAGTCTACAACGTACTTACATCTCTAAACCAGGCCAAAACCAGCCTGGATGGCTTACACCCTAGACTGGTCTGCATCTTGGCCTCTGCCATAGCAGCACTCTTGATGCATATATTCACCGTCTCCCTTGCCACTGCCACAGTTCCTTCTGCCTGGAAATTGGCCAAAATCCTTCCCCTGCACAAAGGAGGTGATCATTCTCTGCCAGGAAATTATAGGCCCATCTCGCTCCTTCCCTCCCTCTCCAAAATCCAAGAATCCCTCACGCTGTCCAAACTGCCTGATTTTCTTTCCTCAAATAGCTCCCTCTCTCCCTGTCAGTCAGGATGCAGAAAACACCATTCCACCGTCACCACCTTGTTGCACGTAACAGACTCTATCCTTTCAGCCATGGACAGCAGCCAGACCACCATCGCCATATTTATCGATCTGTCAAAAGCTTTTGACTCTGTCTCCCACCCTCTGTTGCTCCACAAACTCAGCTCCTTTGGCCTCACCCAACCTGCCATAAATTGGTTCCACTCTTACCTCCAGAATAGGCAGCAATAAGTACAAATAGGTGACACCCTGTCCCCCTCCCTTCCCATCCTCTCAGGTGTTCCCCAAGGCTCTATCCTTGGCCTCGTCCTCTTCTCCTTATTCATAAATGACCTCCCCCATCTGTCTCTCCACTATCGTGCACCTGTATGCCGATGATGCAATCATCTTTGCCTCTGGCCCCTCCCATGACAGTGTCCTCCCAGAACTTCAAAATGACTTCAAGAGTCCAATCCTGGTTTCTGAAAAACCAGCTCACACTTAATGACAAAAAAACTGTTACCGTGGTCTTCGGATCTAGACAAAAGCTTGCCTCCCTACCTCCCCATAATCTCCACCCTGGATGGTTCACCCCTTGAGCTGGTCCCCACTTTCAAATACCTGGGAGTCTGGCTAGACAGTTATCTTAACTTCTCCACCCACATAGAGGCAGTCTGCACCAAACTCCGGCCAAAACTTGCTATTCTGTATCACCACAAAGCTTGCCTTCCCCTTACCACCAGCAGTGAACTAGTACGTAAAGCAATCTTGCCTATTCTAGACTATGCAGACATCATATACAGTACGGCCCCAACCTCATCCCTCTCCAAACTTGACATCCTACTCAATTCGTTCTGTCATTTTGCCACTGCCTTACCCCCACTTACTTATCATTGCACCCTCTACACTACTCTCTCCCTGGCACCGCTCACCCATAGGAGAACCATCCATTGTGCCTCCCTCATGGCTAAATACTGGTTGGGCTCCCTGCCCCCCTACCTCACCTCTCATCTTGTACCAGCCAACTCCCTAGGCTACTTCCTCTGCCACAGGGACAACTCCATCTTCAACCTCCCTCACCCCTACACTGCTTCCAGTCAAGTCACCTTTTCATACCACCTCCCCCACCTATGGAACAACTTCCCACCCATCCTTCGCCAGGCCTCTTCCCTCCCAGCAGTTAAACAACACCTCAAGCTCCTCCCATCCCCTCCATACCTAATATGCACCATGGGACCCACCCAGACATGGGACTAATCCTGCTCTAGGAGGCCTCTGATGATCAATATTAGTACAAGCTAATCTCTAACTGTAACAAACTCCTGCATCTCTACTGTTCAATTCCTGTGCTTGCTTATACCATCACGTAAGAAAATAGTTTGTATTATAAGCTCTATATGCGTACCGACTGTCGGAAACCAAGAAATGTTGTATATACTGTCTGCAAAAATGATTTTGTTGTACTTTCCTCTGCATATGTTCTGTGTACACCTTTGTACCTGGGTCGCACCTGGAAACGAGCCTCGGCTCAGTGTGCCTTTCCCGATCGCCAAATTTTAAATGTAACCCCTAGATGGCGCTATCCCAGGGGCTACTACCCCTGCCTGATTTGCCACTAACAGGTTGAGGGGCCTGGATCCAATGGCGGGTGCCTCCACCCAGAGGTCAGGGTTTGCAATAGTTAAACAAACTTGGTCACAGCCCTCTGGGACACTGCAACCCCCCTTTCTTCCCACTAGTGGCCCACACAATATATCAGAATTACCTTCACAGTATGCACTTACCCCCAGGTCTGGTTCCGGCACTGGGACCTCCTGTGAAATGAGATACAGTGCAACAATCACAGTACAGTACTTTAACATAGACAAATACCTCAGGCAGTATAACTTTGCTGAAACAAGCAGCTCTGATTTATTTAGGGGCATATAACAAGGACAGGGGGAAATCAGGTTAATTAGCTTATCACTCTAATAATCTACCTATGGCTCTGTGCACAGGCCTATCCTATCAGTTACTGTCCCTGGGTACCCAAGCCCTAGTGGCTAGTCAAACCGTGGCAGCTGGTGGGGCCCTTTCACACAGAGAAAAGGAAAATTAAACAGTCAGCAGTACAGTAATTCCATTTGGATTTAATGTGGCAATTCAACAGGGGCGACCCTGAATTAGTACTCACGACCTCCAAATAAGATAGGGTCCTTCAATGTCAGCAGGGCTCACTTGAGGTACACAAACCTCTTCACACATCCATATAAAAGAAAGCACTATACCAGGCAGGCTGCATCTGTATCCGATCGCAATTACTGCACAATACCCGGAGAACACACAGCAGATTCAGTTCCTGACAGACCGAGTGTAATTCAACAATTTCTCCAGTCTTCTACAGGGTGAGCCTGGTTTCTACTCTTCAGAGATCCTTTGATTCTTTTCACAGGACGGATTCAGTCCTAACAAGCAGTTACACAAGCTGCAGACCGGAACTCTGGGCCTTACACGTTTTTGACTAAAACTGCACACTGAAAAGCACAGGGCTCCTTCCTTCTTCACTGCCAAAGCTCAACTGAAACTCCAACCGACAAACCGGGCACTTCCTTTGAGTTCCTCCCAGTTCTTGACTGGATTGGCTGTCACTCACAATAGACTGCTGCTGTTGGTCCAAAAGGCACTGAAGTCTAAACTACATCTCCCAGAGTCACTGCCCATACAATCCTCTTGTGGCTGGCTCAGATTATGAGTCCAAGTTCTGATTCGTCCAAGGCACCATTTTAGAGCTAGCTTACCCCACACTGATTGGTCCAGTTCAGCAGTTCAAAACTAGAATGGGGAACTAGCAGACACAGTTCTGACTGCAAAGAAAGCAGGTTAGACAAACTGTAATTTCATTATTACTCTAAATAATTTCTGGCAAACAGTTACATCTTTCAGATAGGTTCCTTTGCACTCTAGTGACTGCAAAATGAAGTGAATTGGCAGCTCGAGGTGGTACTCAGAGAAGCACACAGTCCCCCATACAAACTAATTATGTCTGCAAGCAGACAGCTCTTAAAGACAGTACCAGAGGCTCTAAAACACTCACTGATAAATGGCTTAAATGCCAAACACCATTCAGGCTTGGAGCATTCAAGCAAGCTCCTGGAAGTCTTTTGGGAACCCCCATTTGCAGGGGGGTTACACCCTTCCTGGCCTGGGAAAGCTTGACGTCAGCGTCAAGCAAGTACCCCCATAAGTTTCAACTGCAACCATATACATTTGCATTAGGCTCGCACATGTAATCATCAGTCAATATATCATTTTACCAAGAACACATTTCTGAAACATTGCAGTACGTCACTCTTTACACAGTATTACATACACATTGTACCATAACTCAAGTTATTACCTCTTGTACATGAAACCTGAAGAGAGGGGGCCCTTCCCTATCAGTTACCTTGGGGCTGGATGGGGCAAGGGCACCATACTTAGAGGGCAACACAAGTAACTTGGAGTTAGCACTGATGCTCAGTTTGGGCAATGAGCTCGGGGACACATACACTCCTTTATGGACAACATTGAGAGGCAAGTCCACAGGCCTCCCAAGTGAATCATAACTGAGGTGCACCACAGGCTTTACAGCTCGACCAGTCTTTCTAGGGGAACTGTTATAGTCTCTGCACTCTGAGCCTCATTTTCAGCATTGTCCTCACTTGTCAGGAGTCTCCATGGGGGTAGAGGCTAGAACTTGGGGCACTTTCAGCTCCAGGAGTTACAGTTTCTGAGTCCACAACATTTGGCTCGCATGGAGAGCTTTCGGACACTGGCAGTGGACTGTCAGGGCACTCAAAATACTCTTCTTGTTCGGTGTATCCCAGTCTGCCCCAATCTATCATTTCCTCCCTGAAAGCTCAAACAGTTCAACCATGCACAATGATTCATTTCATCTGATCTGATGCTTTGCACTTCACTTTCTGGGAGCATTGGCTCCAGGGATGAAGCTAGGGCTTAGACAGTCCAGAAGGCCCAGCTTCATCTCCAGTATTGACTAGGGATTGCCCGAAACAATTGACTCAGTTCGTAAGAAGGATAGTATTCAAAGTCACTCTCACTTTCTTCCGATATGGACTGACAGTCATGCTCAACTGGGACTTGTGGAGGGAACACTTTAACTTTGCTTCTGTAGGTGCAGACTTTCTTGATCTTTTCTTAGCAGCAGCTCTAGTCACTGGTCCAGGGGGGCATCTTCTAGGGGCTCAGACTCAATTAAGATTTGTCCAATGGGCAGTAATGATTTCTATGCATTGTTTTACATCTTTTGAATTATTCTCAGGCCTTACTTTGTACACTGGCAGATCATCTAGTTTGCCCACTACAATGTGAGGAGATGGTGCCATCTGTCAGCAATCTTGTGCTTGCCATGCAGTCCCAGATTTCTTAGCAATACCCGATCTCCTCCTGGAGTTCCTGTGCTTTAACCCTTTTATCATACCTTTCTTTGTTGCCAGATTTCTTTGGCAGCCATGGTTTGAGCCAGTTAGTACGCATGAGTTAGCTGGGCTTTAACTTTGCACATACTGTAAATAGTTGTCAGCTTGAACCCCATCAGGAGAGACCCCAAACACACATCTACTGGTAGTCGACTTCTCTTCCAAACATCAGGCAGTAGGGAGAATCCAGTGGCATCACTTTTGGTGCAGTTATAAGCATGTACCAGGGTGCTAATTTGTTGGCTCCATCTAGGCTTGTCCTTTGGGTGCAGGGTGCCTAGCATATCTAGCAAAGTCGGTTGAAACGTTCAGGCTGTGGGTCCCCTGGGGTGGTAAGGAGTGGTTCTGGACTTCGCACTCCCACAGAGAAAGCATCTCTTTGATCAGACGACTCTCAAAGTCTCTCCCTTGATCAGAATGGATTCTTTGTGGAGCCCATAGTGAACAAAAGTTTTCTACAAGTACTTTGGCCACAGTGGATGCTTTCTGGTCTTTGGTGGGAAAGCTTGGGCATATCTCGTGAAATGGTCAGTGACCACCAGCACATTACTGATATTTCTTTGATCTGACTCCAAACTCAGAAAATCAATACAGACCAGCTCCATGGGTGCACTGGTGGTGATGTTAACAAGGGGGGCAGCCCTCTGGGGCAAAGCTTTCCTCTGTAAGCAGCGACTACAAGTTCGAATGTGTTGCTCCACATCAGCCCCCATCTTAGGCCAATAGAATCTGGATCTCACCAAGTCAAGTGTTCTGTCTATACCAAGGTGCCCCATGTGGTTGTGCAAGGACCTCAGTACTGAGTCTCGAAAGGCAGTGGGCAGCACTAGTTGTTGTTTGTCTACTTGTCCCCCTCTGTCTACTGTTTCTCTGTATAACAGTTTATTGATCAGTTTCAACTTAGGACCTTCTTTGTATAACAGTGCAGTTCTCAAATCAGTGGAGCGTAATTTGGACACATCTTTTCCTGCATAGAGGGCTTCTAAAGCTGCTTTGATCATGGGATCGCGGGATTGAGCCCGCCGAATACTGTCATTGTCCAGCTGAGGCAGTGCACCAATGTCTATTGCAGAAAAGTGGCAATAAGCAGCAGGTATGCAATTCTCAGAGGCTCCCAAGCAATCCACCATGCAGTCCACTGCGTCCGTGGACATTTGTTCCTCCCTGTCAAACTTCCGGCAGAGTGCCTGAATGTCAGGTTCTGCCAATCGGACCCAATCATTCTGGGGAACAGGCCTCGGGAGAGCATCAGCATCTATGTGGTTCAGACCTGCTCGGTATTCGAGAGCATAGTCATATGTAGATAATGCAAAGCCACCTATGGCCAGTGGCATCCAACTAGCTGAGGTCTGCACATAGGTCAAAGGATTATTGTCAGTTTTACTAGTATTTTAGCCCCATACAAGTACTCATGGAATTGGTCAACAATAGCCCACTTCAAAGCTAGGAACTCTAACTTATGTACAGGATAGTTCTTTTCGGATGGGGTCAGGCTTCTACTGGCAAAGGCCACTGGTCTCAGGCCATTCTCGTGCTCTTGGTACAACACAGCCCCCAACCCTTGCAAGCTAGCATCAGTGTGCAGGACGTAAGGTTTTCTTGGATCGGCATAGGCCAGCACTGGAGCATGGGTAAGTTGATATATGATCTCATGAAAAGCAGTCTCACAATCAGAGTCCAGCGGCCCCAAATACTTCACTCGGATGAAAATACACTCTTTCAGTCTTGAGGACGCTGACTTTTGGTATTTTTGTGGGTTGGGGATACCCTTGAGTAAGGTTAAGTAAAGGCGGATCACTCTTGAATAGTCCTTGATGAGCGCCGATAATAACCACAGAATCCCAGGAATCTTTGCAGTTCTTTTAGATTTTGGGCTGTGGCCAGGTGGTCAAGGCCTCAACTTTGCAGGTCGGTCTCTATTCCTCGGTGGATACTATTGTCCCATACTTTACTGATGTTTGAAAGAATTGACACTTATCAATGGACAGTTTAAGGCCAAAGTCCTCCAGTCGGTCCAATACCTTAAATAATCTGCTCTCATGTTCCTCCAGTGAGCTGCCAAACACAATAACATCATCTAGGTATACCAGGCACTCTAGTAAGTTCATGTCCCCACTGCACGCTCCATCAATCGTTGAAAAGTGGCTGGGGCACCTGAAATCCCTTGAGGCATCCTCATGAATTCATAGAAACCAAGCGGACAGATAAAGGCCGCCTTCTCACGGTCCTCTGGGGCCATCGGGATCTGGTAGTACCCACCGCGGAGATCCAGCACAGAGAACCACTTGCTCCCGCTTAGGCAGTCCAAAGCATCCTGAATGCGGGGCATTGTGTACTGATCAGGGATAGTCCACCGTTTAGATGCGATAATCCACACACATCCTTACTGTTCCATTCTTTTCTCTCACTACCACAATGGGGAAGCATAAGGGCTTCTGGATTCTTGTATTACACCAGCAGCTAACATCTCTTGCAGATGCCGTCTCACATCATCTATGTCAGCAGGTGCCAGGCGTCGAGACCTCTCACGAAATGGTCTTTCGTCATGCAGCCGGATATTGTGCTCAGCTCCTTCACGCATCCTACATCCCATTCCTTTAAAGAAAACACCTGGTCTCTCTGGGCGAGCTTCTCACTGATCCTCACTTTCCATTCAGCTGGCAGCGGGAGTCGCGAAATCAAACAAGTCAGGCGTTACTCTGTCATTCTTCCTTGAACTCTTGCTGCTGGGTAGCACTGCAGTGTCTGCACAATGCACATTAGCCAGGATGCAACCTCTATTCACTCGAATGTCTCTTTCAAAACATTATGAACTTGGACCATTACCCTTCTGGCATAAGCATGGGCTCTAGCGGGCAAAATACTAGGCTGACCAGCAGTCCCTCTGGCAATTTTCCATCGCCTGGTGCATCCAACATTAATATTTTATTCTTAACATCCTTTCTGATACGGACCTCTCCCTGTAAGGTACACTGGGCATTTGGCGCCAGGATCAGAGACTCAGGATCCTTCTTCCATACAATTCCGACCGGTTCCTCTGGTTCTGTTTTTCAGCATCTCTCTGTGCCTCATAGGCCTTCTTAATTAAAGCGGAACTCTTAAAGCTCTACTAGTCTTTGACCCTGTTTTCATAACACAACTGTGCCAGCCTTCCGAACATATGAGCATTTGTTCCAATCAACAAAGGGACACCATCATACAGTCCAGTGGGGGACACACTAAGGCTAGGGTCTCTACTTGTTCGGCCACTCCAGCCACGGAGGTGGGGAAAGACAGCCAAATTCGGATATACCAGAATAAGGGTAGGCCTTCTCATAAGCCCCATACATGCAGTCCTTCTAATGGTTGTAAGGGTACGTCTGACAAATGCTTCTGATACCAATCCTGGAACATAATTGTCACTTGGGAGCCACTGTCTAATACAGCTCTTGTAGACACTCCATTCACCTTTACAGTGGTCTCCATGGAGGGACCCACTATTCTGGACCAGTCTGGAGAGGCGGTAGTAGGGCCTGGGCAACTGACCTTGCCACAAAAGGACGTGAATTAGCATTTTGGTGCCCTCACTGGGATCATGTTGTGCACCTCTTAACCACTGATTTGTTCTCCGAAGCTCTCCTTGTAGCCTATATGCAAATTTGTCAGTGTCTTTTGGGGACTGGCATTCCCTTTTCATGTGCCCATCTTTCCCACAATTATAGCAAAACATACTTTCTGGAGTTTGAGCTGGCCGAGGCGCCACACTGGGAGCCAGGGCGGGGGTATTACTAACTGGAAACCTGGGTGCCATCTCTGTCTGCGGTGATAAGCATTTGGAGACATCTCGTCAGTTTCTCCACTTCCATGGTCAAGGAATTGAGTTTGGAGCTGTTATCAGCAGGAGATACATGGGTGGGTACCCCACCCCATAGCAGATGCAGTCGGATATAGGTCAGGGCCCGCATTGCAGGCGTGGCCTTCATAAAGGGACTGTTTTGAATTCCGGATCTCTCTCAACAGTTCGCCCCATTGTGGCATATCTTTTCCTTGTCAGAGCACTCATTGACTGTCAACCTCTGCCCTGAACTTCACTTGATGGGTCACCCTCAGTCACTCGGGTCGTAGCCACAGCTGTTGGTGCAGGTACCTCCGAGGTCGCCTTTTCTCAACTCCTCAATTTCTCTCATTAACTCATCATAGGAGGTGGGGATTTCAGTCGATTTGCCAGGCGTAACTGAAGCAACAGCAGTTCTGAGAAGGGGCAGACTTAAGGATTCTGTCCAGTCTGGTTCGGTCCAGTTCAATCGCTGGCAAACTACCTTTTCTGAGGCATTCTTGCAACAATTTTTCCAACCGAAACATACACAGACAACAACTCCCCTTGGTACTGTTGTGCATTTCTTACTCTCACCATAGGTCCTCATCAGAATCTGGGCTCCATACACATTCTCCAAGGCCTCAAGATAGGCCTGTGCAGTCGCTTCAGGGTTACTGGCCCGTTTAGCACGGATGGTAGCCAGGGCAGGACCTCGGGCTCTCACTAACCCTCTTTCGCTTTTTGCCTTCCGAGCATTGCCATTCTAGCACTTGGGGGCAACATAGTCTATCCAGGTCTCCCAGTCATCCTCCCTTGGGTGGGGAGGGCCAGAAGATCCCTCAACCTTCGGTAAGAGTCGTGACTAATGGCAGGTGCAGAAATAGGGTCTGCATTGGTTCAGCCACCATTCACGGGCACTGGAGCAGGAGAGGGTGTTGGGGAGGAACACCCCAGGTGGCAAGAATAGTTTCTTCAAGTCCTCCACAGTTTTCCCTCTCCCAGCAACCATTCAGCAAATTTCTCCTCAAAAGTTTCAGATAGTGGTGGGGCTGATTCCCCGGTCTTTACTGTCCTTAGTTATCACTCTCCAAGCAGTGAGGGCTCCTCTGGGGTAATGGTCTGTGGCACTTTGGAGCTATCTATGGGATCCTTAAACTCTACTAGGGCCAGGAAAGTGTGGGTGAGCAGATTAGCATGCCGACCTACCACCACAGGGTTTTGTAAATCTTCCACCTTGGAAAGTACTCCTGCACAGTGTCCGTATTGATACCCAGGGGATGTCCAGGATAAGCATAGCATTTTGGGGTGATCTCCTCCCAGTACACCACTCCACCAGCCGTGCACAGCCACTTCTGTCGGGTACCCATTTTTTCTTAACAGTGGTTCGTAAATATGGCCACTAGAGGACACACAATCCCAGCGGTGAGCCTCCAAGATGTAACCCCTAGATGGCTATCCCAGGGGCTACTACCCCTGCCTGATTTGCCACTAACAGGTTGAGGGGCCTGGATCCAATGGCGGGTGCCTCCACCCAGAGGTCAGGGTTTGCAATAGTTAAACAAACTTGGTCACAGCCCTCTGGGACACTGCAACCCCCCTTTCTTCCCACTAGTGGCCCACACAATATATCAGAATTACCTTCACAGTATGCACTTACCCCCAGGTCTGGTTCCGGCACTGGGACCTCCTGTGAAATGAGATACAGTGCAACAATCACAGTACAGTACTTTAACATAGACAAATACCTCAGGCAGTATAACTTTGCTGAAACAAGCAGCTCTGATTTATTTAGGGGCATATAACAAGGACAGGGGGAAATCAGGTTAATTAGCTTATCACTCTAATAATCTACCTATGGCTCTGTGCACAGGCCTATCCCTATCAGTTACTGTCCCTGGGTACCCAAGCCCTAGTGGCTAGTCCAAACCGTGGCAGCTGGTAGGGGCCCTTTCCACAGAGAAAAGGAAAATTAAACAGTCAGCAGTACAGTAATTCCATTTGGATTTAATGTGGCAATTCAACAGGGAGCGACCCTGAATTAGTACTCACGACCTCCAAATAAGATAGGGTCCTTCAATGTCAGCAGGGCTCACTTGAGGTACACAAACCTCTTCACACATCCATATAAAAGAAAGCACTATACCAGGCAGGCTGCATCTGTATCCCGATCGCAATTACTGCACAATACCCGGGAGAACACACAGCAGATTCAGTTCCTGACAGACCGAGTGTAATTCAACAATTTCTCCAGTCTTCTACAGGGTGAGCCTGGTTTCTACTCTTCAGAGATCCTTTGATTCTTTTCACAGGACGGATTCAGTCCTAACAAGCAGTTACACAAGCTGCAGACCGGAACTCTGGGCCTTACACGTTTTTGACTAAAACTGCACACTGAAAAAGCACAGGGCTCCTTCCTTCTTCACTGCCAAAGCTCAACTGAAACTCCAACCGACAAACCGGCACTTCCTTTGAGTTCCTCCCAGTTCTTGACTGGATTGGCTGTCACTCACAATAGACTGCTGCTGTTGGTCCAAAAGGCACTGAAGTCTAAACTACATCTCCCAGAGTCACTGCCCATACAATCCTCTTGTGGCTGGCTCAGATTATGAGTCCAAGTTCTGATTCGTCCAAGGCACCATTTTAGAGCTAGCTTACCCCACACTGATTGGTCCAGTTCAGCAGTTCAAAACTAGAATGGGGAACTAGCAGACACAGTTCTGACTGCAAAGAAAGCAGGTTAGACAAACTGTAATTTCATTATTACTCTAAATAATTTCTGGCAAACAGTTACATCTTTCAGATAGGTTCCCTTTGCACTCTAGTGACTGCAAAAATGAAGTGAATTGGCAGCAGCTCGAGTGGTACTCAGAAGCACACAGTCCCCATACAAACTAATTATGTCTGCAAGCAGACAGCTCTTAAAGAGACAGTACCAGAGGCTCTAAAAACACTCACTGATAAATGGCTTAAATGCCAAACACCATTCAGGCTTGGAGCATTCAAGCAAGCTCCTGGAAGTCTTTTGGGAACCCCCATTTGCAGGGGGGTTACATAAATAAATAAATAAACAGTACAAACCAAAAATAGTTATATACCTTAACTAGTAGCATAGTCACAGGGTTCTAATACATACACAGGTAGCATTCTTGATTACTTCACATACCATACCCCTTGTATATATTACTTCACTTGGTTAAGACTCTGATCCTATGTATTCCATAAAATAGAACATCCCTTTTACTATAAAGGTACTGGAGTATTTGCTTTTGCAACCATCTGAACCAGGTGATCGTAACTGAGTTTTGCATAATATGATTCAATCTTCCTTCTAAATGGACATGTCATGGGGGTTTAAGTAAATCTTTGCTATATGGGATCCTGGTAGGAGACACTTTACCCTGAAAAAATTGTAAGTATGGGGCCCATCTACCCTGGTATAAATGACACAATTGGACTGAGAAATGCAGCAATCTTGAATTTGAAGCTAGAGTCTCCATTGCTCTGTACAGTCCATAACTGTCAGTGTCTCTGTAGTACATCATTTTCTAAGGAGAAGAATTTTGGCCTCAGCCGTCACCTGCATTAGCCACTGCTGTTGTGGGCCTTTCAGTGGGCTGGTTACTTTTCCAATGCTGAGCAGCATCAAAGGTAGAGGCATGGTGAGATTTAAGTGTAGGATTTTTGAGCAACATTGCTCTAGTTTGGCCTAGAAGGGTTGTATAAGGTTACATTGCCATAGGATGTGTAGTAGATCAGCCCCAGGAGCACCACATCTCCAGCATTCATCATATGGCATAAGGCCCACACTTTTGAGTTGTCTAGGAGTGTGATACCAGAGGTGCAGTATCTTATTTTCAATCAGAAGACTGCGTAGGTCCCTGCGAGCCGTATAAGCCAACACCCAGCATTGGCGTTACACCTCTTCTGAGATTGCCATTCCCAGCATACGTTGCCACAGAAGCCTGGCCAGTGTAGATGGGTCGGGGCCTTATCGCTGAGGCTTTTTTGTATACATCCTGCTGAACCCTTGGGCATTTTTATCCAAGCCTCAATGGGCAGTGTATTATTTACTCCGGTTTGCCCTGTTTTACAAACCAGACAAGTGCATTCTGCGTTTGACCATCTAGTATAGAGACTTCTTATTTTGAGGTACCTCCAGAAACCCTCCTTTGGCATACCGTATTTCTCTTGCAAACCCAAGAAAGATGCGAAGGTTCTCTGTACTTTCAGGATATGCTTTCTTTCCCACTATTCCCAGTTAGTGGTCTGTTGGTCTATACAAAGGAATGGGTTTCTCCATAGAGGGTGTGTGTATTCCTGGGTTAACACATACATTTATCTGCCCTGCCTTACCCCAGGCAATGTGGACAGCTTGAACAGTAAGCCATTGAACAGTAAACACAGAGGACAGGGGCATCCTAAGTGTGTTGTGGGGTTTGAACCCTGAATAGTGCTGTCTCTATCTCTCTACCCAAGCCAGAGGTGCAGAGGTGTAGTTTTGAAATAGCTGACAAGTTTTCGCTGTCAGGAGGCCCAGTGATAATATTAGAAATTTGGAAGCATCCATTCCCCTCTGGTCCAGTGAGTGTGTAGTTTCACCCTGCTGTACCTGGGGGAAGCATGACTCCACAGAAATTTGCCCATTAAGGAATTACATTTCTTAAACCAGATCTGCAGAATTTCTATAGGGATGTGGGACAGGAGATCAAAAATATCGGGGGCAAGCAACATTTTAATGGCTGCTATTTTCCCTGCTATTGTAAGATAAAGATGTTTCCACCTTTCCACTTTCTTCTGGAGGCTGCCAGTCAGAGGACAAAGTTCCATGCAACAAGGCTGTGCGCATTCATAGTAAGGTTAACCCCTCAATACTTAATTTCTGTAGGGGTCCACAACAGGCCTGTGTCACTTATCAAGTCTTGGGATGCATGTGCATTAAGCAGCAAAATTTCAAATTTGTTGATATTAATTTTGAGACCATATACAGTATGGTTGCAAAAGAGTCCAAAATGGTTAAGAGATGTGAATTCTGCTTCTAACATTTCTTGTAAGTATGAGGCAATTGTCAGAGTAAAATGTGGTATGGTATTCGAACCCACCTACTTTAATTCCCTCTATGTGGGGGTGCAAGCAAATCGCAGTGGCGAGGTGTTCCAATGCCAATAGAAACAGCATAGGTGAGCCGGCCCATTGGTGCAGCAGTAGCGCTACCGCTCGTGATGCTGGCAACCTGGGTTTGGGAACAAGCCCAGGGAGCTGGAGGGCCGGCCGGGGGAAGAAGACTGAGCGTCCGTGGACTGCTCGCCTTCTCCAGGGAGGGAAGGGGGACAAGGTTTGGTGCTTGACTGACCCCAGGCGGAGGCCTGGGATACAGCAAGTGCCTGGCCACTCCAGGAGGGCCGGGCATGCCAGACATTGATGAAGCTCCACCTTGATGTCAGGGCGCATGGCACGCCCAGGAAAAAGCGGAGAAAAACACCCTCATCGCTCTGAGTAGATGAAGCGCCAGCACAGACCTCAATGGTCCCCTGCCTGTCCCACGCAGTGGCCCCGATGAAGTGCTATTAGTTCGGGGTGCATGGGGCCCCACCTCATCCCCGCCTGAGGGGAAATCCAAGGATACATGGGGGGGTTCACCGTGGGGCTACAGGTACGGAAGGAACCGAGGCAGATGCCAGGAGCTTCCCAAGAAGCGGAGTGTAGGGGAATGGGGAAGGCAGAAAATAGAAAGTAAAAAAAAAAAAAAAGAAAGAAAGAAATAAAAGAAACAGCATAGATGACAAGGAGAATCCCTGCCGGATGCCTGTATACAGTAGAAAGGGGTCAGAGAGGTTGTTGTTAGTCAAGAGTTTTGTGCTGGGGTTATTGTAAAGCATCCGAATCCATGCACTAAAGTGTTCGCCAAAATTGTACCTATTCAGTACTGCATGCAGGTACTCCCATTCCATGAAATTGAAAGCTTTCTCAAAGTTCACAGAAATGGCAGCTGCTGGGCTGGAGAGTATTGCAACAGATTGCATTAAGGTAATAAGGGCTCTCAGCTGGTCGGAACTGAACCATCCCTGGACAAAGCCCACTTGAGAAGAATGAACCAGGGCTGGCAGAAGTATTTCCAGACAGGCAGCTAACATTTTGGCCAGTATTTTCACATCCAAGTTAATTAATGATATAGACCTATAACTGGATGATTAGGTTAAGTCTTTCCCCTCCTTGGGCAATACTGTTATAATGGTCTCCTGGAGAGTGTCCGGTAAGGTCTGTTGAGCACATGACTCCTGTAACATCTGTAGCAGTGACTTGGTGACAGTATCCCTTATGGATTGATAAAAGTCCACCAGGAAGCCATCGCTGCCCGGGTACTTATGGGGAGCCATAATCTGAATGGCTTATTTGAGTTCATTCTCAGTAAAGGCAGCATCCAAGGCCTTCTCCTTGTGGGCTTCTGAAAGCTTGGGAAGAGGGAGATTGGCCATACATGCCGAGAATTTATCTGTGTCCCATTTTATCTGTGCACTGTATAGGTTCTTGTAAAAGCCAACCATCATATGGTTAATAGCTTCAGGGGAGAGGTAGTCCTACTGTGCCCTTGGGGTCTCTGAGCTGTGCGATATGTCTCTCTGCTTGTTGTTTCCAAAGCCTAAATGAGAGCGGCTTACCAGCCTTATCAACACTGACCCAGTATTTATGCTGAGTCCTTTGTATCTGGAGCTCAACTTTCCTGGTGACCAGTAAATTAAGCTGGATCCTCAAGGAAGTGATCTTGAACACCAAGTTCGTATCCTGTAGGAGACGGGGGTCCCTCTTATATATGGCTTTGTTCTGTTTAAGTTTCTCGTCTAGGAGATGTGCTTCTTTTCCCCTTTTTTTCCTCCTATATGTGGCATAGCCAATTATATTCCCTCGGATGGTAGCTTTAAAGGCCTCCCGTATCATCAATCAATCAATCAAGTATTTATTTATAAAAAGCACAATTCCATATGTTCAAAGTGCTTGCACAATATAAAACATAAAAACATAAATACAAATAGAATCATAATTAAAAACAACAGTTATTTAAAACCCATATCAATAGATCTAAAAACAATCAGAAAAGGCAAGACCAAATAAATAAGTCTTAAGAGCGGTCTTAAAGCTCTTGACAGTCAGGCACTTTCTCACCCGACGAGGTCAAGAGTTCCACTGGATAGGGGCCACAAAAGCAAAGGAGTGGGTCCCGAGGTCTTAAGTTGAACCCTGGGAACCTCTAGCAATCTCTTGGAGGAGAGGCTCAAGCGGGGGGGGGGACAAAGGAGATCTTGCAAGTACCGGGGTACCTGACCATGAGGGCATTATAAGCCAGTAACCCAACCTTGAAGGTGATCCACCACTGTACTGGCAGCCAGTGCAGGCCATGGAACACAGCCGTGATGTGGCAAGATCTTGACAAGCCAGTCAACAGTCTGGCTGCCGCATTCTGCACCAGCTGCAAGTGGTGGATATCAACCCACAGAAGCCCTAGGTAGAGGGCATTGCAGTAGTCAAGTCAGAAGGTCACAAAGGCATGGACCAGAACTGGAAGATCGTCAGGTGGGACCAGATGTTTTATCTGGGTGATATTCCTCAGATGGTAAAAAGAGATCTTGACAATGTCCAACACCTGGGATTTAAGCATCAGATCGTCATCAAAAATAATGCCCAAATTCCGTACCCAGTCAAAGGTCTCCAGTTGAATACCCCCAAACCAAAGCCCGGAAGGCTGTTCCACCAGTGATCCCATACCTTGATGGCCTGGCTCCACTACCAACACCTCAGTTTTATCCGGGTTCAGTCACAGCCAGTTGGCACTCATCTAGTCCTGGATCTCGGAGAGGCAGTTGTTAAAGACTGAGATTGCTCCACCCTGTTTGGGTACAAAGGACATATATAGCTGAGTATCATCTGCATAGCAGTGAAAACTCAGTCCATACTGCTTAATAATGTCTCCTAATGGCAGCATATACACTGCAAACAGCAAGGGTGACAAAATGGAGCCCTGCAGCACCTCGCAGGATAGGGGAAAAGAGCCGAGGAATAAATCCATGACACCACTCTCTGAGTTCTACCCATGAGGAAAGATTGAAACTAGCTGAGGACTGTTCCTGACAGTCCACAGATCAACCACAAGCACTCCAATAACACACCATGGTCCACTGTGTCAAGTGCTGCGGAGAGATCAAGGAGGACCAAAATTGAATGAGTCCTCTGATCTCTTGCTATTAAGAGATCCTTAAGTACCCGAAAAAGTGCCGTCTCGGTACTATGCCTCTTCCTAAATCCAAAGTGAAGAGGATCATAGACATCATGGGTGGTCAGATAATCATCCAGCTACAACGCAACCACCTTCTCAATAACCTTTACCCACAAAGGGCAGGTTAGAGATGGGCCTGCAGTTAGCTAGACAGTCTGGGTCGATTGAGGATTTTGTAAGGAAGGGTCTCACCACTGCCTCCTTCAGAGGGTCAGAAAACACCCCTGTCTCCAGCAACCTCCAGACTATCTCATCTAGCACCGGGCCGATTACCTCAACACACCCCACAAGGAGGCATGTTGGGCCCAGGTCCAAACTACAGTAGGTTGGTCGCAAAGTCTGGATGATCCTCATGATGCCAGTGATCACTGGCCGAAGTCAGATCAGGTAAACTGGGTGCTCACAACCTCCTGCTGACCTCCGCATCACTCAATAGACGGAGTAAGACAGAGTCTGGATCTGATAGTGGCAACCTTATCTGTGAAAAAAGTGAGTGAACTTGTCACACTTATTTTGTGGAAATGCTATCCCAGTTTGAAGACAGATTAGAGTGCACAATCTGCCGACAGTTCAGAAGAGCAGAGTCAATCAATTCTGCACAGCGGCAATCTCCCTGGACAGGAACTCTGCCTTCTAATGGGAGACTGCCAATTGATAGCCTTTATAATGATCCATCAATCTAAGTCTGTCATTAATCAGGCCTGTTTTCCACCAGTGCATCTCTAATCTTTATCCCACTCTCCTCAACTCCTTCAAGGTCCCATCAAAGCAGGGGGACCTTGGGCAAAGGGTGAGGGGGTGAACATGGACAAGAGCTATGTAATCCAGGGCCACCATCACTGCCTTATTATAGGCATGTAACAGATCCCCTGGCTCCAAGTTTTCACTCGGCACACCCGATAGGTCCAGCACCACCATTAGACCATCTGGGGTCACACCCCTTAAAGGGCAGTACTGGACCATCTCCCTAGGGACAGGTCTATTAGGGGGAGCTGCAAAACTGCATCCTATGGTGTGATGGTCTGACCATCTGACCGGCTCCACCACCAGGTCAGAGATCTCCATCCCCAGAAGGAACACCAGATCCAATGAGAGACCATGGTTGTGGGTCACAGAGGTAATTACCTGCGTAAGGCCCAATGAGGTAATCAGTTGGATGATGTCTTGACAAAACTGCGAGAGTTCATTCTCGACCCAGGCATTGAAGACCCCCAGAATTAACCATCTGGGGAACTGTAACACCATGTCAACGATGAAGTCCGTGACTTCCTGCAGGAATTCCTTCTCCTACTGAGTGGACAGTACATGAGAAGTATCCTGCACCCTACACCTATACCCATGATACACTCAAAGGATCTGGTCATCCCTACTGGAACATCCACTAGGCCCAGTTCTGATTTAAAACAAATGGCTACACCCCAGCCCCTACAATCCACCCTCAGGTGGTGTATAATTTATTACCCATCTGGAACTGCTGATGCCAATACTGGGTCAGCATTTTCATCCAGCCAGGTCTCGGTGATGAAAGACAGATCAGTTCTACCAAAAAGATCTGCTATCACAGCCGTCTTGTTTTTTATAGACCTGGCATTGTACAACACTGCCTGAGTGGGATGGGTAGCTGAGGAAGACTGCACTACTTGTCTACATAAAGTATGGCTCTTGGGTACGGGAACCAGGTGGGGAGTTACGCCTGTCCTGGGCCCATTTTGCCCCAGGGCGTCTCCTTGTCACCACAACTCCAATCTGCCCAATACCCTACCAGGTCCTGTTCCCTGACACTTCATCCTCCTTCTAGCTGTTCCCAAGGCCCGACAATGTCTATATGCCTCAGCTGATAGAGGGGTACAGCTAAAAGGGTGGAGTTCCCTGAGCCTGGTGGGAGAGTAGTACCTGACCATTTGTGCCCTCTGCCAACACATATTAAGCTAAAAGCAGCCAAACAGCAAGCAACCAGCACACAACCATACATCACACACACTTACACAGTCATACACCTTCCAACACCAAAGCCACAAAAATAACCCACTATCTAGCAACAAAAAAAATTTCTACCCTGCCCCAAAAATTCAAAAACCTGACCTGTAACCCCAATCTATCTAAAACACAACAAACCAAACAATAACACAATAAACAAACCATGAATGTAAAATGAAATAAAGTTTTTTGGTAGTTTGTGTCAGTCTCTCCTCAGAATTAATAAGAGTTGCTGATTCTCTTGAACAGTTTAATAAAAGACCGTCAGAACTCTCACTTACTCAGGCTAATGAACCCCAAAAATGATCCAAAGTAAATGTTCAACTCTCACGTAAACTTAGACAGTGAAGCAATACAGATTTTCCTGAGAAACTAATAACATGCAAGGCACTCTCACTGCCTTTAGTTATGTGCGTTTAAAACAAGCCCAAAAACCTGATCAGAACATGACGACTCTAAAGTCCTTCCAACGGATGCTGCTGTGGGAGCTGTCGATATCTTCTGCCCACTCTCCTTAATGGATGTTCTTCACTTTGGGACTGTTCAAATGTTAGCTGGCTGCCCTATGTAGGCCTCCCCAGTGACCACCACCTCCACAGTTGACGCTGGGACTCTGCACACACCACAGGCAGGAACATGGATCAAGTGCAAAAAAGATGAGCCCAAAGACACCCACCCCAAAAAGCAGCCATCCTGCCCAAATGATCCCCACAACTACAGCCCCGAGGCCACATCCATCCACCAGCAGACACCCCTGGAAACCTAGAGGCCTCCAGAACAAATGTCCGCCATTCAGTGGACCCAGACCAGTGCCTCCCATCAAGGATCAGGCACAGCTGCCACCTCCAGACAGGTGAAACAGGCCCCCGATGCTCACACTGGCCTCCAGGGATTCTCAGCTAAACATAGTCCACCCCAGTTTAGACACCGGTGACATTCCGGGCTAAAATTCTGTTCACCAAGGTTCCTCAATGATGTACCAGGCTAATAGCATCATAGTAGGAGAGGACGAGCTCTGTGGGTTGTCCAGAAAAAAATACTCCACCTCCTTTTGAAGCTACTGTTTAAATTTTTGGTCATGTAAAAAGGAAGGGGTCAAGGCACCATTTTGGGGATCTGGACGGGTTGGGGTCCAAAAGTAGGTTTATTACTAATGGTGCATGGTCTGACATATATAGAGGGACAATTGTGACATCAATCACTTCAGGACTGATATTGGGAGAAGTAAACCAGAAGTCCAGTCTACTGGACATTGCACTTGTGGCTGAAAAATAAGTGCAATCTCTTGTACTGGGGGGATAGCCATCATATAGCCATCATCTGATGTAGTGCCATTAATTCCTGTAATGGCTGAAGGGATTTAACATAGGGTTCAGGTCTAGAGTCGGATCTGTCATAAAGTGGTCTAAGGCTAAGTTACAGTCCCCCACCCCCCAATATTATGTCAATATTATCAGAGGACATGTCCAGTAATGTCTGGAATACCACAGTGAAAAAGTCAGGGGTGTTCTCATTTGGCGTGTATATATTTGCTAAGATTATTGGACCTGTGGGGGTGGGAATGTGGATACCCTGACAATTGCCCATTGATACCAAGATGGGAGCAGTAGTGGATGACTTAGAAGGGTGGCAGGAGTTCCAAGACAATCTGGCAAAATTGGAGGCCTGGTGGGACACTTAGCAGCTAGGGTTCAATGTCGAGAAATGCAAGGTGCTACATTTCAGTGCAAAAAACCCATGGAGGAGCTACCAGCCAGGAGTGATTCAACTAGCCAAGATGGAAGAGGAGAAGGATCTGGGGGTGGACATAATGGGAGCAATGAACAACTCAGCACAGTGTAGAAAGGCAGCTGCAAAGGCCAGCAGGATGCTGGGTTGCATTGCCAGATGTACATCCTCCTTAAGGGGGGAGGTGATCCTGCCACTATATAGGTTACTGGTTAGGTTTGACCACACCTGGAGTACTGCATGCAGTTCTGGAGACTGTACCTGAAGAAGAAGAACATTAGGGTACTGGAGGAGCTGCAGCATAGGGCAACAAAAATTATCCAGGGGCTAGGGAACTTACCCTATGAGAGCAGGCTGAGGGAGTTGAACATGTGCTCCCTGGAGGAGAGGAGGGATGGGGGGACATGATTGAAACCTTTAAGTACATGAAGGGAATAAATATGGTGGGCATGGAGGGGCTTTTCAAATTAAGGAGGGGGAGGGACACTTGAGGGCACAATCTGAGTTTGAAAAGGGGAAGGTTCAGGAGAGAAATAAGGAGACTCTTTTTTATGGAGAGGGCGGTGTCTGGATGGAATGCATTGCCAGAGGAAGTGGTATCCAGTAGAACAGTGGGCTGCTTCAAAAGAGGATGGGACAAGATAAGAGGGAAGGTCACTGGAGGGAGGAAGGGGCAACTGCAGTATAAGGGCTGCTAGCTGCACAATCGAGCAAACTTGATAGACCATAAGGCCTTAATCTACTGGCAATTTCGTATGTTTGTATCTGCCCTCCTTGTCAGTCTGTTGCTCAATAGACTTCCATTTCAAATTTTTATGGAAGAGTACTGAGACCCCTCGCCTAGCTTTCCCTGTTGTACTGTGAGCCTCCCATCCCACCCAATCCCTGACTAATTTCTGGGCTTCCTGGTTTTTAAGTTTCATTTCCTGCAAAACAGCTACTTTTGTTTTTAGTTGTTTCAGCTGCGATAGCACCTTTTTCCTTTTAATTGGAGAGTTAAGGCCCCTCACATTCCATGAGGATCAACTCATCTGATGAGCCTGAAGTGGCTGCTTTTTTGTGTTCATCTCTGTCAGTAGTTTAGTTTTGTGGATTTTCATGCGTTTCTGCTTGGAGGAACTGGACCATTCTTGGACATGACATCTATGAATGTTTCCTGGACTAAGAAACTGCAAAACATCACCGCCAGGTATTGACATTCTCATCATAAATCAACTTTTTTTGGAAGCCATCAAAAGCAAATGTTAGGTCAGTAAATCTGTTTCACAAGCTCTGAGCTGTGGAGTGTTGCATTGAATCCACATTTCCGTCTGACTTGTTCTTATAGGATCTGTGCTCGTCTTTGAGGTCTATTCACAACCATTTTGGAGAACAAAGGGAAGTCACTAACAAAGGATTTTTACATCCTGCATATGCCCCAAGCCAATGTTCATCACCTTCAGGAATGTAACACATTCTGGGTCCTTGATCTACAATAACAACAGTTTACTGGTCCCCAGTAGTTTCCCTTTTCCTGTGGATTTGATTATTTTTCATCATTTGACTCCTGGTACCTTGGTCAAGATTATTATATTACATATCCCTAAACATAACTATCTGCATGGTTTAATATTACTACATAAAGAATGCAACTTAGTTCTGCTTTAGAACATGCATGATAACAATACACATGCTGGTAAAGAGGGATCTATTCCTGAACGCAGCGAGGTACATCATGGCCCGCAGGAAAAATGTCTCCTCTCACATACTAACCAAATACCTGACATTTCTCCCGAGCCTGCTGCTACTAATGGCGGGGGATGTTGAGCAGAACCCTGGCCCCCATGGAGCAAGTATACCAAGCCTCATGCCCACTAAGTCCGAGTGGGTTAACGCCAAGGGACTGAGGCTAGTACTCATGAACATCAACAACCTCAAACCCAAAGTGCGCAAACTTGGATACTGGGCTAGCCTCTACTCTCCAGACATAATTGCCACCTTGGAAACCTGTCTAAAGCCCAATATTCTTCTGCACAAGGTGGACTTACAGGGGTTCAATACATTTAGGAAAGACAGGAAAGGGAAGCAATGCGGAGGAGTCCTCCTCTATGTAAAATCCCAACTCAAAGCTACCCAGATAACTACCCTTGATCTTGAAAGAGAGGGCTGTGAAGCAGTGTTCACACAACTCCTCCTAGGGGGAACAAAGCCTCTTGTAATTGGATGCGTATACAACACCCCAAAGAAAGCAATGGGAGCCCTGAAAATACTCACAGACGCCGTCCTAAACATCCCTGGCAAAGACAAGATTATACTGGGGAACTTTAACCTTAACTGGTGCGCCAAACTAAAGAGTGAAGTAAAAGACAGCCTAGAAGGAATAAAATTAACCCAACTAATAAATGAACTTACATGGTTCAGCCATAAAACAGGAAACCATACCACCCTTGACTGGGTGCTAGCATCCAATCCTGACAGAGCCAAAATAGTTGGAACATGCACAGACTCCCTCAATGACCACATGCCAGTCTTCCTGGTGTGGAAAAATAGCCACCCCAAACAACCACCAAGGACTTTCTGGTCCAGAAACTACCCTGCATAGCACAATGGTGCCTTTTCGAAATCCCTGTCAGAAGTGGACTGGGCCCAGACTCTCGACACCCCAACCATAGACAAAGCCCTGGAGGGTTTTACCAAGCACTTGCCATCTGTGGCCAATAAACATGCACCCTTAAAAAAGATCAGGGTCAAGGGCCAGGATGCCAGATGGCTAAACCCACATCTGAAGGGCATCATGAAAGAAAAGGACAAACTATGGGGCAAATTTAAAGTTACAAATCTGCATCAGGACTGGGTTAAATTATTTATTTTATTTATTTAGCTTTTGTTTACCGGGTAGGTGCACTAGCCAGTAGGTGACTATTTTCAGGCACGACCCGGGAGAGTGCAATACAAGATACAATACCAGGGAATGATTCAGCAAAACAATACAATTTAGAATGGCAGTACAAAGTACATACAGAGAGGCAGTTTCGGCTAGGCTAACATTGTGTTGACTAGACTAGGCAAGACGTTGGTTAGAAAGTACAGGGGCTGTACAAGGAGTGTAGGTACTGGTACGAGGTCGAAGTCATTACACCCCAGGAGGACAGGTTTCTGGGGTCAGGAGATGGAAGAAAGGGGAGGAGGGGGAGTTTTTGAAGAAAGGGAGTGGGATCCGGGATAAGATAGCTAAGCCACACAACTACGGTGTTGGCGGCTCGCTCAGGGAGCAAAAAACGACCGGACTTATGGAACTGTTCACTGGGAACGAATGCAGTGGCGTCTCCTGAGACCAGACCAGTCCGCGGTAGCCTCTGACGGCTTTAGCAGTGAAGTGCAGTGATAAACAACCGGGCCCAAAGGTACCGTCGGCAAGCTTGGTAGGGGTGCATAGTCGGAGTTTAGCGGGAAGGAGGCTGAGATAGTATGAGAGCATCCTTGGGGGTTTAGAGGGAGTTAACAAGGCTCCCAGCTTTGGCGGTAGGGTGTAGGGGTGGGAGGCTGGGCTGTTAGGTACCAAAGGCGGGTGTGCGGGCGGCAAGTGGTTGAGGTTTCTGGGGGACAGTAAGGCAAGCTTGCGACTTTAGTGGCAAAGCGTAGGAGTAGAAGCCGGGCTTATGGTCTCGCGGCTGGGCATGAAAGTAAAGAGCGGTTGGGAAATTACATAGACAATGAGGTGCACATTACGGTTTTTGCAGATGGTGGAAGGGACATGCAAACAGGCTCACGGTGCCGGTGCTGGGTATGAGAATGACTTGGGGGGAGTTAACAGGGCACTCAGCCTTAGCAGTAAGGCATAGAGGTGGGAGGCTGGGCTGAGAGGTATCGTGAGGTGACAAACGGTCAGGGTTTCTGGGGATAGTTTGGCAATCCTACGGCTTTGGTGGCAAGTCATTGGAAAAGAGCCGGGCTCATGGTATCGTAGTTGGGCATGGAAGTAAAGAGCGGTCAGGGATCACATAGACAAGACCGCACACTTATGGCTTTAGCAGTTGGTGGGAGGGGCACACAACCGGGCTCACGGTTCCGGCGTTGGTTGTGACAGCGACTTGAGGGGGAGATAGCAAGGCTCCCAGCTATAGCTGAAGGCATTGGGGTGGGAGGCTGGGCAGAGAGGTGACGTAGGCGGGCGTGTGGCAGCAGGCAGTCCAAGGTTTCTGGGGACAGTTAGACAAACCTACGGCTTTAGCGACAAAGTGTTGGGATAAGAGCCAGGCTCATGGTCCCGCGGTTGGGCATGAAAGTAAAGAGCGGTTGGGGATAAAATAGACGAAGCGGCACACTTACAGCTTTAGCGGTTGGTGGAAGGGACATGAAGCCGGGCTCACGGTTCTGGAGCTGGGCATAAGAGCATAAGTCAGTCCCTGCCCCGGGGCATCCAGGAGCATTGCACTAGGAAGGTAAGGGGGTTAAGGACCCTGGTTGTACCAGTACCTATCGGGTCAGAGGTAGTCCTGCCAGATTTGACAGTTAAGCCTGTGACAAGTAATGATAACAATAGTTAGTGGGAGATTAGCCAGCAACAAATAACGATAGCGGCAGTTTACAAGTAACAGTTTACAAGACAGTAAGGTCTTAGCTTAAAAACAAAAATAAATAGCACTTAACATCAATGCAGCTCATAGAGAAGAGTAGGTTATAAACCAAGTAGTTGAGGCAGGGGAGCTTAAGGATCTGAAGGCAGCTGGAGGTGTGGGAGGAGAGAAATAGGAAAGTAGGTAGCCAAGGGGGGGGAGCAAAAAAGTAGGGCCGGGATGCTAGAAATATCTGCCATAGGGAGCTCAAAAAAGTCAAAAGGAATTACTTGCATGCTCTGCAATCCAGAAACCTGTCTGATCCAAGGAAATTCTGGGGTCATATCATCTCACTCCTAAAAGGCAAAAAAAGCAGGGTGACGGGAAATAAAGGTCAACGGGGCACCTCTCACCACCCCAAAAGACACAGCAAATGCCTTCAATGACTTTTTCTTGGACCTACAGCAGTACAAAACCTACAATTCCAACCAAGGCCAGGGAAGCCCAGAGAATCAAGAGACCCCCCCCACAGGGCCCTGAATTCCACTTAAAACTTACATCGGTAGGAGAGGTACTGACACTGTTCAAGGGCATAAAACCAGAAGGTGAAGCAGGCCATGACAACCTCGAACCTAAACTGGTGAAAACTGCAGCCCCCATCATTGCAGTAGTGATAACTCTGCTATTCAATAGGTCCCTGATGGAAGGGAGAATAACAGCCCTATAAAAGGTGGCTCTTGTGACTCCAATTCCCAAAAGAGGGCCACAGAAGGACAAGGAAAATTTCAGACCAATTTCCATTATCTGCACCCTAAGCAAGTTACTTGAAGAAGTGGTCTACAAACAGGTCAATGAGTACCTGGAAATGCACAACCTGCAAACAGACCAACAGCATGGTTTCAGAAAGAGACATGGCACTATTACAGCACTGGTAAGCTTCATCACTGATGTGCACGAAGCTCTGGACCAAAACAAACTCCTTGGAGCAGTGTTCATTGATCTAACAAAGGCATTCGACCTAGTCAACCATAAGTTGCTCCTAGGACAACTGGGTGGCCTAGGGTTTGACACACTGGCCCTAAAATGGCTTTCCAGTTACCTCTACGGCAGGACACAAATGGTCCGGTGGAAAGGTGCTAAATCAGATGAGCGTCCAGTGTCAGACGAAGTTCCACAGGGTTCTATCCTAGGCACAGAAACATAGAAGTTGATGGCAGATAAGGACCACAAGACCCATCTAGTCTGCCCATTTCTTTTTCTACCTTATGAATGTGCCATAGGCCTTTGCTCTGTCAAAGGCCTATCAATTCATACTCATCTGTATTGCTCCCTTATGCCCATCCCATGCCTGTTTGAAGCCCTGCATTGTATTCATATCCGCCACTTCCTGAAGTAGGCCATTCCATGCATCCACCACCCTTTCTGTGAAAAATAACTTCCTCACATTACCCTTTAATCGGCCTCCCTCTAATCTCATGCTGTGTCCTCTTGCCCTACTATTTTCTTATATTGAAACATGTTAGACTCTTTCACCTTGTTAATGCCCTTAAGGTGTTTCAATCATATCACCTCTTTCCCTCCTTTGCTCTAGGGTATACATATTGAGTTCAGTTACTCTGTCCTCATATGTTTTCTGATGCAGTCCCTGCACCATTTTGGTTGCCCTTCTCTGGACTGCCTCAATTTGGTTAATGCCCTTGTAAAGGTGTGGCCTCCAGCACTGCACACAGTACTCCAGATGGGACCTAACCAGTGTCTTGTAAAGAGGGATTATTACCTCCCTCTTCCGACTTGTAATATCCCTACTAATACACCCCAACATCCCTCTAGCCTTACCTACTGCTTTATTGGTCTGCTTGGATGATTTCAGATCATCGGTGATGATGACGCCTAAGTCTCTTTCTTCCCTTGTGACTGCCAGCGACTCCCCTCCCAGCCTATAGGTGGCTTCAGGGTTTCTCTTCCCTATGTGCATGATCTTGCACTTCTTTGCGTTAAACCCCAGTTGCCACTCTTCCGACCATTTTTCTAGTTTATCCAGATCTCTTCTCATTCTGCCCACACCATCTGGATCATCTACTCTGTTGCAGATTTTGGTGTCATCTGCAAGCAGACAAACCTAACCCTCCAGTCCATCTGCAGTGTCACTGATGAAGATATTGAAGAGGACTGGCCCCAGCACTTATCCCTGAGGTACCCCACCTGTGACTTGCATCTCTTCTGACTGTATACCGTTTACCACCATTCTCTGTTTTCTGCCCGTCAGCCAGTTTGCCACCCAGTTGACCAACATCTGACCCACCCCAAGCCTGCCCAGCTTATTAATCAGTCTTCTATGTGGAACAGTATCTAAAGCTTTGCTGAAGTCAAAGTAGGCAACATCAACTGCTCTCCCTTGGTCCACCACTCTGGTTACCCAGTCAAAGAAATCTATGAGATTAGTTTGACAGGACCTTCCTTTTGTAAACCCTTGCTGTCTTGGATCCTATGCTCCTATGGAATCCAGGTGTTGCACTATCCTTTCCTAAAGGAGAATCTCCATAATCTTGGCCACTACTGGGGTAAGACTGACTGGTCTGTAGTTCCCTGCCTGTTCTCTGCTTCCACTCTTGTGGAGCGGGATCACATGAGCCCTTCTCTAGTCTTCTGGGACCTCTTCTGTGCTCAGAGACTCACTAAACAGTTCTGATAATAGCTCTGCTAATTCCACTCTTAGCTCCTTTAGTACCCTGGGATGTATGCCATCAGATCTCATTGCCTTGTCCACCCTGAGCTTATCGAGCTTTTCTAGGACCCTTTCTTTTGTGAAGGGACTAGTGCACACCTCCCTCCCCCCTGTGTCCATGGTGCAGAGCTGTGGGCCCTGCCTACCCTCTCTTCAGTAAATACTGAGCAGAAGTATCTATTTAGAATAGATGCTTTTGCATGGTCCTCCTCCTCACACGCCCCCTTATCCGCTTTGATCTTAGCAATACCCCTTCTGGACTTTCTCCTTTCACTAATATATCTATAGAAAGTCTTGTCACCTTCTTTTACTGTTCGTGCTAGTGTTTCCTCGGTTTGTACCTTTGCCTGCCTTACTGCCATCCCTGCTTCCCTTAGGGAAGTTTGGTATGCCTCCCTATCTTCATCCTGCTGCATTTCCTTATATTTCCAAAAGGCCAGCCTTTTGGCTCTGACCTTTTCTGCTACTGTGTTTGAGAATCAAAGTGGTTTTCTTCTTCTTTTGCACTTCCTTTTCTCACTAACACAATGGGATGTTGCTTCAAGTATTGCGTCTTTCATGCTTGTCCACTTTGCCTGTACCCCCTCACCTGTGTTTCTTTTTGCCAGGGCTAGCTTAACTCTGTTGGCCATCTTATCAAAGTCAGCTCCTCTGCAGTCCCAAATTTTTGCCTTGGAATGGGATGATTTTGTTCTAGTGGCCAAATTGAACCATACCATGTGATGGTCACTGGCCCTCAGGTGACCTTCTACCTGGAGATCTGTGATCCTTTCCCTGTTAGTCAGTACTAGATCTAGGATAGCCCTGTCTCTAATGGGTTGTTGTACCAGTTGTTTGAGGCCCTCCCGCTGCAGGGAATCCACCACGTGTCTAGTTCTGGCAGATGTCCCTGCTGGCATTGACCAATCTGTATCTGGCATGTTGAAGTCTCCCATTATCAGAACCTCCCCTTTAGCTGTCATGTTTTGTATGTCTTCTAACAGTAACATGCCTATGTCCTCCCCCTGGTCTGGAGGTCTGTACACAACCCCAGTTCATATGGCTGTCCCATTTCCTGTATCCAGGGTAACCCACAGTTCTTCTGGCTCCTTACGTGTATTCTGAATTTCTGTAGCTTTGATATTTTCATTGACATAAAGGGCCACTCCACCCCCCCTTTTCGCACATCAGTCTCTTCTGAACAGTGCATTGTCAGGTACTGAAGTCTCCCAAGTGTGGTTACTGGTAAACCATGTCTCACTAATGGCTACTATGTCCAGTTTAGCCTCTGTCATTATTGCCTGCAGGTCTGGGATCTTGTTTCATAGACTGCGAGCATTTGTGTACATAATTTTCCATTGGTCAGATTTTGGTGTGTTAGTCGTTGGGCAAGGTCCGGCATTTCACCTGTACATCGTATGTGGAGCTGGACATTTTTCTTTACCTGGTGATGCAAATGACCTACAAACATGCTGAACTCCTATTTGACCACTAGCTGAGGGGGTAGGGGTGTTCTTCCCAGTCAATGTTTTGGGTGCTGCACCCTTCTCCCCATTTGCTAGTTTAAATATTCTGCAAATACATCAAACTTCTGCCCCAATGCACAGATTCCCTCCTTAGTCAGATGCAGTCCATCAAATTTAAAGAACTTTAGCTCCCAAAACTGTTGCCAGTTCCCTACAAATTTGTGTGCTTTTTCCTGGCACCAGCCCCTGAGCCACATACATAGCTCCCCTATCTCCCCTTCTCTGACCTTCTGTCCATCTGTCTCCCTCTCCCAGACTGGCAGGACCTCAGAGAAGGAGATGCCGGATGAAATAGATGATAGTTTGTCACCCAGCCTGGTCAGGTGTTCCTTGGTCTCCACAACTGACCGGCTGGTGAGATCATTAGTCCCTATGTGTACCAGGACATCAATATTTTCTCCTGCTTCCTGAACAATTTTAGCAATGTGGTCAGTGTCTCTCTATGCTGATGTACGTGGGAGACATCTGACCATTACACCTTGCTGGAGATACATATCAACTCCCCGAATCATGGAGTCTCCTATGATCAAAAGTTTTTTTGATTTCTTTTTTGCTTTTTTGTTTGATTCCTGTTTTGAGCGCATTTTGTTGTGCTAGCTCCTGTGCTGCAGTGTTCTGCTCTGCAGTGTCCTTTGCCCCTTTGATTTCGGAGATAGAGGTAGATACCTGTTTGTAGTTTTTATATGGTTTGGAGAGGTGATATGTTGGGGAGCACCGAGTGATGGGGCACCTGATTTGCCCCTCCTAACCACCTGCCATCCTCCCAGACCAACTACCCTCTGCGGTCGAGGTGCTTCTGTTGGATATTGGATGTTGGAAATGGCAGGCAGTTCTTATAATGTATTTCCTTTTGAATATGCAATTTGAGGCACGCAATCTCTGCCCATGCTGCCTGGAGCTGAGCCCTTAGATCTCCAATGGCCCAGCATGTACAACAGTGTCCTAAATCCTATAAAATTGCCCTTCTGAAAAGTGTTCCACAGTACCTGCAGTTAACGATATCCATTCCAGGTAAGTTGCTGGATTTATAACCTGGTCCGAGTAATTAGAAGGAAGAAAATGAAAGCAAATGTTTGATTTTGTGTTTCATTTATTTGTTTTTGTATAACTCGTTACAACAAGTTAAATTACTAGTGCCCCTGTAAATGAGGTCACTGTGTGGATACCATTCTGAACTGCCCCTTCCTGCTTTGCCACAGGAAATGTCATGACTGTCCTACCCTATAAAAGGAGGGTAGTGTGGGGTGGTTGGGGATGGGGGTAGGTGGCTGGGCCCTTCCCCTGCTGAAAAAGAAGAACCACGGATGAAAGAAACATGGAGGTAAGAGCAGAAACAATCAGCCAGCAACAAATGCAGTAGCCCAGAAAGCTTATTCTAATGACAGAGAAAACTGTGAAACCTGTAAAGCACCACCTATAACAATTTCACAGAAGATATACCCTGTAAGAAACACTTTGCTACAGAGAAAAATAAAGCAGTAACAGAAGATATACCTTGCAAAAGACAATCCGAATCAGAAGATTACAGCAGTAATCTGTAAGCACACACTTGTAGGCACACCCTGTAATAATGCAGCAGAATGTATCGTAGCAACAACAATTTGAATCTGAGAAAAATAAAGCAATAAAATGTTAGCAACAAACAGTAATGATCCCTTGTGAGTACAAAATAAAAATAACAACACACAGTAAACCTACCTAGCCAAAAGAAGCCTTAATCCTTAGTGTTGCTCTGGTAAGGTTCTTTGCTCTGTCCTTTCAAGCAACCTAGAAGAAGAGAGCTCGGGTGAAGCTAGGTGCCTTGGCCAGCAAACCTAGTCTTCCACCTCCAAGATATCAACTAACCTGACCTTTTAACCCTTCTCTTGGTTGGAAGGGACTGGCAGTCTGTCAGCTTCACCCCCAGATACACACCTAATCCCCTGGAAGAGCTGTGGGAGGAAAGCAATTAACTCCTTCAGTGTGAGAAGGAGACTGCAACACCTGTGAGACAAAAAACACTTTTAGCAAATAAAAACAAAATAAAATAGTGGCAAACACTAATTTTGCTTAGCCTAATGATAAAAAGTCACAAAAATGTAAGCACCACCTATAATAATTTTACAGAAGATATACCCTGTAAGAAATACCTTGCTACAGAGAAAAATAAAGCAGTAACAGAAGATATAAATTGCAAAAGACAATTTGAATCAGAAGATTACAGCAGTAATCTGTAAGCACACACCTGTAGGCCCTCTGTTATTCTCCTTATTCATCAACAACCTCCCCCTACACTGTGGTAGAGCATAGGTCACTCCATATGCAGATGGTACTGTACAGAACTGGCAAGGACTCGGAATTACTAAACTCGGAGCTGCAACAAGATTTCTCAACACTAGAAGACTGGTTCCAGGCAAATAGGCTGGTCCTAAACAGCAAAAAGACCAAAGCCATGCTCTTTGGCCCCAAAAAGCTTGGCCCACACCGGGCTAATCGTCTATCGTTCTCTACCTCAAATGGAACAAGAATCGAAGTGGTGGACAATATCAAGTATTTGGGAATGTTCATTGACTAGGAAATCTCTTTCAGGAAACACATAGACCATCTAACAACAATAGTAAACCAAAAACTTGGGCTCCTGTACAGACTAAGCTCCTACCTGACTAAAAAAAACAGGATTGCGGTCAGCAACGGGACTATCATTCCCATCCTGTTCTATGGTGCAACAATGCTTCAAGGACTGAGGGCAATGGAACATGCACATCTGAATACACTTTACCACAGAATCAGCCATTTCACCTCTGGGGCGCAAAGAATGGAGCACCACTATGATGTACTACAAGCGTTAAACTGGCCACACCTTGAAGTGAGACTCGCCTATCCCTTCCTGTGCTTAGCTTTCAAATTGCAGCAACCTGATGCCCTACTGAGCCTAAGAAATCTACCAGCCCCAAAAGCAAACAGTAGGGAGCTCAGGTCAACAGAACGCAAACTGCTAGAACCCCCAAGAGCCAGATCAACTATGGGACAACGGTCACCTAGAATAACCCTCCCCAAACTCTGGAACAGTCTCCCAAGAGAGCTCTAGGACTGCACCTCTCTTGAGGGGGTACAAGAAAGAGTTAAAACTACACCTAAGCAGAGGATCTCATTGCTGGTCCTGCAACCCATAAAGGCACCTCTGCTAAAGGAGGATGCCTCACGTAAATACAGACAAAAAAGGAGGGAGGAACAGTAAGGAAGGGCATAATGTACTGAACTGCACTTACATGTACTATCTCCTTATGAATGTGTGTAATTAACAAGGTTGTTTGTATGTAAACTCACCTATGTTAACTGTAGTAATGTCTGTCTCTGTGACACGTATGCATGGTCAGTATACCATATACTGTAGTACAATCAATAGCTTTGGTTTTCTTTTCCACTCTAGGTACATGTAACTAATAACGGGTCTCCCTTGAAAATGGGACTGTCAAAGTCTCAGGGGGCCTACCCAGTTACCAAAATGTAAATAAATAAAATAAGGTGGCAACTACCGGAGTCACATTAGCCATGGCCCTACTATTAACTATTTCATGGCAGCATAAAGGGATACTATTTGTGGCTGAAACCAAACATGAAAGGTGGGTATCAGTACTTCCATAGTCCATCCTTCCATTATTAGAGCAATATGAGTCCAGGACTCCTCCCTGAGAGTGTTAGCTGTTAAAAAAAGTTGTATCTGGAAGAGTCTGCAGTCATTGCACTGTTATTTTCTGCAATATCAACAAGAAAAAAAAGCTTAAGAAAGAACAGTTGAAACCATTTTGACCATTGAAACCAAAATCTCATCTTAAGAAAACATTCTAGAGATAAACTTTATTTAATTCCTTGGTGTAACATCACCAAAAGTATATGGTATGCCAATTCTCTTAAAATCCAGGAAAATCTATTTTGTTGCCTCCAAAAACTCGAAAAACTACATCTAACTAAGGGAGCAGCTCCCAAACTAGACCAAGTGATTATGATTTTCACCTGGTTGCCAATGGTTAAGGAGCATCCCTCCTGGGGGTATCACCACAGTTGTCCCCTGTATGTGCCTGCTCACTGCCTATCTTTGTGAAAAGAGGGAAACACAAAGAAAAAGGTTTACAGCCAGTGAATGAGCAGGGCCCCCCAGGACTCTAGTACATTTTAAAATCACTGGTGCTCTTGATCTGGATAAAATTTATTAAGGAGGGGATAGTTTCACCTGGTGGTTAAGGGGCTTCAAAAAGCAACATATCATCATATTGCCTCATTCGCTCCCCTTCCCTCTTATTCCATGACAGGTAACCTAAGCCAGTCCCTTGCGGTGCAGTTTAGAACCAACAAGTGGAATATTTCAGAGGGTTCCCTGTGCTCCTTGTATTCCATCCATTTTGCTTGGAATGTCAGCATTCTCTAACATTCTAGTCCACCGTGCACTTCAGCACATTGTAATGGCCAGTATACAAAGCTCCCACCACTACTTGGAACTCTTTACATTATATAAATCCTGCATTAGGCAGGCAGTCACTGTATATGGTTGCTTATCCCCTTCTTCACCACTTCACCAGCAGAGCATAGAAGAGGAAGCCTGATCCAAGAAGGCATGCAGGGTATTGAAGGGAGCTGAGTTTTAACAAACAGTTGCTGTTGAAGGGAGTTTCCATTTCACATCAGTTCCTGGGCACCCATTACAATTAATAAACAAGGTAACACAACATTCAACTACAAACAGTGTGTAAACTGCCTATGTCATGAACCCCTCCTCTCCTTTTTGCCTCCCAGTGCATCAATTCCCACTCCTGGTATGGCAGGATGACCCATTAACCATCGACCAAAACTGAAACACAAGATGTTTGAGGAGCAGGGGAATTAAGGAACAGTTCTATTTGTAAAAGGAAAAAAAGGAGAGAGTACAGCAGTATAGTTCCCCTAGAAATTTTTAACTTCAGGACTTGTTTGCTGCAATGTACATAGAGAGCTATCCATATACGGTACAGCCAATTGCTAGTACCAGGCAGCAGTTGAACCACAACTGATGCACGGAAGCAGTCTGTAAAAGTGCCCTGTCAGTTGGATTAATGTAGCTGGTCACCTTACCCAAGTACTGGTGGTAAATTGCTGTCCATCAAGGAAAACTTAGCTCTTTTTGTTTTTGAAGTAATTGTATAGGAGTCAGCACTGCTCAACTGAATGGTTAAGGAGCTTCACGCTAACTTCCCCGCCATCTACTCAGCAGTCACCACTTAAACACAGGAACCATTCCTCACATTCAAAGTTCAGTCTGCAAGTTAGTGACTCTGTCATTCACTGAGTCTGATTCTTTGTCAGATGTGTGAATTAGCCTTCAGGGACTCCGATGCTAATGGATCTGAAGGAGGCTGATCACGAGAAGGGTCTGCCACGGGCTCAGATATACAGTCATTCCATTCCCTGCAAATCAGTGCCCATTTGGCTGTGTTTGATCCAAATGACTTGAAGGATGCCTCTTTCTCTTCTGCCAAACCGGACAAGTCCAATTGGGTAGGTACCAGTTCTCAAAGGGCTTCAAAATGATTACTCATTTTTATGGGCATATCCCAGGGGAGAGTTACTGCTTGTATTGGACTGTCTGTGGAAGTGTTGCATGCTGCTCATTGAGGAGAGAGTTTAGGAGGTGGTAAGTTCTTGGCTCTCATTCTTTAGCTACCCTTTACAACCTGCTGCCAGGGTTTGTCTTGAGGAGGTACCAAGGAGGAGTGCACTTCCATGTCTGCCATACATGTCTGCATGGGCTCCACGGTTTGACAGACTGTGCCATGTGGGTTGGATGGGTGCTGACATGGCATGATGTGGTTTGTTGTAGGTCCCACATAAAATCCTCCACTTCTCACAGATTATTGAATGTTACATAGTCCACTTGATAGCAAATTATCAGCATTGTAGGGTATTGCAGTGAAGACCAAAAGTGTAACTGTTACAGTTTCTGTTTTACTTGTGAATATCCCTGCATTTTCTAGATAAGTCCTGTGAATAATCCTGAAACATTTACATTTTACTACCTTCCCACAGCAGTTTACCCTTCTCCCTGGCAGTACACAAATATAGCTCCTTCACTGGGTACTGCAGGAACTAGCAAATAATGGGGTGGGAGTGCTCCCCTGGTCTTGGTTTGGGTGCAAAGCAATGGGGAACTCTTTCCAATTCCAGAGGGGATCCATTGTTTATTTTGAGAACAGCTGGTGACACATTTTGCAGGAAAGTCACCATGTCTTTCCCCTCCACATCCTCTGGCATTCCAACAATCCTGACATTCTTGCATCTCAACCTGTTCTCCGTATCATCTACCTTATTTAGCAAATACAGTGGGTTCTTCTTAAATGCACACTTGTTTTGCAGGCACAATATGTGCACTTATGCAGAATGTGCACTTTCCTGAAACTACTGAAATTCAATAGAGCACAATGTCAAAATAACTCACAGATGACTGTTTTCATTTACAATTTCCTCTCCTTCCTCCTACTGAGCCACCCACTTGTGGCATTAAAGTTTGACCCCATTGTAGCAGCCAGGTCATTCATCTTCTGTAGCAGGATGGGACCAGAAACAGGGGCATCTATGCTTCTGGCCACAGAAAACCATCTCAGAAGAGAAGCCTCTACCTCTTTACTCATTCAACACCTGCACCTTTTTCTCCCTACGTTTTCAGAGTGCTCCCACTTAGCTTCTTGTTGGTGACAATTTGGGCTACAGTGGAGACATCCACTGAATATTTAGCATTAACATCACTTCTCCTAATGTCAGGCTGCTCTAACTCCTGCAGGAGTGAGATTTTTTGACCCAAACTTGGCGTTACTTTCTTGCGATCCATCCCTCCAGAGTTCTAATCCTGAGCAGCTTTTGTGTGTTGCTGTTAAATACCTGTTCCTAATCATCAGCAGCTGTCGTTCACTTAAATGGAATTAATTGCATTGAATGCTGCCTGTTTGAGAAAGGGTTATTGTGTATTAAAATGAAATGTGCACTTAAAAAGAGCGCACTTAATTGAAATTTTTAACATTGGAACGATACAAAAAAAAATCGGGAAAATGAAAAACTGCACTTAATAGAAATATGCACTTATCCGATGTGCATTTAAGTGGAACCCATTGTATTATATTTGTGTATGCTGGTTGCAGAGCTGGGCATGATGACTTTGTAATACATCCTTGTGTTGCTTCACTATCTTTTCAGTGCCTGCCACCCTTGTGATAAGAGCGTGTGCATCAGCATTTGCCTGGGAAGTGGTGGCTTTTAGTACTGCCATATCTATCAGGACTCTGCTGAGCATTTGCATGTTTTTGGCTAGTTCTGTTGCTGCATTAAAGGCATTGCAAGGTTGCAGTGCTATCCTGAAGGTTGTTAAAAGTTGCTAGTCATCTTCTGGATTTTAGTTCTGTTAGTTGGAGCAGACTTGTCTTGGCAGAGGGATCTCCTGGCCCTGTAGAGTGTCCTTTAGCATGGTGTGTACCTCCGATGTGATTTAGATGTGCCCCATCACCTCTCATTGGTGGTCTGGCTCAAAAAAGGGCTCAAAAGATAGATTAGCATTTACTTGTCACTCCAGTTCAGGTTTAGGCTCCAGTAGATTACTTTGGTTGATGGATGGATGGACAGGATTAGGTCCCTGGTGGCTCCTTCAGCATTAATTATGCTACCACCACTGGGCTGGCAAGTCTTCAGAGACACTGACAGTGTGATCATGATTGATTATCTTGAAAAAGGAAAGACAATAACTGGTGAGTACTACGCTAAACAGCTGCATAACCTGAGAGAAACCATCAAAGCCAAATGCTGTGGAAAATTGAGGGGAGGTGTTTTGCTCCTGCAAGACGATGCTTCATCCCACACAGCAGAGGTTGCAGTGACTGTTGCAACAGAATGTGGGTATGAACTGCTTCCTCACCCACACTACTCACCAGATCTTGCTCCTTCAGACTTCTACCTGTTCCCCAACACTGAAAGATGGACTCCATGGAAAGAGATTTGCTAATGACGAAGAGGGGATAGCTGCTGTGGAGAGGTTTTCTGGGGTGCCACGACACAGAATTCTACCACGAGGGGATAACAATGCTAGAATGACGTTGGACTAAGTGAACTGAACTGAAAGGAGACTATGTTGGAAAATACAATAATACTAAGCTCATACTGCATTTCTTTCTGTGTCAGGTTGCAAACCTTTTCATCGACCATTGTAAATGGGCCAGCCACCAGCACAATAGTAGTGCTACTACTTGAGATGCTGATTACCTGATGCCAATGGGGATTAGGCACCCACGTTGGCACACAATAAAGGAAGGGGTGGTTTACATGCAACAGTCACTGCCGCCATGTTGTCTGCACTTAGGGAGAAGCATGCTGTGGTCACGCTGCATGAGAGCTTCGCTCTCATTGCAGCAGACCTTTTAATTGATCTCTTCACCTCATTAGCCAGGCAGGGTGTCGGCCCCTGCTGCAGGCTGATTGGGGAATGCAGGACGCACCTACTGGTGCATGCCCTGCATTCGCCCAACAGTGACCGTGCCTCCAAAGCTGCACTGTCCCAAGATGTTGGCTGCACAAGCACGCCAACATAAAAATAGCAAAAGCTTTTGTAACTGAAAGTAGTAGTACTGGCACGTTACATGCTCAGTGCTACTCTGACACAGCTCAGCTTGCGTTCACTACACCTCCAGTCATTTAAACACAAAAAGCAACAGAAACAAGCAGAGCACCAGGAGGAAGGACCTGCTGGTATAAATAAGCTTCTCTACTTGGACTAAGAACTAGAACTCTTGTACTGTGATCTTCAATTTTGGGTAAAAAAAAAGTGTGTTTGTCAGAGTTAGTTGAAGTGAATTGTTATCTGTTATCTGATTAGGTGCTTGTCACAGGTGGCTGAAGGGAATTATCTGTGAAATTAACTAAGTGTAGAAAGATTTGCATAGTAGGGGGAGTGGCTTAGATAGAAGAAGCCAGGTTAAACCCAGATTTAAACACTGCCCTAGATAGCTTCTGCCTGAGAACAAGCAGAGCACCAGGAGGAAGGACCTGCTGGTATAACTAAACTTCTCTACTTGGGCTATATTGCCCTCTTTCCCTCCCCTCCACCCCCACCCAAATGCAGTTCTACTTTTATAGGCACAGGATTTAACTGACAACAGGGACTTCCTGTTTGGGAGCAGGAAGTGAGTGATAACAGAGCCACCAAAGACTCACCATCCTAAAAGGACAAGAGTAGCTGTCCTTCCCCCTCAGCTGCTGGAGGTCTGACTCTGAGCAAGTAAGGAGACTACTGAGAAATATAGGAACTTCTTGTCTCAGAATAGGAAGAGCAGGAGCTAAAAGGGCACAGAGGTGTAAGTAGGGACAGAAGAAAAAAAAAAGAAATAAACAAATAGAGGAAAAAGTAAGTATTCCAAACAACAATTAGGGGTCTAGAAATAAGACATGATGGGAGTGGTGCAGTGCAGTGGCTGTGGCGCAGCAGTCTTCCGGGAGACATTCTGGAGGATGCAGTGATGTTCCATCTGCAGGCACCTCTCTGGGCTGAGGGAGGAGGTTGCTCATCTCCAGGCTGAGTTGGCCAGAATTTGTGGGACCTCCTCTCCCACCCAGGGACCACCAGGGTCACTGCTGTTGCCTCAGAGGTTGCCAAGAAAGAGAAGTGGTTGGACCACAGTGGGCTCAGGGAGGGTGAGGATGGTGGAACAGAGGTGCATCCCTCCAGTTGTACCTCTCCACAATTTCTATGCCATTCTGGAAAAGTGTGGTTCCTCTATGGACGCACCCACAGTGGAGACCAAGGAGGATGCTGGGAACCTCCACAAAGGAGACCCACAGGAGGGTGGCATGGGACTCCACAGGGGAAGAAAACAACTCCTGGTGGGGGACTCCATTGTTAGGAAGGTAGAACTGGGGGAGGAAGGGGAGAGGGAGGTAAGGTGCCTGCCTGGTGCCATGGCTTAGAGGGACAGGGAGTGAATCCTCAGGATCGCAGAAGCAGCTGCACAGAGGAGGGAGCTGGATGTTATTGTCCACCTAAGAACAAATGGCCTGGCTAAGAAAGGGATCAGAGCAGTGCAAGAAGCATTTGTGGAGATGGGGAGGGGCCTTAGACAATTAGCACGCACGGTAACCTTCTCGGAGGTGCTGCCTGTCTATGGAACAGGTAAGGCTAGGGTGCTCCACACCATGGAATTCAATCAGTGGTTGAAAAACTGGTGCAGAGCTCAGGGATTTAGCTTCACTGGGGACTGGGCGTCCACCTGGAGGGATGCAGGCCTATACTGGTATGATGGTATGCACCTCTCCAGGAGGGGAACCAGGATCCAAGGTGATAGGTATAAATACTTCATTGGCAAGCATTTAAACTAGCCAAGAGGGAGGCACTGGAGAGGAGCAGGGAAATCCTAGCCCCCCCAAAAAAAATCAGGGTACTAAGTGAGGTAGACACCAACATAGAGATGTCAATAGGGAGAAGCACAGGGATAAATGGAGAAAGTGACAGATGCAATAAGGACAGGGATGATGCAAAAAGGGGTAAGGCCATCAAGAAATGGAGAGTAATGAGTACCAACACCCATAGACTGGGCAACAAGCTCCCTGAAATGGTGGCCTTGATGGAAGAGGGATGCCTGGATATTGTAGCAGTCACAGAAACATGGTGCACAGAGAACCATGACTGGGATGTTAACATACCAGGCTACACAACCTACAGGAGAGACAGGGAAGGGAGAAGAGGGGGAGGAGTAGCTCTCTATGTAAGGGAAGCGATAAAAGCAACTGAACAAAAGAGTAAACAGGGAGGAGAGGAGGCACTGTGGGTCACCTTGGAGACTGGAAATGGCACCATAATCTGCACAGGGGTTGTATACAGACCCCCACGTCAGGGGGAGGGAATGGACAAGGATATGATAGAAGGCATTCTAAGGATGGCAGAGAAAGGGGAGATACTGTTGATGGGGGACCTAAATATGCCGGATATCAACTGGAGCACCTTTGCTGCAGTCACATCCAAAAGCAGAGCCATTCTCAATGCCCTTCAGGTGGCATACCTCAGACAGCTAGTTTTGGAACCTACTTATGAGGGAGCAATCTTAGACCTCATACTCTCAAATTGGGGACAGTGAGAGGATCTCAGATCTAGAAGTGGGTAGCCATTTGGGAACAAGTGACCACCAAACAGTGTGGTTCATGATAAACTCAGCTACAGAGTCAAGCCATACAAAAGTGAGGGGTCTGGACTTCAGGAGGGCTGACTTTGGCAAGATGGGAGAGTGCCTCAGAAAAGCACTAGCAAACAGGTTAGAAGGAGGGGTGGAACAACAATGGGAAAATATAAAACCTACCAACACAGAGGCAATGAGCCTTTGTGTGACGCAAATAAACAAATCAAAACAAAAGAAAAAGCCACTCTGGTTCTCAAAAGAGGTGGCGATGAAGGTTAGGGAGAAAAATATAGCATTTAGGAAGTATAAGGAAACACAGAAGAAGCAGGACAGAGAACTGTACCAGTTAAGGCAGAAGGAAGCAGGAAATTTAGTCAGAATAGCAAAGACCCAAACCAAGATAGCCAACTCAGTTAAGAAGGGGGATAAAACCTTTTATAGGTATGTCAGGGAGTATGGAAAGACAAAGGGAGGGAGGGATAGTGAGGCTGAATAGAATGGATGGTGGGTGGGCAGAGAGGGACAGTGAAAAAGCAGGGATACTGAATGAATACTTCAGTATTCACAAAAGAGGAGGTGGGGGAGGTGCCTAATCCAATTACCAGAAGCACTCTGGATAGGGGGGTCGATCCCAGTCCTTTCACAGAAGAAAGGGTTCTGAAAGAATTCCTAAAACTGAAGGTGGGCAAAACAATGTGGCCAGATGGAATTCATCCCAGAATTCTAAAAGAATTAAGTAGAGAACTGGTGACACCACTGACTAACTTTTTTAAGAAATCATGGGAGGATGGTGTGGTACTTGAGGACTGGAGGAAGGCAGGTGTGATTCCCCTTCACAAAAGTGGGACTAAGACAGAGGCAGGAAACTACAGACCTGTCAGTTTGACCTTTGTGGTAGGGAAAGTGATGGAATCACTTCTGAAGGAAAGAATTGTTGAGTACCTAGAGGCCAGTGGGGCACAGGACCCAAGGCAGCATGGGTTCACAGCAGGAAGGTTATGTCAGATGAATCTAATTGATTTCTTTGACTAGGTGAGCAAAGTAGTAGACCAGGGAGGGGCTGTGGACATGGCCTACCTAGACTTTAGCAAGGCATCTGGCACAGTCCCACACAAAAGATTAATAGTCAAATTAACCCTGCCTGGGAGTGGGTCCCAGGGTGGTAGACTGGGTAAAACATTGGCTGGACAACAGGACACAGAAAGTAATTGTAAATGGAGTCCACTCTGAAGAAAGAGGCGTTACTAGTGGGGTACCACAGGGTTCAGTACTGGGTCCAGTCCTTTTTTAATGTCTTTATAAGTGACATTGCAGAGGGACTGGAAGGAAAAGTATGCCTCTTTGCAGATGACACAAAGATCTGCAACAGGGTTGATACACAAGGGGGTGTGGAAAGGGTGAGAAGGGACCTGGCAAGGTTGGAGGAATGGTCAGAAGTATGGCAGCTTGGATTCAATGCAAAGAAGTGCAAAATAATGCATATGGGAAACAAAAACCCAGGGGAAAATTACACAATGTTGGGGAGGTAGTAACAACAACAAAAATGGAAAGGGACCGGGGGGGGGAGGGTAATCATATCGGGTGACCTTAAGGTTGGCAAGCAATGTGAGAATTCGGTAGAGAGGGCTGGGGGGGATACTGGGATGTATAGGGAGAGGCATTGCCAGCAGAAAGCAGGAAGTTGTTATCCCCCTGTACAGACAGTTGGTGAGACCCCCATCTGGAGTACTGCATTCAGTTCTGGAGACCCCATCTCCACAAGGACATAGACAGGATGGAGGCAGTTCAGAGGAGGGCAACTAAAATGGTGCAGGGTCTGCAAGAGAAGTCATACCAGGAGAGACTAAAGGAGCTTAATATGTATACTCTTGAGGAAAGGAGGTGGGGGGGACATGATAGAAACTTTTAAGTACCTCAGTGGAATCAACAAATTGCAAGAGGGTAGCATCTTTCAGAAAAAGAGATGTGCAAGAACAAGGGGACACAATTTGAAGATAGAGGGGGATGGCTCAGGGGCAATGTGAGGAAGTATTTTTCACAGAGAGGGTGGTGGATGCATGGAACAGCCTTCCTGAGGAGGTTGTGGGGACTAAAACTGTGAGAGAATTCAAGAATGAATGGGACAGACATAAGGCAATTTTTGTGGGCGGTAGGAAGAAACAGGCTGTTGGTTAAATAGGATCTGTAGCTTATCTTCTAGGTAGGGAAATGGGAAGACTAGGTGGGCCAAGTGGTCCTTATCCGCCGTCAAAGTCTATGTTTCTATGTAAACACAATGCTGTGTCTTTTTCAAAATTGAAATCACTTTCCTCAATTACACTGTAGATCGTGATCGTACTCCACCTATCACCCACCATATCAACCGCAGTGTGCTTCACTCTGATCCCATCTGTTCCTCCATATAGTAAAGTTGTGAAACAGTTTTCCCCAATTTAGGCTGATCACCAGTGAGCTGCCAGTTTCAAACAACTTCTCTCTGGAAATCAAAGTACCTCTTTTTTCCTCTGCTCTAAAGTTCTTGACCCGACTGCAGTCTTCCTATCTGATCATGCCTGAAAGGAGTTCCAGCCTATTCTTGCTGAAGCACTGAGCCACTTGCTTCTCACTTACACTCTCCCACCAAAAAATCATTTTTCTTTTAAAAGTCTGTAATGTACCACCACCCAAAAGCTTTCACTCTCGATCTGTCATGCCGGGGGGTGCTAACATAAAACTAATCATACGAACTTAAGAGTGACACTCAAACAAAAACAGTGTCATGAACAACAGCATCCTCTACTGGCAATTCAGCCAGTACAGGGACTATTTTACAGAAATTGCTGTTTCTTTTCAGTTTTAATTAATATCTTAGCTTCTTCTTCCTTCTGAAATCATTAATAAAAAACAAAACAAAGAACGGCCATTTCCTAAGTGCTATAATACCCTCCGGGGTGGGTGGTATTAGGCTATACCGGGCCTACTCCCAGCCTGCCCCCCCCCCATTTAGCTATTGTGCTTTACACTTTTAATTATTGCTTCATTTCTCACCCCCTCCTTAGATCCTGCTGGAGCCCCTGATTGGGCATCCCTGCCCTGAAGAACCTCGGGGGAAGCGGCTTCTTGCTTACCACCATCCCCACATTACCAGTCGTCTGCCAAGTCACTACAGGTGTGCTATTTTCTTGGGGAACCCAGCATCTCCTGGATTGGCTGCTTCATCATGAAGGAAGCCCACTATTGGCTCCCTGCCCCAGTCATCGTTTCCTAATGGTAGTGCCTGCTAACTCGGCGCAGTGAGCAAGATTCGACACCTGGGCTGAGACTCCTGGCACTTTGGACTCTGGCACTTTCTATAAAGTCGCACCATCTCCTGTGTTTGAATTTTCTCCCATCCACCCTCTCCTGCCCCCGGTGCTCTTTAAATACACCATCTACCCTCCCATCTGTGGCGTCCCCTTCCTATTAGTTGGCTCTGTCTGTTGACACTCTTTAAAGTATTAGACTGCCTCCCTAGTTGTCCCTCATACAAGAGGCATGTAGCTGCTCTACCTTCCTAATTCTTGTCTAGCCACCCCTTGTGAAATTGTGAATCTGTTCTTATTTAGCCACTTGCTTGTGAATTGTGGTGTATCCTAATTGCTTGAAAGTACTCAAAGGAATTCTCTCTTGTTCTTGCAGTACCAGATATGAGTACTATTACTTCACCTGACACTTTAAGCCTCCCCACCCCTGAACAAAAATTTAACTTATCTTGTTATCATTGTGTTGTACAGCAAGCTTGCTCTTTTGTACCCTTGATCCACATACTGTACTCAAGGATGTGGCCACCTCTAACGCATCTAGCCACATTGAGTAGTGCACTGTCTTATTGTTTCTCCCTTATCACTTCCAAGAGTTCATTATATTCCCCCTCTGGTTTCTTGGTAGCCATGACATATGGATTTCCTCTATATCCAGGCAATTCCTGTTTCCGCAGTCCTCCCAATTGTCTGAGGCCTGGGTGGTTATATATGTTTTCTTGGGTACACTTGGACTTCGTTCCAGTTACTACTCATTCTCCCCCTCCCTCCAGTTCCCAGCAAAAGAGGATGATTTTGACTCTTTAGGATGCTATTAAGCACCTTAGAAAGTTTCTTTTATTGCTACTACTTTGCACAAGCAACATTGAGCTTAACCCAGTTCCTACTACCCCTATTACCGCCTCCTCCGAGTCGGCCCACCTCAAAGGGTTATGTCTTCTCCATATAAATGCCTGCAGTCTCCTAAGGAAACTTGATTATCTCCAACCCTAGATGTGCTATACTAAACCCGATATTCTAGTGGTCACTGAAACCTGACTCAGACCTTCCACCTCAGAACATGAAATAAATATCCCATTCTACAAAGTCCATAGAGCAGAAAGACATTCCAGAGGAGGGGGGTAGCTGATTACATCCAAGAGAAATTTACTGTATCTATCATAGATTCCACTACATCACCCAAAGAATTTGAGAGTTTGTCACTAAAGGTTCAGCTGTCCCCTTCTGTGTTGCTCTGGTTGCTCTGTATTATAGGCTGCTACAGACCTCCGTTGGTGGGGCTCAAGGTATTGAACCACCTGAGTAATGCACTTGAAACATTGTCTTCTGAGGTTATCATCACGGGCAATTTTAACCTTGACTGGTTCACTGATTGCTCTAAACCTCTAAAAAAATGTATGTTACACCTTCGAGCTCACACAAATTGTCACAGAAGCCACCCATCCTAATAAGAAAAATCCATCCAATAGCACTTTGATTGACCTTGGGTGGCTTTTTTAATGACATCAGTGACCATTGCTCGATAGCATGTGTCAGACCTGCAGTTAAGCCAGCGTCAACCTCCAGATATGTTTTCAAAAGAAATAGACGCAATTTCAGCTATCATGCTTTCCTATCTGACATTCAGTATTCAAAATGGCAAGAGTTTTACTTGGACCCCACTGTAAATGATGCATACGAAATCTTCAGTCGCATTGTCCTTGATGCCATAGACCAGCACACCTCATTAGTAATGGTCCAAACCAAGACAAAACTGAACCCCTGGTTTATGGCTAGTCTGAAGACCGGTCTCCTTAACAGATGCTCTTTGGAAAAAAGTGTGACAGACCAAATTCCCCTCTCACTGGTCAGCATTTAGGGTAGCTAGGAATCAATGCATGAATCTCATCAGGGCAGAAAAAGCCAGGTACTTTCGTACTAAAGGATATCGAGGGTTACACCATGGCAAACTCTCTCCTCCAAAAAATCTCTTCTGCTGGTACCTCCACTACTGACAAACACATGATCCTCGACCTCCTCAACAACTATTTTGCAACAGTAGGGCTCGCATTTGACTCCTCTCCCGCCAACAGACTTTGTACCCAGCTCTACATCCAGGACCTGGCATGTGCAGCAACTGACGCCCCTGTGCCCCATGCTTCATTCACTTTCAGCCCTGTCTCTTTGAAGCAAGTTGAGGACCTACTACTACACCTGGATACCAGGTAGCGCACAGGTGCTGATCTGATTGATCCTCATTTCCTAAAAATCAGCTACCACGTATTAGCTGCCCCTATTACTCACCTCTTTAATCTCTTCTTGACTCAGGGTGACCTTCCTACTATTTGGAAAACTGCCCATGTCATTCCCCTGCTAAAATCTGGTGACCCTAGTGACCTCAATAATTATAGGCTGATTTCCCTGCTTCCTATCTTTTTGAAAATGCTCAAGAAACTAGTTAACTCCCAACTTCAGAAATATCTGGAGACCTTCGGAAATATCTGAAGACCTTTGAACTATTAAATCTGGTACAATCAAGTTTCAGACCATGCCATAGCACTATATCTGCTCTTGCTATGGTCACAAAGGACTGGCAGAATGCCTCAGAGGCCAAAAAGTACATATGTGCCTTATTTCTGGATTTCAGTAAGGCATTCAAAATGGTGGACCATGTTCTGCTCTTGGTTACCCTCAGGAACTTCAGCCTGGACTCATTGGCATTAAAATGGTTCTTCAGCTATCTCACTGGTCACCATCAGCAGGTCAAAGAGGAGGGTGATCTATCTCCCCTAAAGCCTCTCAAGAGAGGTGTACTGCAGGGTTCCATTTTGGGGCTGCTACTTTTTGCACTCTATAGTAAAAAGATTGATGCAGGAATTAAAGATGCTAGCATACATCTTTTTGCAGGTGACACGGTCCTCTATATTGACAGGTCTACCCCTGAACTGGATAGCAAGGACCTTCAATTAGAGTTCAGTTGCTTGCAGCTAAACCTTCTGACCCAAAAACTCTAACTGAACACCAAAAAAATGAAGGCTGTGTTCTTCTCTCCAAACGTAAACTCACTCAGTCCTTGGACCCTAGGTGTAGTCCCTCATATCACCACTCTCCTAGGTGAATCCTTAGACTTTGTGGTGAAATTCAAATGCCTGGAGTTCCGGTTAGATCATAAACTTTCCTTCGTGGACCACATTGTGAAGCTCTCTAAAAACTCAAACAGAGCCTTGGTTTATTCAATTGAATTAAACACCTCCTCACTCAGGAAGCTAAAACCAGGTTAGTTCAAAGCACATTTATTTCTCCTTTGGACTACGGCAACTTCCTTTATGGCCATGGCCCCAGCCCTTTGCTTGCCAGACTTGATCCTCTTTACCACTGGTCCATAAGATTTATTACCAGAGTGCCATACTCAACTCATCGTTGTTCCCTCTTCTCCCTGGTAGAATGGTTATCTCTCAATTACAGAAGGCAAAGGAATGCGACCCTCTGGACCATTAGAGCACTCACTGGGAAACTACATCATTACATTTCAGCATGTGTGTCTGTGTGTTCCACTGGCAGCTACTCACTAAGGAGCTGTGTATATACCACAGTAAGCAACGCCAGTGTCAACTCACGCTTAGGTCAGTCATCGTTCAGTCATGCACTCTCTTCCCTATGGAACAAACTGCAAAATAAACTGAAGATAGTTCTCCCAGTAAAGCTTCCCACAGTTAAATGGCTTTATGCACACTCCTTTATGGAGTCCTATGACTGTTTCCCATAAATGTGAAAACATTTTTTCCCTGTGACTTAAGGGATAGGGTTCCTACCCTAGGGTGTTCCTCTGTTTTTCCCTTTGGCCTCCATCTACACTCTTGTACCCTAGCTCCTTCCTCCCTCTCTTGATGGACTCCTTGTTAATACTGTACATATTGCTGTATTTAAGCTATGTATATACTGTATGTATATGTTGTGATCCTATGGTTTAAATTGTGCTCTCCTACCTTTTTGTATTTATGTTCATTTTAGGTATCACTACAATTATGTACTGTACTACATTGTTACACTGTAACTGTACTATGTCCAGGTCCACCTTGCAAATGAATTTGTCTCAATGCTGTTTCACCTGGTTAAATAAAGAGTGATTGATTGATTGATTCCAAGGCTATAAGTTCCTCTACCTGCAGCGTTGGGCCTCATTACGCCCCTGGGCGGTCTGGTATAGTCCAATACCGTCCACCCTGTCTGGTATTACTGCTTATTTACATCACAGATGTGGTGGTTGACATGTGAAATAACCTTCACAGTGAGGTTGTTGAATCTAGCACTCCTCAGGTGTTCAGAGCAGGACTAGACAGATTTCTGAGGTACTGTAGAATGGCACTGATGGTTATGCAGCATAAGCAGGGTAGCATTCTGGATTATACATTTTGCTGTGTCAAATTGGATCTAGTCATGTGGCATGAAGGGTAGGCAAGATGGACCATAAGCCTCAGCCATCCCCACAACACTATGTTGCTATGTTACATTAGAGGCTGTGAGGAAAACAACACTGGTAATTGCAAATATGACAGAATTTTGTCCCCAGCACATGAAGGCCTTTTTGGTTAAAGCTGATTTTAGATGACTCAGATATGAGGAGACTGGCTGACTGTACCTAATGACGACAAGCATAATTACCCCACCCAAGATATAAACATGCTCACTGTCAGCAGGAGAGTGCTGCCCTATTCAAGGTGCTGTCTTTAAGATGTGACTTTTAATCAAGGTCTAGTCTGCCCTTTTCTGGTGTTTGTCTAGGTGAATATTCAGAGCTCTATTAGAATGAGCAGTGGGTAATTCTGAAGTTCAAGCTAGTCTTCCACCTCTCAATTAAAACCAAATTTTTTTCAATTTTGTATGGTTATTTATAATATTTTGAACAGTGCATAATGGCTCCGTTGTATTGCTACATACAGTATAGTCACTGCAGTGCTGGCATCTACAGTAAAGGAATTTGGTAAAGTTTTGCTCTCTGCGAGACACAGATGTCCCTCTGGGAGTGGTTTAGATCCCTCAGCCAGTAAATATTTCTGCTCAGCTTTAAAATATTTGTTTTAAAAAAATGTATTGCCTGATTATGGAAGCAGCTGCTGAGTCCCCATCCAGAAGTGATCCCTGTTCCCTGTCCTTGTGCATCTACCCAGGTAGAGATGTGACATGCCAGGATTCAGAAAGAAACTGTTATGCACTGTGACAGTCCTGGTGGTGACAGCTGGGGTATTCTATCTACAATAAGCATAATTGCTGCAACAGTAGGATTTACCTATTCTGTGCCAAGTAGTGACGGGACTTGTGGAGGAAACTGGAACCATTAGTAATGTTAGGAGAGCACTACTCTAGCTCTTCCTTCTGGTGTGACATCATCAACAGTGCACTGGAGCTGGAGTTCATAAAGCAACCACCAGGACATCATTGCAGCAAAAAGAACAAAATAATTTTCTGTCTCAGATAGGGGTTCAGTGACTCCGATCTGTCCTCATATGGCATACCTTCTACCCCCTCACCATCTTAGTGAAATGTCTTTGCAACTGCTGTACTCTATGGCTCCAATTCCAGGTTACATTATGCCTGGTGCAAGGCAAGTTTATGCCACACTCTATGGTGCAAATCGCACCTTGCACCATGCATTGCACGAGTTGCAATTATAAGATGCGGCTTGCGCCATGCCATATGTGGGTTGTGCCAAAGGTGGGTTACGCCACCCACTATACCCACAACTCGCTGCAGCATGGTGCAAGGGTGGAAGGGTGGATTACAGCAGCACCTGTGCCCTATTCTGAAAGGGTGACTGCCGTAACCAGCCTACGCCATTCCAGATCCGGGTATGGTGCTACGGGGCTAGACCAGCACTTAGCTGGTCTAAGGAGCATCCATCCTGGCAAAACAATGGATGCCCCCACTGCAGCATTACAGATGGCACATTTACCTGTCCCACATACCTCCCCATCACAGTGATGCCCCCCACCTCCCAATATTCAGGGAACCCCAGGATCCCTTTTGTGCCATGCCCCCATGCATCTGTGCCACCCAGCCAGACCTCTCCCAAAGCCCCCAGGGGATTTGATGAGTGTTACAGGATGGGGGGCTCCAGAGGGGCAGTTAAATGCAAGCTTCGACTTGTGGAACCCAGGTCCATTGCACCATTCCTGTGGCACAAGCCTGCAGCCACCACAAGTCACAGGTCATAGGTGCCAGGGACCCTGCCTGTCTTGGAATAGGGTGCAGGGTCCCCAGCGTAGCTCCACATGGCACAACTCATATATGCCTGTGAATTACATCACGTGACTTGGAATCGGGCCCTATGTCTCTGTATGTGGGTTCTACACATGTGCAGCACACTCCAGGTATAGCCTAATAAGAGATCTGTACAATGGTACTGTAACCTATCATTTTCTACTAATGATGTTTCTCCTAATGCAACCCAGCATTCGGTTTGCATTTTTAATAGCTATTATACATTGTTCTTTTTTATTTTAGCTTGTTTGTTACCACAACTTCCAAATCCTTTTCCACCATTTAGAGTATATTTGTATCTTGGGTTGTTCCTGCTGAGCTGTATCACTGAGCACTTCTCTGTGCACTAAATAGCTCAGATTTTACAGCATAGCTTTTTAGCCTTTCCAGATTTTCCAGCATCTTAACACAATCTGCAGGTGACTTGATTTCTAACCCTATTTTGGCATCATCTGCACATTTTGCTATCCAACCACTCAGGTCTTGATGCATATCATTTATGTAAAAGTTAAATAACAAAGACCTCAGTACTGATTCTTGGAGAACACCACTAATCACTTCCTCCCATTCAGAATATTCTCCTTCCACTCTAACCTGTACCTTCAACCTGTCAACCAGTCTATAATCTAATTTGTAAATATATCAGGCATTCCTTCTTTCCTGTTTGTTTGTTAGTGAACTGTGTGGCACAACGTCAAAGGCCTTGCTTAGATCGAGATAACTCATGTCCAATGATTTTCCCTGGTCAAGGGCCTTATAAACTGGTTCAAGAAAGTTGATTAAGTTTGTCTGACATAAACTGTTGTGTGTAAACCCATGCTGAGTGTTATCTATCCTGTTGTTTTTTAATCAGTTATGTAGCTGTTACTTTAGTATTTACTCAATAATTTTGCTCAGGATGGTAGTAAGACATACTGGTCTATAGTTTTGTACAATGGATTTAACTCCCTTTTTATTTGTATGATACTGGATTTTGAGAGGTGTATCACTGTCCATCCAGTGCAGGGAAGTCTGCAAGGGGCTCAACAGTGTCAGACAAATCATCAGCCAGACTAATCATGACACTTTTCTGGTCTTGCTTGGTGAAACTTTGCATAGTTGAAAGAAAAGAGCCTCCAGAATCGTAGGGTAGCTCTTTCCTTTGATCTGTATAATGCCACTCAACAAGCAGACCTGATCAGTGTCATGATCAGCCTGCTGTGGTCGTACACCCCCAATGTAAAAACAATTCCTCCCACCCTTTTCTTCCTTCTACCCACTACCCAGTGCCAGCATGTACCACCCACCCATTTTCACTGTGTGACTCTGGGGAGCCCACTCCCTGTGTTGCCAAACATAACACCGACATCAGGGTGCCCAATCCCCAGTGCCAGTACTTGAAATAAAGGAAACTGTTCCTCAATCCCTCCCACCCCTTCCTTCTTAATTTTCCAACACGGGGTGCCCTATCCCCCATTCTGGCTAGTACCCCAACACCACCCATTTTCACTGTGGGACACCAGGGAGCCCACCCCTGGTGTTGCCAAACATAATACAGTACTGGGGTGCCCAATCCCCAGTGTCAGTAGCTGAAATAAAGAAAGCTGTCCCTCAATCCCTCCCACCCCTTTCTTCTTAATTTTCTGACACTGGGGTGCCCACTTCCTGGTGCTGGCTAGTACCCCCCCATTCCACCTATTTTTGCTGTGCAACAGAAGGGAGCCCACCCCTGGTGCCACCAAACATAACACCAACCCTAGGGTACCCAATCCCCAGTGTGACCATTGGAAATAAAGAAAACTGTCCCTCATAGTCTGTTTTTATTTTAAACACCCTGTGAAAGAGATAATCATGCATTGATATCTGTTACCACTCCCAGTCCAGTACCACTGTAACCCTCCTCCACTTGACCCTCCCATTCAGCACTCACTACCTCACACCTCCCCTTATTTACCTACAGGTGGTCCAATGCTCTAATCATCTCTGGACTACAGACATATCTTCACTGCAATGCTGAACTGGGAGCCAAGGAAATCAAGTATGCAGTTCCATGTATTTCAATTGAGTTTCGAACTTGTCCTTATAACTTTGTCATTTTTAAATATTTTTTCCCCAAATTTTTGCCATACCCTTTTTGGACCCCGCCTCATGAACAAGAGCAGCGAAATTATGCAAATCTGTCCTGAAAGGTAATTTTGTGGTCCTTGTTGAGAAATCACCTTTCAGGCAGGATCTGAAAATTTTCTTAGCCCTTGTTCATGAGTGTGAGTCATAAGATGGTTATGTTGAAAATGTTTTGTAAAAATATTCAAAAACAACAAAGTTATGAACATAAATTGAAATGTTTCAGCGCATGCTTGTAACTTTGGTAATTTTTATGTTGGCTTGTGCACATGCACAAGCAACATCTTGCGGTAGCATCACATTTCAGAGGTGTGTCAGTGTCGTAGCCAATGCAAGGGATGCTTTAGTGGGTGCATCCCTCAGCCGCCAATTAGTGAGCATGCTGGCAATGACAGAAAACTTCAAAGAGAGCCAAAAACTTGAAAGAAATGTGCTGCTGCAATCATAAACAATTTAGTCATTGCAGTGGCACCCCCTCCCTTGCAACCTTGTCAGCTCCTGCAGCCAAGTACTCCGCCACCGGGCCTTGCTCCAGGAGCAAGCAGTCAGCTTCTGCTGCTGAGCACTCAGTGCTGAGCTTTGCTTCAGGAGTAAGGCATTTGTTTAGTGTGCCTTTCCTAGTGAAACATTTCAATAAATATGGTGGCTCCTGCCACCTGTCATGCACTCCACAGAAAGCCAACATTAGGGTGCCCAATCCCTGTGTCAGCATGTTTCCCTTTTCCCCATTAATGTGGCACCCCAGTGTGCTGAAATCATGGTTTAATGTTTCCGACACTGGGATGCCCACTCTCGGTGTCAGATGTGCCCCCCCCAGCCCACACCTGTCGGTGTCATTTGCCGACATCAGCGTTCCCAATCCCTGTGTTGGTAGGCACTCCCTCCCACACTCTTGTGGCACACTGGGAGTCCATCCCAGTGTGCCTAAATGCTGCCACCCCAGCCCAAACCCATCTGTGTTATTTGCCAACATTGGGGTGCCAAATCCCTGTGTCAGCATGCACTTCCCACACACACACACACTGTTGTGACACACTGGGAGCTCACCCCAGTGTACCTAAATGTCTTTAATCTTTTTACTCTGTAAAAAAAAAAAACTAACCCCAAACTTTTTTCATTTTTTTAACTTGTAAACTGAAAACTGTCTACCAATGTGTCCCCCCCTCCCAATCCCAACCCTTCCTCTGAGCAGCCACCTCCCCACCCCCCTCACCCCATACTTACCTCTGGAGGTCGAGAGCAGTGATCTTCTCTGGACTGGGCACTTCTGCACTCTTCAAAGCCGAACTGAAAGCCGAACTGCGAAGTGAGGAAACTGGTATGCACCGTATAATGGGAGTCAATAGGGAGTTTCAACTTAGGTTGCTATCACAGCCATTTTCAGGAATTTTGGCCACAAATTTTCAACATCGGGTTCTTGGGACCTCACCTCATGAACATGTCACTGTCATTTCATTTCTCAGTCCCAAAAGGTCATTTTGCCATCACAGCCTGGAATGACCTTTCAGAACCAATTAACAAAATGACAGTACCACTGTTCATGAGATGGCATCCCAAAAACCCCATGTTAAAAATTTAGTGAAAAAAATTCCAAAAAATAACCATGTTACAGGGTCTTTTCTTCAGGCCCTACTTCTCTGTCATGTGGGGTGCCTCAGGGCTCGGTGCTGTCACCCATGTTGTTCGCAGCGTACATACTACCCCATGGAGACATTGTAAGAAGGTATGGGCTGAGGTTTCACTGCTATGCTGATGATACCCAGCTCTGTCTTTCTTTCACACCCAACCAGGATGGAGCTCTCTCGGCCTTTAATAACTGTCTGAAAGAAATCCAGGAGTGGATGGATTCCAGCTGGCTGAAGTTGAGCTTGGAAAAAACTGAGGTGCTGGTTGTGGACCCAGCTCACTGAATAGGGGGGTCGGGGTTGGTTTGCCTTCTGGAATTTTTCTCGGTGGTGTGTCACTCCCAACCTCTGAATGGTTGCGTAACCTGGGGATAATTTTTGGTGAAGGGCTGACCCTGCATTCGCAGGTGTCGGCTGTCATCAAATCTTCCTTTTACCATCTCAGGAATATCGCCAGGATTGGGCATCTAGTTCTGTCTGGTAACCTTTCTACTCTGATCCATGCCTTTGTGTCCTTGCACTTAGATTATTGCAATTCCCTTTACCTATGGCTGCCTGGGGTAGAAATACACTGCCTGCAGCTGGTGCAGAACAAGGCAGCCCAGCTTTTGATGGGATTTGCTTGATCCTGTCATATTTTGTCAGTGCTGTATGAACTGCACTGGCCGCCAGTATGCAGGCAGATCACCTTTAAAATCAGTTTGCTGACTTTCAAAGCCCTACATGGACTGGGCCCAGATTACCTGAAAGAGCTCCTGGTTCCTTATTGCCCTGGATGATCGCTCCGCTTGGCTGATGAGGGATTGCTAGAGATTCCAAGGGTATGTTTAAAATCATCTGGGGTGAGACCTTTTATGTATGCAGCCCCCACCCTTTGGAATTCTCTACCCCGTCAGCTACAGGAGTGCATAACTGTGGAGGGATTTAAGCAATCTTTAAAAACTTTTCTGTGGCACCAGACATTCGGTGAGTGATTGCTTTTTCTTTTTTGCTTTTTGGTGTACTGTTATTTTAATGTTAATTTTATTGATGCTTGTTATGTTTATAAATTGTTCTGTGCCTTGGTTATGGATAAGGTGCCTTATAAATAAAATGTATTATATTATTATTATTATTATTATTATATATGCACCCTCGTAACTTTGCCAATTTTTAATAATTTCACTCTAGATATTCAACATTGCCATTTTTTCACACCTCCTTATGAGCAGTACAGCTGTCATCCTTCACATCCTGCCAAAAACATGTTTTCACACCCACGGCACAGAATGGCGCAGTCACTGTGATAAATCAACTTTTGGGACACAGTAACACAATCACGGTGTTACTGTGCATGAGGGGAGGTCCCAAAATGCTCATGTTGAAAATCTGGTGGAAAAATTCCAAAAAATTATTGCGTTATGGGTGTGCATTGCGCAGTTTCTAAGAACACTCTTAACTTTGCCAATTTTTCATATTTTCACTCCAGATTTTTAACATTGCCATTTTTCAGACCTCCTCATGAACAGTATAGCTGTAATTTTTCACATCCTACTGTGTTTCCGCACCTGTGGCACTGAATGGCGAACTCACCGTGTGAAATCATCTTTCAGGATTGAGTGATGAAATGATAGTGTGACTGTTCACGAGATGGGGTCCCAAAAAGCCCATGTTGAAAATCTGGAGTGAAAATACCAACAAAAGCCCAGGTCTTTAGGGTTTCCAACTATAACACCCCATCCTGTAGAGACTAACAAGTGTTGGGGGGAGTGACTTCGGTTCTTTGGTCATAATGCTCATGGCATGCCACTCTACTCTGCAGTCATCGACAGGCATCAAGGTGTGAATTGGGGTCTTTGGCCCCAATGTTCACCCCATTCTCCTATACTGCACCCATCTCAGCTTATTTCCTTATAGAATGGGATGAACATAAGGGCTGAAGACCCCAAAGCATAACCTGACACCTGTCAATGTCTGCAGGGTGGGGTGAGGTGGAATGGCATGATCGTTATGGCTGAAAGTAACATTATTTATTGCAGTATAAACTTTCAAAGGTAATGCAAATGAAATGGACATATGGTCACTATTGCCTAGGGGTTCAGTAATACATAGGTTAGTTATAGGGGTATCCATATTAGTTATTACTGGATCAAGTTGGCTCATTAACTAACTGGGTGAGACTAAGATCGAGTCTTGTTGTAAGTAACTGTGTGTTGTGCTGGTTAGATCTGGATAGGGTATTCCAATTAATAGATGGAAGGTTAAAGTCACCTAAAATAAGAATTGTACCATTATTGGCAAATTGTGACATTTTGGTAGTAATTAACTTGGTGTAGGAGATATCCGCAGATAGAAGGCAATAACAGTTGCCAATCAGTATTTGCAGATGTCCTATAGGGTTTATACATACCCAAACACTCTCAGTTTGTACATGAAAAGAAGATTCATAGGAGGGAATAGTATTTTTAACAAAAAGGGTCACCCCTCCCCTTTTTCTGTTATCAGGTCTATTTTTAAAGTAGTGCTTAAAGCTGAGGATTTCAAGAATCCATTGCTTATCAGAATTTCCCCAAGTTTCAGTTATTGCAATAAGTGCCAGATTGTGAGATGAAATTCTTGTTTCTAGTTCAGCTAGTTTAGTTATGGAAAGGGAATGAGCGTTCAGTGACAGAATATTCAAACAATTAGTGGACAACTCAGTATTTGTTTTAAGAGACTTTGATTTTGACAAGGTCTCCCCTTCAAAGTTAGTTTAAATGTTTATGTATAAATGTTGTAATTTGACGTCCCAGAAACAAGCTCCCTCTTCTGCTGAGATGGAGACCATCCCAACAGAAGAGCGAGTAGTTATTGAAAAATTCTTCCCAATGGGTGAGACAGGTAATGTTCTGACTGTAACACCCTTTTTGAAGCCAATCATTTAAAGCTTTAATTTTGGCTGTTAAATAATGTGAGGCTCTAGGGACTGATAGTATTTCTGATATGCAGATACTACATCCTCTTTCTACCAGCATATTGCACAGGGCTACATAGCCCTGTTTTAGTTCCTGAAGTGACATTCTGTTTATGTCATTCGGCCCTGCATGGACGAACACAAGATGGTTTACACCTGCTGCTGAAAGTGATGTTTTAAGCATAGAAGTTATATCCGATACCCCCCCCCCGAAGCTTAAATAAGTTCTATCTTGTTTGTCTGGATTATAGACAGTATGATTGATATATTTTGTTTGTGTGGAGCAAAACTTTGATACTTTCATTGATAGGAATTTAAACAAAAAAAAAGGGAGGCAAGAGCTGAGGGCTCTGCAGTAGGGTGGAGGCAGTGGGAGACCTAGCTAGCTAGTATTCCCCCAATATGGGGGGGGACAGAACAATGCATAGATGGTGGAAGAATTCAAGTGGTAGGGGGGAAGCCAAGAAAGGGTAGGGATAAGCAAAAATATAAGACAGGGACCAAGGGGGTGAAAGTAGCTTGGAAGGTGTTCAGCCTCAATGCCATGAGCTTGGGGTACAGGATGGATGACCTGCAGGCACAGGTTGCAATGGGGGAGGCTCATATTACAGCAGTCATGGAAATCTAGGCCTCACAAAACCATGACTGGGATTTCACAATACCAGGTTATGACCTTTTCAGGAAGGACAAGAAGATAGGTAATAAGTAAACTGGGTTGCGATGTACGTAGAACACATAAGGAGCATAAAGGAGATGGAACACAGAGGGAGGGAAGCTCTGTTGGTACAGTTATTAGTGGAAGAAGGCAGAAGCATTAGGATGGGAGTGGTTTATAGGGATCATAGCCTGTTGGAAGCTGGGGACCAGCTAGTAAGGGAGGAGATAAAGAGGGCTGCTGTGATGAGAAAGGTAATCCTAGTAAGCAATTTAAATATACCACACTTATACTGGTCCTTTTCGGTGAGTAAGAGCAGTCAAAGTCAAACATTGGTGGGCAAATTTCACTACTGCTTCTTGATGCAGTATGTCAAGGATAGCACTAGGCAGGGAGACGTCCCTGATCTAGTGCTCATGGGAACAGCAACCCTAACGTGGTGTGGTTTTTCTTACTTCTTGTGCTGAGACTCATCAAGGGCAGGACTTGGGTCTTGGATTTCTGCAAGGCAGACTTTGTTAAAAAAATGAGGTTACAGGGGGACCCGCTCAAAGGAGTAAGCAAGGTGGAAGGGTCAAAGTACAAGTGGGAGACCATCAAGGGAGCAGTTCTGGATGTCTCACAGAGCTGTATGATGACAGTAGACAAGTCTAGGAAATTAAACAAAAGAGTTCTATCTTGTTTACTACGGTGCTTAAGGAAGTTATAGGCAAGAAAAGAACAACCAAAAGGAGATGGCTCACAGACAATTAACAGCTATAAAGACCAGAGCGGGGTTGTAGGATAATCTTGCAATAGATACTGTATATTTATTTCCAACAAGTAATAGGCAGGAAGTCACCCCTGCAAATCACCAAACATTTTTGTACACTTGCAGGTGTGCCTTCTTGAGAAATCACACCTGCAGATGTGTGAAACTGTTTGGCAGATTACAGGGGTGAGTTGCCACCTCTTACTTACTGTATTGCAAATAAATCTATCTATTGCATGATTATCCTGCAACCATGTTTTAGTTTTTATAGCAGTTCACTGTCTGTGAGCAGGCTCCTTTTGGTTGTCCTTTAAATTTTTATTGCTTTTGGCACCAGGCGTAGATTCTTTTTGCTGTCTGGTCCAAATGTTTGCAGGAAGAGGACAGCTTTCAGGCTGTATAAGAAGGAACAGTCAGAGCAGAACTGGTCATCTGATCTAAGCAGTCAGAAAGAGTAAGGGCTGGCAGTGAGGAAAGCTGAAGTTGTGACAGAGCTAAGAATTGCATAGAGGTCAGACAAAATGAGAAAGACTTCTTTGGATACATTAGGGAGAAGAGGAAAGCAGAGGAAGGCATTAAGAGACTGAGTAAGTGGGGAGAGTGGGTGATCGATGATGATGGGAAGGTGGTGCCCCTGATTTCAACCCAGTATTCACAGTGGTCATTAGCCTTGTCACTGGGACAGGCGACTGAAGGGGGCTGCAGGACTGAATAAGAACAAGGGATTGGGCCTTGGTAGACTTAGTCATAGAGTGCTTTCTAGGGACTAGAGGAAGGTGCATATGATGCTACTTCACAAGAAAGGGGACAAGGGCATCCAGACAACTACAGGCCAGTCAATCTGACCCCTACAGTAGGGAAAATGCTTAAGACTGACCATCATAAAAAAGTAGATGGTGGAAGTCCTTGAAAGCAAGGGAGGGCTAAGGGAATGCAGGATAGGAGGCAGAACAGCACTGTAAATGGGAGATCATGCCAAACAAACCTCAACGACATTTTAAAATGGCAACCCAGGCCAGGGATAAGGGTCAGGTTGTGGATGTTGTATACTTGGACTTCAGCAAAGCCTTTGACTTGGTCCCACATTGAAGGCTGCTGAAAAAGCACAGAAGCCTGGGAGTGGGGGGGGGGGCAGCTTAATTAAATTGATCAGAACCAGTTAGGGGCTAGGACTCGATATGTGGTGGTGAATGGAAGTTGCTCAGAGGTCAGAAAGATGACAAACACAATGCTTCAGTGATCGGTCTTCAGAATGGTACTCTTCAAGATATTTTTTTTTTTTGAAATTCAATATGTTTATTAAGTTTTGATAAAACAAACTGACATTTAACAATAAAAACATGAGCCAGTATCAGGGACAACAAATGTAAAAAGAAAATAAGTTCAAAAGTATCTCTAGAATGTATCAGGATTCCTTAACCTTAGAGAGAAAACAACACCACAACCCCTCCCGCCATGTCATCCCACACTACCCCCCGCTTCATACAACCTCTCCCACCCCCACCCCAGGGATGTACCTTATTGGAAAAACCCTATTGAGACATATACCAATAGCTAATCAATATACACTACAGTAATCAGCATCAAGAGAAGGTAGTACAAATCAAACAATCAGAGGTATACATACATAAAGCTTAATGCAAATAGAGAGCGTACAGTTTGCCCCATTTCCTGTTGAAAGAGGTCAAGCAGTTCTGGGAGCTCACTATTAGCTTTTCAGTCTTGAAGCAAAGAGATATTTCTTTAATCCATTCCTCGTACGATATGACTAATTGGTCCATCCAATGTCTGAGAATCAGCCTTTTAACTGCTGTAGAAATTAAAGTCATATGGAACCTGTGTTCCAGAACCTGAATATTAGAAAGCTTCCCTAAAATACAAACTTCTATAGTAAACAAATCTCTTAATCCCAGAAGGGGATCCAAATTGGATTGAATTGAATACCATAATGGAGCCACTTTGTTAAAGTGCCAAAGAATATGTACCAGATTCCTTTCAGCAATGCCACGCCTTGTGCAGTTATTCGAAGGTAATCTGCCTAATCTGGCCAGTTTAACTGGTGTGTAATACAAATTATTTAGGATGTGGTATTGGATAAGCCTGTGTCTATCTTGAGTAAGGTATCGATGCATGTCCTCCCACATCTGACCCCAAATCAAAGGGGAATCTGGCAGAAGAGTAGCTCAAATTTTAGAACCACTAAGGGGATTAGGATATTTATTGTCCAATGAATAGGAGTATATCTTAGAAATGCTATGGGGCTTATTCGCATATTCTTGTATTTGGTCTAGAATAGGCCTGACTTGGGATAAACTAAATGTGGGACCAAAAATAGAGACCATGAGGTGTCTCAACTGAAAAACCTTAAAAATTAGTTTCTGAGGTATGTTGAATTTACTCATAATCTCAACTGAGGAGAGAAGGGAGTTCTGAGAAAAAAGACTTTCTGCACAACAGTCTTGTAGCTGAGGAAGCCAATCTAAAGAAATCGGAGAGTCACCAGTTCTGATGTTGGGGTTTAAAGTAAGAGGTTGAGCAGTATCTTTTTAAAATGAAATATTAAAAAAATTCCAGCACTGAGTCAGCACCTTAGTAGAGACCCCATGACACTACTTTGTAAGTGAGGAGGTAAGGTGGAAGTGGGGTAGTAAAAAACTCAGGATAGCTGAAGATTATGCTTATCTAAAATCCTTCTCTCCAGTTGTAGCCAGATAGGAAGGTATACGTCAGACCTAACATCATACCACCTCCCCATTTTGGACAAATGACTCACCCAGTAATACAACATAAAATTAGGGAGACAAAGTCCACCTCTCTCCTTAGGTAAGTTAAGTTTTAAAAAGGCCTGCCTGGGCTGTTTACCCTGCCAAATGAATTTGGAAATAGCAGAGTGGAGCTGTTTAAAGTAGGACATGGGACGGTAAATATTCCATAAATTTAATGGGTAAAAAAACCCCAGGTAGTACATTCATCTTAATAATGCTTATATGACCCCACAATGACAAAGGGAGAGCAGTCCATCTCTGAAAATCCTGCTGTATCCTTGACACTAGGTCATCAAGATTGAGTTTTCTGAAGACCTCAGGGTCTCTAGTAAGGTATATGCCTAAATATTTAAATGAGGAGGAAGACCATTTCATACTGAACTGGGTAAAGTTGGCATGAGGTGTACTATCATTTAACGGGAATATGACTGATTTAGATAGATTCAGCTTATAATTGGCCACCTTGCCAAATCGGGCAATAATTTGTAAAATGTGTGTTAGAGAGTTCCGGGTTAGCCAAATGCAAAAGGATATCATCAGCATAAGCTGAAAGGGTCAAAATGGGAAGAATTTTTAATGCTAAGCAGGAGGTGTTCCAAATATAGGTTAAACAAAAAAGGAGACAGAGGGTACTCTTGTCGAGTGCTAGTAAATAAAGGGAATTGAGAAGAGAAGACCCCATTACAATAAATTCTAGCAGTGGGAAACTTATATACCGTCTGAATCCATTGATTAAACACATCCGGGAAGCCCATTCTCTTAAGGGTGGCCCAAAGAAACTCCCAGTGAACTCTATCGAAAGCTTTTTCTGCATCTAATAAGACTAAAACCATGGGAGCCTGGGAATCTTGGGCAATGTGGAGAATGTGCGAGAGGATACGTAAATGATCAGCGGGGATCTGCCTTGCATAAACCTCACTTGTTCGGGGCTCAACAAGTTAGACCAAATCTGCTTAATTCTAAGAGATGCGATTTCAGTTAGAATCTTCATGTCATAATTTAGTAATGAAATTGGATGATAACTGGCTGGATCATTCTGAGGTTTATCCAGTTTCAGGATCAAGACAATCGTGGCTTCCAGCAAAGAGTGATCCAGGAGGTCAGAGATAAACATATACTCAAACAATTTTAAGAGAAGGGGGGCAATCTCCTTACAAAAACTTTGTAGAAATTGAAAGAGAAGCCATCAGGACCCGAGGATTTATCCAGAGCTAGCCCCCCAATCGCTTCCTCCACCTCTGCCAGAGTAATAGGGGATACCAAAAACTCACACTGACGGGCCTGCAGAGAGGGGAGACGAAGGCCATCCAAAAATTGTTCAATTTGGGAAAGGGAGGGCTGAGAAGGACCAATGCTGTAAAGGTCCCTATAAAAGGATTCAAAAACTTAGGAAATATCCTGAGGGGAGGTCTTGAGTGAGCCATCCGGGGAAGACAAAGCAGGGATCCATCTCGAACCCTCTACTTCCCGCAAACGGAGGGCTAGCATTCTGCCTGGTTTATCCCCTTGGTCAAAATAGCGAGCCTTGGTTTTGAGGATAGTGTACTCCACCTTTACTCTTAGCAGGTCTGAGTACTCATTCCTGAGTTTCATTAAAGTTTCTAAGTCCATCTGGAAAGATGTCGAGGATAAAGTGTTTTCCACACGTCTAATTTGATTTGACAGCGCCATAATTCTAGTCTCTCTCTGTTTCTTCCTTCTGGATGCTAGCTTGATAAATTCCCCCCGATGAAACATTTAAAAGAACACCAAATCAAGTCTTCCCGATTGATTGAACCTGAATTAGTTTCAATAAAGGACGAAATCAGTGATTTAATATGATAAATTGTGCCTTCCTCTTTTAGAAGTTATGTGTTTAATTTCCAGGAGGAATCTCTTTGAGCCTGTGGATCGGGAGAAATCTAAATCCATGCCACAGAATGATCAGATATAATAATTGGCTCGATTCCCGTCTGTGAAATACCAGACAAAAAGGTGTTGCTAACTAAAATGAAGTCAATTCTGGACCATGACCGATGAACTTGGGAATAAAAGGAAAAAAGTTGACCAGAGGGATTAAACAAACGCCATGTGTCACATAGCCCCAATAAGTCCATGAAATCCCTTAGGGCAAGCTGTGAAGGGGAAGGTGGTTTTAATGGCCTATAGGATTTATCCAGGTCCTGAGATGGAGCAATGTTCCAATCCTCCCCCGAGTATTATCAGGGAGGGCAAAAAAAAACACTCAGTTTGTCAGCTAATCTCATAAGAAAGTCCGGATGCCCTCCCACTGGGCCATAGATTGCACCTAGTACCACCCTAACATTATTTAAAATGCCCTTAACTATGATAAATCTGCCATCTTGGCACTCTTCTGCCATCTAGGCACTCTTCTGCCAGAAATGAGATATGTCTTTTCATCACTATAGCCACACCTCTACTCACCGATGACCCACAGAAAGCAAAAATCTGGGAGTAACCCTGCCGGCGTAGCCCATTAATCTCCAATGCCATTAAATGGGTCTCCTGCATCAGAAGAATGTCAATATTCAAAAGGCCACAATTTTTGAGAACCTGGTATCTTTTGGACAAATCTCTGGCACCTCTGACATTCCATGTTGCAATTTTAATCGACACCATAGTCATGTGATATTATATTTGTAAGGAAGGAAAATAAGCATCAATGAAAAAGTAAACCATCCCAGAAGGCACATCCCCCCCTTCCCCCTTCAATCCCTTGAAATATACGTGGCTAACCCCCCCGTCTTCCTCACCTCCCCTCAGTACATATAAAAATTAACAAAAATGAGGATAGCTTCAACCAAGAAACAACAGCCCCAAACAAAGCAAGGAGAAGGAAAGACAACTGTACCCCAAAACCCCCTTCCCCCCAAGCCCTTCCAACTATATACAGGTCTCCCAGTTGATACCAGAAAGTTAACAATTTCCTTAAACCCTGAATCAGAGAACCCAAACCCATAGACACTCTTCCATTGGGAGGTGGATTCTGTACCAAGGTAGCAATGCCAGTAGGGTATGTACCCCATTATTTCAAACCGTAATAACAAGACAAAAGTGAGATCACCAAGATCAAAAAACCTCCCAAGAAAGGTGCCACCCATCCCTCTCTCTGGTGCGCTATGCAGCCCTCCCAGAGCTAGCTCCATCCCGGAGCTCCCCTTCCCCCCCCCAAACCCCTTTAGGAGAACCAGAATAAGCCCTACTATACCATAGAGAAATCGGGAATTAGAAGAGAGACAGTGGAGACCTTGTTACTAATTGGAATCCCTATTCCCTCAAACATTACCAAAACAGTAGACCAAATTGTGAATTGAGTAATTAAACCTACTTGAAAATATGAGGTACTGCTGCAGAGAGCGTCAATTAGGGCAATCCTGCTCTGCCTGGCCTCTACCTGGAGGGTGGGTGTCTCCAAAACCCCACTCTTATTCGCTACATTCCCAAGGGTTCCAGGGCACTTTCCACCTTAAAGGAACAAGGAAAAGGCTGGAGGTCCAAAAAAACGGAGGGAACCAAAATGTCCGGCCCACTTAGCGGCCTATGGAAACACAGACTAAAACAAAGGTTCCCACCTTCTCACCAGGCAAAACAGCTGGCACTTCCCTGGATGGGTCCTAGACCTACTAGGTCGCTCTCCGGCCTACCCATCCACCACAACCCAACAACAAGAAAACCAAGAAAGCCAGAAAAGGAAAAAAAAAAACAACAAACAGGTGAGACTATAACCTCCCTGCTATAAGTGAGAATTAACAGTCTGACACTGTGGTAGATGGTCAGCCAGATTTAAACAGGCTGGGTAGCTTGAGCATAAGGTTGTTAACAGCTTGATCCAGAGACTCATAGGAGTGCCAGATCCTGTCGATGGACACCTGTAGTTTGGCTGGATAGATCATTCTATAATGAATGCCAGCAGCAATCAATTTACTGACCGTTGTGTGGAAAGCTGATAGTTTCTGCCGCGTTTCATACGGGAGGTCCTGAGTAATACGTAGTTTAGAGCCACTCCACAGTATTGATTGTAGATCCCTTGCCTCAGCCAGGACATGCTGCTTCTCCAGAAAACTTAGGAACTTAACAATGATATGTCTTAGTGGTGCTCCAGATGCGGGTTTTGGCCAGAGGGAGCGATGAACCCGCTCTATATGGTATTGGGGATTGTGGGGGGGACGGACCAACGACCTTGATTAAGAACTTCTGGAGGAAAAAGATGATGTCGGCACCTTCCTCAGCTTCACGGAGGCCTAAAATCAGCAAATTATTTCTCCGGCTTCTCCCCTCTAAATCTTCTGCTTTTAGCTGAAGTTTGGTCATTTGCTGCCTCATCTGGAAAATCTCTGGGTCTATCTTCTCCCTCCACTTCTCCAGAAAGGAGGTTCTTGCCTCCAAATCACCCATTCTGGTTGTTAGCATGCTGAGGTCCCCTTGTAACGATTTTAGCTCTGCCGAGATGTCTTCCAACGTTTCCTTGAATGGTAGCAGCTCCTGGAAAAAGCAATCCTCGGAAAGAGGAATCGTGGAAACACTGGACAGGATTGATTTGAAGGTAGTCCCCGAACCTTGACTCTTAGATTTTTTTGGTAGATTTCTCAGGAGTTGACTGTGGGGTGTGCTTTATGCCAGCCGGCTTCATCTCCACTTCCATCGCTATTTCAGGCTGATAGCTGTATTAAATTTAGTCCAAAAGCCACTCCGTGAGTGCGATTGCGATGACAAGACTTAAAATAAGAAACCACTGCTCACTTTTTGATAGAAGTAGGAAAAAAAAACGATATATAAGAGGGTGGTAGATGGGAGCTCCACAGAAGTGCTGTCTCTAGCTGCCCTGCATCACGTGACCGCCCTCTTCAAGATATTTGTCTGTGACATAGAACTGCGAATTCAGAGTAAGATTAGCCTATTTACAGATCATTCAAAGTTATGTGGGATAGTCGACACAGAGGAAGGTATCAGTGTGCTGATGAGTGATCTGGCAAAATTAGAGAAGTGGTCCGGGATATGCAACTCACATTCAATGAAATAAATGCAAGGTCATTCACACTGAAGGAAGTCCAAAACAGAGTATTAGATGGGGGAGGATCAGGGTAAATCAAACTACTGAGGACGGAGACCTGGGAGGTCATTATTAGTAATATTCTCAAACAAGTAGCCCAGTGCAACAGGGCATATATGAAGGCCCACTGGATTCTGTGTTGTATAAGCAAAGGTATCACTAGCAAGAGGTGATCCTATCACTGTGCATGTCCCTGGTGAGGCCACACACAGAGTGCTGCCCACAGTTTTGGAAGACCTACCTCAGAAAAGATTGCATTTACTTAGAATGGGTCTAAAGAAGAGTCAATTAAATAGTGTGGGGGTATGCAAGGTAAGTTGTACAAGGAGAGGCTACTAGCTTTAGCATGTACACACTCGAAGCAAGATGGGAGGGCAGTATGCTAGAAACCCACAAAGACAGGTTAACAGAGGTGACTGGACAACAATGTTCAGATGTAACAAGGTTCGGATACCAGGAGTCACAAGTACAAGCCAGTGAGGGGTACCTTTAAAAGGGATATAAGGAAATACTACTTCACAGAGAAGGTGGTGAACAAACAGAACAGTCTGCCAAGCCAGTTGGTAAGATTCAAGTTTGTCCAGGGACAGGACAGGACAAGGGGCATAGTAACTGTGGGTTCGAGGACTAGGGAGGAGGACAAAGTTAAAAGTGGGTCAGAGCTTGCATCTGAAAGCTCAGACTAAGCCATGCAGTGGTTGGCTGTAGTGGGCATAGATAGTAGTAGGTAGTACAGTGCAGTAGTCTGTGAGGATGGCGACCGCGATTGAGTGCTTTCAAAAAGGGTGACTCAATCATAATGCCTGTGCATAGGGCTACCTGGCAGGGAGGGCAACCAGATGGGGGGGTTTGCAAATATAGTGACGGGATGTCACTATAGGTACACACATGTGGGGGGGAGGGACCACGCCGTGAGATGGGTGGAAGGGGAGGGAGGGTTTGTGGGGTGTAGTGCGGAGGTGAGCTGCTGAGCTGGCTGTGTGGAGTGGTGGATTGGTGTCAGGCTAGGGTTGGGAGGGTGCTGGGTTCAGTTCTGGATGCACGTTCATTTTGTTGCACTGGTCTGTGGATTTTTTTTCCTCTTTTGCACCCATCCTCCCTGACATACACTCCCCTGGAGTTGAGAATCCTTTAGTAGGGGAGTAAGGGGGGTGAAGCCCCCCATGGGGTGGGTGCAGGAAAACAAGTCTCCAGCACCTTTTCACTGGGCGCCAGGAGTGTACATCACCAAAACTGATTTTCGGCGATGTACAGCCACCCTAATGGTGATCATCTTTCTGCGATCGCCGTTATCACATTAAACTGTACAGTGCAGACTCAGTGGACTCCAAGTCTTCTTATGACTGCAACATTTCTGTTTCTTCCATGAATCAATCAGTGTTGGAGGGAATTAGATTTTAACAACAAAACAAAATTGTAATATTAAATGTACACTGAAAATAGAAAATAGAGTAAGAATCAACATTTCAACCATAGGTCTTGTTCAGGAGTTATCTAAAAGAAAAAAATCAAAGTTTTTCTCTTAATTCCTGGAGAAGACCTATGATCAAAACATTGATTCTTGCTCTATTTTCTATTTTCAGTGTGCATTAAATATTACCATTTTGTTTTGTTTTTGGACCACACGCTGATGCAGCACCTTGTTTTTTAGATTTTAAAGAGATGGACTAACATTTCTCTGGAAAAGTGAGACAAACAAGGTGATAACTTCTATGGTCTATACATGACACTTCCATGATGTTCTCTTAATGAATATTCAATGAGGAATACGCCATCAGGTATTACCAAACTGAACGATAACAATAACCAAATAGTATAAAAGAGGTGTTGGCTATGCTCCAGCTTTAAAAAGCAGACTCCCAGAGCAAGAAACAAAATGTACTACCAAATAAAATAATAAAACAAAGTTATTTATTCCAGCTATTATTCCATTGATGAAACCCTGCAGTCTATGATTCTTCAATCAAGACATAACTTTAAAACAGAGTTTCTTTTATTTATTTGAAAACTGGTAACCGGGAGAGACACACTGAGCAAGGCTGATTTCCAGGTGCGACCTGGGGGGAAAGGAAGAGGAGAACATACTGTATCCCTCCTCTCCCAGAAGTCATCAGATCAAGCAACACCTATATCACACAGATGATGACTTTCCTTGGTCCTGCTGATGCTCACAGAGAGGGACTGGGGCATCGCCACGGAGCAGCAGTGCTCCAGAATTGGGCAACAGCCCAAATGGATTTACTAACCACTAAACTGGTCTGTAGCACCAAACTCTTGGGTGCTGACTGGATGCACAGCACTGCAATGTGGATGGAGATACCAATGAGAGGATAACAGAAACAGGCTTTCTACATGTGTGCTGACACATTCTTCACCCCTGACCTCTGGGAATGCTATCACCAGGTCAGGCATCATCAGAAAGCCCATGAAGGGAGCAACTACTGGGAGGAAAGGGCAGCATTCAGCCTACCTCCAGTGATTCAGGGCACCATTAGTGCAGGCAATGAAGCCAAAAAAATGTGCTCTGGGAAGTGAGGGCAAAAAAAAAGTCCATGAGTGCTGCAGCAGATTGGGAGGCAGGACTCCTTGCAATCCCTCCCCAACATGCATGTCAGCCAGTAAGGAACCAATGGAGAGACTGTGAACTGCACATGAATGCTGGGACTTTTCAGATTTGTCTGGGAAGTGACTGAGTGTGGCGGTCCAGGTGGGACTCCATAAGAGACTTTGGTTAGACTTTAGGAGTACACAATTTGGACTACAGTCATTATTTATTTTGTATTTTATTTAGTTATTGAAAACTTCAAAGAATACCTTTGAACACAGGTACCCATTTAAAAAGATTCTACATCAAACCCATAGTCACAAAACGTTATTAGTACAATAAGCATTGCAGAGGAAATGCAGTTCGGTCAGGCACAAAGCACTTAAGACAGATTAATTACATACAGTTTTGAAAAAACCCATACAGATCGTTATATGAAAAGTCACAAATATTTATTAAGGAGTACCCTGGTTGAACTACAGTCATTATTTACTTTGTACTTATTTGGAAACCGGCAACCAGGAGAGGCACGCTGAGCTGAGTCTCATTTCCATTTGTGACCCAGAAGAGGGTTTTTCAGAGGAAATGGAACACAAATTCAGAAGTACTATTGCTGGTGTCAATAATATTGTGCTTTGGAATAATAAATACATTCTGGTATATTACAAGGCAGTAATTCATCGAGAGGATCTGGGGGCACAGTAAACCTCGAGAGCGAAGCTTGAGAGGTTTCAAGTGCCCCCAGATCCTCGAGATGAAGAACTGCCTTGTAACACAAGAATGTATTTGTTATTTTTTGTAATATATGGATGCAAGGAAATTGTCAGTGCTTACCTGTGCCAAAGAATGAGGAATCTTCGATTGGGGTGCTGAGGTGATTTTCATGTGAGAAGGAGCCAGTGATTGCGGCAACATTGAAAACTTTAAAAAAATTAAACCGCTAAACTGTGCAGTGTTAAACTGCTAAACGAAACAGCGGTAACAACTTTTTTTTCTCAAGCGACGGTTGTTGTGGTCACTTAGTCAGACTCCAAGTAGGAGTAGTGAACTGAAGGAACAATTTTCTCTCGCTAAGCGAAGACGCCCGCCATGTTTTTTTAAATTATTGATCCGCCCACAAACAAAGCACATCCAATCAGAAGGTGCAGTTTTACCAATGTCACCACACACAGCTTTGGGGATGTCAGGAAGCTGCCTACGAGTTTGTGCTGTTCAAGTTTTGTGATAATACTATTGTTCAGAGCTCAAACAATAGTATTATGAGCTCTGAACGATAGTATTATCATTAGCCAACAATGGTATTATCTCTTTGGCTCTGGTGTATTACTAGAAATTTTTTATATGCTTTTCAATAGTATTATTTTAAATATCCATATATTACAATAATATTCTTTATTTCTTTTGTGCCTTTCAAAAATATCAAGGCGCATTACAATAAATAAGATACGAGCAGATAAAACAATTCAATATAAAATATTCACTAAAATCAATAAAACAACATTACTAGTTAGGATATGCTTGCATCCATAAAAAAGTCTTCAGTGCCTGTTTAAAACCCCCCATGGTCACACATTCCTGGAGCCAATGTGGTAGAGAATTCCAAAGGGCTGGGGCAACGTACATAAAAGCACGGACCCCGGAAGATTTTAAAGATACCCCTAGAATCTCTAGCAACTCCTCATCAGACAAATGGAGCAGTTGCTAGGGGCAGTAAGAGATCAGGAGCTCTTTCAAGCAATTCAGGCCAAGACCGTTATAGGGCTTTATAAGTCAGTAATCTGACTTTAAAGGTGATCCACCACTGAATCAGCAGCCAGTGCAGCTCGTACAGCATCGGTGTAATATGACAGGTACAGGGAGTCCCCGTCGACAACCGGGCTGCAGCATTCTACAGTAGTTGCAGGTGGTGGATATCAACCCCCCGGTAGCCTGAGGTAAAGGGAGTTGCAGTAATAAAGGCATGAGTTCACAAAGGCATGGATCAATGTAGGTAGGTCACTGGATGCAACAAGATGCTTGATTCTGGCGATGTTCCTCAGATGGTAAAAGGATGACTTAACGATAGCCAACACCTACAACCAGTGTCAGACCATCATCAAGCACCACCCCCAGGTATCACACCTGTTTGGAGGAAAGGAGCTGGGAGCCCCCCAGGAAAAGCCCTGTGGGCTGCCCAGCCCCAACCCCTCTATCCGTTGACCAAAATCCACTACCATCACTTCAGTCTTACTCGAGTGCAACTTCAACCAGCTAGAATTCATCCAATCCTGGATTTCAGTGAGGCAGTTATTAAAGACCAGGAGAGCACTATCCTGGTCACGTGCGAAAGACAGGTAGATCTGGGTGTCATCAGCATAGCAGTGAAACCTCAGCCCATACTGTCTTACAATGTCTCCGAGGGGCAGCATGTACACTGCAAACAACATGGAGGACAGTACTGAGCCCTGAGGCACCCCACATGACACAGAGAGAGAGAGGGGGTCAGAGGAATGAATCCCTGACATCACCCTCTGAGTTCTGCCAGTGAGGAAAGATTTAAACCATCTGAGGGCAGCACCAGTCAGGCCACAGATGAACCTCAGGTGCTCAAGCAGTACCCCATGATCCACGGTGTCAAAAGCTGAGGAGAGATCAAGAAGCACCAAGATGGACCAGCGCTTCTGATCTCTTGCAATCAGGAGATCATTGAGCACCTCAACCAGAGCAGTCTCAGTACTGTGTCTCTTTTGAAAACTGGATTGGAGAGGTTTGTAGATGCTATGGATGATTAAATGGTTCTCCAGCTGTATAGCCATTACCTTCTCAATCACCTTCCCAACAAAGGGAAGGTTAGAGATAGATCTGTAATTTGCCATGAAAGTCTGGATCCAGAGAAGCTTTCTTCAAGAGGGGTGTCACCATCGCCTCCTTCAGGGAGGTAAGAAACTCACCCGACTCAAGGGAGCACCACACTATCTGAGCTAGGACTGGGCCGATGGTATCACAACAACCCACAATCAGGGAAGTTGGGCCCAGATCCAAACTACAGCACATAGGTCACATACCCAAGACAATCTTCATAACATCCATGAACTCCGGCTGGTCAAAGGTATTCCAGGAGAAGTGAGGGAATGTGGCTGGGCACCGATCACTAACATCCCCCATAGAGTGTGTTGGTCGGATCTCCGCCCTGATGTCATCCACCTTATCCACAAAGAACTGAGCAAGCTCCTCACACTCCAGCTGGGAAAAGGCTCTGTGAACCTGCAGGCAGGTTGGTTTGCACAGCCTGTCCACAGTGCGAAAGAGCATAGTCAATGGGTTCTGGGCGGCAGCAATCTCCCCAGGCAGGAATTCTGCCTTCTTACAGGAGATTGTTGATTGATAGTGCTGGTAATGTTCTATCAATCTAAGATGGTCAGCTGCCAGGGTGGATTTCCACCAGCAATGCTCCAACCTTTGTCATAATTGCTGCAATACCCTCAAAGTCCCATCAAACCAGGGGGACCGAGGGCAAAGGAAGAGAGGGCAAACTTGGACTGGAGCGATAGAATCCAGGGTAGTGGTAATGACCTCATTGTGGGCCAAAACCAAGGCCTCTGGATTCCTGCTTGCTGCAGGAAACTCTGAGAGGTCCAGGACCGCCACTAGGACTTCGGGCCTCTCATCCCTAAAAGGGCGGTACCTGGCCATCTCCATGAGGTAGGCCTATGAAGGGGGGGGTGCAAAAATTGAATCTCGTGGTGTAGTGATCGGACCACCTGGCTGATTCCACCCCCACATTGGAGGCATCGATCTTCAGGAGAAAAACCAGGTCAAGGGAGTGACTGTGTTTGTGAGTAGCAGCTGTAACAATCTGTGTAAGGCCCAGTGATGTCATCAACTGGAGGAAGTGTTGTTTAAATTGCGAGAGTTCATCATCAATCCAGGTGTTAAAGTCACCCAGGATCATCAGCCTGGGTGACTCAAATGCCATGTTTATCATGAAATCTGCTACTTCCTGAAGGAATCGCCTCTCATCCCCAGGTGGATGATAGATGAGGGCTATCCTACAACCTACACCAGCTACTATGGTACACTCAAATGACCTGCCATCCTCAACTGGTACATTCGTGAGGCTCAATTCAGTCTTGAAACAGACAGCAACCCCCCCCGTCCCCTGTGGTCCAATCTTGGGCGGTGGATCACCTTGTACCCGGCCAGAATCGCAGCCTCAAGTATGCTGCCCACATTTTCATCCAGCCAGGTCTCAGTGATGCATGCCAGATCTGTTGTCCCAACAAGATCTGCAATAATTGCAGTCTTGTTCCTAACAGATCTGGCATTACATAACACCGCTCGAGTTGGATGGGTCTAGTGTGCAGCCCCGACTACTTGCCCACCCATAATGGTGGTGCCCTTGAGTATGGAGACTAGACATGGAGGAGCATGATCCAGACTCCATTTCACTCCAGGGCATCTTCTGGGCTTAACAACCCCTATGTGAGATCCCTGTTCATCCATCCTCCACTGTTCATACCCCCTACCCCACCACCCCACCTCTGGGCAATGCCGCATGGACAACACTGCTGATAGATCAAAAATGATGGGGGGGAGAAAGGGCAGAGGGCACGAAGAGCAGAGGATGAATAACGCACAACCTGAGGGGAAGGCCTACAACACATGACACAGGCACAAATAAGGGTCAAAAACAACAATATACCCCGGACAGCAAGAACCCAAACTATACAGCTACACACAGCGCCCCCAGCTCTCACTTTGGGGGAGAAATGAGTACTAACTTCAGATAAAAAACAGACTAAGGGAGGTCACGTGATGCAGTGCAACTAGAGGCAGCGTTTTCGTGGAGCTCCCGTTACCAGTCCGTCTTTTAACTATTTTCAACCTACAAATTCGATTTTTAAAGTTACATTCTACATCTAGTGTATAGATAACACTCTTCAGTACTTGGCAGCATCTTGCATTGTGCATATTAATGCACTTGGAAGTAGATTGAGATGGAAGTGGAGATGAGGCCTGCTGGCATGAAGCACACCCCACCATCTACGCTGGATAAATCTTCAAAAAAATCTAAAAACCAGAATTCGGGGCCTGCAGTAAAACCACCCCCTTCCAATACTTCTCCAACTCCTCTTACCGAGGACCATTTCTTGCAAGAGTTAATTCCTTTTAAGAAAACATTGGAAGATATCTCTGCTGAGCTAAAATCACTAAGGGGAGATCTCAGTGCCCTAACCACCAGAATGGGGGATTTGGAAGCCAGAACTTCCTCCTTGGAGACCTGGAGGGAAAAGATAGACCCAGAAATCACTCATGTCAGACAACAGATCAGTAAACTGCAATTCAAAACGGAGGACTTCTAAGGAAGGAGCCGAAGAAACAACTTGGTGATCCTGGGCCTCCCCAAGTCTGAGGAGGGCCCTGATATTAATCTCTTTCTCCAGAAGTTTCTAAACAAAGTCATTGGGCCTTCCTCTCTTAATCCACAATATCATATTGAACGTGCTCATTGCTGTCTTACACTGAAACCTGCCGCAGGAGTCCCGCCAAGATCTATCATTATTAAATTTCTAAGCTTCTTGGAAAAACAACATGTATTATCAAAGGCAAGAGAATTACAGGCAATTCTATGGAGTGGTTCCAAGCTGTGTATCACCCAGGATCTTCCCTACGAGACAAGGCAAAAATGCTCAGCGTTCCATTCTACAGTTAGCAAGCTGATCGCAGCAGGTATTCGCTACAAAATGATCTACCCAGCCAAGCTACAAGTTGCCATTGATGGTTCTTGGCTCGCCTATGAATCCCCAGACAAAGTGGCATCTTATCTCTCAATCAAGTTACCTAACCTGTTTAAAACGGACTGAATCGCTGAGGCAGAGCCAAGAAGTTACTTCTTACTACATGCTGCTTTTTTGGACTTACTCTTTTGGTTTTTGATCCCTCTTCTCTCGCTTGTCTGGACTCTCTGGTGCAGATCTCTCAATCAAGTTGTCTAACCTGTTTAAACTGGGCCAAATTGCTGAGACAGTGCCAAGAAGTTACCTCTTGCTACATGCTGTATTTTTGGACTCTCACTTTTTGTTTCTGGCTTTTCTCTTCTCTGTCATCTGGATTCTCTGGTGGTGGGGGGTGGCTTTGGAGCAGTCTGTTGGGGGGTTGAGTGGGCCCGGTTGTGTGGTGGTTTGTGGGGCCAGCTCGCTGGGGGGGGGGACTTGGGGCATAGAGCCGGTTTCTACATGACGTGAGTCTGGTGGGACCTTTTGATCCCTCTAGTAAATATTGCTCCCCTGGTTCCTCCTGTGCTTCCCCGGCTCAGGTAATTAGGCTTGCTTAATTTCACAGTAGGTTGGACATATGCAGTCATTAGGATATCCTGGGGTATTCATCAGGTGTAGTTGGTGGGTTGGAGAGGCTTTTTGAGAATAGGGATGAGCTGGGCCATTATTAAGCAACGAGGATTGTGGTCGTTAGGGTGAGCACTTTGAAGGGGGGTTAACAAGTCACCAATCTGACCCTGCTTGTGTCCTAACACACTCCTATATCTGAGAACATAATTTTTTTTACCACTGATGGCTTTGATGGTGGCAAATCCCGAAATTGGCCCCCTGGGCTGGGGGGCTGACTTCAATTCTTAACATTACCATTGGGGTCTCAGGGTTAATATCCCCTACCCTATTTCGTTTGGAACCTAGGCAGGTAATGTAATTCGGTTATCTCTCTTGAGGGTTTAAGGAGTTCAGATGGCAGTTGGGAAGTTGGAGGCAGGTGATAAACCAGTCAGTCAGCAATTTGTTCAGAGCTATTTTCTCATGGTGAAGACTGGAATCCAGGAGACCCTGGTGGGCTCTCATTCTCTAGTGAACTCTGGTTGTATCCAACCCTGGTTAATGGGGCTTTCTCTGTATAACCCTGAGATTTTGGTCAGGTTCTCATCTTTCCCAGTCTTTTTGTAGGCTTACTCTGATTTATCTGTTGGGGGGGCTCCGTGGAAGGGTCGGCCCTGGTGGGACTGCTAAATGCACCAAAGCGAGGGGGGGAGAGCAGCCCAGATGGGTTTTTTCAGCCAGGAAGTTCTCAGTATTTATGAAGGAATTGCTCTCTACTCATTACCTGACACTTCCTCAGGGTACCGATTCATGTTTACCTCCCGGTACACCCATCTGGTGGTGGCTTTTGGGGCTTTGTTCCCCGACTCAAGCAATATTACTTTCAGCTCTTCTCAAGAAGCAGTCAGGAGAACAGTTGTATGTAGTTTCAGGGATGTGGAGGGGGGTAGGGAGGAGGGTCTCTTTTTCTTAGTTCATGATTGGGTAAAGGTTGTAATACCATGTCTGAAATTTATACTGCTTCAGTTTTTCTTTACTGGTTTCAAGGGAGGGGTGGAGGGTGGGATCTGGTCATTAGTTGGTTTTTGGGGGAGGGCAGGATGTGCCTTCTAGGGTGGTCTGCTTTTTCATGTTTACATAGTCCATTGCTACATTGTATATTTGATAATGACTGTTACAGCACTTAAAATTGCTACGTGGAATGTAAGAGGTGTCAGAGACCTAACTAAAAGGTACCAGGTTTTCAAAAACTGTGCTTTACTGAATGTCAATATTCTCTTGATGCAAGAAACCCATTTACTCTCATCAGAAGTCAATGGGCTTCGCCGTCAAGGTTACGCTCAGGTTTTTGCCTCGGGGGGTCATCCTCTAGCAGGGGAGTGGCCATTCTGGTTAAGAAGCACATTCCCTTTCTGGCAGAAGAACTTTTATTGGACCATGAAGGTAGATTCATTATTGTGAAAGGTTCGCTCTATAATGCGAAGATAACGCTAGGGGCGATCTACGTGGACTCTTACCCTCAATGCTAATAATCGGGGGGACTGGAATATTGCTCCCTCACAAGATTTGGATAAATCCCATAGACCCCTGAAACCACTCTCCTCCTCACAACTAGCCCTGAGGAATTTTATGGACCTACTGGGCCTGTGTGACCCTTGGCGTCTACTTAATCCCAGAAGACAACTCTTCTCTTATTATTCCCAATTTCACAAGACGTGGTCCAGAATTGACCTAATTCTAGTCAGCATTAACCTTCTGTCAGGAGTACTCCAGTCTGGTATTGAGCCCATAGTTGTGTCAGACCACTCGGTGGCTTGGATTTTGGTCTCCCCAAACCCACAGGTGCAAAGAGACACTGTCTGGAAACTAAACACCCAGCTTTTAAAAGACAAGGACGTAGTATTCCATGTTAAAGCCCTAATCACCTCATTTGTTGAGACCAATACAGGTTCAATCGAGAGAGAGGATCTGTTTTGGTGCTCCCATAAATGCTTCATCAGGGGTGAATTTATTAAACTCATATCTAGGAGGAAAAAACAGAGGGAGGCCAAGATCATGTTATTGTCGAATCAAATTAGGTTGGCAGAGAATAAGTTATCCTCCTCCTCTTCCCAAGCTGATCTAGAAACTCTAATGAAACTCAGAAATGAGTACTCAGATTGGATAAGAGACAAGGCAGACTATGCTCTCCTGAAAATAAAGGCCCTCTATCTCGATCAAGGGGAGACATCGGGTAAAATGCTAGCCTTACGTTTGAGGGAAATTGAGGGATTGAGATGGATTCCCTCATTATCTTCAGATGGATCCCTTAAAACTTCCTCTAGGGATATTTCATGAATTTTTGAGTCATTTTATAAGGAACTTTATGACAGTGGTACCTTCCACCTCTCCCATTCCCTCATGGACCAGTTTTTGGAGGGCCTGCCCCTTTCTATCCTCCAATCTCACCTAGGAGAAGCTCTGACTACTCCTATCACAGCAATGGAAGTGGTGGAGGTGATCAAGGAATTTGCTCTGGACAAAGCTCCGGTACCTGATGGCTTCCCCTCTAATTTTTATAAAACTTTTGGGAAGGAACTTGCCCCTCTCCTCATAAAATTATTTGAATACATGTTTAACGCTACTACTCTGGACCCTTCCCTGTTGGAAGCCACTATTGTTCTGGTACTGAAACCAGACAAATCCCTGACCAATCCAGCTAGTTACCACCCAATTTCACTTCTACCACATTAAAATCCTAATGAAAATCCTATCCTTTAGACTCAAAAAGGTCTGGCTTAACTTGTTGAGTCCCGAACAAGTAGGGTTTGTGCAGGGCAGGTCCTCTATAGACCACCTGCGTACTCTCTCGCATATTTTTCAAGCTGCCCAGGACTCTCAAATCTCTATGGCTCTGATATCACTAGATATGAGAAGGCCTTTGATAAAGTCCATTGGGAATTTATTTGGATTATATTAAAGAGAATGGGCTTCCCGGAGGTCTTTATTCAATGGATTAAATCGGTCTACCAATCCCCTACTGCCAGAATTTACTGTAACGGGGTTTTTTCTTCTCGATTTTCACTATTTACAGGCACCCGGCAGGGCTGTCCCCGTCACCTTTCCTGTTTATTCTCTATCTGGAACCTCTCCTTCTCAGAATCAAAAACTCTCCACTGGTCACGGGATGTTTCATTCAACAGCAGTCTCTGGTTCTCTCGCCCTATGCTGATGATATTCTCTTACACTTGACTAACCCCAAAGTGTCCCTAACACATATATTACACATTATAGCCCAGTTTGGCCAGGTGGCCAATTACAAGTTGAATTTAGCTAAATCAATCATATTTCCACTGAACGTTAACACGCTTCAGGCCAATTTTTCCCAGTTTGGTATGAAATGGGCCCCCTTCTCTCTCAAATACTTAGGCATTTTCCTTCCTAAAGACCCTGAACTTTCCAGGAAGCTTAACCTAGATAATCTCTTGATTAAAATTCAACAAGACCTTCAAGGATGGTCTACCCTTCCCTTATCGCTGTGGGGTCATATTAATATTAAGATGAATGTGCTGCCTCGGGTTTTCTACCCACTTAGCCTAATGAACATTTTCCTGCCGATGTCCTATTTTCATCACTTTCACAGGTCCATTTCCAAGTTTATTTGGCAGGGTAAACAGCCCAGGAAAGCCTTCTTAAAACTTAATTTACCCAAAGAGAAGGGTGGGCTCTGTCTTCCTAACTTTATGCACTATTACTGGGCAAGCCACATGGCGAAAATTGGGAGGTAGTACGACCAGAGGGTGAATGAGTTTCTACCAATCTGGGTACAACTTGAGAAAAAGATTCTAACCGAGTTTGGTCTTCCCTCATCCAGACTTCTCTATTATAACCTATCCACTTTGCCTCCACTTTTACAGGGGAGCGTCGTTGGCATTTCTATCAAAGTGTTGAATCAATGCTGGCCTTTTTTCAATCTCTCTCCCAGGAAAGACATTTCTCAACCTCTTACCCTAAATTTAAATATTAGGATTGGGTGTCTCCAGCTTTCACTAGACTGGGTTCCTCAGCTGAGAGATTGCTGTGTAGATGATTTATTCCTGAATAACTCTCTTTTATCTTCTGGGGAGGTTCTGACCAAGTATAATATTCCTCAGAAGCACATTTTTAAAGTTTTTCAGTTACGACACCTAGTGGCTTCCAGCTTTGGCTCCAATCCCACACCGTCTTAAATTAAACCCTTCCTAAACCAGATACAGGAACAGGCAACTAAGTAACATAGCATCTCTAAGCTTTATTCTTTCTTACTGGATACTAAATTCCTGGACTCCCTGACTGGTTCCAAATGCTGGTCTTTTCTTCTGCCAGATACCCTTCTAGATTGGGAACAAATTTGGGTGGATACATATCGGTATCTCTCTCAAGACAGACATAGACTCACTCAATACCATATATTGAACAACATGTATTATACCCCAGTTAAACTGGTTAAATTAAATAGATTATCTTCAACCCTATGTACAAGGTGTGGCACAGTGGAAGGGAACCTGGTACACATTTTGTGGTATTGTGAGAAGGTGGCTCCCTTATGGCAGTCCATCCAATCTAACTTAGACCCTCTTTTGGGCATTGATGCTTTATTCACTATAGAAGTTTGTATCCTAGGGAAACTTTCCAATATACAAGTGATGGAGTGTAGTTTCCACATGGCTTTAATCTCGATGGTTGTCAAAAGACTGGTCCTTAGGCATTGGATGGATCAATTGGTTATCTCGTATGCATAATGGATCAATGAAATTTCTCTCTGCTTTCGGACTGAAAAGTTAATAGCAAGTTCTTGGAACTGTCCAGTTTCGTTTGAGTGGAAATGGCGCAAATTATATGCTCTTTATTTGAATTAATATCCTGTTGGGTACACCTCTAGCTACCTTGGCAGCTGATATACTTCTATGCATGTCATATGTATCAGAATCAGCTCCCTTTCTTCCTTTTTCTTCTTTTTCTCTTTTTTTTTTCCTTTTCCTTTATAGAAGGCACATCCTGGGGGAGGGGGGATGAAGGCTTGGGGATTTGGATGAGGGGGTTAGGGGGATATTTCTCATTATTATTCCAGATTAAGGGATTTCTGTAAAATGCTGTATATTGTCACTCTGCAGCTGCTATATAGTTTATGTCATTGGTCATAATGTGTGATCCCTGTACTGTTCTTTCAGGTATTTCACCTTTATACAAAATAAAAAAGAAATATAATTTAAAAAAAACAAAACAGACTAACTTCCCTCCCACCTAAACAAAACTACACTATAATAATGAACAATAAGTTAAATTTAAAGAATGTCCGTCCTAACTCCAAAGTCTATAGATAGATAATATGGATCCAATAAGGGAAAATACTATGCAGAGTCCACTTCAGAGAAAGTCCAAGTCCCAGAAAAATAAATAATACTAAACTGAAACAAAACAAAATTAAATAAAACTTAGATAGAAATTAAATATTAAATACCCTCCTCTCACTGAGGCATGTAAATTAAATTAAACTATACAGTGTCAGATGTAATTTCATCCCCAGGTACTCTCACTGCCTGGGAGTCGATTAATGAACCAGGCACTCTTACTGCCCAAATGAAATCTTTCGAAAAATGTAAGTTTTAGCCTCCAGGCACTCTTACTACCTGGGAGGCAAAAATAAACAGGGCACTCTCACTGCCCAAAACATAATATATATTATGAATATTGTGATATAGCCGCAGGGCCACAGAAGCTGTCTGCGTCAGTAACTACTGATGTAGCGTAGCTGCTTTCAGCCTACTGGCACCTTTAAATTATGCACTGGAACAGCAGCATTGAACATTCTGAGGAAGGTGTGGCCACACCTAAATGTCAACGCTCACTCATACAACAGGCACGCTCCTGTCTGCAAACTCACTCATGAGTAAAGCATCAAAAACTGTGATGCGCAGTGAGTGCTAAAATGTTTTGCTGCTATACATCCAATTTGCTTCTCATGGATAGATTAAATAAAGCAAGTCTTGCAACTCTACAAATAAGGAATGAGATCCAGTTCATTTGGGGAATTAGGACTGACAACATAGAGGGCAATAGATATTTTTAGCAAAATGATAAGTACTTGGTTCTGTCACTGAGGCTCCTTTAGGAATCTCTTTATGTTGGTTAGTGTGTTGGAGAGTGATTCAACTCTGCCCGCATAGGGGGCATACCTGTTTCTAGTAAATGATTTGTTGCCATCACTGAGTTACTGAGTGTGAGCTCAGGTTCAGGTGCAGAGCTTGTGTCAACAACATAGAAACCCAGATACATTGAAACATAGAAAACATGACTGCACAACTGCACATAAAGGCTCAAGGTCAATGCAGTCTGCCCAAGATCCCTACCTACACCTTATTGGCCTATAACTCAATGAGGGGGTACCCCATGTTCTCTCCCCTCCTTCTCACCAGCTACACACTGTTTCCACCTCCCTGCACCCATCCCTTCCCCAAGCCCCTTGAATTTAACACAGCAATCCTTGAGGCTGACAACAGACCCCAAGTCCTTCACATCACATGGATCACTATTAAACTCAGAATCTGCTACTGTAGGGGTACAAGAACACTCTTTAATATTTACATTGGAGCTGTTTCTTCCCTTCAGTAGTTCTGATTCCAGGGAGTCAGAACCTCACAAATTAAAACTCTGTTTCTTTGGGTGAGTACTTGAGTTAACATGTTACCATACTCCTGCTTTTTTGACATTTTTTGACTTATTTCTGTTTTAGGACACTACAGCCTTATTTTGTTAACTGATTTCACATTACTAGATGTGTTTTCTTTCCCATTCATTAAAATATAACTAGGTTATAATGTATGGTCGAACATTTTTATTACCAAACATCTATCTTTTCCTAATGTTGTTGTACTATCAACGTGATGTCACATTGTTGTTATATCATCGATGGTATGTCACATCGATGGTACAACAACATGAAAAGATCTGCGCATGCGCGTCATGTCAACTGCCAGTCTTCCTGAACTGACCACAGCAGTGAGAGCTGGACCCAGACAGAGTGGTGGTGAGAGCATAAAAGTAAGCATCCTGGCTTCCTGCTCTTTTTTTGGTGAAACTAAAGGAAGCAATGTCCATACAGTATAAAAGACAATGTATGGGCATCGATCAACAACTTTATGCTTGTTTCTCGTGGTTGCCATGACAGCTTGAATAAACTTCTTGAGCTGTGCTCTCAAGGTTTATCTAAGTTGTCATGGCAACCACTAGAACCGAGCACTGAACTATTGTTCATCGATGCCTGTGCATTATCCTCTATATAGAGGGATATTTTTTGTAGAATGTTAAGTATGGTTAGAGAGGAAACATAGCCTCTCACACCTGTGTCCCCCATCATTCCCTTCCCATGTATTGCAGTCATGCATCTGACAGGGTGAGTGATTTTTACCTTATCTACCACTCTGCTTGGTCAGCTCTGCTTGCACCTAGAGAATGTACACACACATGAGGTGAAGGAGAACATTCCCTTTAAGGGGTGAAGAGAATCCAGGAAAATTGCTATGCCTGTGGAATCACACTCACAGCCATCAGGAGCATGCTGTGGGTCAGCTGCATCAGTGCTAAAACCCGTTATAATCAACCCAGCTGTAGAGGAGATTTCCTCTATCAGTTATTGAGTTCTTGCGAGGCTGTGTTCCCCAAATCATGAATACAGACACAGTGCCCCTGCACTGTACCTTTCAGTATAGAATTATAGAGTATTGGCAGAAGAAGACTTCAAGTCCATCACATCTTCCTGGAGGCCGTACCTTACACTAATTCTCAGCACCATCCACATTCCCCACTCCCCCAATAGTAAATAGTTGAGAGTTAACCCAGTTTTAATTACTGGTTCTCATTTTTTTTCATCTGGATAACCAGAATTTTAAATCCCGTTAAAACTGCCAAGTTGATATTTTGCGTTACAACTAGACAGTTGTAATCAATGCCTGTCAATCAAGCTAGCTACACAAAGCTTTTTGGTTCATAGTCTCCATGTGTGCGGGCTGAACATCTTGGACAACATGGAGGCTCAGTTGCTCCATTACTGCGCACCTAATATGGCCGCAGTGATGTGACCCTAGTCCTTACCAGTAAGTATGACATTTGTGACACACTGTAGGGGGGGGACCTGATTGTTTTTTTCTAAAACTGTCTTGGAGCGGGGAAAGTGTGTTGGAGATGGTAAGGAATTTGTTCAGTGACCCTAGAGTAGATTAGTGATTCTTGCAACTTAGCAAGGAAATGGAGGAGGGAGATGGGTCCGTAGTTCCCAGGGCTAGACAGTTCACCAGCTTTGTGGAGAGGAATGGCTTTTGCAGTTTTCCAAGCTTGGGGGACTTCACCAGAGAGGAGAGAGAGAGAGAGAGAGAGATTTAGCAGGTGAGTAAGGAGGAGGTGTCAGTCAAATCCAAAAAAAAGGGCAGCACCAGCATCCGTCTCAATTTATGAAAACAACATTTATTGTATTACATGCCTGTAAAGAAGCAGTGGCAATAAAGGCAGACTCACAAGCCCCGACCGGTTTCGTGCATACGCACTTCCTCAGGGAGCTCCTCTAATGTTATATGACCCATTCTACACTGTACGTAAGACTTGTATTTTTCTCTCCTGCTCTATTTCAACTATCTAGCAAACTCACCAAAACAGAGTGACCATGCAGACTGAACTTGAGCGAGGACCAACGGACAAATTTCTTCTTCAAGTGAGCCGTGAATGATGGTACAACTGCATGGGGTGGGGGACAGAGCGACAGAGAGACAGACAAAGAAAACAACATTAACAAAATGAAAAGCTTCTTCTTTCCTTTCTTAACTACATTATTTTACACATTTTCTTCCTAGAGCAAACCTGCAGTGCAAAAAAGTACTTTGAAAATTAAAGCGTGACTCTCGGCATCCGTACTGCCACTGGCACCACTACGCATGTCCAGAGTCATCACTTTATTTTTCAAAGCCTAATTTTCACACAAAATGCAGCTAATTTTTTTACTAGGACTTATATAAATTCTACACAATTCCTACTGGTATAATAGTAATAACATCCATCTTGTAGGCGTATACTCGCAATAACCGGCTTCTGTGGTAATTAAATGCCTCGGCCTCGCCTCGGCGTTAAATTATCCACAGAAACCGGTTATTGCTTATTATACACCTACAAGATGGATGTTATCACTTAATTATACAATGGCAGGAACATTTCCTGGTCTCTGATTGGTCTGTGCGTCCTTGGCACAGTGAGGTTATCCCAGCACAACCTCACTGTATTGCTTTGGATGCCTTGGATAATGAGCATTTGGATGATGATCATTTGCTTGATGAGCATTTGGATGATGAGTTGGATGCCATAAAATCTACTAAAAACATATTTTTATTTTTATTTTTTTATTTTGTATAACAACGCGCCATTGTATAATAGCAATAATGCACTCCAGGGTGTAGGTTGTGCTGGGATAACCTCACTTCTGGGATGTTGGATGCACTTGGCCTGCAGCCTTGTGCCCAACCACCCAGGCATGAGGTTATCCCAGCACAACCCACACCCTGTCGTGCATTATTGCTTAAAGGACCTATATGCCTGGAGGGAGCTTGGGACAGGGAGATCTTATAGGAGGCCCATACAAGATCACGCCATTTGCACAGGACAATAGTATGCTACTTTTTAGTGATGAATACCATGACCATTTACCATACCAGGACCTTTTCTAAAACATTAGACTATGAATAAGTAGAAAGGAGCCATAGGCCGAGATATTCAAAGGGGTTATGCCTGGTGCAACAGAGTTGCACCGGCTCAAACCCGCATTGCACCCTGGCGGGATATTGAGAAGACTGCCTGGTGCAGCGCAAATCCCAATGAGCTGGGGCACAATGTAATTGTATGCAGCGCAGATGCAAGGGGTGTGCCCATGCATATGCGGCACATCCCAATATTCAGCACGGGATGTGTGGCACATATACCAGGGCACCCCTGCATTGCCCCGAATGGGGGGGGCGCAAAGTTGAGCCAGTGAAATAGTGGAACATTTCCTGGCCACCCACAGGTGGGCTGCTGTATTGCAGGGTGCAACACAGCAGCTGCCACCCATGGATGGCCGCCCGCCCACCCAGAACACTGTCACGAAGCAACCACATAACCCTGGTAGTCTAGTAGTACCCCCCTCCCTCCCATGTCTCCGATCGGTGGTAACAGATGATTTAAATAAGCCCTGGTAGTCTAGTGGTACCCCTTTCCCTCCTGTTGACATGATTGGTGGCAAAATAAGATTTAAGTAAGCCCTGGTAGTCTTGTGGTACCCCCTCCCACCCATTGACATGATCGGTGGTAAAAGAAGATTTAAGTAAGCCCTGGTAGTCTAGTGGTACCCCCTTCCCTCCCATTGCTATGATCATGGTATGATGCCCACTCGACTCCCCCCCATCATTGGCGGTCGGCGGCAACCCACCTGCATACAGCATGGCCATACGCCAAATGACAGGTACAGTATGGGCTGTAAGCCCATTGGTCCACAGTGTCGACCAATGGGCTTACAGGGCATACTGTAGTAGACAGTCCCATTTCACATATTTGGGTCTGACTAGTACAGTGTGCCCTGCAAGCCCATTGAGCCACACTGTAGACCAATGGGCTTACAGTCCATACTGTACCTGTCATTCGGCGGGCGGCTGTGCAGTATGCAGGTGGGTTACAGCCACCTGCCAATGAAGGGGAGCAGGATGGGCATAGTGTCTCTGTGGGTGGGAAGGGTGGGGTGCCACTGGATCACCAGGGAAGTGTTTTATGGAGCTGTATCGTGATAGTGTTGATGGGAGAGGGGGGTACCACTAGACTACCAGAGCATACTTAAATCTGCTTTTACCACCGATTGTGTCAACAGGAGGGGGGTACCACTAAACTACCAGGGCTTAATGAAATCATCTTTTACCACTGATTGGGGACACAGGAGGGAGGGGGGTCCACTAGACTACCAGGGTATTGTTGTACTGCAGTTTTACTGTGATCATGGCTACAGGGGCGGGGGATGCCCCAGGACCTCACTGTGCACAGGTCATTCTGTGCAGGGCACCAGACACACTTCACCGGGCTGCCCGGTGCAAGGCATGCAGATGGGGCCATAATGACATGCAAATGGTCCTAGTAAGCGCCTTGCATATATTATAGCCTCATTTGCATGCCCTCTGCTGAATATAGCAGGTGATGCACCCAGCGCAACTGTGATTGCGCTGGTGCATCCCTGTGCTCCCTATCTGTGGCATGCACTGGCACAGTGCCACTCCGCCATGCACATTATGTGCGGCGACCTTGCCATATTCAATGGTGCTGCACCATGGCGCATCACCATTGAATATCGCCTGGTCCTGGCCCCGGCGCAGTCCAGTTGTGCTGCGCCCACTGCCCGGTGCAGTCTGAATATCTGGGCCATAATGTTAATAGAATTGAAGGTTATTTTAGCATTTTTTTTTTAATAAGTGAGACACTATTATTGAAGGTTTCAGTCTTAAGTTACAACACTAGGCTGTCACATAAGAACACCCCTACCGATATTCATCTCTAACCACATTCTTCTGTTCTTGAATTACTCCTCTCCAGTGTGTTTTGTAGATAAAGGTGTTAGTATGATTTAATCATTTCCCAGCTTTGCAAACAAACTAGAATGCAGACTGACATAACCCTGAACCTACAGAATCTAGTGATAAAAGAAAGTCCTCAAGTCTCAGCTGCAATCTACCTGAGGAAAGAAACTGACCTATTGAAGAGTCAACGTAAAAAAGTTCAGCCTCCTTTTCCATGGCCTTGACCTTTAATCCATTTTCTGAAACACATAGGACTGGCTATAGATATGTATCTAAAGTATAGATGACAAAGACGATATGTCATACCAATATTCAGTTCTGGAAATGGAAAGAATTCACTGGGGGAACCCATTACCTTTGATGCTGTCCAAAGCATACCTGACAAGTATCTGAGAACATGTTTCCTCATTATATGTTGCAGTTTTACACTTTATCTATTCTTTACCAGGAGAGACACACTAAGCTGAAAGCTTGTTTACAGGTTCGACCTGGGAGCACAAGGAAGTTAAGTGACTTGCTCAGGGTCACATAGTATGAAAATGGGGTCTGTGGGATTCAAACCCAGGTCTCCAGGTTTGCAGCTCAGAACCTTAAACCACTGTGCTATACTGCCTCCTTTTTGTTCTGTATGTTTAGTGGGCTCATTCTGTAAAGAAGCAGTCTTCCAATTTTAGTCCTGGAACTGAGTCAGACTTTAAATTTTACTCCTAGAACTGAGTTCCTCAGGGTCTCCCCCCCCCCCCCCATTCCCCACACTGCCTTAACTCCCCCAATGTACCCAAAATGGCATTGGATAACTTTTTGGTTCATTTGATTGAAAAGGAAAAAAAAAATGTTGGGAGAACTGGATGGCTTTGTGGATTGGTAACAGGTTTATGGGACTTTCACCTCTAGGTCACTGGTTCAAATCCAGCACAGTTTGGTAGGAGCTGAAAAGCCATTAGAACCTGAGAGCTGTTCAGTGGCCTATGTGAAATGAGTTGTGGTGATTTCAATTCAGTTCCCAGTGGGCAGGTAGACACATCACAAAAAAAGGCAACACAATTGGCACTAATTGTCACCCTTCTTGGCAGTCTCACTTGAGAGGCCAAAGATTGAATAAGCATTTTCTGTAAATTACCCTCTCATCTACATGGCAATTACTCCATGGCAGGATTGAGGTGCAGTGTGGGGAAGCGTGCACTCTGATCACCTGTGCTGTACTTGTCATGTGGATAAGCAGAGGACTTCAGGTTCCAGTAATGTCAATCCAGCACCCAGCACCTTTCATCAGCATTGAAATTCACACACAAGAAAATAGATTGTAATAGAAAAAGATAAATGCAAAGTTTGCCTACTTGTCATTAGCTCAGTGGGTAATTCTATAGTATGTAAGGAATAAGACATGACGAGGTTGTGGTTTATGGCCTGATAAGACACAACGAGGTGTGGTTTATGGCCTGATAAGAGTACACCCCAGGTGCGTAATGAGGCACAAGACACTTGTGCCAAGTGCCTTTAGGACCTGGGAAGTGCTCTTCTCAGGCCATAAACCACATCTTGGAGTGTCTTATTCCGCTTATAAAATGGATCCCCTGTAAAAAAAAAAATCATTAGAAAATTTAGAAACACAAATAAAAAATGTGAAACACTGTAAAGTACATCTTAGTAGAAAAGCAGTCCTTTCCACTAGAGGGTGTTAATATCTGTGTGCCCCCCCCCGACACACACAAACATCCTGGAGAATACATTTCCTTGTTAATGCTCCCCATCCCTACAGAAACAGCTTTTAAACTGTATTCATTTTGAATATTTTCATGTTTTTAATGTTAGCTGCTTTCTGTGGGAGCGAGTGTCTCCTTTATGGGCGGCCGTGTTTAGCGCATTTCTCTGAGAGCTTTAATTACATCAGCCTGCAATGAGCAACATGCTCCTAGCTGGTTCAGAATTAAAAAACATTAAATCGGTGTGACATTTTACACTGTCAGCTTCAGTAATAACAGTACTGTGTTAAGACTTCAGAGGGTTTCCATTCACATTTAAAAGCTGCATTGTGGCAGCATGTGTGACACTCACTAGATCGGGGGAGCTTTCTTTTCTTAAAATATAATTTTTTATTGTATTTTGATATAAAACATTACATCCATATTCAAAAATCATGCAACACAATTATTGTTGAGATTCCATAGGATAACATAAAAAATCAATTAATTTGTGCAAACAAGACTGTTTAGCATATCTCAGGTAGAGCTTCATATTTGGTTTCTCCACACAGTGAAAAATCCAGGCTTGTCTCCAGTATACTATAGAATAACATGTACAGTATCCCATTTATTCCCTGACCAGGGCTTTCCAGAAAAGCCTCCTCCCAACTCTGGAGTGCCTCCAGAGAGCAGAGAAAAAAAGGAGGAAGGACATATTCCCAATTATGGGCATCTCAGAGACCATGTGGGATTTATCGTTTCTCATCATGGGACAAAATCCTGATAATGTTCTAACTGGTACGAAACCCATTTACCCCATCTAGTGTTGAAGGTGTTAATCCTATTGTTTATCTTATGTGAGATATGTTACAAATTATATACTTCATAAGTGAGGTTTCTCCAGGATGCTTTGACCCGGGCTACCTTAGTGAGCCAGAGTCTGGTTATAACTTTTTTAGCTATTAAAATTAAGAGTGTGACAAGTTTGTACTGGGACCAGTTGATCTGGCTGCTCAGTGAAGGCGTCACCGTCAAGATGAACCCCGGGGTAGGTAATTCTGAGATAGTAAATGTGTTGTCAAGTTCCATCAGAATGTCCCTCCAGTAGTCAAGCAGGAGTGGGCATGACCAGAATATGTGTTCTTGACCTTCAGGTGAGTACCCATATCCCCTCTAGCAAAAGCTCATATCTGATGTCCCAAACTTAGCCTGAATATCTGAGGTTCTAAAAAATCTGAACCTGGCCTTCCATGCAAATTCCCTCCAGTAAGACATCAGCAAGTTCTTGGAATAAAAATAAGTGGATTGTAGCCATCTGTCTGGGTCCAGTTCTATGTTAAGTTCCTTAGCCCATCTGACTCTCACCTGATCGGAATCTAGTGTTTCTGCTGGGCGTAGTACCCAGTAGATATTACTAATAATGTGTTCTTGGGAATCCCCCTTTTATGGTATGAATGATTAGTTTCACTATTTCAGATGGGGCCTCCGCTATTTTAATTAGCGAGTCAGCAACCCCAAGAAGAGCAGTATTAAGTGCCAGAAAAGTTAGAAACTGTCTCCGAGGCAACCCATATAGGGATTGTAAGTAGGGGAAAGAATGAATCCCTGAGGAACCCAACAGTTGGAACACATATCTAATAGAGTATTGCTCCCATTTTCAAAGGGACTGCTCCAGGAAGGGTGGGCAGAGATCTATGTTATAGGGTAGGGTAGTTAGAAAGTGTTTCTCAGAAGTGGTTAACCTAAACCGAATTAGGTAAAACCAGCTCTTTAGGAACTCTGCAGTAAATTTCATGAACCAAGATAAAGGATAGCATCTGGAAGGGTCCCCTAATAGGTAAGAGTGGAAAGATTCTAGTCCATTTAGGGTTATTTCTATTTCTTTCCAATGTGCCATGTAGGAGGGGTTCAAAAGCGAAAGTGCTGTATGTGTTTGGGCTGCTCTGGCATATTCTCTCTGGTTGGGTAGGTTTAACCCTCCCTGCATCCTCAGCAGTTTTAGTAGGGAATATTTTACTCTGGGTGCCTTCCTTCCCCAAATAAACCTAGAGATAAATTTATCTCATGACCAAAAATAAAAGTCTGAGGGGAAGCCAGGTAAGGTTTGTAAAAAAAATAATAGACAGGGGAAAACATTTTGTTGAATCGCTTCTACCTGATTGATCATCCCCAGGGACAGCTGTTTCCATCTAGATAGGTCAGAAGTGATCTGTTGAGTAATTGGCTCCAAGTTTACCATTTCCAGGTGCATCAACCTGGCAGAGATTTTAATCCCTAGGTATCTCATCTCGATTCTGTGCCAGCAGAAAGGGAATTCTGATTTCATTTGTCTGGAGGGGGAGAAAGAAATATTAAGCACTTCAGTTTTGGAGCAGTTTATTTTATAACCAGAAAGATTACCAAAAATCTACAGTTGCTCCCAGACCACTGGGACAGATGTCTCTGGGAAAGTCAGGGTCAAAAGGACATCATCCACGAATAGGGAGAGCTTATATATTCTTACTCCTAATGGAATCCCTTCAATGTTGGCCTTTTCTCTCTAGTTGGCAGCTAGGGGCTCTAAATAAAGTGCAAAAAGGAGTGGGGATAGTGGACAACCTTGCCTTGTACACCTATACAAGAGGAATGGTGAAGAGATTAAGCCATCTAATTTAAGGTATGCTACAGGGGAATAGTACATAGCCTTAATTTGTGATTTGAACTTCTCAGGGAAAGCGAATTGTTGTAATGTGGCCCATAGAAAGGGCCATGACACCCTATCAAAAGCTTTCTCAGCATCGAGCCTGAGTAGGATTCAAGGGATTTTCCCCTGAATGGCACATTCAGCGAGTAGTAAAACCCGTCTTACCGTGTCATAAGCTTGGCGCTTCATGATGAACCCCACCTGATCTCTGTCAATTAGTTGAGGTAAAAATATGTCTATTCTGTGGGCTAGAATAGACATGAAGACTTTATAGTCACAGTTTAATTTAGATATGGGATGGTAGGAGGCCACCAAAGTGGGGTATTTTCCAGGCTTCAGAATGCCTGTAATTTCAGCATATCGCCTTGGGGGGGAGGCCTCCCTCCTGGATTTCCCTGAAGGTCGGTAGCATAATGGGTATGAGTAGCTTCCGAAAGTGTTTAAGAAACTCATTCGGATACCCATCTGGTCCTGGGGCTTTCTGAGTTTTGGTCAGTTTGAGGATGGTTGTGATTTCTTGCCCAGTAATGGGACATACCAAGCTCTCAGCTTGCTGAGCACTTAGATGGGGTAAATTAGTGTTCTGGAGATATGAGGCCAACTGCTGTAGGGTGGGGGGGGATATCTTCGGTATACAAAAGCTTATAGAAATTGGCCATAGTTTGCCTAATGGCAGAGGGGTGGGACAGGAGTTGGTTAGTCTGGGGATTTCGAAGTTTGGTAACTGCTGCCTGACTCCTGGAACCTCTAAGGCATCTCGCCAGATTCCTGGCTGCACAGGGGGCCCCCTTCAACTGATTTAAGTTTTAAATAAAGCAGTTGTTGCTCTGTTTTTTGGTCAGTTATTTTTTTGGAGTTTCTGTTTAGTAATCAACAGTTCAGGTTTAACAGAATTGTTACCCCTGTATAGCCTCGCCTGAAGCACCGAAAGAGCCTCCTGTGATTCTCGCTCCATTTTTTTCCCTATATCTTTTTTTATAGGCAGTGTACTTAATAATATCACCTCTGAGCACCGTTTTGAGGGTGGCCCAGTGAATAGTCGCTGAGGTATCCGGGGAGACATTATCTGCCTGAATAATTGGTATGCGAGATTTTACCATTAGAATGAATTCTGGGTCTTGTAGGTGAGATACATTAAGTCGCCAAAAATTTTGTTTTTTAGGCTTTGCTACATCTATCTTTAGGAACACGGGAGCATGGTCTGAAAGGATGGATAACTCCATGTATATATCCCTAATATATTTGAGGTGTTCAACAGAAACTAAAATGTAATCCAGTCGTGCGGAAGTGTTGGTTTTAGGAGAATAGTGCGTGTAGGCCGTTACCGAGGGAAAAAAGTGATTCCAGACATCTATGAGCCCTAACACAGGGAGGGTTTGTTTTAAGTATTTGTGGTTAGCCAATGCCCTATGATTAGATGGATTAGAAGAGTCCAACTTGGTGTTCAAAGGTGACATTTAAGTCCCCTGCAATAACACACATGCCTTGTATTGAGGGTAGCAAGGCATCCAGAAATCCTTGGGCTACATTTGCCCTGCTTCCTGGGGGAAGGTAGAGCGAGGCCAGTGTGATCTGCTTTGAATAGAGTTAGCCCACAACTATTACGTAGTTCCCATCTGTATCTATAATCTGCTTCTGCACTTGGAACTGTGTTCCGTGTGGAATCAGAATTGCAGTGCCCCGCCTCCATCCAGAAACATGAGATGAGGCCACCACTTCTCTAAATCCCCATGCCTTCAGTTTAGAATGTTCCAAGTGCGAAAGGTGGGTCTCTTGGAACAGAATCACATCTGGCCTGCTGTGTTTAAAATAGCATAGTAAACATCTACGTTTTACGGGGATATGAATGCCATTTACATTAAATGACATGATGCTGAGTTAGCCATGATTACTAAGAAAAGGAAAATATCTTTCTTTAAAGAGGGACCCCCCCCATTTCTCTCTATAATTCTAAAGGGAACCTCTTGTCCTACCTGTTCCTATGCTTATGAATCCTGAGATGAAATCTCCGAGAATTTTTTTTCTTATGGAATCGAAGGGTCTGCGGCAATTTCTTATTAAGCAGATTGAAAATAACAACCCTTTATCCATAAAACTTATAAACAGTGTTGCATGTTGTTGTTCAATAAACAATAACTCACATGCCAACAGGTCATGAGTGAACAACAAAGAACTCCTTAACCTTAAAAAAAGTAATTGTGGTATAATACCTCCTAACGTATTAATCAAACAAAGGTTAGAAACATTTAACGTTATCAATATCACAATCCATATTACAGATGGGTCAAAAATAAAATTTATAGAAACTTCCAAGGTAGGAGAAATCTTCTCCCATTTCCATTTGGACACTGGGTGTGCATTGGTGGAATTAAGCTCAAACCCAGTGGGAGGGTTAGAGTCAAGGCCTACCTTGCCTCGGGCCCTCCTTGAGCTGCTGAGGCCCAAAAGTAAAAAGAAAAGAAGGGTACTTAGAAAAAAATCAAACAAAGGACAGGGGAGAGAACAAAAGTTAAAAAAGTAGGTTGATGAATGTCCCATTAAGTTGCTAAAATGGGTGTCCTAGAAAACTCATATCACACATCGATCCCCCCCTCCTATATTGTCTGGCATATATGGAGGAAAAACTGAGCCTGTGAGGTACAGCGGATCTCTGTAGCCCAGTCCCTGCAGCTCATAGTGCTCTTAATTTATTGTTAAGAGGACATTTGTCCCTTAAAACCAATCGAGAAATCGGGCGAAAAAACAAACATATGAGGGAAGCCCAATAAAAAGAGGTCATCGTAGGGGGAAGGGAGGAACTAGGCCTGCTCTGAATAATAAAGGAAATTTGGATCTCTCCTCGTAGTTTCATAGCATCAGAGTCAAGAAGAGTACAGCGAGGAGCATAGAGTGTCTGTTCCAGGCCTTAATTATGTTGCCTCCCAAAGTCCGCGGGGGGGGGAGGGGAGAACAGCGGGGCAAGGCTTGGCCTCCAGCACATTCCCCGACAAGTGTCCTGGTGTCGCCCAGATCTAGAGGGCTTAACACCATGGACTAGAGTCGGAGCGGCTCATGAGCCAAGACCAGGTAAGGGCCAAATTTTGATCTCAACCCCTCCTAGCTCCCGCTTCACTTCAAACCTCCCCCCTCCTCAAGCCTCCCACATTTAATCGTGGGTGAGGCATTCAAAATGTACCATAAGAATTTCAAGCTTCTTTAGTAGCAGAGATGGAATTTTCTCTTCTGAATTTAACCAGTCGCTGTTTGGGGTCTTGTGCATTTGCCGGGTTTCTCTTCTCCTCCGTGGCTTTCATTGCTGCCTGTATGCTTTGCCAGTATGGTGGTTGTACGGCTTGGGGTGCACCAGATGGAGCTCTTCCTGGAAAGACCAGTACCTTCGCAGTCAGGGTCCCTCGAGCCTCTTCTGCAGTGGAGAATTCCATTTTCCCCTAAGACATGAAGACCACAAGCTTTGCCGGGTGGGGAGTATTACATTTAATGCCTTGGGCCTTCAGCGATGTAAGTAATGGAAGGTAGGCCCATCGCTGTTTCATTGTTTGAGGTGCATAGTCATGGTCCAGATTAAATCTGGTTTGCCCGAAGAAAATTTTTTGTTTGCACGAGGCTGTCAGCAGGACATGCTCTTTAACAGCGTATTTGTTGAAATGGGCTATAATAGATCGGGGAGCAGCTGTCGGAGAGGAGGGCTTTGGGGCAAGAGCTCTATGTACTCTTTCCAGGGAGGTTGAGAGCTGATCGGAGTAAATCAGAAACAAATTATTTTATTTTGGAGCCCTCACTTCCCTCTGGGATACAATAAAGGCGTACATTTTTACAATGCACCCTATTTTTAGCATCTTCTTGGCATGCTGCTAGAAATCCTTGTTGTTCTTGTAATTGCTGCACTAAATTTTCCAAATCATCCACTCGGTTTTCAGTTGCCATGATTTGGTGCTCAGAATCGTCAGCTAGCTGTTCCAAAAGTTGCACATCCCTTCGGATTTTGGTATAGAGCTGTTTGATGTCTGCCCTGAATGCACACAACTCATGGTAGATCATGTCTAGTTTAATTTTTTTAGTTTTATTCTTTGGTGTGCGGTAGTCTGAGGAGATGGATTTAGTTGGAGGTGGCGGTTTGCGGTTCAGCAGAATCCAATTTGGAGGCCTCAGATTCCGATCCAGCGTCATCTTCTAGGTAATCATCTATTTTCCTCAACTTAACTGATGCAGATCCTTTATTCCCCCTCTAATGCATGTTATGTTCATATTAGTTTTGAAGATCTAAAATGTAAAAGGAGAAATTATCTAGGAAGGGGATCAGAGCGAGTCCCTTAGGCTACAATCACCATCGGGGCAGAACCAGCAGTAAGATCAGGGGAGCTTTCTGCAGAGAAGCAACAAAGGTTAGATGTTTTATTTTTAAATCAGGGGAAAGGTATAAAAAAAAGATGTTGTCCAATTATTGCCACACTAATGGACAAGTGGCTGTTGGCTGCTGTTTCAAAGCCACGTACTGGCAACACACACATGGTTCTCTTCATTGTGATCAGTTTTTTTTCAGGCGCACTGCAGGACTGCATGTTACATTTGTGTTTACATTTTTTTTTTTGCCACAGCTGATGTAGATGGTATTATACTGTGCACTTATGTGTGTGTTTGGGAGGGGATGGGTTCTCCTGCTCTGTCAGGCAGGTCCTCTTTCTTTTTAAAATAAAGACATTGGCACATTGATTTGACTTGGCAATTTGACTCATGAAATGTCCTGACTAGCTAAAGAGGTGCCGGTTGGCACAATATGTCCTGATTAGGACACGGCAATAGGTAACTATCAGCCAATCAGCACACAGAAAATTCCTGACCCATTTTATAAACTGTATTATAAGGAAACAATTCTGTATCTGATTGGTCAGGTTTGGTCATTACTCATGGCTAGATCCTGCAGTAACCCATAGCTGAGGCAGAGAAATTAAAATCAAAGTATCAATGATATGAAAGGCACAAAAGAAAGTCTGTAAAGTATGAAACAATTGTGGCCAGAAAGAAGATTTGAGTTATAGAATGTTTCCCATGCTTCCCTTACTTATTTTATTTTTCTTATCTCAATAAAGAGTGGAAATTTGGGGAGTAAACCACTATCAGATATCCTGAAAAATAAGTTAAGTGGTGTGGTCCTCAACATACATCACAAGTGTCCCGCATTACGAGGGACATCCCTCATTTTGCTCATTTTAATATTGCTCTGTCCCTCATCCGTCCCTCATGGAAAAGGTGCTGCCCACACAGCAAATGTGCTGTAAATTCTGACTTTAAAGCAGAAACTCATGCACACAAATGCTCACAGTCTGGGAAACAAGATCCCAGACCTGCAGGCAAAAATAACAGAGGCTAAACTGGACATAGTAGCAATTAGCGAGACATGGTTTACCAGTAACCACACTTGGGAGAATTCAGTACCTGGGTATGTACTGTTCAGAAGAGACAGAGTTGCGAAAAAAGGGGATAGAGTGGCCCTGTATGTCAATAAAAATATCAAACCTACAGAAATTCAGAATACACATACGGAGCCAGAAGAACTGTGGGTCACCCTGGAAACAGGAAATTGGACAGCCATAAGAACTGGGGTTGTCTACTGGCCCCCAGACCAGGGGAGAGGACATAGACACATTACTGTTAGAAGATATACAAAACATGACAGCTAAAGGGGAGGTTCTGATAATGGGAGACTTCAACATGCCAGATATAGATTGGTCAATACCAGCAGGAACATCTGCCAAAAGTAGACACATGGTGGATTCCCTGCCAGGGGAAGGCCTCAAGCAACTGGTACAACAACCCACAAGAGACAGGGCTATCCTAGATATAGTACTGACTAACAGGGAAAGGATCACAGATCTCCAGGTAGAAGGTCACCTGGGGACCAGTGACCATCACATGGTATGGTTCAGTTTGGCCACTACAACTAAATCATCCTTTCCAAGGCAAAAATATGGGACTTCAGAGGAGCTGACTTTGATAAGCTGGTCAACAGAGTTAAGCTAGCCCTGGCAAAAAGAAATACAGGTGAGGGGGTACAGGCAAAGTGGGCAAGCATTAAGGATACAATACTTGAAGCAACATCCCATTGTGTTAGAGAGAAAAGGAGGTGCGAAAGAAGAAGGAAACCACTTTGGTTCTCAAAAACAGTAGCAGAAAAGGTCAGAGCCGAAAGACTGGCCTTCAGGAAATATAAGGAAACGCAGCGGGATGAAGATAGAGAGGCATACCAAACTTCTCTAAGGGAAGCAGGGAAGGCAGTAAGGCAGGCAAAGGCCCAGACCGAGAAAACACTAGCACAGACAGTAAAAGAAGGTGACAAGACTTTCTATAGATACATTAGTGAAAGGAGAAAGTCCAGAGGGGGTATTGCTAAGATCAAAGGTGATAAGGGGCGTGTGAGGAGGAGGACCATGTAAAAGCATCTATCCTAAATAGATACTTCTGCTCAGTATTTCCTGAAGAGAAGGTAGGGCAGGGTCCACAGCTCAGCACCATGGACACGGGGGGAGGGGGGGAGGTGAGTACTAGTCCCTTCACAAAAAAAGGGTCCCACAAGAGCTCGATAATCTCAAGGTGGACAAGGTAATGGGACCTGATGGCATACATCCCAGGGTACTAAAGGAGCTAAGAGTGGAACTAGCAGAGCCATTATCAGAACTGTTTAGTGAGTCTCTAAGCACAGGAGAGGTCCCAGATGACTGGAGAAGGGCTCATGTGATCCCGCTCCACAAGAGTGGTAGCAGGGAGGAGGCAGGGAACTACAGACCAGTCAGTCTTACCTCAGTAGTGGGCAAGATTATGGAGGCACTCCTTAAGGAAAGGATAGTGCAACACCTGGAATCCATAGGAGCACAGGATCCAAGACAGCATGGGTTTACAAAAGGAAGGTCCTGTCAAACTAATCTCATAGATTTCTTTGACTGGGTAACCAGAGTGGTGGACCAAGAGGGAGCAGTTGCTGTCACCTACCTTGACTTCAGCAAAGCTTCCGACACTGTTCCACATAGAAGATTGATTAATAAGCTGGGTAGGCTCAGGGTGGGTCAGAAGTTGGTCAACTGGGTGGCAAACTGGTTGACGGGCAGAAAACAGAGAGTGGTGGTAAATGGTATACAGTCAGAAGAGATGCAAGTAACAAGTGGGGTACCTCAGGGATCAGTCCTGGGGCCAGTCCTCTTCAATATCTTCATCAGTGACATTGCAGATGAACTGGAGGGCAAGATTTGTCTGTTTGCAGCTGACACCAAGATCAGCAACAGAGTAGATTATCCAGATGGGGTGGGCAGAATGAGAAGAGATCTGGATAAACTAGCAAAATGGTCGGAAGAGTGGCAACTGGGGTTTAATGCAAAGAAGTGCAAAATCATGCACATAGAGAAGAGAAACCCTGAAGCCACCTATAGGCTGGGAAGGGAGTTGCTGGCAATCACAAGGGAAGAAAGAGACTTGGGCATCATCATCACCAATGACCTGAAATCATCCAAGCAGACCACTAAATGTAGGTAAGGCTAGGGGGATGTTAGGGTGTATTAGTAGGGGTATCACAAGTCGGAAGAGTGAGATAATAATCCCTCTTTACAAGACACTGGTTAGGCCCCATCTGGAGTACTGCATGCAGTACTGGAGGCCACACCTTCACAAGGAAATTAACAAAATTGTGGCAGTCCAGAGAAGGGCAACCAAAATGGTACAGGGATTGCATCAGAAAACACATGAGGACAGATTAACAGAGCTCAATATGTATACCCTAGAGCAAAGGAGGGAGAGAGGTGATATGATTGAAACATTCAAACACCTTGAGAGCATTAACAAGCTGAAAGAGTCTAACATGTTTCAATGTAAGAAAAATAACAGGACAAGCGGACACAGCATGAAATTAGATGGAGGTGGCCGATTAAGGGGTAATGTGAGGATGTTCTTTTTCACAGAAAGGGTGGTGGATGCATGGAATGTCCTACCTCAGGAAGTGGTGGATACGAATACAGTGCAGGGCTTCAAACAGGCATGGGATAGACATAAGGGAGCAATACAGATGAGTATGAATAGATAGGCCATTGACAGAGCAAAGGCCGATGGCACATTTATAAGATAGAAAAGAAATGGGCAGACTGGATAGGCCTTGCGGTCCTTATATGCCATCAACTTCTATGTTTCTATGTTTCTATGTAACTCCTAATATTCTAAAATACTAAATCCAAAATAAACATTGTACAAGTAAATACTATAGTTTTCACAGTATTCTGAGCTTGTATCTCCATGTTTGAGGATGTGTCCCTCATTCTGAGGGTCTGTGTCCCTCATTGTCCCTCATTCTGAGTGTCCAAAAATGTCTGCGTCCCTCATTTCAGTGACAAAAGGTTGAGAGGTATGGTCCTCAACCCAAAAGAAACCAAGATATATCCTTATTTTTCCACAACATTTAATTCATTTTCTTTTAATGCTTTCATCATTCGTTGTGTTGCAAGTGCTCCTTTTTAATTTTAACTTAGTGTTAGTTTCAGGGCCCTCTTATCCCTTCATCAGACAAAATGTGAGCTGCTAAATTCTCGCTTGTATTTCTGTAACAACATAAATATTAAATTATACAGTTTTCTCGTTAACTAATCCACTTTCTATTGAAATAGCTGGTAGGAACAAAACTTTATTTCTTTGTTTAATGCATTTTCTTTACTGTTCTTTTATCAGTGGAGTCAGGCTTTTCTGTGAATGTGTAAAACGATTTACGTTTTAGTATTTATTTTTTTATATTTCTAATATCACTTCTAATAAAGGTGCTTTTAGATCTAGTGTATACCTATCCTGGTGTTTCATTTTATTGCTATTATAGGTTCCAATTGTCTTTCATTTGAAAGTTAAAAAACAAGGTTCTCAGTCCCATATTTTTTTTCGGGTTTAAGCTAGAGAAGCAACATATTTACTCTGATTCCTTTTAAGTTTCAAATTTGTGCCAAAACATTCTTAAATATTTGTTAAAGCATTTGTAAATGCTCTCACCATCCTCATTTCACTTACTTTAGTTTTAATGATCCATCCCGGAGAAAAGCGTGACTCCACTTTCACAAAATGTTTCTTAATGTTGCTCGCACCATTACTTGAAACATTGAGGCTGTTCTGTGCAGTAAACCTTCTTTCTGAAGGTGTAGAAGGGACTGGGCTCCTAGGTGTACACCCCAGTGGTGTGATTACGTCACAGGTGTGACGCTCACCTTCGATAGCCCAGTCACTATGGAAACCACCAATAGCTCTATTCGGGGCTGTTTCAGCGGTCCCCCTTCCACTTATGTTGTATTTTACTTCAGTACCAATCTGGCTCCTTTGTCAGGAAGGGAGTCCTGACTCATGCAATACCCCCATAGGACAATTATATCACTACGCAGTGTTGTCGAACCAACGTGGTAGAGCTGATCAGTGGTAAGTAACACTGCCATGAAAAGTACCCTTGCTTAGTGTCAAAGAAATAAAAAGGATGTCCTGAGAATAAAAATACTTTGGTACTGGACTTCCGGTGACATCACCGAGCATATGGATGCTTAGTTTTGGAGCTCCAGTAGCCACCGCTGCTTAAATTGGTACAAAAGTTGGTAAAATCTGCCATCTAATACTCTAATACTTGTGACTCTATGCTTCAGAGATGGCGACAGTTAAATCCAAGGGGAAAAACTCGCAAACTGCAAAAATTAGAGCTTTTATAGACAGGGCCTACTGAGTGATTCCTGACCTGCTTCTCCTGTAGCTAGCATTGCAGACTCGGAAGAAGGTATGGAGCTCATGGACCAACAAGCCATCATGTCCAAGCTGGATGGGATCATTAAAACTCTGCACCCAGTAGAATCCTCTGTGTTTGATGTAAGAGCTGATCTCTGGAGCATAAACAAGCGCACCACAGCTACTGAACATGCAATGGGATCCTTCGCTGACTCAACTAGTCAGTACGACTGGGCCATACTTTACTCACTCATGCAGGACAGAGAGCTACAGGTAAAACTGGATGACTCAGAGAACCGCTTCAGATGAAATAATTTTCATATATTTGGAGTGCCTGAAGGGCTGGAGGACTCTTTCCCGAACATGGAAGATTTTGTGTCTCATGTGTTAGACTCAGTGCTAAAGTTGACAAAAGATCATCCCCTAATTGTTGAAAGAGATCATCGCTCCTTAGTTCAGAAGCCAAAGGAACAGAATGCCAGACCGTGTTCTATACTCATCAGGATGTTAAATTACAGAGACGGGCAAAGTATACTACAAACTACTTGGAAACTAAAGGGCATTACATTGGATGGCCATCATCTATCCTTTGATCAAGACTTTTCTGATTTTTGAACACCAAAAGGAAACAAGTTAAAGAAATAACAAGGGCTGCTAAGTAAAAAAAATGTAAACATCCAGCTACAATACCCGACCCATCTGTGTATCTACACAGATAAAGCTCCACAGCTGTTTGATTCCCTTTACGAGGCCACCCCAACCTTGCGCAAGGTGGGGATTCCTTCCTGTTCCAGATCTCCACTCTGTTGCTTTGGAGCAGGAAATCACTCGTGTGGCGTGGCACAGAGCAGGTAGACCACAGTGCTCCCATCCTACTGCAGTGTGTTTTGGCCTTCCTACCTCGGTGCAAATCAAAAAGAGCTGATTACCAGGGAAAATAAAGCCATGATGGAAGAGGACCGAGTGGACTCTGGCCAGCCAGCAGGTCCTTTCACCTGAACAAACAGCACCTAAGGTATCTTAAATTACAATAAAGGAAAAAGAGAGTTTTTCTTTACCATTGAGCCTGGTGATATCTTGGCTTAATTAGACTGCCGGTCTCACCGAACCTGACGTTCACTTAAGACTGCAGCCCTATAATTTCCCTTATTGGAACTCTTCTTGAGACCTCAAATAAAACACTGTCCCTGTGTTTCCAGTTTACAACATTCCCTTCTATTTTAAAAGGTGTTACACGTATTGAGCATTCACTGCAACGTGTCCCAGAACACAGTTTTAATTTGTAAGATGTAACACGACTTGAGGGAGCGCTTTGATAATTGGGACATGGACTTGTTCTAGTTTAGTTTTTTCTCTTCTTTTTTCCTTTCCCATTTGAATGAGTACAGGTCCACTCACTTTAAATATCCTTTCATGCTGTTTTCAGGGTTCAATACTACAGGGATTTCTGGCCTAAGGGGGGCTAATGAATATACTTTGATAGTAAGGACAAAGGTTTGCAAAGTCCTTGCACTTTTGAAAATGTTACATTCCTCTAGGCTTCAAATTATTTAAAGAGTGGACAAAGAAGAGAAAAGCAGAGGAATGCTGGTGGTGTTTTTTTTCAAGTTTCATTCTGTCATATTTTGCTTGTGTTTAGGAAGGGGAAGACAGCACAAAAATTTTGATTTGAGAATAAATCTTAACAGAAGATGGCCAGAGAGTAAAATTTAAGCGGTGGCTCCTGGGCCCTTAACATCAGCCACACTTTAGAGGAACCAACTACAGTTGCCTTTTTCTTTCATGTTCCGTATTAGAACGTGGAAGTTCTTGGTGATGTCTGTACTTTACTGATACCCTAGGAGTCAGGCCTGTTCTTGTAACCATGGGTGTGGGTAGGCATACTTGGTGTACTCTGCTGAGTACAGTAAAATCTGGCAAATACATTATCTCAAAACATTGGGGGTCGGACATTTGTTTTCTGCAGGAAACAAAGTTATCTGATGTAGAACACCAAAATTTGTCCAGCTCCTGGGTGGGTAAGGTGGTGAGCTCAGCACATCCCACAAACAAGAAGGTGGGAACTGCCATTTTGATTAAAAAAAACAACAACTTCCCTCTGGAGGTTGAATCTGAGGACTATACGACTGATGGTAGATTTGTTTCTGTTACTGGTCGGATATTCTCCCCCCAGAAATACATCTAATAAATGTATATGGTCCTAATTTGGATAAATCTTCCTTTTATAAATCAGTTTTTTAAAAGATTTCTGGTTTGGGGAGGAAATTAGACTTCTTGGGGGTGATTTCAACTATGTGGTGGGCCCGGCCTTGGACCGCTCTTCACAGGCTTTTTCAGTGAACAGACAGATGGGCAGAGCTGTGAGGGGAGGAATGCAGGAGTTTGCCTTGCTTGATGTATGGTGTGAATTTAATCCTACCTCGAGAGACTGTACTTTTTATTCAATCCCCAATAGGTCTTACTCCCGGATCTACTATTTTCTGTGTAGCAGGTCAGATATGCATAAGATCACAGGCTGTTCCATACATCCCAAATTGGTTTCAGACCACTCAGCAGTCACGCTGGACCTCAAATTGAAGACTAGGAAAGGTACAGTATATAACATGGAGGATGAATACATCCCTTCTTGGGAGGGAGGACTTCACAACGTTAATGCCCACAGTGATCAAAGAATATCAGAGTCATAATATAATATAGAATACAGGAGATAAATGGTATTGAGATGGACTTAAAGATGTTTTAAGGGGTCAAATTATTGCTTATTCATCCCAGCTCAAGAAACAATGCAGAGAAAAGCAGGAAGTGCTGGGAAAAAAAGGTAAACCACTTAGAAAAGGAACACAAAAACAGGGGGTCTCAGGACACCTAGAAGGAGTTGGTCGAGGTCAGGGAGGAGCTTCAGGGTCTATTAGACAAACAGGTGGAAGGTAAACTTCAATAAACAAATTAAAAATATTATGAACATGGAAATAAGGCTGGTAGGCTGCCTTTAGACTGTGAAAATCCCAAATGGATAGATATGTCAAATAATAAAAACTAATACAGGGAACCAGACATCCAATCATTATACTCCTAAACAAATAGCAGAAACCTTTAAAGATTACTATGCAACCCTGTACTTGGCAGAGGGGTAGGGACAGGATAGTCAAAATAAACATAGGGGCCCAGATATTCAAACTGCGCCATTCTGAGACGCAAGCCCCTGTGCTGTTCAAAATAGTTGCGCAGGGGTGTGGCGGGGTGATATTCAAAGGAGTTGCCGGCTGAGCAACTCCTTTGAATATCAACCCCAGCCAGCACTTTACAAGATGGTGCAGTGGAACTTGCGCCACCGTAAGTTGCCAGAGTTGAGCATTAACTTGAGGTGGCGCAAGTACCATTGCGCCATGCTCAAATTCCGATATTCAAAAGGTGACATGCAAATGGGGCCATAATTTATGCAAGGTGCAGGGGGCCATTTGCATCTATTTATGGCTCAATTTGCATGCCATTAGCATGTAGGTACGCATGACCCGAGGACTTGCGCTGGCGCCCTGCCAGGCAGCAGCCATCGGGACCGACGCACCCCAGCTTCCAATCGCAGGCAGTATTCTGTAAGTCACATCCCCCCATGCACATCTCCGAGCCCGATCGCGGGCATACAGTTACATGAACCCCCCACCCACAATATCTCCACAGCCCGATCGCTGGCAGAATGTAACCCCCCCGAATATCTCCCTGGTGGTCCAGTGGACCGTAAAGCCCGATCGCGGTGGTACGGTATGGGCTGCATGCCCATTGGCTGTAGCTCTGCACCAATGGTGTGCAGCCCTACCGGCAGTCAGTCGGCGAAGCGGCGGGCGGCAGGCGGGTGGGATGCCGCCGCCCGCCAGCTGCGGGGAGCGGGTGGAGGGGCTTCGTGGGTGGGGTGGGGGACACTAGACACCAGGGAGATGTTTGGGGGTGTAACTTGACATTCTGCCCGCGATCGGGCTTTACGGTCCACTGACCACCTGGGAGATATTCGGATTGGGGTTACATTCTGCCGTGATCGGGCACTGGGGGTTGATACACGTTCTGCCCATGATCGGGCACTGGGGGTTGATACATGTTCTGCCAGCGATTGGGCTTCAGGAGATGTGGGCGGGGGTTCATGTTACTGTATTGCCTGCGATCGGGCTGTGGGAGATGTGTGTGGGGGGGTTCATGTTACTGTATTGCCCGCGATCGGCTGGTGGAGGGGCACAGGATCGAGTTGGGGGCCAGCCAGGGTGGCAGCTGCCAAGGCGCCTGCAATACAGCAGCTCACCTGTGGGTGGCCTCAACTGATCCTTTTTGGCTCAAAGTTGTGCAGGCGCAGGTTGGGGTTGCGCCTGCACAACTCGCACTGAATATCGGGTTGTGCAGTTTATGCATGGTTCCTCCCCCTCCTGTTGAGCATGCATTCATTTGCATTGCTCTTTTGCGCAACCTGTTGTCAGTGGCGCAACTGCCTCCTGCTGAATATCGCAGAATGGCGCAAATGTAGGACTTGCGCATGCGCAACCCTGTTGCGCATGGAGCAACCCTTTTGAATATCTGGGCCAGAGAGTTTCTGGAAAAAATAAACCTCCCGAGGGTGTCAGAAGAGAATAAACTCCTTCTGGAAGCCCCGATTACTTTACCAGAAATAGCCCAGACCATTAAAATTTAAAAACTGGTGAATCTCCTGGCCCCAATCACTTCAACATAGAATTTTATCAAACATTCTCTACCCTGCTGGGCCCAATACTTGTTGATCTCTTCAAGTCTTGTAGTGGTGAGGAGGACTTCCCCCATTCTTAGAGAGATGCCCTCATTACAGCGATTCTAAAAGAAGGCAAACCCCCTAAGGCTTGCTCCTCCTACCACCCAATATCACTACTTAATGTCGATTCTAAGATTTTCACAAAAATTTTAGCTAATAGAGTTAATAACTTTCTTCCGAGTTTGATACATAGATACATAGATACATAGATACATAGACAGTGTCGGCAGATAAGGGCCTATGGCCCACCCAGTCTGCCCATTTAAGTTTGTAAGTTCAGTTTATGTTTTCCAGGAAGTCTGTTGCCCCTTACCCCTGACCTCCAGAATTCCTTTATGTCTATCCCATGCATTCTTAAATCCCGTGATTGTTTCAGCCCCCACCACTTCCTCTGGCAGGGTGTTCCACGTGTCCACCACCCGCTCTGTGAAGAAATTCTTCCTCACGCTTCCTCTGAATCGCCCCTCCTCCAACTTCATCCCATGCCCTCTAGTCCTGGAACATCTTTTTCGCTTAAAATAGTGCATTCCTGCACCCTGTTCCTCCCTGTAAGATACTTGTATGTCTCTATCATATCTCCTCTCTCCTCCTTTCCTCCAGGGAGTACATGTTCAGTGCTTTCAACCTGTCTCTCATAGGACTTGTGATGCAATCCATGCACCATCTTTGTTGCCCTCCTCTGAACCTTCTCTACCTGTCTGTGTCCTTACATAGGTAAGGTCTCCAGAACTGCACAGTGTACTCCAGGTGCGGCCTCACTAGTGTCTTGTATAGTGGAATTATGACCTCCCTTTCCTGCTGGTGATGCCCTGCCTATGCATCCCAGCATCCTATTTGCTTTACCTGCTGCCTTGTCACACTGTTTCCCGCCTTGAGGTCATCAGAGATGATAACTCAAGATCCCTTTCCTGCTTGGTGCATGCTATATCCTCACCCCCAACTGATATATTGTGCCAGGGTTTTGTACCCCATATGCATTATCTTGCACTTCCTTGGATTGAATTTCAACTGCCAAACCCCTGACCATTCTTCAAGTTTCTGCAGGTCCTTCTCATTCTGTCTACACCCTCTGGTGTGTCTACTCTGTTACAGAGCTTTGTGTCATCAGTGAACAGTGAGAATTCTGCCTTCTAGGTCCCAAGCCAATGTCACTGATGAAGATATTGAATAGTACCGGTCCCAGCACTGATCCCTGTGGTACCTCACTGAATACTCTTCCTGTGGAGTGACAGCCATTTACCACCACCCTCTGTGTCCTGCTGCCCAGCCAGTTACCTACCCACCACACTACTGTCCTGCCCACACCCATATTCCCAGTTTGTGCAATAATCTTCTATGTGGCACAGTGTCAAAGGCCTTGCTGAAGTCCAGATAGGCCATGTCCACTGCCCTCCCTGATCCACCTCCCTAGTCACCCAGTCAAAAATTCAATGAGGTTGGTCTGACATGACCTTCCCCTGGTGAAACCATGCTGCCTTGGGTCCTGTAGTCCATTGACAACCAGATGTTCCACCAATCTCTCCTTCAGTAGTGCTTCCATGATCTTCCCCACTACCGAGGTGAGGCTGACTGGTCTGTAGTTCCACGCTTCCTCTTTGTTCCCACTTTTGTATAAGGGGACTACATCCAGAACAAGTGGGCTTCATTCCTAAACAACACCTTCAAGACAACATTAGATGTTGTCTAAACATTCTACATCTGGGACAACAGGCTAAAGAGCAACAAATCGCAATTGCCAATGATGCTGAAGTGTTCGATCACCTGCAGTGGGATTATCTGGCAGAAGTTTTGGACAAATCTGGGTTTGGGGCACAGTTCTTGACTTGGGTAAAGGCACTTTATTTTATACCCCAAGCAAAGGTCTGAGTGAATGGGACATTATCCAGTGCCCTGAATATACAGAGAGGAACTCAGCCAGGTTGCCCCCTGTCCCCTATCCTGTTCACACTCAGTATTGAACCCTTAGCTGAATTAATCCACTCACATCTGATTTGGAAGGAATAAGGATAGGGGGTTGAGGAAAATGGGGTTTATCTTTTTGTGAACGACACCATGATACATTTAAAAAAAACATTACAGTCATATCCAATTTTGGCCCAAATACTGGCCACCTATGGCCAAATCTCAGGCTTTAAAATTAATAAAGACAAATCTGAGATTCTCCTAGTGTGCGGTTCATGCACGTCGGAACTTACACAACGACTCCCTTTTAAGTGGGTATTGACATGTATTCAATACCTGGGCATTTACATCCCCTTTAATCTGAAACATCTTTATCAAGTGAACTATGGAAAACTCTTAAAAGAAGCATTTACAGACCTGAAGCGACGTGAGCTTCTACCCCTGACCTTGACAAGTCGGGTCAAAATTACTCATATGAACATACTTCCTCATTTCTTATTTTTGTTTTGCTCCTTCCTTTAAAAATCTCCACCCCAGAATGGAAGCAAATTAACATAGCCTTACATAATTTTATATGGGGGGGGGGACAAAAGGCCAGGATAGCCTGTAATATCATGCTCTGCCCAAAAACACAAGGGGGCCTTGGCTTACCTAATTTAAAAAGTTATTATTTGATGGCTCAGTTAGTCCCTTGGGTTACCTCTCATATACAGGATACGCAGAATGTGTGGATGGGGATGGAGGTGGGAAGTGACCCTGGAACTCAGCCACTTATAGATTTTACTGAGACACCAGAGAGACTAAGGAAATATAAATCAACTAAGCCATGGCAGGAACAACTGTATAAAATCTGGGGTAAAGTCAAAATGGACTTTGGCCTAAGCTATTAATTGTCCAACAGGTCAGAGATTGATTCCTGCCCCCAGCTAGATAACTTTTTACCAGATGGCGACATCATGGTTTAATCTACTTTAGACAATTCCTGAAACAGGATCAGGTTAAATCATTTCAAGAACTCCAACAGGAATTTAAGCTACCTGACTCCCACTTCTTTCACTACCTTCAGGTTGCCTCCTTTTTGAGACAAGATCTTAATCTCAGCAGAGTTCAGCAAGAACCACACCCTATAGAAGAATTAACTTTAAATGCAGCATGTAACCCAGAACAGATACATTTGAATTCCAAACTGGTTCAAACATATTAGCACTCAACCATAACTGATCCCCTGAAATATGAAACAGCCTGGGCACAAGAAGTGGGGAGGTAACTTGTGTCCCAGACATGGCAGTCTATTTGGGAGGGAATCTTCAGAACCTCAGCTGCCAACGTTTGGAAAGAGTTTAGATGGAAACTCGTAGGCAGATTCTTCAACACACTGACTAAGACAAGACATTATCCTGCCTATTTGGAATATTGTTGGAGAAATGATGGGAGGATAGATACCAATTACGATATATTTTGGGAATGCCCAGTACTATGCCCTTTTTGGGTTGAGGTAATTGAGAAATATAAGATTGTGGTTTGGTGCAATGATTCCCTTTCTTTTGAGCACATGATTTTGGGGATCTTCCAGAAAAAGAGGTCCTCTACTAGCCAAAAATCTTTCATGGGAATTCTGCAAGCAGCTGCAGGTAAAGTCATCACAAGACGGTGGTTAAACCCCAACTCCCCAACCCTAGGGGAGTGGGTTGATATAATTAACGGAATAGCAAGGGTTGAAAGAATCACAGCAGTGTTACGCTCACAGAAAGACAGATTTAATGGTACTTGGTTGCCATTTATGCACTTAACAGAAGAAATGGAGGGTATTTTGGTGTTAACCTAGCAGGCCTTCACCACTTACATGTTAGGAACAGAGTTTTTAATTTATTTCACAGCCTTGTTCAAGACTTTTAAGACAAAATTGAATTTAAAGCTACACAGTTTTAAATAACCAGCCAAAACGTTAAATTAATTTAATGTTTGCTTCTTTATTATACTTTCATTTTTCAACCTGTACTTTATGAAAAAAAATAAGGTACAGTGCACAGAAGACTGAAAGACTGGAAGGCAAAGGTGCCACTTTCAGGAATTGAGAGACCAAGAGTATTCAAGACAACTGCTTTTCTGCATGAACGTTTGCCATGGGTCGGTACCTAGATAGACAGAGGAAATGAGAGAAAGCTAAATGAAGTAATGGTATATCATATTAACTTCCTGCCATGTTATCTGGATCATTAAATTGTACACTGATTGATCTGTCTGTACCTGTGCATACATCTAATAAACTTGAGTTTAAAAAAAAAAGAAAATACTTTGGTACTGTACTTCAGTGCCTGGGTCGATGATGAACTCTTGCAGTTTGCTCAAGACTTCCTCCAACTTATGTCTTTGTTGCAGTTTACACAGGTACTTGCCTCTGCTACTCATAATCAGGGTCACTCACTTGATCTGGTCTTCCTCCAAGGGATCGAGTACGCCGGCTTGGTGGTGGAGCCAGTCATGTGATCACATCACTACACAGTAAGATTCAATTTCCAGACCCCCTCTTTATAGGTCTGTCCCTGTGGAGATGGTCAGATACTGCCCTTTGAGGGGTGTAACCCTTGAAGGTCTTTTGGCGGTATTAGACCTATCAGGAGTTCCGAGGGCAGCTGGGGATCCAGAGAATTTAGTTCTGGACTATAATAAGGCTATTACTGAGGCTCTGGATGCTACTGCCCCAGTCCATGTTCATCTACTCACTCTCCACTCTCGGCCCCCCTGGTTTGATGGGACCTTGAGGGAGTTGAGACGCGTAGGACAAAGGTTGGAGCATCACTGGTGGAGAACGACCCTTGAGGCCAACCACCTTAGATTGATAGATTATATCAAAGCTATCAATCAGCAATATCACATAAGAAGGCAGAATTCCTTTCCAGTGAGATAGCTGCTGCTCAAAACCATCCGGCTCAGCTTTTTTGAACCGTGGACAGGTTATGCAACCCAACCTGTCTACAGGTTCGAGAAGCTTTTTCACAAGAAAAGTGTAATGAGTTTTTCTCAATTTTTTGCAGATAAGGTGGCTGACATCAGGGCCGAGATCTATTCAGCACCCTTTATGGTGGTTAATAGTGATCAGTGTATGGTCACTACCCCTCAGTATTCTTGGATATCTTTCAACCGACCAGAGATAGGAGACATTGTATGGCTTGTCCATAAATTGCGGCCTACATGCTGTAGTTTGGATTCGGGCCCTACACACCTATTATTAGGGTGTATTGAGACCATCAGCCCGATCCTTGCAGAGATTGTTTGGTGCTCTTTAGAATTGGGAGAGTTCCGTAGCTCCCTAAAAGAAGCAGTGGTGACACTGCTTCTTAAGAAAGCTTCTCTAGACCCAAACAGCTGACCAAACTACAGACCCATCTCTAACCTTCCCTTTGTTGGGAAGGTGATTGAGAAAGTGGTTGTGCTACAACTGGAGAACGACTTGACCATCCATGATGTATTCAATCCTGTCCAGTCAGGTTTCTGGAAGACACATAGTACTGAGACTGCTCTGGTCCGGGTGATCAATGATCTCTTGATGGCGAGAGACCAGAAGTGCCGCTCCATCTTGGTGCTTCTGGATCTTTCTTCAGCATTTGACACTGTGGACCATGGGGTTCTGCTCAAATGCCTGAGGATCATCTGTGGCCTGGCTGGTCCAGTTCTCAGATGGTTTTATTCCTTCCTAGCTGGTAGGTCTCAGAGGGTGGTATTGGGAATTTTTTCCTCAGAGCCATTCTCTCTGCCGTGAGGGGTTCCGCAGGGCTTGGTGCTGTCCCCCATGTTGTTTGCAGTGTATTTGTTGCCCCTCTGAGATATTGTAAGACGATATGGGCTGAGTTTTCATTGATGTGCTGATAACACACAGCTCTATCTGTCTTTTACACCCAACCAGGATAGTGCGATTTCGATGTTTAACAGCTGTCTAGCGGAGATTCATGACTGGATGAAGTTCAGCTGGTTGAAATTGAATTCCGGGAAGACTGAGGTGTTGGTGATGCATCTGGGGCACTGGATAGAGAGGCTGGTGGTGGTATTACCCTTCGGGCTTTGGCTTGATGGGGTACAACTGCCTACATCTGAATGGGTACAAAATTTGGGGGTGGTTCTTGATGATGGACTGACACTGCATGTACAAGTGTTGGCAGTCATCAAGTCTTCCTTGTACCATCTTAGGAACATCACCAGAATTAATTACCTTGTTCTGTGCAACGATTTGCCCACGTTGATCTATGCCTTTATGACCTCTCACCTAGACTACTGCAACTTCCTTTACCTGGGGGCTTCCGGGGTTGATGTCTGCTGCTTGCAGCTGGTGCAGAACTCTGCGGCACGATTATTGACTAGGACTTCTCATTCCAGTCATATTAATCCCATGCTGTGGAGTCTGCACTGACTGCCTATACAGTGGCAGACCACCTTCAAGGTCGGGCTTCTAACCTACAAAGCCCTGCATGGACAGGGATCAAGCTACGTGCAAAAGCTCCTGATTCCCTACAGCCCCGGCTGACCTCTCTGCTCAACTGACGAGGGGTTGTTAGAGGTTCCCATGGTGCAGTTGAAGACATCTGGAGCCAGGGTCTTTATGTTCATGGCACCATCCCTGTGGAACTCTCTACCTCCTCAGATTAGAGAGTGCAGGACCTTGGAGAGCTTAAAGACTGACTTAAAAACGTATTTATTCAGACTAGCTTTTAATATCTGATGTCTCTGAGAATTTTAAATCAATCTGGATATATTTATGTAAAGTGATATATTTATGAGTATTTTAATTGGAGGTTTGATTTATTTATGTGATTTGTTTAATATGTTTTTATGAAAAGCACTTTGATATCTCGAATTGTGCTATATAAATAAAAATTATTACATTATTATTATTATAAAATAAAAAGCACTTACCTGCTTTACTATGTGTTTTCTGTACCCCCCATGGTTCAGTGTTCACAGCAGTGCTGTACTGATCTGTTGCCATGCTATATATATTTTTTCACCTTCACATATTATGAAATTATCTTACTACCTCCCCCACCTCATTACAATTCCTTATGATGTACAACAAGCTGGCAAGATAAGAAAAGCATGTATATCTGTATAAGTTTTACAGGGGTGGTGGGGTTGGTTCATGTATTTTCTTTACATATTTTTCCTTTTATTCTATATACCATTGAGATCCACATGCATGCATACATGTTTCAGTACTGTCAGTGCAGTAAGAGGGTTTGTGCTCTGGTGTTACTGGAATTACTAAGTATATGTATGTGTTTCACCAGCTACTCATTAATATTCTCAAGAATCATGATGCGTCTGGCAGTTTTCCTGATATGAGTCTGTGAATCACATTCGGTATTTGGTTTTCATTATCTAAGGATGTGCACGACACAATCGTCACAACTGGAACTGTGGTCTACCTGGCTGTAACAACATACAATATCAATCCTTTTTTTTTTTGTTTTACTGTTACTAACTGTACCATCGCAGACTGAGGGAATGCTTCCAACCATCCTCTGCGCTTGAGACACTCTTATTCTGTGAAGTGTGTCTCATGTGCAGTGGAGTTGGAAAAGGGCAAATTTGGTGTTGGTTTTTAGAAATTTCAATACATCATTGATCAGTCTTGCTCTATAATATATTATTAATGCATCTGTGAACACTTCGTAGAGGATCAGTAAATGCTCACCTTTTATTCTTGATACACTTACCCTAAGAATGCAGGTCGTAACATTCTTACAGCTGTAGCAGTGATATTGACAGCCTTTTTTACATACAGAACACGTGTAACCCCCTTGCAAATGGAGGTTTACTAAAATGTCTCTAGTACTCTGTCTCTTTCAGAGCTGCCAGCTTGCAGACCCTGTTTGGTCTGCTACGAGGGAGGGGGCCATGGGTTCTCTTACTCGCGTTCCACTCGAGCCACTGATAATGTACCTCGGTTTTGCCGTCATTAAGCAGGCAAAGCAGGCACTTTCTGGGCTGTCTGTTGATGTAACATATGTTGAGTGGGGAATGGAAAATGTATTTTGTCTAACCTGTTTCCCTTGCAGCTGGGACTTTGTGTATTCTGCCCCTCTATTTTGGATCAGGACTGCTTCTTGGATCCAATCGGAAGGAAGGGGCACTTAAAATGGTGTATTGGGCAGCCAACCAGGACTGGGACTCTGACGGGAGCCGGCTGTCAATGGAAACTATGGTCAGTGACTCTGGGAAGTGAAGTCCAGGAGTGTGGTGCCTTTTTGCACCAATAGGAGGAGACAGAGAAGACGGGCACTTGAAGCCCTCCAATGGGGTTGGGTAGCGCCCGAGTTGGAATCTCTACCCAACGGCTGAGTCGTTGTGGCTGTGAGAGAGGAAGGAGCTCTGCGCTCCTGCGCTGTAGAGTCTTTATGCGGGAAGCGCGTGTGGAAGGCCAAAAAGTCGGGCAGCTGTAGCGCCGAAGTAGTCGGACTGAATCCGCTGTGGTTTGCAGGCAGAGGAGGCTGTACATGTTGCAGCTACCTACCAGGTGCACCCTGTAGCGGACTGGAGAATCTGCTTCATCACGCTCGTTCTGTCAGGAAAAGTGAAGCTGCGTTGCAACTCCCTGGTCAAGCAGTGATTGCAATCGGGATTTAAAGCAGCTGCCTGGTATGGTACCACTCTGTTTTTACATATAAATGTGTGGAGAAATGTTCAGATCACAGGCCTGTGTCCTGGGGTGGTGTGAGAGAGATCCTGCTACAGGAGTTGTGAGTATAAAATCAGGGTAGCTCCCTGTCAGATGATCTATTGAGTGCAAGTTTGGTCTGTTTGTCTCACTGGCCACATGAACTGAGCCTGCTGGCTCCGGATTACAAATTTGGGTATTGAGCCATTGTCTTCATCTTCAGGGCCCCAACCAGGTGCACAGAATAGGCTAGCCTCTTATTGCCTTAGTACCCAGTGACAGTGACTTATAGGGAAGTTAGCCTGTGCACAGTGCTCTGAAACAGTAGAATGTTAAGCTAATTAACTAGATTTCCCCTGCCCTTGTTATTTCCTCCCTATATAAATCAGATTTGGTTGTTTTGCAAAGTATACTGTCTGAACTGCGTGTTTGTGCCAACATACTGTACAGGGGTTATTGTGTTACTGCATCTTATTTTACAGGGGTCCCCAGAGTCAAACTGATCAACCAATCCTGGGGGTAAGTGTATATTGTAAAGTTGTTGTGGGTAATGTTTGTGGGCCACTAGTGGGAAGAAAGGGGGGTTGCAGTGACCCAGAGGGCTGTGACCAAGTCATTTCCGACTGTTCTAACCCCAACCTCTGGGTGGAGGCACCTGCCATTGGACCCGGGCCCCTCAACCTGTCAGCAGTTACACAGGCAGGGGTAGTAGCCCTTGGGATAGCGCCACCTGGGGGTTACACATGCAAAGGCAAAAGCAAAGCATTTTGTCTTTTCAGTCTAAGAAGCATTGTGAATCGTGAGAACATGAAAAATGCTGTTGCATCAAAATATTTGTGTTTATTTACTCAGAGGTATAGAAGATAATTTGTTCTGTCACTTTAAGTAGTTTTAAAGTTCAGAAACATCTCGTATCTTGTTAACAATGTGACACTCATTCACAAACTCAAGCTCAGTGAAACATCTGTAAAAAATGTAAAACATATGATACACAACAAAATGGAATTTCAATCTTTTGGGGAAATTTTTTTATATTTATAAGACTATCATATGCATATATTCTAATTCACCTTTTTATTTCTAAGTATGATACAGCGTATGTAAGCAAACAACTGAAATTCTATATATGCTAGAAAGCCTATTACTGTTAATATTGTGTATCTCTTTTTGTTAACAAACTATTAAGAATGCTAACATTTGCTGCCAAGTATTTATTAATTATTAACAGCAAATATATATATATTTTTTTCATGTAAAGACACTGTTTTCTGCTTAATCTTTCATGGTTTTAGGGAATTTTTTTTTACAGTTAAAACTTTTTATTTTCAAACAAAACAAATGTATCAACAAATACAGGCATGTAAACATGTGTACTTATAGAACAGGCACCTGGAGACAAATATCGCATAGATTTCACAAAGCTTTATGAAGTAATAGTAGTACCATTAGGCAGAAGAGTGGCACCTTCCAGGGATGATTGGGGACTAACTGTAGGAGGTGGTACAGATGGGGCATGACTTCACCAATCAGAAGGTGGTAGGCATCTCTAGGCCTGAAAAGGAAACAATAAAACCACAAAGAACCCAGGCAATAATGACTATCAACAGACAAGGATCATTTACAAGTTACACCGCATATAGCTAGGGGATAGGTTTCTACTATACCCATGAAGGTGACTCATACTAGGTATATCAGGTAAGGGGGTCTTACCTTACTCCTGTTTGCAGTTTCAAGTAAGTGATAAAAGGCCTCCAACAGGAGTGGTTTTAGGGGATAATTAACAAGCAGTTGTCAATGCCGAATGTTTGCTTACTGGCATTGGCAGTGGTAGTGTAGAAGTTACAGAGCTTCGTAATAGGAATGGCAGTGAAGTATTGAACTGAAGCCAACCCCACCACCACCCTGCAGAGAGTGACAGGCATTAGGGTGTGCATTTGGGTCGTCAGGCATAACGGCCATGCCATTTCACCACACCCCACTCTGCAGAGACTGACAAGTGTGATGTGTTCCTTGGGGTCTTTGGCCCTTATGCGCACCACATTTCATTAGGAGATACGGTGAGATGGGTGCGATATAGAGAATGGGGTGAAGTTTAGGGGCAAGAGCCCAAGGCATACCGATGCCTCTCAGTGACTGCAGGGTGTGGAATGGTACGAGCATCACAGGCAAGAATCCCAAGTCACACCCTGATTCCTGTCATTCTCTATAGGGTTGGGCGATTTAGTTGAAAAGCCTAATACCTCAGGCATTCATTGGTATTTTAACTCCAAATTTTCAACATGTTTGGTTTGTGACCCCACCTCATGAACAGGGGGAATATCAGTTTGGTAGCCGAAAGCTGCTTATGCACAGTGACTATGGCATTTAGCACCACAGGTGCAAAATATTCGAACAGGCTGTAAAAATGACAGCTGAACTCTTTCATGGGAGGTGTAAAATGGCTATGTTGCAAATGTGTAGTAAAAATATTTAAAAAGGTGAAGTCACGACGTACATAGAAACTGTACAGCGCACACCGTTATATAAGTAGGTTGGGGATATTTATAGCAGATTGTCAACTCAGGCATTTTGGTGCCTCCGATCATGAACAGTGTCACTGTGATTTTCTTTATCTGTGCCGAACAATGATTTCCCACAGCGACCACGCATCTCTGCACTGAAAGTGTGAAAACACACTCAGCCATGTTGTGAAAATGCCAGCTGTACTATTCATAGGAAGTGTTGAAAATGCCACTAGTGAAAATCTGGACTGAAAATATTACAAAGTCATGAAGTAACTGAGGATGCGTGGAAACTGCACAATGCTCACTCGTAACACAGTCATTTTATGGACTTTTGTCACCAAATTTTCAACATAGCCATTTAAGACCTCTGCTCATGAACAGTGTAACTGTGAGTTTCTTAATCTGTCTTAAACATTGCTTTGACACCCAACAGCACCATTATAGCTACATGTGATAACACATTTTGGGAGACATATGAAAAATTGCAGCTGGACTGTTCATAAGGAAGTTTAATAAAATGGACATGTTGAAAATCTAGAGTGAAAATATTAAATCTGCAAACTTACGAGCATGCATAGGAACTGTGCAACGCACGCTCGTTAAAGTAATTTTTAGGCATTTTTTCACCAAGTTTTCAACATAGCCATTTTAAGACCTCTGCTCGTGACCAGTGTCACTGTGGTTTTGTTAATGTGTCCCATACATTGAGTTTGCACACCGACTGCACCATTGTGCGCTACATGGGCGGAAACATGTTTTGGGCAGGATGTGAAAAATGACAGCTGTACTGCTCATAAGGAGGTGTGGAAAAATGGCAATGTTGGAAATCTGGAGTGGAAATATTGAAAATTCGCAAACCTACGAGCGTGCGTGGGAACTGTGCAACTCACACTCGTAAAACAGTCATTTTAAGGAATTCTGTCACAAAATTTGCAACATTGCCATTTTAAGATCTCTGCTCATGAACAGTGACACTGTGATTTTCTTAATGTGTCCCATACACTGAGTTCGCACAACGACTGCGCCATTGTGCGCTACATGGGCGGAAACACGTTTTGGGTGAGATGTGAAAAATGACAGCTGTACTACTCATAAGAAGGTGTGGAAAAATGGCAATGTTGAAAATCTGGAGCGGAAATATTGAAAATTCGCAAACCTATGAGCATGCGTAGGAACTGCGCAACGCACGCTCGTAAAACAGTCATTTTTAGGAATTTTTTCACCAAATTTTCAACATAGCCATTTCAAGACCTCTGCTCATGAACAGTGTCACTGTGATTTTCTTAATTTGTCCCGTACATTGATTTCGCACACCGACTGCGCCATTCTGGGCTACAAGGGTGGAAACACATTTTGGGTGAGATGTGAAAAATGACAGCTGTACTGCTCATAAGACAGTGTGGTGAAATGGCAATGTTGAAAATCTGGAGTGAAAATATTGAAATTTCGTGAACTTACGAGCGTGTGTAGGAACTGCGCAACGCACACTCGTTAAACAGTCATTTTTTGGAATTTTGGCACCAAATTTTCAACATGGGGGTTTTGGGCCCCCTTCTCATGAGTGATGCAACTGTCATGGTGGTATTCAGTCCTGAAGGGTGATTTCACAGTCACTGCGCAGTCACTGCGCGAAATCACTCTGAGGCGGATTAACTCCATGACAGTGACATCATTCATGAAGGAAGTCCCAAAACCCCATGTTAAAATTTGCGCAAAATTCCCAAAATGCCTGACATATGCACACAAAGTTGAAACCCCTATCTAGCCCATTATACAGCTTACCGGCATTTCAGTTGCAGGTCGGCTTTGAAAGGTGCAGGCGTGTTCCCGGTCCAGCGATGATCGCGCCGGGCTCCAGAAGTAAGTATGGGGTGTGGGGTATAGGGAAGCTGGGTGCGCAGTGGGTGGAGTGCGGGTTGTGGGAGGGGCTTGGAGATGCGCCGCAGGAACCGCTTTTGTTTTACAGGAAAACAAAAAAGACATCATGGGATCGCTTGCCACGCTGGGGTGGGCTCCCAGCATGGCACCAGGACTTGGGGCGTTCAGCTGACGGGGGATTAGGCACCCCAGTCGGCAAAAATTAAAACAAGCGGGGACCGTTTGCCACGCTGGGGTGGCTCCCAGCGTGGCACAAGGACTGGGGGAGGGGCGCGTTCAGCCGGCGCGCGATTGTGCACCCGTCGGCACAAGACGGATTGCCACACTGGGTGGGCTCCCAGCGTGGCATCAACTACTGGGGGGCGAGGCGATGCAGCTGAGCCGGCGGGAGTTTGGCACCCGTTGGCTACGCGCTGCGTGCAGGGGCGCCAGCGCCTGCAGCTGGGGGGGGAGCTGCGCTTGAGCAGCTTCTTATCGCTGCTCACTCAAGTGTAGCTCCCCCTTTCAACTGTATGCCACTGCATTTTGGAGCGTGTCATAGACAGCTCCAAAATGCATTGGCTTACAGGGGCCGCGCCTGCCAGCACAGTGCCTGAATTGGAGGAGGAGGCGACACACCTCTGAAATCTCCGATGAAGGCACTATGTTTCTTGCACATGCGTGCAAGCAAACATAAAAACTCAATTGATGAACTTTCCTTCCTCTGCAAATAGTGGCCAGATCATGTTATTGTTCTTATTATCCATTGATCAGTCAGCATCTGTTTTTCCACTTTAATGAGGCAAGCATTGTATTTGGTGAATTTGCCTCTTGTTGTGCACTAATGAACAACGAGTTAAAGTGTTTTTTTTAATACTTTGTTTGCACTACTAAATTGAATGTGGGACAAATTCTGTCAATGTGGAACATTTGGCTTTTGAGAAGTAAAATGAGGAACTACTGCTCTTACTGTGAGACAGTTGAGAGGTATGGTGTTTTGTGTAAGCATGTGGCAATCTAGCTGCTTCTCAAATGTTCATCGGCTTCCCTATTGTTTTTGGTCCAGTTGGAGTCTTTCCATACCATATTTTGCTTTCAGTTCCAGCATTTTGTGGGTTTTAAAAGAGTTTGGTTGTTTTGGGTGCAGTTAAGACAAGTGGAGCTGAAACTTGCAGCAGGGCAGTTTGGAAAATTTGGCTGGGCACACATCCTGACATACAATATATTGCATTTGGCACATCATGTAGTCCTCCTTGATGTTTCTTGGTTTGCTGTGATGTTATTTTTATAACACATTCGGCACCAGAACAGTCAGAATATATTGCAAAGTCAGATACAAGCAGGTTGGAACTATTCTCTTAATAATAAATAATAATGATATCTTTATTTCACAAAAGTGCCTTTCAACTATCAAGGCGCTTTACAAAAGATTAAAATAAGAGTAATAGAAACAATAAATACAGTATAAAACAAAACAATAATCTAGCAGGGTTCAGTTCACAAAATGCTATTAAAAGCTTGGCACCATAAAAACGTTTTCAATGCTTGTTTAAAGTCTCCCACTGTCGTGCACTCCGGAAGCCGATAGGGTAGAGAATTCCAGAGAGTAGGAGTGACATACAGAAAAGCATGGGCCCCAGAGCACTTCAAAGACACCCTCAGGATCTCTAGCAGTCCCTCTTTGGCCGAACGGAGCTGTCGCTCTGGGCGATAGGGAACCAGAAGCTCTTTCAAGTAGTCAGGGCCAAGTCCATGTAGGGCTTTATAAGTCAGTAAACCAACTTTAAGCGTGATCCACCACTGAATTGGTAGCCAGTGCAGACTGTGCAAACCAGGGATAATATGAAATGTCCGAGGGACCACTGTCAGCAATCGTTCTGCCTCATTCTGCACTAGCTGCAAGCCCTAAGTACAGGGAGTTACAGTAATCAAGGCACAAGGTCAGAAAGGCGTGAACAGATGTAGGAAGATCTCCAGATGGAACAAGGTGCTTAATCCTGGCAATACTCCTAAAATGGTAAAAGGAAGACTTGACGACAGCCGATACTTGAGATCGTAAAGTCAGTCCGTTGTCAAGCACCACCCCAGGTTCCACACCCATTCAGAGGTAGGGATCTGGACACCCCCTAGATAGATTCCAGAGGGCTGACCAGTCCTCAACCCCTCTATCTGGCAACCGGGCTCCACAACCATCACCTCAGTCTTTCCCGCATTCAACTTTAGCCAGCTTGAATTCATCCAGTCCTAGATTTCAGCAAGGCAGTTATTAAATACCGAGAGAGCACTATCCTGGTTGGGTGCGAAAGAGAGGTAGAGCTGGGTATCATCAGCATAGCAGTGAAATCTCAGCCCATACCATCTTACAATGTCTCCAAGGGGCAGCATATACACTGCAAACAATGTGGGGGAAAGTACTGAGCCCTGAGGTACCCCACATGACAGCGAAAATGGGTCTGAGGAAAAAACCCAGACACCATTCTCTGGGATCTGCCAGTGAAGAAAGATGAAAACCACTTGAGAACCGTATGTGTCAGGCCACAGATGGACCTCAGGCATCCAAGCAATACCCCATGGTCCACAGTGTCAAAAGCTGAAGAGAGATCAAGGAGCACCAGAATGGAATGGCTTCTCCGATCTCTCACCATCAGGAGATCATTGAGCACCCGAACCAGCGCAGTTTCATAGATGTTATGGATGGTCAAGTGGTCCTCCAGTTGTACTGCCACTAATTTCTCAATAACTTTCCCTATAAAAGGGAGGTTAGAGATTGGTCTGTAGTTAGCCAGAGAGTTGGAGTCCAAAGAAGCTTTCTTCAGGAGAGGTGTTACCACCGCCTTCTTCGGGGAGCTTGGGAACTCACCTGAATCAAGGGAGCACTGGACTTTCTGAACCAGGACTGGGTCAATAATGTCACAACATCCCATAATTAGGGAGGTTGGACCTGGATCCAAACTACAGCATGTAGGGTGCATTCTTTGGACAATGCACATGACATCCATGAACTCCGGCAGGTCTAAGGAGCTCCAGGAAACACGAGGTGAGGCAGCCAAGCACCGATCAACAGCGTCCCCCATAGACTGAATCATATGGATCTCTGACTTGATGTCGGCCACCTTATTCTCAAAACATCGAGCAAGCTCATTGCACTCCAATTGTGAAAAAGGTCTTTGGGACTGCAGACAGGTTGGGTTGCACAACCTGTCCACAGTACAGAAGAGTTCAGCTGTTCGATTCTGTGTGGCAGCAATCTCCTCGGACAGGAATTCTGCCTTCTTATGGGAGATCGCTGATTGGTAGGTCTGATAATGCTCTACCAATCTAAGGTGGTCAACCTCTAGGGCAGATATCCACCAACGATGCCCTAACCTACATCCTAGTCACTGCAACTCCCTCAAGGACCAACTAAACCAAGGGGCCCGAGGGTGAAGGGGGAGAGGATGAACACAGACAGGAGCAATCAAGTCCAGGGCTATGGAAATTGCCTTATTATAGGTCAGTACCAAAGCCTCTGGACTCATGACGGCCACAGGAAATTCTGAGAGGTCAATCACTGCCGCCAGGCCTTCAGAGCTCACCTCCCATAAAGGGCAGTAACTGACCATCTCCACAGAGACAGGCCTACAAAGGGGGGGTGCAAAAGTTAAACCTTACGGTGTAGTGATCGGACCATGTGATGGGTTCCACCCCCAAGTTGGAGGCCTCAATCCCCAGGAGGAAAATCAAATCAAGAGAGTGACCATGCTGATGGGTGGCAGAAGCAATGATCTGTGAAAAGCCCAGTGATGTCATCAACTGGAGGAAGTGCTGACCAAATTGCAAGAGTTCGTTGTCGACCCAGGCGTTAAAGTCGCCCAGAACCGCCAATCTGGGTGACTCCAGCGCCATGTCAATGATGAAGTCTGCCACTTCCTGCAGAAACTGCTTCTCGTCCCCTGGTAGACGGTAGACAAGAGCTATCCTGCAGCCCACACCTGCCACCACAGTACACTCAAAGGATTCAGCATCCTCAACTGGTACACTTGTAAGGCCCAACTCAGTCTTGAAACAGACCGCTACGCCCCTCCCTGCAGTCCAATCACAAGTGGTGAATCATCGAGTACCCGACTGGAATTGCAGCTTCCAGTATGAGGCCAGCATTTTCATCCAGCCAGGTCTTGGTGATGCAAGCCAGATCGATTGTTCTAACAAGATCCGCAATAATTGCAGTCTTGTTCTTAACCGATCTGGCATCGCATAACATTGCTTGAGTTGGACGAGTTTCGAGAGCCGCCCCAGCTAGTTGCCCACCAAAACTGATGGTGCCCTTGGGTATGGGGACGAGACATGGTGCACCATGTTCCAGACTCTATTTCACCCCAGGGCATCTTCTGGACCTAACAACCCCGATGTGAGAGCCCCGTTCATTCACCCTCTGATATCCACGCCGCCCGCCACTAGCAATACCCAGCACCTGACAGCACTGGTAAGTTGACAACATCAGCAGAGGGGGACAGAAAGGGCGGAGGGAATGGAGGGCAGAGGACGAATAGTGCACAACCAAAGAGGAAGGCTCACACATCATACAAGCTAAACACAATCAAATTTCGCAGCACCCAGGTACCTAACCCCAAAAAAGTCCCAAAAGAGACAAATTAAAAAATTACACAAATTAAACAAAGCACAACGAAAAATAAATCAATAAATCTAACCTCTCCGAAAACAAATAAAATTCTATAAAAAATGCTTTATTTACTACCTACCCCTACACAGCATGGATACCTTAACCCAAAACTCAGCACATGGAAAACATGACCCAGAAGATAAACCGTAAACTAAAAACAAGTAATAGTAAAAAATCCACTGCAGACCCTTCTCACTGGAATGCAGATGAAAATATGACCTACCCCACCCCAGGTCCTCTCACAGCCTGAAAATGAGAAAAGTCAAAGCACTCTGGCTGCCCAGAGTTAAAAATCCAAAGTCTGCCCAAAGCAAGTCAGTGTGCAATGAATAATCCAAAACAAACAAGTCTTCTTTGAATGTTAAACAGAAAATAAATAAAATATGAATGCCTAGGTCCTCTCTCCACCAGGGAGCCACAGAAGGACACTCTCACTGTCCAAGCACGAAAATGATCAATATATCCAGGGCTGAGTCATATAGACAATCCAAGGAGTGTAGGCAAACCACAGAATAATCCAGAGTTCCACAAGAAACCAGCCAAAGGATCCAGTCAGCCAAAAACGGCAAACCCGGGCTTACCAGGCTCCACTCCCAGCTGCCACAACTGGAGATAATTGCTGGGGCACCTCAACGCCGGGGAATAACTAGGCCATAGCCAAACCCCGAGAGTCTAGGGGAACAATAGACTCGTCAGCCAGTTCCCTGGCAGATCTAGAGCCCAGTCCTCTGTGTCCACAGCAAATCCTGCCATTGGACGCCAGTACAGCCAGGCCCGTCCGTGCTGCCAGCAGCCAACCAAGTGAAACAATCACAGAATCCCTGCCAGCACTCTGTAACAGCAGTCAGGGAAAAGCACACCACACTATGCAACCAGTCAAACTTGACTAGTTCCTCCCAGACATTTGTCGGAAAAATCCTCTGTAAGGTGGGCTACAGACTGCAACTTCAGCCAGCTATTCTCGATCCCTCTTCTCAAGTGTCCCATCCATATCTCAAGTGTCCCATCCATAGAACGGCAACACCACCTCTTGTTCTCTTCTGTAGGAGAATAACTACAGTTCAAATCACACCTTGTACAGTAGGTTTAATGGAGTTGCACAGCTTAGAGTTGTTGTACTATACATTATCTTTAAGTCGGCTTTGCTTAGTGATGTCTTATGAATGATGGTATTTAAACCTTGTACAGTCTGCAGCCTTCTTGTACTGTAGATTCAAATTTATGTTGGCAATGCAGAGTTCTGGGTCAGTTGTAATACTGGTATTATGGTTCAATGGTTGGCTTCGGAGGTATTTATTCAAACCACTTCTTATGTTTATTAGACTTCCCCTTCTGTAGAGGGATCTGTCAGTCTGTCTTAGTGATAGACAAAACTCTGATAAAAGCACTGTCAGAACTGTCAATAGTAGCATCTCAATGTCAAGGGGTTTGTTTATTTCTTTACAACAGCCTTTTAATATATGGACAGCCCTATTTGTACTGTTGTTTGTGGGGGTTTTTGGTTGTCAGGTTCTCCAACTCTGCAATGTCTTTTATGTTAAAGCTGGGAAGCACTGAATGGTGGCTTTTAGTGTACTTGGTTGTGGAGATGCAGGTCTTGTCCAGATTTGCATTCTTGTAGCATCACTGGCAGTCTGTAACATTACAAGAATGGCAAACATGGTTCATGTCCACAAAGCCGTGTTTAAAAACCACGCTAGAAATCTGATCAGAGCAGGTTTCTAGCATGGTTTCAGACCAAAAGGGTAGCCTTAAACCATATTAACAGTAGTGTGGATGCAAACTGTGCTGTAACACAGTTTAAGGCAACCTCCTAACTCTTCTGTGGCTCTACAATGCTGCCATGATGAAAATGGGAGGACTGACACATATCGACGAGCTCGCAGTGATCCCCTGAATGGTATGGCACCATTTTCATTTGGATCCATTACCATGTCCCATTGTGAGTATCCTGACATGCATTGCAGCACCACACACTTTGTGGGTCAGCCGCAATCATGCCTGGGAACTCAAGTAGGCAAGCATTGTTGTCGGAGTGCAGTGTGGATGCTCCAACAACAATGCTCAAATACTGAAATAAAAATGTTTTAGAAAATGTTTAAAAAAACTTCATATAGTGTGGACAGGGCCACAGCCTGCCTCATTTCCCATATCTGGATATGTTATCCTCTATAAAGTCATCGCCAAAGAGGATATTGGTACTTATATCAAAATGTATGGGTTCCATGCTGTAGGAGAACGAACAACATAGAATTAGTAGTAAATACTTGTCATAACATTAAGGGAGCTATAGAGGTTGTAATGCTGGTCTCACTCACATACTTATGGTATTAGAAACTATGAATGTAACTGATGTCACTCTTACATCCATATTTCACATCTCAGTACTTACATGTGATAGCTTTTCCTTCTGTGATAATTACCTGTTTAGAATTCTTCGTACTCTCTGTGTAAACCTTGTTCACTGGTCTGACCACTGTATACAATAGGCCCTATACACTAACAGGTGGATTATACGTGCCTGATTTGCATACCCCTCCCACATATCTATGCGGCCCTGGACAGGTGCAGGGTGTGCGGTATGCATGACCATAACCACCCACAGGGCCCCTGACCATAGCCATGCCCTCACGGCACACAGCGTCACGGTCAGGGCAGAGCCGTGGACTTGGGCAGGCATCCAATTGGATGCCTATACCAGGTCCCTGAGTGGATTCCTTGCACCCATGTGGCAGGCACACAGAGTAGGGGCTGGCCTTGTACAGTGGCGACAGATGAACACCTGCTGGGCACTCATCCAAGTGATTGCCCTAGCCCTCCTCTGCAGCCTAGTGGGCTGGGGCAGCATGGATGTTTGTTGGCCACTGCTGCTGTGCCTGGTGGATGCTGAACATGGAGGTGCATACCGGGTTACACCTGGTCTCAGCTGGCATACCCAGTGCTCCCTGTGCCTGGCAATACATGGCTTAGTGAATGCCGCATATTGCAGGCACACCCCCGACATGCCACCAGCATGGTGCTCCTCGAGGGGCTAGGAAGGCAGGCACGCAACTGCCTCGCACGCCCTTGGTGAATGCCACCAAGGGTCCACGGAACCCCCATCACCTGGCATTCACACTTACGGTTGCCTATGTGCCTCGGTTATGTGGCACGTAGGCAACTATTTTGTTAGTGCATAGGGCCCAATGTGATTATCTTGTAAACCTACTGATTTCGTTGAGTTACTTGCCGACTGTAACTTCTCCTGTTATGATGTGCTAGTTTTGTCTGTAACTTTCCTGGGTCATGCCTGAAAATAGACAATGTTTGTTGTCTAGTGCACTTACCCGGTCAACAAAAACTAAATAAATAAATAAATATTATAGATTGAGGGAACGCTACTAACAAATCGGACTGCTCCTTCTCTCAATGTGTGAGACACTCTTATTCTGTGAAGAGAGGCTCATGTGCAGCTGCCCTGGAAATCAATACATTCTGGAAAGTTTTATTTTTTGTTTTACATTCTAATTGATTATTGGTTGACCTCAATCAATAAATAGAATAATAGATAGGTGAGGGTCTATTACAAGGGAGTAATACCATCAAGAGGTTCTGGGGACAAGGAAACCTCGAGGGCGAAGCTCGAGAGGTTCTCCTGTCCCCAGAACCTCGAGATGGTATTACTCCCCAGTGATAGACCCTCACCTATTTTTTATTTTTTGTAATATATGGAGCCCAGTTTTGTTTGCAGCAGTTCTGTGAATGTGGTGCTGTGAAGCCGTGCTGCCACTGCAGTGAGGATTCGCTCACTCAGTCTGTGTGTGTGTGTGTGTGTGAGTGTGTGTACTTTCCGTCCCCCCATCACCACTGCTCAGCTATCCACCCACAAACTCAGTCTGTGTCCATTTTATTTAAAAAAATGTTTTACCTTGCTTCTTTAATCAGACTGTTGAGTGGATTAAAAAAAATGCTGCCCGTAAAGCGAAGGGACGATATTCTCTGGCCTAGCGAGAGACGGCCACCATGTTTTTTGAATTGTTCTGCCCACCCACAGAGGAACCAGTTCCAATCAGGAGGCATGGTTTTAGGAGCATCAGCACGCAGGGCTAGGAGGTTGCCTTGGGGATGTCAGGAACTAGTGTATGCTACTCGAAGATCTTGCGGTTGCGCTCTTGAGGTTTGGTGATAATACTATCGTTCAGAGCTCGAACGATAGTATTATGAGCTCTGAACGATAGTATTATCACTTGCGAACGATAGTATTATCACTTTGGCTACTAGTGTATTACCAGGATTTTTTTGTATGGGATACTGTTGTATTATTTAGGTATCTCCATATATTACAATATATTAATACGTCCACTGAGAAAACTATTACTTTTGTAGCAGTGGTGTAACTTACATCCTTAGGGTATAATAACCACTCACCCTCAGTTTGTGGTTCTCATCCTGTAGAAATGTGTGTGCAACCACCCTTACAGAAGCTTGTGGGAGATCTGTCGAATCTAAAGGTAAGGATGGATTGGTTTCAGTGGGAGAGGTACGTTATCATAGATAGAGGGAGTGCTCTAAACCAATGAGATCCCTCTTTTCCTCAACAAGTGTGACACTCTTACGCTGTGAAGAGTGTTACATGTGCAGCTGCCCTGAAAACAGACCCTCCAGAAGCAGCAAGCTCCCTGGCCCAGTAATGGGATCGTTGTGGAGTCTGAACTCACTGCTGATGCTCTCTGGCTGATGTTGCTGCACAGCAGCTGCCTCACCCCAGCCTGTCTCCCAATGTGGAGACCTGAGCACGCTCCCAAACTCAGGTCATCTGAGCAGGGCAGCTATGTTGTACTTACATTTTTATTTTCCAAAATTTGCTTAAAATCCAATTTTATAAGTTAAACATTTTACAATGTTCTCCAGGGTGCTGGCTGTGCCAGGATAAACACACTTCCTGAGTCTGAAGGCACAAGGCCATATGCCACCCTTGAGTATGTGATTATCTCAGCATAACCAATACCCTGTTAAGTCTTATTGCTTGCTTCGTATGTAATAAGGTTTGCAATAAATAAATGTGATTCTTTTAAAATATGATTGCTCCAGGTTTTCTCTGTGGTAAAATGCTCCATTGTTTAATATCACCATTCTCGTGACAGAGCTAGTCTAGCAGGGAAACAAACACTGCTCCTTGACCTTATGGGGTACTGGGTACCTCAAGGAAAAAGGCTCTTAAAGAGACCCTGACACATCAAGTGAAACTGTGAAAGAAAACCCAACATGTTACACCCATTTGAGCTTTTAGTGTACATATCTTCTGTATTTAGATCCCCTCTTTTCCCTTATATAGTATTATGAAAACAGGACCACTGTCTCGTGCTGCTTATCCCTGTTTATGTTGCTTAAGTCCTCTGCCTGTGACATCATATTGTGGTGCTGTAGAAACAATTATGAAGTTATGGTGCTTGGCTTCTAATGTCAGGAATACACAAGAAGCCAGAACAGGTGAAATGTAACAGATATTGATCCTAGCGTTAAATTATTTATGCAGGGGATGATATTACAGAAAATATACGAAATGTATCTAAACTGAGTGTAAAAATTGTTTTTGTTCAACATTTCCCTTAGAGATCTCAGGTGCTGAAGGAAGTGTGTTGCAATTGTTAGTGGCAGAGCAAAGATCCCTTTTTGAAATCCCAACACAAGCACAGGCTTACTGTGTGACCCAATGCAAATCTCTTAGGGCCCCAAACACAGTTGCAAAAAACTGTCATTAAGCTGTTACACAGCCTCCTAGTGTCAGCCCATTAACTTGCAGCCCCATTCCCTGTGCACTTGCTAAACACATTGGGCTCTATGTACTATGGTGCAGAGTTGCTACACGCCACATATCTGTGGTGCGTAGCCACTCTACACCCATTGTGCCTCCCCATGCCACAGTCATCAGTTGGGATGTGTAGCTCCTTGGCACCTGTTCCCCCGGCCATGTGGACAGCAATGTGAGGGGGCAGGCAGGGGGCATGTCCCACACTCCACGCCATTCACGGAGGTGCGGAGTGCTGGGGGCACACCATACACTGGGTAATACCCAGCTGTAAGGGATGCATGTCCCCTCAGGATGCTGCCGGTGGCAGCGGTGCTGACTTGGGGTGCTGCGGACCCCCCACATGCCGCCCCGCCCATGGTAATTCCAGCTTCACAGAACAAGATTATTACATCAATAAAGCCACAAGACAGCCTTCAGATGATAGGCCCAGACCTTCCCCTGAGGTCCCTAGACACCCCCCCCCCACACACAGTCCCCTGAGACCAGAAGCACTGCAGAAACTGATGAGAGTCACTCAACCCACCACCCAGAGTATTTCTACAGTCTCAGGCCCTGGTAATAGTACTAATGCCAGCGTCATTCCTGTAGTCCCGCCTTTCCAAGTAGCGGCAAAGGGAAAGAGTAGAAAAAAATCAGAAATCTGTTGAACCAGAAGTGGAAATACTCACACAAAACCAATTTGCTACATTACAATGGGGAGAGACAGAGATGGACCTAGATGCTGACGCACCATTAGAGCATTCCTCTCAGATGGTTGAAATCTCTGATGGGGAGGAACAGTTACAACAACCCAAAGGGAAAAACAAAAAGAAAAGGATGGGAACCTGGTATAGCCTTTGGAAAAAGGCCCCTGATTGATTTTACTTCAGCTGAATGGAACATGACTGTTTCTCAGCTTCCCTGAACACCAATAGTTTAAAATCAGATAAGAAACACAGATCCACCTTCTTGTTTTTTAATAAAAACCAATATGATGTGGTGTTCTTTCAGGAGACATGCCTATCCACCCTACAAGAAATGCAAAGAACTAGTGCAGACTAGATTTGGGGAAGCACACATTGGTCCATAGGGGAAGACACCTGCAGTGGGGTAGGCATCTGCTTAAACAATCCCTTACTTAAAGTTATGCCAGCAAAGTTGAATAATACTATACCGTGTATGTAACACTCCCCAAACACACACACACAAGCCCTATGCATTTAACATTTTTTGTTCTTTTTTTTACATTACTTTGTCTCTGTGTGTGATGAGTGACTGGCTGCCGACTCAGTTTAACTTATAATGAGTGTTTCTGACCTCGGGTTTGTGTCATGTTCTTTCTGTCTCCCCCCCCCCCCAGCCAAAGATTTCACATTGTCTATGTGCGTGACGAGTGACTGGCTGCCAAGTCTTCCCCCAAAGACTTCTTCCAGTTCGGCTATTTTTTTCATTTTGGAGTGACCCGTCACTGACATGGAGTGTGTCCCTTTGTGGCTGCCATATGGAGCCGTTTACTGACTTTCAGTCCCATTTGAGATGTTTTTTTTAAATGTATTTATTGGATTTGGGTCCATTGCTTCATGTGCGGGCAGGGAGATGCCTACAGAGATAAACGTAATGGAGAAGAGACTCTCTATAGAGGTCTGAAGATCGCACTCATGTTTCCCTCTGAACTGCAGGTTACTTTAATTTTTAAATCATTTATACTGGTGGTGTGGTGTAGACTTGGTAGAATTTAGAAATTCAGACTGTATGTGTGTATCAGCGTAAAGTGGGGGGGATTTCATATTTGGCAGTTGTAGTACTTTGTGCCACTTCCATACGTTTTCCGCTGCAGCTGCTATGTGAACAGTCAGTTGTTAGTTGAAGTGCTGCAGCGAGACGTAATTGCCACAGATTGATTTTCCCATATACTGCATCACCCTTGGTACAAGTAGTGCCCGTTGTAACATTATGTCCTGATAAGGACACGGCTTGAAAGGACTTCCAGCCAATCAGCATTTAAGATTTTTGTTGCCCATTTTTATAAGCGTTGTTTAGACATCCTCCCAGGGAGGGCCACGTCACTAGATGCAACCCTAACAGACCAGGATTTTTGTTTTATAAATGTTTATGCTCCCCAGGATAAAACTGGGAGAATCCATCTGTATAGTCTCATTCAACCCTATTTATTCACATCTCGATCAGTCCTCCTAGGTGGTGATTTTAACTGCAGCAGATTCAATAAAAGACAGGCATAAAAACAGAAATTTTTCTTTGTGATGCTACATGTCTAAACAAATTACAGCACCAGACCAAACTTAAAGATGTGTTTGCAGTTAACCATGACACTCCACAATACACTTACTTTAGAGGAGTTCTAAAAACATGAATAGATTACTGGTTTGTATCCCCATATCTTTCAATAACTCACTCACAGGTTGTACCCATAGCCACATCAGATCATGCTCTTCTGGAAATTAAGCTGTCACATTCCCCTGAGGTTACTAGAGGTAAGGTCTACTGGAGACTGACTGCAATGTTATTAGAGGACACACACATTCGGCAAGGTATCCTTGATATTGTCAATAAACAAAAGTCAGAATACGAGCTTTACGAGTCCCCATTAGAGTGGTGGAAACAAAGTAAATCAGATTTCTCTGAATTTTTTAAACCGTACGATGCCTCCCAGGCTCCTATCACAACTCAAGGTATGACACACTTAGGAAACAACTATGCAAATTATTCTTACTGCAAACAGACACAGACCAGGATTTCTCCTCCCAAATACAGCAGATTAAGCAAGAACTATCAGCACACCAGTACAACAGGGGAAATCTTTAAAATTTGAACAAGGTATAGTACAAAAGGAACCCAGTTTCAGGTCAATCCTTATGAAAGTTGTCACACACGTACTAAACAAAAATCCATTTCCTCCCTTAGCACAGATCACAGAACAGTAACTGGTAATACAAAAATAATGAGAGAAATAGAGCAATACATAACAACCCAATACTATACTGTTAACACACATACAAATATATGAACATATGAAGAAGCCAGCAGAAGAAGGCCATTTGGTCTATCAAGTCTGCTCGTATTGCAGGGTCCACAGCTTGAGTTAATGTCCCTTCCTTCCCTCCCCACTCCTCCCATCCTCCCTACCCATGATCCTTACCTTCCCCCATGCCTTTCCCAGCCTCTCTTAAAGCTGCCCACTGCCTTCAATGAAATGACCTCTTCCGGCAGTGCATTCCAATTGTCTACTACCCTCTCTGTGAAGAAGTGCTTCCTGACCTCCCTCCTAAACCTCCCACCCTCCAGCTTAAGACTGTGCCCCCTTGTGTTATGGTTGTCACTCAGCTTAAAGAGACTCTCCTTATCAACCTTATTAATCTCTTTTAAGTACTTGAAGGTCCCAATCATGTTCCCTCTCTCGCTCCTGTCTTCCAGGGAGTACATGTGCAGTGCCCTGAATCTATTCTTGCATGCCTTACCCTGCTGACCCACTATCATCTTTGTAGCCCTCCTCTTGACCTTCTCCAGCAGGTTAATGTCCTTTTGAAGGTGTGGGCACCAGTACTGAACTCCATGCTCTAGACGAGGCCTTACCAGTGACCTGTACAAGGGCAGTATAACCTCCTCTCTCCTACTACTGATCCCCCTAGATATGCATCCCAGCATCTTGTTTGCCTTTGCTGCTGCTTTCTTTCACTATGTGGAGTGCTTCAGGTCACCAGTGATCATCACTCCCAGGTCCTTCTCCTCCTCTGATGCAGATACTCGGACTCCACCCAGGTAGTATGCTGTCCTGGGATTCTTGACTCCAATATGCATAACTTTGCATTTCTTGGCATTGAAGCTAAGTTGCCAGATCCTGGACCACCTCCCCAACTTTTCCAGTTCTTCTGATAGGTCCTGTATTCCTTTGGCTGTGTCCACTCTCCCAAAGAGCTTAGTGTCATCCATGAATAGGCACATTTTGCCCTTAATACCATCTCCAATGTCATTGATAACAACATTGAACAACACTGGCCCCAGTACTGAGCCCTGCGGGACCCCACTAGTTACCTCTTTGGTGCCAGATAACTCTCCCCCCACAACCACCCTCTGGGCGCTGTTCCTCAGCCAGTTTTCCACTCATCTGGCCATCTTTTCCTCATTCCCAAGATCCACCAACTTCCTGATCAATCTTTTGTGGGGCTCAGAGTCAAAGGCCATGCTGAAATCAAGATAGAGGATGTCTACTGCTTGTCCCCTGTCTACTGTCTTAGTGACACAGTCAAATAAATCAATCAGATTTGTTTGACACAATCTCCTCCCCCATGAACCCATGCTGTCTCACATCCTGGAGAACATGCTCCTCTAGATATTCTACCAACCTTTCCTTTAATATGGTCTCCATGAGCTTGTCCACAATGAAGGTCAGACTGACTGGTCTGTAATTCCCATGGTCATCCTTGGGACCACTTTTGTAGAGGGTCACTACATGTGCTATTCTCCAATCCTCTGGTACCACACCTGACTCTAGTGAATGGATACCACAGAATGGCTTAATGACTGCCATTTGCCACAAACCTCTCCATCAGATAATCTCATCCTTACAAATCCCAATACGGTACAAGAACTACAGTTAGTTATATAGCAGCTGAAAGAGGGTACGGCACCAGGCCCAGATGGCCTATCTCACATATTTTACAAAAAAATTGCTCCCCACATGCTACCAGATTTAACAGCTGTATATAATTACATCTTGACACAAGACCAGATCACACATGGTGTGTTCTCAGGCCTACTAATTTTACTTCATAAGAAAGGTAGCTTAGACCAATTGTCAAATTATAAACCCATCTCTCTATTAAAATCTGATTTTAAAATACTTACCAAATTGCTTAGTAATAGACTCATGGTAGTACTGCATTCCATAATACACCCCCCACACACTTTTTACCTTCTGGGTCAAAAAATCTCATATATCTTGATTTTACTGAGGGAAATTTTATAAAAAGGAGATAATGGAGAAATATCAGGCTATCTACTGAACATAGATCAGTCCAAGGCCTTGGATAAAGTCTCTCATGAATACTTATGGGCATGTTTGCAGCAATATGGTTTTCCTCAGGAATATATAAGATGGATTCAACTCTGCTGCAAAGTAGCTATGGTCTCACCCTATATAAATGGGTGGATAGGACATTCTTGTCACATTAAAGTTGGGGTATAACAAGGGTGCCCCCTGAGACCCCTCCTCTATCTGATTACCCTGGACCCAATACTCTGTAAAACAAATTTACACCCCAATATCCTAGGACTCTCTACCTCCAGCCAAGATGTAGACATCAAAACACTGGCTCATGTGGACGACCTCTGCCTAATTTTAGCTGACCACTTATCTGGGCCCACAATATTATTTATATCCGATGAATTTACAGAAATATCAGGTTCTCAGATTAATTATCAAAAAAGTCAGTGTATACCTATTGGTGCCCCTCAATCAAGACTAACCCACATCATGGGAACCCCCCCTTATTTTACTGGGGTTAAAGTACTGGGTATTTTGGGGGGGATTCCCTGATACAGCTTATTACAACTGGCAATACACTATTAATACAGCTTTGGATAGAACTGGACAATGGAATAAGTGGTGAATGAGTAAATAAAGAGAATATGCATGATAAATACTTCTCTCATTCCCATGTTTTTATATCTCAGATTTGCTTTTCCCCTACCTAAAGCACTAGAAACCCAACTCCTCAGTTGCTTTTTTCAATGCATCTGGGGTAGCCGGCTGAGCCCAATTAGACATGGTATCCTATATCAAGATATAGTACTAGGAGGTTTAAAGATGGTTAACCCCATTGTTTTCTACCACCGTATTTTTATTTATGCCAATAATTAACCATTACTAGTTGGAAGCCTAGCTTTATGGATTCCCTGGGTGGCAGATCATACCTCCCCCATCTTGCACAAATGAAGAAATACTGACTCTATCCCCAAACAAACACAGATGTCTGAACTTCCAGCATACCTGAGAGACAGTTTAGGGAAACTAAAATTCTGGAGGGTAACTAAGATAGCTCTGGCAACTCTGGTCAGAAAAAGATTCTGTTCTCATATTCAGGCAGAATATTTTCTAGTATACCCAACATACTGTACAAGATCCAAAACAGAACTTCAGGAAATCTCAGCCAAGCTCACTGACCAAAGAATCCCCCCCCCCCAAATGTGGGATGTAGTTTGGCTATGTGCCCATGGCAAACTCCAAGTTAAAGATAACTGGAAACACAAGAAAAAATCAGAAAGATTCTGCCCCAGGCTGTCATGTGTAGAACAACCTGAAACTATGAATCGCCTCTTTTTTGATTGTCCCATTGTATTAGCACTTGGGTCACTTGTACAAACCAAATGGAAAAACCTTCCCAGCAGCACTGTACCTAGGCATGTTTTCCCAAATTCCTCTACTATACAATAGAAGCACACCGAATATTGTCTCAGTTTGCATAAAATTCTGGATATGGCAAGCTAGATATAGACTAACCCTTCAACAATTAGAATGGTCACCAGAACAGACATGGCAGTCCATAGTAGAAAATATTCAAACAATAAAAAATACAGAACTTAATTCCAATGCTCAGGCAGTGATTTACAAACGATGGCCCTAATGGACTGGCTAGACAGAACTATTCCTTAGATTTTGGTTCATTGGTTACCTGAATTACTTTCTCAATTCATTTGGCAGTTTATATCACAAGGGAGTTATTATGACGGAACTTATTTTGTTATTAGTATCACATCCCCTGTCTAACGTAACATCAATACTATCATAATATAGTTAATAGGGGCATGACTGCAAATGCAGAATTGTATAAAACTGATAACAGTCACTATTATGTGTTACACAGTTTTGATATGGAATGTTATGATGTAAATAACAGAAGTTCCTTGTGTTTGTGTATGTACATATAATTTTCTTAATAAAAACACCCCTACTCTTGCTGTGGGAGAAGATATTGTTTGTTATGTCGGACAGTCTGGAGCAGCCAGAGACTGCTGGTGTACCTGCAGGAGAGCTGATCTCCCTCCCAGCAGATCCAGCTCAGAAGATCACAGTCTCTTCAGAAAATAGTGCAGAAGATTCAGAATCTAATGTTGTCCCTGAGAAGTTTGTACCAGATGCCCTGTTGCAAGGCTGGTCAGAAGAAAAATGGTTCAGGGAGATATTGCGGAGAAAACACCCACTTCTCTTGACGCTACTGGATGAAGAGCTGAATGAGCCTGTTGTTTCTGAAGGAGTCAAAGAGGTTCTTTTGCCTGAAATTGTAGAAAATCAGCACTCTACTGCTGAACTGGAAACAGGCACTATGGAAGAAAATACTGACAGGCTGAACAAAACTGTCAATGAGCCGCACCCAGCTGCTTGTGATGCAAAGGCCTTGCCACTGAACACAGTACGTCTGCAGACAGCTGAAGCCTCCTGAGATTCCCTCAGCATTGAACCCATGGATATAGCTCCACCGCAGGAGTCTACAGCAAGATCTTCTAGTTCTTCTGCTAGCGTGAGTACTTCTAAATCTAAAGGTACTGTAAATTCTTAGCTGCTTTTGAATACCACGGCCACATTTAATCTGGGACTCAGAAGGGGGAGACCAGGAACCCATATAAATTTACAGATGACCAGAAGAAAAAAAATACCTTGGTATGTAGAAAATTCATTACTTAGTGCTGGATGGAAAAAAACACCCGTGAGTCAGTGGCTACTGGACCCAGAATATAGTCCTATTCTTGGATCTCCAGTACACAAAGCTGCTGCACTACAGAGCACAATCACTTCTGTGAATAATTGTGAAATTCTAACTCCCCTCTTTTCATGGGAGAAACTTCCCAGTTTGTAACAGACACAGATTCATATTTACATGCAGATGATGTGGTCCACGAACCTCAAGGGCCCCAACCCCCATTCGACTCCACAAACTCTGTCAGAGACTCTGGGGATGAAAGGCCTAGTACTCAACATAACTCTTGGGGTGCGAGGATAGATGCTGAAGCTCCTATACCATCTCCTATGTTACATGCTAATGAATTGTCAAGTAATACATGGGTATCCTTTTGTAAAAGGGATCATTTTGCTTGCGAACCACCCTCAGCACAGCGTAGAAATGCTGTACGTTTACAATACATAGAAGGCCCCTGATAGATGTATATAGGCCGAAAGCTCATTAAAGAATCTATGGGTTTTTTTACTAATGAAATCCATGCCCTCATTCATGCTTTTGGGGATAATTTATTTGACATATGCTTTAAATTGCCACAAGGTCTGAACAGGTTTTGGGCGAAGTATGACAAACCGAGATACTTGGCCTTATGGCTATCATTTTGGGCAATACCTCTCACTAGACCAGCTGTTAAGAATGTGACTGTATTATTTCGAAATGAGAGTATGGTAATTCATGACATCACCCACTGACTTAAACAACAATGTGATTTATTGGGACCACTGCAATCAATTTTTGATGAAGAACATTTCTGGACTGGAGGCTGGAAAGTCAAAGTGAAATTATGCATGACCTCTATGGGACCTACCCACTTACCTATTAGCCTGTTTTTAGGGAGGGACTGTGGCCACTGCTTTTACCCAGGGCAACCCAAAACATACTTCAAATGTGGGTCTTTTACGCATCTCAGCTCTGCCTGTGATACAATAAAATGTAGTCTTTGCTTAGAATATGGACATGTGAGTGCTGACTGTGAGAATGACATGAAGTGCAACTTGTGTGATGAAACTGGACATTCATACAGAACCAGTCCACGGGCCACCCATAATAGGACTGACCAACCAGATCAAGGCACAATTCTGATTAATGCCCCCAAAAAAGACATTGCAGCCCAGAAACAGTAGAGTACATCTACTACTGTGCCTTGCCATTCAGAGAATCAGGAAGAGAATACTGGAGTGCAACCCATGGATACAGCTGCACAGCCTCGAACTGAACCAGCTACACTGGTGGAACAGACTATATCCTTTTCACCTCTACTTCCTACAGACCCTATTCTTCCTGAAATGACTATTCCAGTACCTCATACTGAGCCTGTAATTCCTCAGTATAATACTGTGCGTAGAGAACCATCTGAAACAATGCCCCCCCCCCCATGATGGTGGTATTAATGAAAAGATCTTCACACAGCAATAACCCAAAATCAAAAGTAGCAAAATCTGTTGTGGCTCCAGTTCCTTTTCAAAACAAATATGAACCTCTGCATGCAGACTCATGTCGCTCTGACCAAGGGGGTGGTATAGAGACATCCACTACTCTCTCACCCCAACATATGGCATCCACAGACTCAGAGGATGATTCTGCATCCCAAGTGACCACTAAAGAATGACAGAAAAGCCGAGGGATTGGATCACGTAGAAGTGCCAGACTAGGGAAAACCACCTCTACTGCCATCACATGACACCTCCACTAATTATTTTTTTTGCAACTCTTAATACCAATAGTGTTAAAAACACTAGAAAAAGGCTGGTGATTTTGTCCTTGTTGAAGGATATGAACTTTGACATGATATTCCTTCAGGATACTCATTTAAACACTATTTCTTTAGAACAAAATGCAAAAAAATTGTGCTGCTGGGATCCTTCTTACTTTTCATTTGGCACTGATGCATGTGATGGGTTGGGTGTTTTATTTTGAGGAAATACTTTTAGTGCCTCAAGAATTCTTAATATTAAGCCTGGCAGAACCTTTCTGGTGGATTTTCTTTTATAATGGTGCAGCTTGGAGAGTTTTGAATACATATGCTCATAAACCAATAAAGGACAGAGTAGCTCTGTTAACTTAATGAAACCTTACTTACACACAACCAGACGTACAATTTGATCTGGAAACTTTAACTGTGTCCAATCTAAATCTGATAGAGGTACAAAAACTACAAAGGACTTTTGTGATACAAATTGTTTAAAATCTATCATTCGAACTGCAGGCCTGCAAGATTCATATAGAGTCAGGCATATATCAGGGAGTTCCACATTTCACATAGGGCAGCTGCATACCAGGATAGATTTTATTTTTACCTCAAAGAGGATTGCTATCCGTGATGCGAGGAAACATCCCATTGAAACCTCGGATCATGCTTTAGTAGCTTTAGAAGGAGGACTACAACAAAAAATCCCTGTAGGAAAGTGGTACTGGAAGTTGAATTCAAAATTATTGGAAGATACATATATTACTTCTCAGATAGTGGATGTATTGAAGGCTAGAATGTCTATTTCATGTCTGGTGGATGATTTAAGCCAATGGTAGGTAGAAAAAAAAACTGAAGTAAAACAAGTGTTTATACAGCATGCCACAGGCACACACAACACAATACAAAAAATACTTGACCCTTGGAGCACATCTCACTAGATTATATTCACACATTAATGAAGGAAGACAAGGACTCAGTGATCAAATTTCTAACATAAAACGGGAAATGGAATCCCTACAGTATTCTAGAGCTGTGTCTTCCTTGCAGAAACATAGAATTTGCACCACAGGTAAAACAAGGTTTGGGAATCTATTTGAAAGCTACAGGTCTCAGGTAGAAGCTAAGACTATGGAACAACTGCTGAGAGAGGATGGGACTTTGGCAACCACTCTAACTGATTTACTTAGTGGAGTGAATTTGCATCTACATAACCTTTATGCAGCATACCCCACTACTGTGACAGATGCAGGAACTGTTTTAAATTATTTCCCTAGACCACCTTTTCCACAGGAAAAAGTGAGTTCAATAATAGCACCAATATCACCACAAGAAATTAGTAATGCTATTAAATCATTAGAGAATGATACAGCTCCAGGTCTTGATGGGCTTACTTCAAAATTTTATAAAAAATTTCACACAGAATTGATTGACATTTTAGAAGTGGTATTTAACTGGATATTGCTCACTAAATCTATGGCCTTTCATATAGGGATAGCCATACAAATCTTTATACATAAGAAGGATTCTAGGACAGACTTAAATAACTGGAGACCATAAAGTCTATTAAATACAGACCTTAAAATTCTCATTAAAATTTTGACATACAGATTAGATCAGGTAGCACCAGACTTGATTTCTACTATTCAAATTGCTCAGTAGAAGGCAAAAAAATTACAAGCTTTTATTAATAAGAGAACTCATAGAACAAGGTGAGGAAGACATACTTTAGGGATTTATTATATCAATAGAATAAGAAAAAGCATTTGACAAAGTGTTGCATACTTTAATGAAACAAGCCTTAATGGCATATGGAGTCCTGTCCCAATTTTGTGAATGGATTTTTTTAATTAATGGAGTTTCAACAGCAAAACCTTTAATAAATGTCATTTAGGATCATACGTACCAATACGTAGGGGTGTATGACAGGGATGTCCAGTGAGTCCCCTTTTGTATGTATTTTGCATAGATCCTCTACTCAGCAAGATAGCTCTATTCATGGTATTTCACCCCCATACCTATCTCTTGAAATAAAGGCTGCAGCATATGCAGACTTGTCTTCTCTCAAAAATCAGCTATTTGTACATTTAAAGTTTACTACATAGATTATCATAGGTTCTATCCAAATGACATTACACAGGCTATCAAAAAACTAAAAAAAATACTAGTCCAGGCCAGACAGTATTCATCCATGGTTTCTGATTGAAACCTCTATAAATATTTCTATACCTTTGTCAATTATTTTCAAAAAATCCTTACAAGAAAGCATTGTACCAAATGATTGGCATTCAGCAATAATTACTCCCATATTTAAAAAAGGCAATTGAGGTTCTGTGTAAAATTATCATCTAATTAACCTGACCTCAGTGGCTGGTAAATTAATGGAACGAGTAATGAAGTCTCTGATAGATCAAGATTGTAAAAAATTAGGAATTTATTATTCAAATTAGCATGGGTTTACTCCCAAGTATTCCTGCACCACCAATCTGATATATTTTTACAGTAATATAAGTATTCTACTAGATGTGGGTATCCCTACTGATGTAATTCTTTTGGACTTTAGTAGAGCTTTCGATAAATTCTCACATCAAAAACGCATTACTAAAATGCACTATCTAGGTTTGTCACCTGATATTGTCAACTGGACTTTAAACTGGTTGACAAATCGTTCTCAGAGAGTGAGAATTAATGATATCTTGTCTGATTCGGGTAGTGTGACAAGTGATGTACCACAGGGGTCGGTCTTGGGACCAACATTGTTTAACCTCTTTATCAGTGATTTACAAACAGAGCCAAATAACTTCATAGTTAAATTTGCAGACTATACTAAATTGGGGAGCAAGGTTAACAATCAAGAAAATATTTCTGCATTAAAGAAGGATTTGGAAAAAAATAACACCTTGGGCAAATGAAAATCATATGCAGTTTAATCAAGACAAATGTTTAGTTGTGCATTTCGGTGTAAATAATCCAAAAACGATCTATCATATAAATGGACTACCACTTCACTCATCAAATTGTGAAAAAGATTTAGGGATATATGTTAATAATGAACTTACATCAAATGATCAATGTGTTAGAACTGCTTGCATGACCAACAGACTTTTGAGGCAAATAAAAAGCACTTTTGTTAATCTCACTGAACAATACCTTATTCCATTGTATAGGGCATACATTAGAACGTATCTAGACTATGGCTCCCCTTTCTGGAATCCAAACCAAAAAAAAGACATAGCAATTCTTGAACAGGTTCAAAGGAGAGTAACTAGAATGATTCCAAGATTAACAAACTTGGATTATCAGAACAGATTAAAAGCTACTGGTCTCTTCTGTCTTCAAACTAGAAGATTAAGAGGTGATATGCTTATGTTTTTTAATTTAATAAATTCACCAGAGCTAATGGAAAAATGTGGTCTAACACTCCCCAAAAGGAGACATGTTCTGAGACTGCATAATAAACAGCTTGAAGTAAAAACTTATAAAAGCAGCGAAAGGGGAAACTTTTTCCAATAAGAGCATCCATTGTATGGAACACCTTGCCACAAGAATTGGTAGAGGCAACTAGTGCCACTGTCTTTAAAAACAAATTAGATATTTGGTTGAGGGATAATAGATAAATAATGTCCCACATAGTGTGGGGAACAGTCTCGATGGGCTCTGGCCTTCTTCTGTTCTTTCATACCAAGTAATACCAAATAAGTAATGTCTGTCTTTTTGCAGTTGACCACATGTCTAGTAGAGATGTAGTGAAATTAAATTTCACCAGCGAAATAGCCCTGCAAATTTTCCATGTGAAACATTTCATGAAATTCAACCATTCCATGAAATTTTTCGCTGGGTGCCATTTTGTGGGCAAAATTCCACATTTCACAGGTGAGATTTCTCATCCACGAAACATTTCATAGAATGCATGAATTTCACGACATATTTTGTGGAATGAAATTTTTCTAATTTTGCACATCTCTAATGTCTAGTCAAAATGCTATGAGACAAGTTACTATTTCTGAGTAGCAGGAGCATTGATTAATATAAAGAAAAGTAGATGGTATGCTCTTAGTAATTCGACTGTATGGACAGATACCTTACAAGAGATACCAATTTCAACTGATCCAATTAAAATATTAGGAGTTCGGTTTGGACATGGGGACAATAATACTGGGAGGAAAAATTAGGGTTAGGACAACAACAAGTTTCTATTTGCAAAAACTGGCACCAATCAAAAAAGAAGAAAGTATTATTGGTAAAAACCTTTCTTTTGCCTGTATTTACATACCTACTGTTATGCGTAATTTTTCCAATCCCACAGAATCCTGAGACCCTCTTACTATGTTTAGTATTTCAGGTAATTTGGGGAAGTCAGTTGAATCCTATTAAGAGAGAAATTCTATATCTCCCCATTAAAGATGGAGGCCTAAATATACACAACCCTATAGCCTTTATGTTTGGCATCTTTCTTTCTAATAACCTAACCTACACTGATGTGTCCTCACCAGCTACGTGGACACTATTTGCTAAAAATTGGTTGACACAACTTTTATGTAATTGAAACCAAGATCAGCTCTCTTTGAAGGATGGATGTACAGCACCAGGTTATATTAAACCTCTAGTTATAAAGCGTAGAAAGTGGAAAATACAACCTCATCAGATCATGCATGTACTTAGAAAACAAATATATCCAAACATACAAGATCATGTTTTTAATGTACACGCAGACTATAAAGGTATCCCTGCTACATGGACCAATGGGCATACAGCCCTGCCGTACAGTGTCAGTCGGTGAGCAGCGGGGCAGCAAGCGGGTGGGGAGCTGTCGCCTGCTACTGACCAGGGGGAGCAAGGCGGTGGGCCTCAGTAGGCGGTTGGGGAGGGGGGTACCGCTAGACCACCAGGGCTCAGTTACTGTGGCATTCATGTTTTACTGACTCCTGTGATCGGGCTGTGAGCAGTCCACTGGATCACCAGGGATATTGGACATTCAAGTTTAACATATGCCTGCGATTGGGCTGCGAGTGGTCCACTGGACCACCGGGGATATTGGACATTTAAATTTACCATATGCCTGCAATTGGGCTGCGAGCAGTCCACTGGACCACCAGGGATATTGGATATTTAAATTTACCATATGCCTATGATCGGGCTGCAAGTGGTCCACTGGACCACCAGGGATATAGGATATTTTTATTATTTGACTTCTGCCCGCGATCGGGCTGCGAGCAGTCCACTGGACCACCAGGGATATTGGATATTTAAATTTAACATTTGCCTGCGATCGGGCTGCAAGTAGTCCACTGGACCACCAGGGATATAGGATGCTTTTATTATTCAACTTCTGACCGTGATCAGGCTGCAAGCGGTCCACTGGACCACTAGGGATAATGGATGAATATGTTTTATACTTAAGCCCGCGATCGGGCATGGAGTGGTCCACTGAACCACCAGGGATATAGGACATTTATAATGCAACATATGCCCTCAATCAGGCAGTGGGGTGCCTTTCTGCCTGTGCAGGGGGTGTTGGTCCCCGATGGCTGCAGCCTGGCAGGGCGCCAGGTGCAAATCGCTGCGGATCAGCGCATCTGTATGCGAATGGGACCATAATGACATGCAAATGGCCCCATTTGCACCTTGCATGCATTATGGCCCCGTTTTCATGTGCACTTTTTAATATTGCGGTTGATGTACCTAGCACAACTGAATTTGCACTGGCGCATCACCCTGCTCCACTCTGGCCACTTGCGCTGGCGCAGTACCACTGCGCCATGCGCACTGTGGGGTGACCAGGGTGCGATGTTCAGCGATGCTGTGCCATGGCGCAGCTCCGTTGAATATCACCCTGTCAACGCCCCGTGCAGCTCATTTGGGCTGCACCCAGGCTTGCGCCACAGCCTGGCACAGTCTGAATATCTGGGCCACAGTGTATGTTCTCTGGAATTCCACATAGAACTACAATATGACATCAATACTTTATGACCTAAACTCTCTAGTTCATAAAAGTTGTTTAGTTTTTATCCATAAATAAGAACCACATTAGATAGTTCTTACAAACAAGTTCAAATTCAAGTTTATTGCAGGAAAAAAACTCCATTGAGCAAGCTCATTCACAAGGAGGTCCTGGTATACATGTACAACATAGCTAACAGAAAACCTACAGTAAAGGCATACAACAGAAATTCAAGTGCTGGCAAGATACATAAGAGACAAGTGTACAAGTGTTGTTCCATGCATTATAACAAATCATATTGATTAGGTCATCATACTCAAGCAAAATGTGCAGCTTCAATCAATATAGATCTTGGGGCTGTCAAAGACATATACAGTCATAGAGGAAAACAGTTTTACTGACAGTTACAGATGTCTTTTATTTTTTCAGAGATTAACTTTTTAAAGAGATTAGCTTAGGCAGTTTCAGAGAGGATTGGAGCCTGTTCCAGATGACTGGGAAGGCAGTGGAGATAGGACGTTTACTGAAGCTGGTGCGGGTTTTGGGGATGTTCAGGAAGATAAAATCTGATTTTCTGAGTGCATAGGTACTACAGCAGGTATGGATGATCGAGGTTAGATAGTTCGGTAGCTTGTTAAGGAGAAGCTTTAGAGTCCAGATGCTGACATGGAGAATACGTAGAAACATAGAAACATAGAAGTTGACGGCAGATAAGGACCGCAAGGCCCATCCAGTCTGCCCATTTCTTTTTCTACCTGATAAATGTGCCATCGGCCTTTGCTCTCAGTGGCCTATCTATTCATAGTCATTTGTATTGCTCCCTTATGCCTATCCCATGCCTGTTTGAAACCCTGCACTGTATTCATAGCCACCACTTCTTGTGGTAAGCCATTCCATGCATCCACCACCCTTTCTGTGAAAAAGAATTTCCTCACATTCCCCTTAATCGGCCTCCTCTAATCTCATGCTGTGTCCTCTTGTCCTGATATTTTCTTATATTTAAACATGTTAGACTCTTTCACCTTGTTTATGCCCCTAAGGTGTTTGAATGCCTCGATCATATCACCTCTCTCCGCCTTTGCTCAAGGGTATACATATTGAGCTCCGTTAATCTGTCCTCATATGTCTTCTGATGCAGTCCCTGCACCATTTTGTTGCCCTTCTCTGGACTGCCTCAATTTGGTTAATGTCCTTGTGAAGGTGTGGCTCCAATACTGCACGCAGTACTCCAGATGGGGCCTAACCAGTGTCTTGTACAGAGGATTATTACCTCCCTCTTACGACTTGTGATACCCCTACTAATACATCCTAACACCCCCCTAGTCTTACCTACTGCTTTAGAGGTCTGCTTGGATGATTTTAGGTCATCAGTGATGATGATGCCCAAGTCTCTTTCTTCCTTTGTGACTGCTAGCAACTCCCCTCCCAGCCTATAGGTGGCTTCAGGGTTTCTCTTCCCTATGTGTATGATTTTACACTTCTTTGCATTAAATCCTAGTTGCCACTCTTCTGACCATTCTGCTAGTTTATCCAGATCTCTTCTCATTCTGCCCACCCCATCTGGATCATCTACTCTGTTGCAGATCTTGGCGTCATCTGCAAACAGACAAGCCTACCCTCTAGTCCATCTGCAAGGTCACTAATGAAGATGTTGAAGAGGACTGGCCCCAGGACTGATCCCTGGAGGTACCCCACTTGTGACTTGCATCTCTTCTGACTGTATACCATTTACCACCACTCTCTGTTTTTGCTCCACAACCAGTTTGCCACCCAGTTGACCAACTTCTGACCCACCCCAAGCCTACCCAGCTTATTTATCAATCTTCTATGTGGAACAGTATCAAAAGCTTTGCTGAAGTCAAGGTAGGCGACATCAACTGCTCCCCCTTGGTCCACCACTCTGGTTACCCAGTCAAAGAAATCTATGAGATTAGTTTGACAGGACTTCCTTTTGTAAACCCATGCTGTCTTGGATCCTGTGCCCCTATGGATTCCAGGTGTTGCACTATCCTTTCCTTAAGGAGTGCCTCCATAATCTTGCCCACTACTGAGGTAAGACTGACCGGTCTGTAGTCTCGCCTCCTCCCTGCTACCACTCTTGTGGAGCGGGATCACATGAGCCCTTCTCCAGTCTTCTGGGACCTCTCTTGTGCTCAGAGACTCACTATACAATTCTGCTAATGGCTCTGCTAGTTCCTCCTTTAGCTCCTTAAGTACCCTGGGATGTATGCCATCAGGTCCCATTGTCTTATCCACCCTGAGCTTAGCAAGCTCTTGTAGGACCTTTCTTTGTGAAGGGAGTAGTGCTCACCTCCCTCCCCTGTGTCCATGATGCTGAGCTGTGGGCCCTGCCCTACCTTCTCTTCAGTAAATACTGAGCAAAAGTATCTATTTAGGATAGATGCCTTTACAGGGTCCTCCTCCTCACATGCTCCTTTTCTCCATTAAGCTTAGCAATACCTCTGGACTTTCTCCTTTCACTAATGTATCTATAGAAAGTCTTGTCACCTTCTTTGCTGTTCGTGCTAGTGTTTCCTCAGTTTGGGACTTTGCCTGCCTTACTGCCTTACCTGCTTCCCTTAGGCAGTTTGTATGCCTCCTATCTTCATCCCGCTGTGTTCCTTTATATTTCCTGAAGGCCAGCCTTTTGGCTCTGACCTTTCTGCTACTGTATTTGAGAACCAAAGTGGTTTCCTTCTTCTTTTGCACTTCCTTTTCTGTCTAACACAATGGGATGTTGCTTCAAGTATTGCATCCTTAATTCTTGCCCACTTTGCCTGTACCCACTCACCTGTGTTTCTTTTTGCCAGGGCTAGCTTAACTCTGTTGGCCATCTTATCAAAGTCAGCTCCTCTGAAGTCCCATATTTTTGCCTTGGAATGGGATGATTTAGATGTAGTAGCCAAACTGAACCATACCATGTGATGGTCACTGGCCCCAGGTGACCTCTACCTGGAGATCTGTGATCCCTTCTTTGTTAGTCAGTACTAGATCTAGGATAGCCCTGTCTCTTGTGGATTGCTGTACCAGTTGTTTGAGGCCCTCCCCCAGGGAATCCACTATGAGTCTAGTTCTGGCAGATGTTCCTGCTGGTATTGACCAATCCATATCCGGCATGTTGAAGTCTCCCATTATCAGAACCTCCCTTTAGCTGTCATGTTTTGTATATCTTCTAACAGTAATGTGTCTATGTCCTCCTCTGGTCTGGGGCCTGTAGACAACCCCAGTTCTTATGGCTGTCCCATTTCTGTTTCCAGGGTGACCCACAGTTCTTCTGGCTCCTTATGTGTATTCTGAATTTCTGTAGCTTTGATATTTTCATTAACACACAGGACCCTCCTCCCTTTGCACCTTGGTCTCTTCTGAACAATACATAGCCAGGTACTGAAGTCTCCCAAGGTGGTTACTGGTAAACCACGTCTCACTAATTGCTACTATGTCCAGTTTAGCCTCTGACATTATTGCCTGCAGGTCTGGGATCTTATTTCCCAGGCTGTGAGCATTTGTGTACATGATTTTCCATTGGCCAGATTTTGGTGTGTTAGTTGTTGGGTGAAGTTTGGCATTACCCCTGTGCGCCGTATGGGGAGACAAACCTTTTTTCTTACCTGGTGATGCAAATGAACGGCAAACATGCTGAATTCCTGTTTGACCACTAGCTGAGGGGAGGGGTGTTCTTCCTGACGTATGGGATGGCACCTCTCCCCATTTGCTAGTTTAAATATTCTGCAAAGACGTCAAACTTCTGCCCCAATGCACTGACTCCTTTTAGTCAGATGCAGTCCATCAAATTTAAAGAACTTTCGCTCCCAGAACTGTTGCCAGTTCCCTACAAATCTGTGTCCTTTTTCCTGGCACCAGCCCTTGAGCCACGTGTTTAGCTCTCCCTATCTCCCTTCTCTGACCTTCCATCCATCTGCTCCTCTCCCAGACTGGCAGGATCTCAGAGAAGGAGATGCCGACTAAATAGATGATAGTTTGTCACCCAGCCTAGTCAGGTGTTCCTTGGTCTCCACAACTGACCGGCTGGCGAGATCATAGTCCCTATGTGTACTAGGACATCAATGTTTTCTCCTGCTTTGTGAACAATTTTAGCAATGCGGTCAGTGTCTCTCCATGCTGATGTACCTGGAGACATCTGACCATCACCCTGGCTGGAGATGGTATCAACTCCCGAATCATGGAGTCTCCTATGATCAGAAGTTTTTGAATTCCTTTGTGCTTGTTTTGTTTTGGTTCCTGATTTGGGTGAGTTTTGTTGTGCTAGCTCCTGTGCGCAGTGTCCTGCTTTTGCAGTGTCTTCTGCCTCTTTATTTGATTTCAGAGATAGAGGCAGATACCTGTTTGTAGTGTTTATATGGTTTTGGAGGTAATGTGTTGGAGAGCAGAGAGTGATGGGGCACCTGATTTGTTTCCTCTAACCACCTGCCAACCTCCTGGACCAACTACCCTCTGCGGTCGAGGTTTTTCTGTTGGATGCTGGGAAATGGCAGGTGGTTCTTATAATGTATTTCCTCTTCAATATGAAATTTGAGGCGCAATCTCTGCCCATGCTGCCCGGAGCTGAGACCTAAGATCTCCAAAGGCTCCAGCATGTAGGACAGTGTCCTAAATCCTGTAAGACTGTCCTTCTGAAAATTGTTCCACAGTACCTGCAGTTAATGAAATCCATTTCAAATAAGTTGCTGGGTTTGTAACCTAGTCAGAGTAATTAGAAGGAAAAAAGGAAAAAATGCAAGTAATGGTTTAATTGTGTTTTGTTTAACTTGTTATAACAAGTTAAATTACTAGTGCCCCTGTAAATGAGATCACCTTGTGGAGGCTCCATTGATCCGCCCTTCCTGCTCTGCCACAGGAAATGTCACAACTGTGGTACCCTATAAAAGGAGTGTAGCATGGGGTGGTTGGGGATGGGGTTGGGTGGCTGGGCCCTTCTCCTGCCTAAAAAGAAGAACCACGGATGAAAGAACAAGGAGGTAAGAGCAGAAACAATCAGTCAACAACAAATGCAGTAATCCTGAAAGCTTATCCTAATGTTAGATAAAACTGTAAAACCTGTAAAGCACCACCTGTAATAATTTCAGAGAAGATATACGCTGTAAGAAACACTTTGCTCCAGAGAAAAATAAAGCAGTAACAGAAGATATACCTTGCAAAAGACAATTTGAATCAGAAGATTACAGGAGTAATCCGTCTAGCAGCACCTGTAGGCACACCTTGTAATAATGCAGAAGAAGGTATACCAGCAACAACAATTTGAATCAGAGAAAAATAAAGCAATGAAATGTTAGCAACAAACAGTAGCAATCCCTGTGAGTAAAAAATAAAAACACCACCACACAGTAAATCTGCTTAGCCAAACTAAGTCTTAATCCTTTTCCCTTGCTCTGGTAAGTTTCTCTACTCTGCCTTTCAAGCAGTCTTAGAAGGAAAGAACTCAGGTGAAGCTAGGTGCCTTGGCCAGCAAACCAAGTCTTCTACGTCTAGTTGTAAGGGAACGTCCAACCTACAGCTGAGTAGAGGTTGCAGTGATGTGTCCTATATGGGGAGTTCGTAATGAAGCGCAGTGCTCAATGGTAGAGAATGTCCAGTTTATTAAGTTTTGAGGTGGTAGCAGAGTTGTAAATAATGTCCCCATAGTCTAATAATGGTCGGAATGTGGCTTGGACAAGCGAACAAGAGAGTTTTATTCTTCCATAAGTCAAAGAAAACTATATGCAGAGGAGAGCATCTTTAAATCATTGTTAGGTCCTTGTCACTAACCCAGCAACTGCAAAAACTGACAGCACAGAGCAGCAGCGGTACCAGCAACAGTTTCTGGACACCTGTTCATAGCGATGGAACTCTTGAAAGTGACATAGAACATTACGTGTTTTGTTTTTTAGTTCTTGGTGTACCTAGGGCAGCCCGTGACAATGGTGACAGCGATTGAGAGCTTTCAAAAATGGTGACTTAATTGCAGCACCTGTCCACAGGGCTACTGGCAGGGAGGGTGAACAGATGTGGGGATGCACAAATATAGCAACAATGTGTCGCTATATGTACACACACGGTGGGGGGGGTGAGCATGCCGAGTGACAGGAAGGAGGGTTTGTGAGGCGTAGTGCAGTGGTGGGTTGCCGAGCTGGCCCTGTGGTGTGGTGTGGTGGGTGGCAGGCAACAGTTGTGAGGATGCTGGGTTCGTGTCCAGGCACGCATTCATATTGCTGCGCCCAGCTGTGAATTTTTTTTAATCCGGTTTTGCAATCTCCCTCAACATGCACCCTCCTGGAGTTGAGAATCCTTCACGCATAAGGAAATATCCCCAAGTCCATGGTGCTCTATTGATGTGTGCCGGGTGTGTACATAGCCAAAACTGATTTTCAGCTATGTACACTCGCCCTAACGGTGATCGCCTTTCTGCAGTTGCCGTTATCACATGGAACCGTACCTAGTAGATAACTGCCTGACATCCCTTAAAGGCCTAATGCAGACATGAATTTCACATCCATTGGCATCTTCCCTTTTGTGCCAAAATTTGAGTGCCCTATTTTTAAAGGCACTAGGGTGATTGCGTCAGCTTCTTCAATTTACAGCAGCTTGCGTCACATTATTTTTTGATGCAACCACCACATTTGCCACAGTTGCATCCAAAATTAGCAGCAGCATCCACATTTTTGTCCAAGTGCCGTGCAATTGTGTGAAGGTTGTGCCACAGCTCTTTGAGAATCTTACACACAAAATTTACAGCAGTTCACTTTAGTCCTGTTTGTAATGTTTCTTCAAACCTGGAAGAAAAATGTGGGCATAAGAAGTTGAGAACAATTGTGTTGGCACACAATGGCTGCTATAACAAAGCTGCACTGTGTTTTTTGTTTTTATTCTACTGTTCTACAAATGTCAACTGGTAAGGCATTGCTTTTGTATTGCCCAGCCTTCCTGAACATGGAGCGCCCCACCTGAGCAGACGAGTACTCTTGCTATATGACAATAATAGCTACTCTCAAGGGGTAAATGAGAATTTGGGCAGCAGCAGAGTGGAATTAAAGGTTTTCAGTTTTGCTACACAGTTCCTTTCAAAATTTCTCATTGTTCTATGGCAATAAGCAAGACCTCAAACAAAGCCAGTGAAAATCAGAAGTGAGTAATATCATTAGTGCTAACAGAAAAAAGGCATTCCCTTCCCTCTCCTTCCTGTGACATCGCATGCCCTGCTGCAGTTCAGAGGGTCCTCAGGATCCTTCTGCATGAATGGTTAGGACTGAACTAAGTGGACTAAGCCAGGGTAGCTGGCAGTAGTATATGACTGCCTGTACAAACTGTTTATGCTCTGGCTTACACTAACTGGCTCATGTGTGCACCAGTGCTTTGTATGCAGTTACTCTTTTAATGGCATGCCCCCTTCAAGAGCTTAATACTTAAGCACTGTGGGTACCTTTGGCCTATCCCCTGCAACAGCAGTATGAAGTAGGTGCAAAATGGGGTGGGAGTATGCTTTTGTTTATTTGTAAAAAGAGGCTGAGAAATGGAGCTTTCTGATTGGCTCTAAGCAATCGCACACTGAACGAAGTACAACATTGTTTTAAAAAAAAAAAAAAACATTTTTATTATAATAGCAATAAGGCGTGCCCTGGGGTTATGTTAACAGTCAATTAATTACACCCGAGGGGCATGTTGTACTTGGCTATGCCTTGTGCCACAGTACATCACAGGGGGTGATTAAAAGGCCATTAACATAACACCTGATCATGCCTTATCACTTAAGCAATGTGCCTTTCTCAGTTTCTAAATGTACTTTGTCACCTTGTCTGAAACTGCTTAAATAAATCATTAACTTTTCCTTGTGCTTATTTTATCTTGTTTTTGATAACCGGGTAGGTGCACTAGATGTAGAAATGCCTTCTTTCAGGCACAACCTGAGAGAGTACAATTGAGAACAGTCAACAAAAACACACATACAGTATGGTACAGAAAAGGTACAGTACAAATTCATCACAATTAGGTCAGTAACATCACTAGAAATAATTCAAACCAGAATATAGAAAGCATACATCTTGAAAATACAAATACGGTGTGGTATAGAGAAAGTGCAGTTCAAGCTCATCAGATTAGGCCAAAAATAATGCTAGAAATAATACAAATCATAATGGGCCATATGCACGTAGGGGCAGGAAGTACGTGCCTGAGGCATGTATCCCTCCCACGCAGCTACGCACTCATGGACAGGTGTGCACTGGCGCCATTCACCACCTCCGGCTACCTGTCCATGGTCCCAACCCCCTGGCATGCAGGTCTGCGCAGGGCGGGTGGAGGAGCGGCCCAAACTGGGCATACAATCTGCCCGCCATGGGTCCAACAATGAATCACATATGCTGTGGGGCACACATTGGCAGTGCACGCTGTGGATGTCCTGAGGGTTGGTGGCTGTGGTGGATGGTATGAGGGCAATGCCACCGGCCCTCCAATGGCACTGCATGGTGCAGTGGAATGGGGGCATGTCAGGTTGCCGAGAGGGGGAACAGTGCTGCTAGCAGTGGGCTGTTCATGAGTGGTGCCACCGGGTGGGGCTACAGCCCTGTGCCAGTGTTCCCCATGGGGGTATGGGTATTATGGAAGGGAGGCCGCCACACTCACCACTGAGTTCCAGGGTGGGTGGGTGGCATTGGGCGGCCATGTGCAGAGGCCCCGGAGTGTTGCTGAGCTGTCCGCCCTGTCTTTCTACATGTCCTGGGGTGTGCATGGGTCACATAAGGGATTTATGGCAGGGTTCTCCCTGGCATACCCTGCACCCCCAAAGCACCCCCGTGGCTAACACTATGCGCCTTTGTGCATGGCGCGTAGTGCTGGCCTTATCCTCGCCCTCCCCTAGAGCATTGCTCACCATGTGGCTGGGGGATTGGGTGCATATGTGCTGCATGACCCTGTGATGCAAAACCACATGGGGGCACAATGTGGTGCTGGAAGTGGCCTCACGTGCCACAGATGTGCGGTAACACTCTGCACCTTCGGTATGGGGCCAGTGTGTATACATATATATATATATATATATATATATATATATATATATATATACATACATATATATCATACATTGTGAAAACAACAGTGAGAATGCAAGATATGCAATTTGAATGAGATGCATACAGAAATAGATTCCTAGATACATATTACAAATAAAGTAGTAACAAGTATGAGATGGGCAATCTGGATGCTTAGGTTAGGAGTAGGAAGGAAGTAGGAAATATATAGGGTAGTCTACAAAAATAGGAGAAAGGAGCAGAGACAGACATAGCTAGGGGAAAATTAGGGTAAGGTTACAAAACAAGCATTTGTCAATGCCGAATGTTGCTTGCTTGTATGTGCTGTTTAGGTATTTGGAAGTGACAGTTTCATGCCTTCCTCCCAAGACATCCACTGTGTCTTTCCGTTCAGTATTCACAGAAGAGTGGGAGGGGCAAGGGCCACAGCAGTACAGCAGTTGCCAAGGGGGTGAAGAGGTGGACAAAAGAGTCCTGCAGGAGCTCACTAAATTGAAGGTAGACAAAGCGATGGAACCAGATGGCATACGGCCAAGGATATTAACAGAACTGCGAAGGGAGATAGCAGTACCTCTGGCAGCCATGTTCACTGAGTCATTCAACATGAGTGAATTGGAGGAGGGTACATGTGGTCCCTCTACACAAGTCCAGCAGCAGGGAGGAGGCAGGCAACAATAGGCCATTCAGCCTCACCTCAGTAGTGGGGAAGATCATGGCGACATTGCTTAAAGAAAGGATAGTGGGGCATCTAGATGCCATCGGAACCCAGGACCATAGACAACATAGATTCACAGTGGGGACATCATTTCAGATAAATCTGGTTGATTTACTTGACTGGGTGACAAAGGAAGTGAATCAGGGTGGGGCAGCGGACAACGCTTACCTTGATTTCAGCAAAGCCTTTTACACCATCCCATATAGGAGGCTGATAAACTAGCAGGGTAGGCTGGATATGGGGGAAAGGGGGTAAACTGGGTTAGAAACTGGCTAACAGACAGGAGGCAGAGAGTGGTGGTAAATGCTATGCAGTCTAGGGAGAGGGGGCGACCAGTGGGGTGCTGCAGGGATCGGTCCTGGGGCCAGTTCTGTTCAATGTCTCCATTAGTAATATTGCAGAACATCTGAAGAGAATTTTTTCACCAGATTTTCAACATAGCCATTTAAAGACCTCTGCTCATGAACAGTGTCACTGTGATTTTCTTAATTTGTCCCGTACATTGATTTCGCTCACCGACTGCGCCATTGTGCGCTACATGGGCGGAAACATGTATTGGGTGAGATGTGAAAAATGACAGCTGTACTGCTCATAAGAAGGTGTGGTAAAATGGCAACGTTGAAAATCTGGAGTGAAAATATTGAAAATTCGCGAACTTATGAGCGTGCATAGGAACTGTACAACGCACGTTCGTAAAACAGTCATTTTAAGGAATTTTTTCACCAAATATTCAACATAGCCATTTTAAGACCTCTGCTCATGAACGGTGTTGCTGTGATTTTCTTAATTTGTCCCGTACATTGATTTTGCACACCGACTGCGCCATTCTGTGCTACATGGACGGAAACACATTTTGGGTGAGATGTGAAAAATGACAGCTGTACTACTCATAAGAAGGTGTGGTAAAATGGCAATGTTAAAAATCTGGAGTGAAAATATTGAAATTTCGCGAACTTACGAGCCTACGTGAGGAACTGCATAACGACGCTTGTAAACAGTCACTTTTTTATTTTGGACAAATTTTCAAATGGGGTTTTAGGACTCTTCTCATGAATGATGTCACTGTCATGGAGTATTCAGGCCCGACGGCGATTTTGCAGTCACCGCAGTTACCGCGCCAAATCACCCTTTGGGCCCGAATAATGCCATGACAGTGACATCATTCATGAGAAGGGGTCCAAAAAACCCATGTTGAAAATTTGGTGCAAAAATTCCCAAAAATGCCTGAAATATGCAACAAAGTTGAACCCCCCCCCTCTCTAACCCATTATACAGCTTGCTGGCATTTCCTCAGTTCAGGGTCGGCTTTGAAGAGTGCAGACGTGTTCCCGGTCCACCGAAGATTGTCGGCTTGAGATCCGGAGGTAAGTATGGGATGAGGGGTGTGGGAGCTGGGTGCACAGTGGGTGGAGCAGGGTTGTGGGAGGAGGTGCTGGGAAAAAGCTGGACCGTTGCTTTTCAGGTTTAAAAAAAAATGACTACGAGGATGTTTGCCACGCTGGGGTGGGCTCCCAGCCTGGCACAAGGATGGGGCGTTCAGCTGACAGGATTGGGCACCCCGTCGTGAGGACGCTTGCCACGCTGGGGTGGGCTCCCAGCGTGGCACCTCTACTGGGGGATGCAGCTCAGCCCGGCGAGGATTGGGCACCCGTCGGCTGCCACAGATCGTGCTGAGGGGTGCAGCGCTCGTGTGTCTGTGGTGGGGAGCTCGCGTGAGCAGCCGATATCTTATCGGTGCTCACTGGAAGCGTAGCTCCCTCTTTCAACTGTATGCCACTGCATTTTGGAGTGTGTCATGGACAGCTCCAAAATGCATTGGCTTACAGGGGCCGCACCTGCCAGCACACTGACTGAATTGGAGGAGGAGGTGACACACCTCCGAAATCTCTGATGAAGGCACTATGTTTCTTGCACGTGCATGCAAGCAACATAAAAAGGACTTGGTGGAGCTTAGCCTGATTAAATAGAAAATATATCATTTTCTAGCAACACTGGAACTATGCAACTTCAACATCATAGCCTCTCAAAAACTATATATACAGTATATATACTGTATCCAACAAACCACTCAATAAACTCCCATTGGAATATGACATTTATTAGAACTCTCCACTCTTGGGGAGTTCTATATTAATTTACCCTTATTTATACAGCTACAAAGACTGATCAAGCCAGTATTATATATTGTTAATATTTATTTAACAATTCATTTATTTTAGATGTATATTCCTGAATAAGTGACAGTAGTCACAAAACATTGCTTTCATTTTCTTGTATGGCTAAGAAAATAAAAATGTTTTAAAGGGAAGCAGAGATTGTCTGCAGTTCTTTTCTTACAGATTTAACCCATATTTTATTTACAGATTCCTCCCCCATTTGAGTATTTTGTATCTCACCAACAGGATCCAGGGTGAAGGATGATTCTCCTTTGTGCTGTTTCTGGCTTTGCCTTATTCTCTGTTACGAAGGAAATGTGTATCAAAATAGGATCCTTGTTCTTTAGACTTTGTATGTTCCTTCCGACTGTCTCAACATGATGTCAGAATATTCTGCTTGTGACAATTTCCATGGCAACCAATTCGGATTCATATGCAGAGGATTGTCACATGTAGACAGGCAGTAGAAACTGATGAAGTCTGAGGAACAGGGATCACATGTTTAAATACAGTAGCTGTCCGAAGTAATAAAGGAAGATAAGTACAGAAACAGTGTAAATAAAATAGAAGCAGAATTATGTGTATTGTATATATTATGTTTTTCAAAGTTTTCCCAGAGAAAAGACATACTTGTTTCTTTTGTGACCTGCTTTCCAGCTCAGTGTAATTTTCTGCATGAAGACTACAAAAATGTAATTATAGCAATGGAAGCATGTCTGAGTCAATAGCCCGCTAATTCAGATTGATAAATCTGCATAATCATGCTGCGATACTGACCTTTGTTCTGGTAAAACAGTACAGAAGCTTGCTGAGCAAGGATCCGTTGTAACTGGGTCATATCCCCAAGGGTTTATTAGACAATAAAGTAATTAACAGTACTCCTAATGATTTATTTACAGACAATACACTGCACGTATACCAACAACATTGTCTTTTTTTGTAATAGCTCTGATGTACTTGCCATAACTGATTCAAAGAAACATCAGGGTTATCATAGAAACAGACAATGATTGCAGAAAAAGACCAGTGGTCCATTCAGTCTGCCCGGTACAATCAGGTACAAACACACACAAGGGGGTAAGATATTCTTAGAATCAAATTTGTATTTTTCCTTTCTGTTTGTGTATCCCAGAGTAACCATGCTGGCATTCAAACTATTCATTCAATGGAAGAATAATTATGAAATATGACTGCATGACATTTCATCAGACCCAGCAGGTGATGAAAAACTGAAGTAAAGAGCCAGGGCTGAGACTGATTTATACTCTAGATTGTTTCCTGTGCACTTACTGAGCTGTGTGAGACCATTGCACCACCCAAAGGCAAGCTTTTTGTCAGTAAGTGATGATTTAATACTTTTAACCAACTGCAGTAAGTCATTTTGTATCATACATTTAGCTAACAGACCCATGCAGACAAAACCCTGTTACTGGTGAGACTCAAGTTCACAAGCAAGAGCCAGAAAGTGGAAACACAATCTGGAGTTGGCTAGGGTTGAAACTATCATAAAGGTGAAGTGCTTAGTTCCCAAAGGAGTAGGATGTGCATTGCCTGGTATTCATATACCCCATTACTACAGGGACAGGAGGTGCACTGCCTGGTATTCATGTAACCCACAAGCAAAGGAACAGGAGGTGCACTGCCTGGTATTCCTATACCCCACTACCAAAGGGGTAGGAAGTGCACTGACTTGTAATCATGTACCCCACTACCTCAGGGACAGGAGGTGTACTGCCTGGTATTCATGGACCCTACTACTACAGGGGCAAGAACTGCATTGCTTGGTAGTTATGTTCCCCACTACCAAAAGGACAGGAAGTGCACTGCCTGGTATTCATGTATCACACTACAAAAAGGGTAGGAGGTGCCATGCCTGGTATTCATGTACCCACTATGAAAGGTACAGGAGGTGCATTGTCTGGTATTCATGTACCCCATTACCAAAATGGTAGGAAGTGCACTGCCTGGTATTCATTTACCACTACCAAAGGGGCAGAGTGTGCATTGCCTGCTATTCATGTACCCCACTACCAGAGGGGCAGGAAATGCACTGCCTGGTATTTATGCACCGACTAACAAAGGGTTAGGGTTTGGACTGCCTGGTATTCATGTACTGTATGCCACTACCAAAAGGGCAGGCTGTGCACTGCCATGTAATCATGTACCTCACTGCCAAAGGGCAGGGTGTGTACTGCCTGGTATTCATGTACCACAATACCAAAGGGGCAGGAAGTGCACTGTCTGGTATACATGTACCCAACTACCAAAGGGGCATGGTGTTCACTGCCTTGTAATCATGTACCCCACTACCAAAGAGACAGGAAGTGCACAGCCTGGTATGCATGTACCCCACTACCAAAGGGGTAGGAAACGCACTGCCTGATAGTCATGTACCCCACTACCAATGGGGCAGGAGGTGAACTGCCCAGTATTTAGGTACCCACTACCAATGGGGCAGGAAATTTAAAGTCTGATATTCATGTACCCCACTACCAAAGGGGCAGGAAGTGCATTGCCTGGTATTCATGTACCCTACTGCCAAAGGGGCAGCAGATGTACTGCTTGGTATTCATGTACCCCAGTACCAAAGGGGCAGGGTGTGCATTGCCCGTGTTCATGTACCGCACTACCAAAGGGACTGGAAGTGCACTGCCTGGTATTCATGTTCCCCACTTCCAAAGGGGCAGGAAGTACACTGCCTGGTATTCATGTACCCCTCTACCAAAGAGGCAAGAAGTGCACTGCCAGGTATTCATGTACCCCACTACCAAAGAGGCAGGCAGTGAACTGCCCAACATTCATGTACCCCACTACTACAGTGGCAGGAAGTGCACTGCTTGGCAGTCATATACCCCACTACCTTAGGGACAGGAGGTGCACTGCCTGGTATTCATGTACCCCACTGCCAAAGGGGCAGGGTGTGCACTGCCTGGTGCTCATGTAGCCCACTACCAAAGGGACAGGAAGTGCATTGCTTGGTATTCATGTACCTCACTATCAAAGGGGCAGGAAGTGCACTGCCTGGTATTCATGTACCCCACTACCAAAGGGACCAGAAGTGCACTGCCAGGTATTCATGTACCCCACTACCAAAGGGGCAGGAAGTGTACTGCCTGGTATTCAGGTACTTCACTACCAAAGGTACAGGAAGTGCACTGCCTAGTATTCAAGTACTTCACTACCAAGGGGGCAGGAAGTGCACTGCCTGGTATCCCGCTACTTCACTACCAAAGGGGCAGGAAGTGCACTGTCTGGTATTCATGTATCCCTCTACCAGAGGGACAGGAAGTGCAATGTCTGGTAGTCATGTACCCCACTACGAAACAAGCAGGAGGTGCACTGCCTGATATTCATGTACCCCACAACAGAAGGAGCAGGAGGTGGACTGCCCAACATTTAGGAACCCCACACCAAAGGGTCAGGAAGGGCACTGCCTGGTATTCATGTACTCCACTACCAAAGGAGCAGGAGGTGGATTGACCAGCAGTCATGTATCTCACTACCGTAGGGGCAGGACGTTCACTGCCTGGTATTCAGGTGCCCCAGTTCCAAAGGGAAAGTAAGTTCACTTCTTTGTATACCCCACTACCAAAGTAGTAGGAGGTGGACTGCCCAGCATTCAGGTACCCACTACCCAAGAGAAAGGGAATAGTTGTCCTAGCATGCATGTACCACTTCTGCCAATGGGGCAGGTGGTGAAATGGCCAGTGTTCTGATTCCCCTAGTACCAATGAGACATGCAGTGGACTGACCAGCATTCTGATACCCCCACCACAAAAAGGGTTAGTGAGTGGATTGACCAGCATTCTGGTGTCCCCATTGCCAACAGGACAGGGAGTAGACTGACTTGCATTCTAATACCCCCACTAGCAACCAGATAGGGAATAGACTGATCAGCATTCCTGATACCCTCACTACCAAAGAGGCAAGGAGTGGACCAACCAACATTCTCATACCATCTCTACCAATGGGACAGAGAGTGGACTGACCAGCATTCTGATATCCCCACTACCAACAAGACAGGGAGTGGATCAACCACCATTCTGATACCCCCACTACTAAAGGTGCAGGGAGTGGACTAGCCAGCATACTGATACCCCCACAACCAACAGAACAGGGAGTGGACCGACCAGAATTCTGATACCCCACTGCTAAAGGTGTAGGGAGTAGACTAATCAGCATTCTGATACCCCCACTATCAAAGGGCAGGGAGTGGACTAAACTGCATTCAGATACCCCATTACCAATGGGGCAGAGAGTAGACTTACCAGCATCCTGATACTTCCTCTACCAACAGGACAGAGAGTGGACTGATCAGCAAAAAGGAGGGGCATGGGTGGATGGCAGTAAAGAGAAAGCAGAGGTTTTGAATGAATACTTTTGCTCTGTCTACTAAAGAAAAGGATGAACCAGTGCTACAAAGGAGGATGGCGCGAGAAGGGTGGAACATGGCTGAGGACAGGATAATGGAGGAAAGGGTTAGGAAATGTCTCATGTCCCTAAAGTTAAACAAGTCAGAATGACCAGAAGGCATGCACCCTAGGGTGTTGAGGGAACTGGCAGAGGAACTGACAGGTTCTCTGGTGGACCTGTTCAGCAGCTCTTTGATATAGAGTTAGCACGTCAAGAATGGAGAGTCATGCATGTGATACCGTTTCATAAGAATGGGCCCAGGGATAACCCAGTGAACTACAGGTTGGTCAGTCTGACCTTCATTGTGGGTAAACTCATGGAGACCATTCTTAAGGAAAGAATAGTGGAGCTGCTAGAAGCCAAAAGGCTACAGGATAAGAGACAGCATGGGTTCATGTCGGGGAGGTCCTGTCAAACCAACCTGATTAACTTCATTGACTGGCTGTTGAGAGTGGTGGGCAAGGGTCAGGGGGTTGACATTCTGTATCTGGATTTCAACAAGGCCTTCGACTCAGTGTCACACAAGAGCTTGATCAGGAAGTTGGAGGACCTAGGAGCAGGAACCAAATTAGCCAAGTGGGTGGCAAATTGGCTTAGTGGCATGACCCAGAGGGAAGTGATGCTGGTGGGGGAGGGGGACGCTCAGGTACAAGAGAGGTTACAAGTTGTGTCCCACCGAGGCCACTGCTCAGACCAGTGTTGTTTAATGTGTTCATAAATTACATCAAAAGATAGAGTTAAAGGTAAGATCTGCCTTTCTGAAGACAACACCAAGCTCTGTGGGAAGGTGGAATCAGATGAAGGGGTACAGAACCTGAAAGAGTATCTAGCTAGCTGAAGAGGAGAGGTAGAGCATTTTGCAGCTGAGGTTCAATGCAAGGAAGTGGAAGGTCATGCACATAGAAAGGAGGAATCTGAATGCATAGCACAGTCTAGGGGGGATCAGGGTCACTGAAACAGATGAGTAGTACTTGGGGATAACTATCACAATGGACCTTAAACAGGTCACACAATGTAGGAAGGCAGTGGCCAAGGAAAAGAGAATGCTAGGCTGCTTCACTTCCAGTGATGTCAGCTGCGGGAATGGCTGCCTGAAGTACAAGCTCTGCTTTACCACCCCCTAAATCAGTTCTTTAACAGTAGAGTGGTTCCTGACCATATGGCGGGATCAGGAAAAAAGACTAAAATCACAGCAACACAGCTAGCCCTGGCTTCTCCGGCTTTCAGCGCACACACTCACAAGCAGAAAACAGTGTGGCCTCCTTTTCAAAATCACAACCCGGTGGCAACCCCATGGACATTATGAATGACTGCATTTTAGCAGAGCTATTGGTGTTTTGCACAGAAATTCAGGACATGCTGGCAGGGACGTAGCAGGAAATTAAAACTGTAAAGCATGCTCATCAGGACATAGAACAGGCTGCCTCTTTCCTGGCAGATCGAATGGACCATGTGGCAGACCTTCTGCTACACCGTCATCACCACCGAGTACAAATGGATAGCGAACTGCAGAACATAGAGGGTTAGCTCAGATTCAAAAACCTTAGAGTATATGGCATTCCCGAAGGAGTGGAGCGACCCAAAAATCACTGACTTTGTGCAACAACTGCTAGCCTCCTTACAATTACCCCCTCCCAACCTGGACCTTGAGCTCTAGAGAGTCCACAGAGCTTTGGGCCAGAAACCAGGGTATCCTTTGTGCTCAATGATTGTCACATTTTTGCATTACCAAGCAAAGGAGATGGTACTATTGCAGGCATGGAAGCAGAAAAAAAAACGTGCTTTTTCAGGCTAAGCAGATTTACATAGACAATGATTATGTCCCCATAATGCAACAAAAGCAAAAAGTTTACACCCATTACCTCAGAGCTCTCAAACAAGCCAATCTGAAATTTCAGACACCCCATGCTAAGAAGTTCAGGGTCCCATATCCAGAGAAAGAAACTGTCACCTTCACCCCAGAAATGGCTAAGGCCAACTTAGAATACTGGCACATTCTAGTTCAGTTTTCCCCGAGACAACTACAATGTCCCAGGAAGGACCACTGAGAGAGATGCTCTCCATCCTCATCCCAACAGACACAAACCCCAGAGGGACCCGCATCATTGGAGGGATGAACCTGCCATTCACAGGAGTCTCTCAAGCAAGTCATGGCCCTGTTACAACAGTTTAAGCAGTATGTTCAACATCAGCTTGATAACTCCTGTGACCCAGTGATATTTTCCACCATATGGAGCATGTGCTGACCGGAACTTATAGAATGGATTTTGGCACTACAGATCTTAAGCTTGTTTGTGAGACAATTGGGGGGATTTCTATGAGTGACTGGGAGAGAAAGATGGGGAAGGGAGCCCCAGACCTGCTCTGGCACATTTCCCTAAGCTGTCTCATTATGCAGGTGTACAGCATCACCCTTGACCTGATGAGCAAGTTAGTAGCAGAATACCAAACTATAGTCAGAGCACTTCTGGTCTTTTAAGCCTTTCAGGAGCTCTGCTTCTATATAGTGTTTGACCTCTAGCAGGCTATGGCCACTTCTTTTTGTTTATTTATTTATTCTAGAATTATACAACATTTGAGCTAAAAGCTCATTTACAGATGTTCTGCATCAGGGTACAGACAGATAAAACATAGAAACATAATATAATTACATAAAATACAAATTAACAATAAAACTGAGAGCATAGCTTTCACATACAAGGTAATTACTCTTGGTTGCAGAATAGTCAATTAATGTTAACAGTGAGCTGAGATTATCACAACAAAGGTATCTTTATAATTTGGAGGTAGGAGCAAAAAGGTAGTAGGAGTAAGTAGGGTCAAGGGGGAGACAGACAAGTATGGCTGGGAGCAGCTTAGCCAGGTCTTGTTGGTGTGTGCAGGTAGGGGAGAAGGAGCAGCTAGAGATAAGCCTCATCTTGGATTATGGAGGGGAGATTAGGGACCGCAGCCACACTTGGCATTGTTGCTCACCAGGAGGGCCTTCAGATTTGTCTTAAATTGTCCAAGCTGGGTGCAGGCCAGTGGGTCAGGGCAGAGTGAGTTTATCCATTTAGGAGCTCTATATGCAAAGGATCACTGACCATGCGTGGTCCAGTGAAAGGGGATATTCAGCGCCTGATTACCCTCACTTCTGGTAGGCCTGGCACTGTTGTTGGAACGCAGGAGGCTGAGCAGCCCAGGAGTGATGTATCCCATAATGGACTTTTTGGCAATTAGGCAGGTTAAGTATTTGATTCTGCAATCTAGGTTGAGCAGCCCGATATGTGAATAGAATTTCAGCACCATCTAATACTGAGGGGGCATTGGGTGGCCCTGGTCCTGGCACTCACTGCAGGCAGGTGGCCAGTGCTAGTGCCACCTACCATCCTCTTTATTTTGCAATGGCCTTAATATTTTCTGGGCAGCCTTCCCATGCAGCTAAGGTAGTTACTCAATTGGCACACATTTTTGGGAACTGATGAGCAGCTGCTGTACTCATGAGCCAGTTTGAAAAATAGATCTAGTGCTTCCACAGTGTCTGTAGTCCTTCAGATCACCAGATGCCTGCTGGACCAGTGGTGTCCTGAACTATTACTCATCCCTTTCTCCCCAGCCTGCACTGTAGGGGGGCCTGTCCCTGTCCCTGTTTCCCTCTTAGCCTTTAGCCCCAAGTAATGTCAAGCATCCTATTTTTTACTTTTTTTCCTACTTCTGATTGCTTCAGGGACAGATTCCATGCCTGGATCACAATATGAAAGTTCCCTCGTGTTTCCATTTGTTGGATGTCCTTATTTTGAACTCTAGCAGACTACACACATCAGAACTACAACTCTGATTTTATAGACCATTTTTTTGCACTGACTGCTTTGTAATAGGTTGCAATGGGAGCCCAGGCCTCGTAGCCTGGCCTATTCCCAAGTGAAGCTTTCCATCAGTCTCTAGCTAGGGGCAATTTGGTTATATGCCCCTCCCTTGGAAGGACACTTTTTTCTTGGACTTCCAGGACAGTTGGCTACTTTATCTATGAAACTGCTTTTCTGTGGTTTTGTAGACACCCAGTTGGGGCACACTATTACTATTATATCTTTTTTGCTTTTCCCACTGCTGGTGCATGGTTAGTTGTAGGTAGGGATGGGTTGTGGTGGTTGGGAAGAGGAACAAAGTGATATATGCTGCCCAGACATTAGTGACCCAAACTAAGATTAAGGCACTACCTTCTGGTTATTTACTATGGCCACAACCACTAAACTACTCTCTTCTTGAAAATGGGATTCATAATCCTGTTAATAGGTTCAGGATCATCCAGATGCTCCACCGTGAGAGGGCAAAGCTCATTTTCCTCCAAGAAACCCATCTCATGTAAACCGAACATCTCAAATTTGAGAAGCATGGGTACAATGTATTGGGTTCCTCTTCCCACACATTGGGAAGAAGACATGGTGTACTGATTCTAGCATGTAAGGTGCTCCATCTACAGATTTATGCTGTCATACAAGATATAGGTGGCTTCTATGTGATAGTAGTGGCTACTTTCTATGGCAACCCTATTGCTCTAGCAAATCTTTATATACCCCCTGGCTCCAGTAAGGATTTGGTTTAAGCCTTTTTTTAATAAACTGTTCCCCTTAATTCAAGGGCATCTACTTGTAGGGGCTGACTTTAACTCCACTTTACATCCCAAATCTGAATGCTTCCAATCCCCACCTAAATTGCTTCCAATCCCCATCTAAGTTGTCAGTGTCAGCGACTCAGCAGGTAGCACACTCACCTCTGAGGCTGGGAGATCAGAAGGCAGTGGGTTCTATCCCCACACCAGGCACTTGTGTTGAATGCCAATACTGACACTGTAGTGCAGCATGAGGGAGGTGCTGCATTCCTGAGGTGCCATCTTTCAGAGGAGACATAAAACCGAGGTCCCATCTGTGTGTTCTGGTGGTAGTTCAGGTGGATGCTAAAGATTCCATGGCAGTTCTCAAAAAGAGTAGGAGAATTTCCCCGGTGCCTTGGCCAAATTTCCCCCCATTCACTAAAAATACCATCAGCATCTTAATCTGGTTCAAAGTCAGTTAGCATTCATTTGTATCTCCCTTCCCTGGATCATGCCTGAAAATAGTCAGAATCTGTCCAATACACTTACCCGGTCAACAAAAACGAAATAAATAAATAGGAACTTTCAACTCCAAAGGTATATGAAAACCACATTTGAGCATCTTGTTTTTTAGATGTCTGCCACCACCTTCATTCCCACTTAGCTGAGCAAATGTATATTCCTCCCACCATCACATCTCGGCGAGAATGGACTATCTTTTTATCCAGTCCGAATATGTTAATGCATTACAGTCAGTGCACCATGGCACTATCCACTTAGAAACATAGAAAATGAAGGCAGAAGGAGATCATTGGTCCATCAAGTCTACCCTTGTGTTTGTTAGGTAATTATATCACTTGTCAGACCATGTCACTCTTTTTGTGGAGCTACAGTTGGGGAAAGCTATCAAATTCTCAGATTGGAGGTTTAATCTGGCATTTCTCTCAGATAAATCCCTATTAGAACAGATGAAACCTGGATTCCAAGAATCATCCAAGAAAACTCAATACACCCTGTAGACTCCTCTGTATTGTGGGGTACACTGAAAACAATATAAAGAGCAAATAAACAGCGTAATGCTTCTCACGAGAAAAAAAGCACTAGAGGCTAAACCTCAACACATACAATCCACTCTCTCCTCCCTCAAAATTTTCAGAATGCAGGAGGGGAGCATTTGGTTACCCCACCCCCAAATACTCCTGCTCAAAAAAGACATACAGAAAATTCCAGATTTTAAAGAGCAGCAGGCCTAGTTTCACATGAGGCATAACTATTATGGGAGAGTAGGCACAGGGCTCAAACTCTGGTATATTGCCTCCATGTTAGACGGACCCATGCAAGTTCACTTGGGAACATAAGCAAGAGGCTGGTAAGGACAGAGGTCTGGGGTTATATTCTGTTTTAACTGAAATATTTGAATAGTTTTGTACATGAAACTAGTTCTATGTGTTAAAAATTACTACTTTGAGTTAGAACTGTTACTTGGGCTGTGATATTGTAACTTTTGAGGCTTGGGAACACTTGTTTGGCAGTGATAATTAGAGTGAAATTTAAATGTGATGTTTGTCTGGTGTTGGGGGAGGGGAAATTAACAGGAATCACCTTGTCTTTCATTGTTCACTGGGAACATAAGCAGGAGGCTGGTAAGGACAGAGGTCTGGAGTTATATTCTGTTTTAACTGAAATATTTGAATAGTTTTGTACATGAAATTAGTTCTATGTGTTAAAAATTACTACTTTGAGTTAGAACTGTTACTTGGGCTGTGATATTGTAACTTTTGAGGCTTGGGAACACTTGTTTGGCAGTGATAATTAGAGTGAAATTTAAATGTGATGTTTGCCTGGTGTTGGGGGAGCGGAAATTAACACGAATCACCTTGTCTTTCATTGTTCACTTGGGAACATAAGCAGGAGGCTGGTAAGGACAGAGGTCTGGGGTTATATTCTGTTTTAACTGAAATATTTGAATAGTTTTGTACATGAAATTAGTTCTATGTGTTAAAAATTACTACTTTGAGTTAGAACTGTTACTTGGGCTGTGATATTATAACTTTTGAGGCTTGGGAACACTTGTTTGGCAGTGATAATTAGAGTGAAATTTAAATGTGATGTTTGCCTGGTGTTGGTAAGAGCCCTCCCACCCATCCTGTTTTATAGGCTTTCTTAAATACTGAAAAGCCACTGGGAGTTGGGATTGAAGGGTTGTGTATTTCTGTTTGGGACTGAAATTCAAAGCAACAGGAACTGGTGGGCCTGTGACATCATACGGTACCTGATGTCTGCATACACACACTGTTAGTGGGACTGGACACGCACTGGACTGTATGTGTTTGTGAGACTTGGGAACTTTATTGGTGGGGTTGAAATTGGGTTTGTAAATAACTGCAGTCAGTATAGAGAGAAACTGTATTCCAGGGGGAAGGGACTGAGAAAAGGGGATGTGCCATTATAAATAGAGGGGGACAAACAGGGTGGCCATATTCCACCATGGCAGGCATCTTTGAAAGGGTTGTAGGCTGCACAGGCTGTGGGATGGCAATAATTCTCAATTGGGCCTGGAGAGAGGGAGGCTGCCCACTCTGTAGACAGCTATCTTGTATCAGGAGTGAGGTATATTGGTTAAGGAGTAGCTGGGGAGCTGGGGGAGGATGTCCAAGGATAAGGGTGTGTATATGGGCAGCAGAAGGGTGGGTCTGAGGGAGGCCGCCAACGCCTGAAATTACAGGACGTTATGTTACAGCAAGCAGGAGGGGGATATTAGGACAGAGGACCTTAGATAGGGATGTTGACGCTAAGGGGAAAGCATATGGGGTGAACATTCCGAATACAAAGAGAGTGGAGGGGGAAGAGTCAGGAGGGGCTGTTGTGGGGAAGCCTAGTAGAGCAGACATTGAGAAGGGAGGGGCTGTTGTGGGGAAGCCTAAAACAGCAGACAGTGGGAAGGGAGCTCCTAAGGAGAACAGAGCAAGAGGGGAAAAAGAGGGGCAGTTTAGAAGTGCAGTCAGAGGAAACTCAGGTTACTTGATGGAGGCTGACATAGAGTGTCACAATAAATTTGAGCTACTAAGCAACCTAGAGGGGGAGGAAGGGGTTGGTGGAAATGAGGAAACTGATACAGAGGCCGGGGGGAGGGAGTCGGATACCCATAGGGCATTACAGACCGGCAATGGAAAGGATAGAAATAGTCCCAGAGGGAGAAGGGGAAACATAAATGTTAAGCAGATGGGGGAGATGCAACATATTGCAGACATGAAGGAGGAGAGCATGACTGGAGAGAAACCGGGAGACAAGGAGGTGGGAGAGGAGCCCCCCTTGAGCAGAGGGGTCAGTACCAAGGCTGGGACCCTAGCTAAAGGGGACCCACAGAGAGCCTCTGGAGGCAGGGGTACTATTACAAGGGGGGAGGATGGCAGTGTGGGGGAAGGGGAAACCATCAGGGCCAGGATAAATGGTTCGGATAAGAGAGGGTTAAAGGGGACACCTATTCAGAGGGGGTCTGAGTTAAGTGGGCAAAATAATGAGGGAGGCAGAAAGGGGAGGGTGACAAGGGGGACTCTAATAAGGCAGGAAGACTCCCTTGGAATTGAGATCACAAATACAGGGGGGATGGGGGGCTGAGAGGGCATAATGAGGTAACCATAAGGATGATGGCAGTGTTAAGGTTCTGTTATTGGGAGACTCGATGATTAGGGGTATCCAGTAGGGGGATGGGGGGTGGATGCCAGCCGGGTGAAGATAGTGAGTATCTCTGGGCTGACAGTGCACAGAGCAAAGTTCATGGTGTATGAACTGGTTAGGGATTGTGGAGGAAACCGGATTTCCGCATTTGGGAACTAATGATCTAGAGGGAAATAGCATTTTGGAAATCCAAGCAAGGTTCCAAGAACTTGCCAGAGTCTGTCGGATAATGGATGCAACATTTCTTTTCGGAGATATTGCCAGTACCAAAGGCCTCAGTGGAGAAAAAAATGAAGATTACAGAGGTTAATGACTGGCTCAGGAAGTGGGGTGAAGAGAGTGGGTTGGGGGTGTTAGGGAACTGGAAAGGAGTTTGGGTGAATAAGGGACTGTATGCCAAGGACAGGCTTCATCTTGCCTCATTAGGGAAGGAAGCCCTTAAACAGGGGATGGCTGACTACATTCAAGAAAGGTGGGGTTTAAACTTGTGAGGGGGGAAGGGATAAAGGAGGCGCTGACCAGAAGCCCTCTCCTCCAGATGAGGGGAGTAGCCTTAAAACCCAAGGGGGGAGGGGAGAAACAGACTGGGGCTGGAGGGTTCAGGAGGAGCAGAGGGAGAATGGAAGTATAAGGAACCTGGGTGGGGTTCGACAAAGGGGATCAGGGATAAGGGTTGGGGGTTGGTGTTAGTAAATGCCAGGAGCTTGGGAAACAAGTTGCCAGAGTTCCAGGCCATGCTGTTCGAGGGGGGGTGGATGTGGCGGTAGTCACGGAGACGTGGGCCAACAAAAACCATGACTGGGACCTAAATGTGCGGGGATACACTATGCTTAGGAAGGATAGAAAGGAGGGCAGGGGGGGTGGAGTGGCTATGTTCATAAGAGATGACATAGTAATTGCTAGGATAGAAGAGGCAGAGGGAAACGTGGAGGCCTTATGGGTCACCCTACGATCCCCAGCAGGAGATAAGGTCAACCTGGGTGTAGTATATAGGCCCCCCAGGATGAGTGATGTTCTAGGGGATGGTTTGCTGGACAACATCATTGCCCAGTGTGGACCAAAAGGGGAAGGAGTGGTGTTGATGGGGACCTTAATATGCCAGGTACAAAACTGGGGTACCATGTCTCCAAGGTGGCCAAGGAGCAGAGGCTGCTGGATGGCTTCCAGGATGTGTTCTCACACAGCATGTGATGGAGCCCACAAGGGAGGGCATGTCCTGGACATGGTTCTGGCAGATGGGGATCTGGTAAGGGACCTGGTTGTGAGGACCCCTGACTGGGAGCGACCACAATACTGTCTGATTTCAAATAAACATGGGGGGAGGGGGTGAAATCTAGGACACTGGCAGTGGACTTCAGGGGGGCAGACTTTGTGGGCTTGGGAAGTATTCTCAAGGATCACTTGAAGGGGATTACATCAATGACAAGCGTGGAAAGGAGATGAGAGGTCATAAAATGGGGACTTCATGAGGCAGTCAGAATCTGCGCTAAGTTGAAACGTAAGGGAGCAAGGTCACATAAACCATGCTGGTGGTCCAGTGAGGTACAGGTAGCGGTCAGAGAAAAGAAGGCGGCCTACAAAAATATAAAACAACAAGAGGGATAGGGATAAGGAAATGTACCATCTTGTATCTAGAAAAGTCACCCAGATGGTGAGGGAGCAAAGTCCAGTAAAAGCAGCGGCTGGACAGGGATACGTGGAGGGGAAAAGGGGTTCTTCCAGTACATTGGGGAGTGGAAAAAAACTAAGGGCCATCTCAGCAGATTGAGATCAGAAGGAGGGTGGGTGGAAGAGGAGGGACCAGGCAGAGGTATTTAACGAGTACTTTGCCTCTGTGTTCACTAGGGAGGGGATGGGATATCTACAAAGCAAGGCATGATGGGGATAGAAGCTGCAGTGAGGATCAGGGAGCAACAGAAATGGAGCAAGAGGAGGAGAGGTACTCTAGGGGTGTCACATCTGGATAAGGATAAAAAGGCCAGTAAGGTGGAGGGGACGGATAATGCTATCTCCACCAAAAGGGTGTGGTTAGCCCTCAAGGCCCTAAAGAAAGACAAATCTCCAGGGCTGGATGGCATTCATCAGAGAGTACTATGGGAATTGGTGGACATACTGGCTGCACCCCTGGTGGAGCTCTTCAACAGGTCACTTGAGACAGGGAGGGTACCTAGGGATTGGCGAGAGGCACATGTGGTGCCAATCCATAAAGGGGGGTCAAGGGAAGTACCAGGTAACTATAGACCCATCAGCTTGACCTCGGTGGTGAGAAAATTAATGGAGAGTATACTAAAGGAACAATTGGGGGTGTACTTGGAGGAGGTGGGAGGTCTGGATAGTCGGCAACATGGGTTTGTGCCAGGTAGATCATGTCAAACCAACCTTGTGGAGTTCTACGAATGGGTAACATCAGAACTGGACAGGGAAAGCCTGTGGATGTATTATTCTTGGACTTCAGCAAGCTTTGACTCTGTCCCCACAATGGTCTGGTGGAGAAACTGATGGGGTTAGGAGTAGGCTCTTTGATGGTCAGATGGATTGAAAACTGGCTAGCTGGATGCACCCAGAGAGTAGTGGTCTGTGGGAGCTCTGAACCCTAGAGAGGTTGGTCGTGGTACCGGAGGCTCGGTCCTGGGTCCGATCCCTGTTTAATGCATATATTGGACATCAGGAGGGTATAGGGTGTGAAATTAGTCCTTCGCTGATGACTCCAAGATGGGAGCAGTAGTGGAGGGAGAAGAGGGAGGTTGGCCCTGCAAGGGGACCTGGACACCCTGGAAAGCTGGGCTCACACATGGAAATTAAATTTCAATATCACCAAGTGCAAGATGTTGCATCTTGGGCGGGGAAACCCTAAACACAGGTACACCCTGGGAGGGGAGGCGCTGGAGGCCTCAATAGGGGAAAAAGACCTAGAGGTCATGGTGGATGCATGTATGAATAACTCTGAGCAGTGCAGGAGAGCAGCTAGCAAGGCAAACAGGATGTTGGGATGCATCGTAAGGGGGATCACCTCTAGGAGCAAGGAAGTGATTCTCCTGCTGTACAATGGACTGATTAGACCACACCTTGAGTACTGTGTACAGTACTGGAGACCACACTTGAAGAGGGACATACAGCTCTTGGAGAGGGTACAGAGGAGGGCAACTAAGATGATACGAGGGCTAGGGGATTTGAGGTATGAGAACAGACTTGAGGAGCTCTGCCTGTTTTCATTGGAGGAGAGGAGAGATGGGGGGACATGATTGAGGTCTTCAAGTACCTCAAGGGAATAAATAGGGTAAACATGGAGGGGATCTTTAGACTAAAGCAGGGAGGTATCACCAGAGGGCATGGTTTGAAGTTGGTAGGTGGGAGGGGTGAGGGGGGAAAAGAGGAGGAGTTTTTTCACTGAGAGGGTGGTTGGCCCTTGGAATGCACTGCCTGGTGAGCTGGTTCAGAGATACACAGTAAAGGGCTTCAAGAGAGGGTGAGACAGACACAGAAAGTGGATGTATCAGATGATGGCCTGTCCCAGGGGGGTGGGGATGGATGATAGGGGTTTCTGGAACACAAGGGAGGGAAGGGCCTCGGCACACAACTAGGGATCTGAGGTTCGAGCAGACTCGATACACTGTAAGGCCTAATCTGCTGGCAAATAGTATTTTAGTAAGTATTATTCAGCTGAAGGACCCCCAAATAAACCACCTAACCCATAAACATCACAAAATAGAAAATATCTTATGGAACTTCTATCAGAAATTATATACCACTTGCTCATGTGCGACCGCTAGCCAAGATGGCTGCTTAAGTTTAAAACGTTCCAGCATTATACTATCATCTGATGGCATCAACTGTTAAAAATAGCAATCACAGAACAAGACCTACCTCTGCTGATTTAGTTCATCTTACCTGTTTATTTGATACTTCTCTTGAGTAAAACAGCTGTCGAGTACTGAAATTAATGCTGTTTACAGGATCGCCTCAGAGTGAACCCACTCAGGTGGGAAAATAGCTGCCACGATGGAAAGCCAAAAATCAACAAAAGGCAGTGTCTTCAAAGAAATAAATGCTATGCTGTGCACATTAATACATAATATACATATTAGAAAAAATGTTAAAGTCTTAGAGGAGTGCATGGAGGTGCTCAAAATCAGAGTGGCAAACCACAAACTGTTCACTACTAGAATGGATACTAAAAGATTCATTCAAGGGGACCGGACACAATACCTTGAGCAACAAATACAAATGCTATGGTGAAAGGTTGATGACCAAGCGAATAGGGGCAGGTGGAACAATGTCCGCATTGTCAGCGTCCCAGAGGTCACAGAAGATAAAGATGTGAAAACATTTCTTCAGATTGCTTGCTTAAGATGCTGGTCCACTATTGGGACTACTCACTTGAAACTGAGAGAGTTAATGTCACCCTGGGCCCTCAATGGGGATAAGTGCCCCCCAAGAACTATACTGGCTTTATTCCTGTGATTTAGCATTAAAGAACAGGTGCTGCAGCTGGCAAGGGAGAAGGGTACATTGCAATGGTATGGCCACCAAATCCATATATTCCAAGACTTTTCAAAGGACTTAGCCAACTGTAGAAGTGCTTATAGGCCATTAAAGAAAGAGTTAGCCTGACTGAACATTCAATATGCCATGTCATACCCAGCAACCCTACAAATACATTAGGATGGTAAATGGCTTTCGTTCACCACCCTAATAGAAGTGGAACATTTTCTGAAATGAAGGTGCTCAGTATCTGGGAAAAAAAGCTGAACAGAAGAAACAGCCACCCCCATCATAGCAACTTCACAGAGTGCCACGTACCATTCTGAAGCCTCAGTCTCCACTTTTTCAGGACACGAGAAATCAGTCCATTGGTACTGAACACAGAGAACAGTGACAGACAATTAAGCCAAAGAGGTAGACGCCCAAGCTGCAAGATCAAACACCCCACAGCCAGCAGGAGTATCTCCCAGGAGGATCAGGAAGCTGAGGGTCCCACTACTCTACTATAGAATGAAGCCCTTCCTCCTCTGAGTAGGAACCACAGAACAAGATGGCAAGAGACCTGGAGTTCAAAAGATGGCAAGAGACTTGGAATTCACAAGTCTGGAACCCACCACTGTCTGTCTTGCGAGTGACAACCAGACAGACACGAATACAACTTCTGCCATGACCACCAACGATGAGATCTTCTTATGCCAAGTTGACCTGGTGAAATCATGAGACTATATGAAACCCTAGCAGGGTTCAATTTCAGTGCCTTGAAGACTGAGGTGCTGCTATTTTTTTTTCCTTTTTGAGAAGTAAAAGCCTTTGTTCACTTTCCAGTGGACCAGAAATGTAATTAAATAGCTAGGGTACATCTTACAAAAAGACTAGAACTTCTAAATTTGGAACCAACCACAAATGTTACCCAGAAAGACTTGTACAGTTGGTCTCACTTTACCTTTGGGTTTCTCAAAAGGGTTGAAGTGATCAGACGAAATGTTCTCCATTGAATATTATGTATTTCTTCAAATATTGCCCCTCATACCTGAAAAAATTTACTTTCAGTACTGGGATAAATATATTTCTCATTTTCTCTGGGAAGGGGTGTGCTCCAGGGACAGATTTTCAGTTTTGCAGCTGCCCAGAGATGGGGAAGGGGAGGTAAACCTCTTAAAACTGTGCAACTATGCCAAAGCAGCCCACTTGAGGACAGTTTTTCTATAGAGTACTAGCGCTTACACATTAATCGTGTGTGGAATTTTCAAATTCCAGTGTAATGGAATGTTGCAGAAATTTCAAACTTCCATTGGGATTCTGCTGAATTTTGTCAGAATTTATTTATTTATTTATTAGCTTTTGGTAACCGGGTAAGTGCGCTAGGCAACAGACCTGCCTATTTTCAGGCACGACCCGGAGATTAATGAAATGGTGGAATTCCACAGTAGAATAATGCAGATTTTTTTTTTTTTTGCTTAATTTCCATGTAATTAGAGTCTGTAGATTGCAATATTTTCTGCAGAAAAATTGTTGCAGAATGATTTTCCATGGAAATATGCTGTTCTGCAGAATATAATCCAGTGGATCACAGCAGCAGGAATTCCACAGAAGTACCAGCAAAATTCTGGCAGAAATTCTGCCAGTGGAATGTTCATTCTGCCCTAATTTTGCCATCAGAATTCCTCATTCCACACAGCTCTATTACACATCCCACTGGAAGAACACTGAATTTATTCTTAATATAAAGTATGGTCAAACATTGTTAAATGTAAAAATCTATCATTTTATAGGCTTGTACCATTGATGTGGCATCACGATGTTGATAACCCATCAATGGTGTCGCATGATAGGCCTATATCCATTTATGTGGAATCATATTGTATATGAGGTAATGTAGAATTAAGACACTGTATCTTTAAAAAGCTTTTAGGAATGAACTTACACAAATAGTCTCAATTGTTCTACTGGCTAGGGTGGATGGTATGTCTCAAGATAAGGGAGACAGGTATATAGCCCAAGAAGACATACAATATCCCACTGTGATTTTCCATGACAGGGAAAGATACTGTAGTGACCTAGGGGTCAGAGGTCAAGCCAAATGCATGGACCAGATGTCACTGGGGTTGACAAGAAACCTGACATGGAAAACAGTGACACCTACAGGGAAAGGTAAACTGTTGCACCCTATCACACAGGAGGTGTGGCTTGAAAATGACCAACATGTATTTATGAGACACACATTTTGAACTCAGAGCAGCTGAAACACAGTTTAGCTGGAAGTCAGACAGTCTGTCCAGCTGGCACATACTTGAACACCAGAAAGTATATGTGTGTAGGCCTGTAAAAATCTCTAAAACCAGACCTGAGTGTGTGGTAATTAGACTCTTCAAGTACTGAACAGGAAATTCTGATTTTTAAGTCAGAATTTTGGAAACCAAGACTTTTTTTTTTACCAAGGAAAGCATCTGAAGTATTTTTAAAAAGTATATTCAGAGGAACTGACTTAGAATACAACCTTGCTACAAGATTGTTGCTGAAGGACTCATCTCTACAAGGACATTTAAAATCTTGTCTGGACTCAACATCAAAACAAGTTTAGAATACCCATATCTAGTGTTTTCTGTAAACCATTCATTATTACTTTTGATATTGTTTGCATTTCAAAGTTATTCCAAACTGTAGACTTTTCTGTATTGCTTTTATGTTAAGTAAAGTTAAGTTGGCCTGTTAGTCAAATGGATCCTCCCTGCCTTTGACTATGCCGACATAGTCTTCAGTGCTGCCCCACCACCTCTCTTGCTAAACTGGATGTCCTTTCCCATGCTTTTTGTCGGTTCGCCTCCAACTCCCCTCCTGCTAACTCATCACTGTGATCTCTACTCCACCCTCTCTCTCCAGTCACTTGCACAGAGGTGCTCCTCCCACTGCTCTACCTTCATAGCCAAGTATAGGTTTGGATCTCTTCCTACATATCACACCTCCCTCTCAATACAACTCTCGCTCTAGCTGTTCCTGCACCTTTTCTCTCCCTCGTATCTGAACCTCTTCTGGTAAGCTCTCTTTCTCTTAAAAGTTTCCCTTCCTCAGGAATAGTCTCCCCCTCCCAACCAGTCTTTCACCCTCCTTCCACTATCTCAAGTGCCTTCTCAGACCAACACCAGTCATCTCCTGCAGCTGTACCCCTCCCTAGCCTGGGACCACATTATGCCTCAATTCCTTTCCTGTGTAGGACATACCACTGTACATTTGTAGCACTTTTCACTGTATTTACTATATTTATTGTATATAGTTTATTATTTGTATCTATTCTGCATATAGTTTCCAAGTTCACAAATGACTGTACATAATTCCTAGCTTTCTTTTTTTTTTTAACATGGCATTCTTTCTGTCTCCTTCTGTGGAGCTGGCAGCCAGTCATCCGGCCACCAGCACCTGCATACTCAGACCTGGTCTGGACAGTGACACACTCTCTTCCACACAGGCTGGCACACAGAGTCCCCCCGACCTTGGGGGACCTGGATCCTGATACCTGGGGGGACGCACCTCTCGTGTCTGGGGGTGAAGCACATGGCCATCAGCCACCACAACTGCCCAGCAATTTTCTTTCATTTTTCCTCCCTCAGAGCCAGTCGTGCAATGGCATCCATATACTTACATGCTGCCACCCACCGTGCTCCAGCCCTCAACTGTGCACACTACCAACAGTGCCCCTGGCCTCTGCCAGTTGCCGCTGCAGAGTGGCGTGATCTCCCTGCCACCCCAGAGGAAGGAGAGCAGCCACAGGACACTCAATCCTCCCTCTCCTCTGCCAACCTCTGTCCCGAGTCCACTCTCAAACCCGGTTGCCTGTGTGGTGCAAGGTGTGGCATCCAGCGCCTCAACCCTCAGCACCACCAGGCAGGCCCCTAGCTTTCTTTTTTACTGTACTTTCTTGTCAATGCATGTTATTGTGTTATAGTTGCTGTTGTATCCATTCACCCTCCTGTCACCTCCTTCCCCGGATAGCACCTGGAAATGAGCGCTGGCTCATGGTGCCTTTCACGGTTATCAACCTTTAAATAAATAAATAAGTAAACTTTTATGATTTTCTTATCAACTCTACCTGGGGTCTGATTGTGTGATTTAACATTTTAAACAGAAGGGTTTGAAAAGACTGTTTTCCTGAAAGATAGAACCACTCGGCTATTGTATAAAACTACTTAGGCAAGATGTACCCAGTGGCCGTGGTGGGAATCAAATACAGAAAGTAGTGCAGAGTCAAGGGAACTCAAAACTACAGACTCCACCCTCCCACTGGGAAAAGAAAGGTAGGGAAGTCTTCCTGAACCCTTACTCCTGCTCACAAGTTCTTAAAAGGGGGGATCCTCTCTGCAAACAGGAGGTCCTGCCGGGCTGCCCGAGGTTTGGGGGCCAGGGGCTCATGACAGATTTGGTGCCAGCTAGTGGGATGTTGAATGGTCTTGCAAAACCTTCACACAATCAAGGGCAGAATTTGGAAAGGGGAAAAAGAAATTTGGTTGCAGACAAAAGACCCTATCCTGTTTGAATTTTTTTTAAAACAGACTAGTGTAGATAGAAGAATGTCTATCCGGTACAACAAGATGAACCTGGAACAACTGAGGAAGATCTCTGGGGATAAGGGCACTCCTAGTGAAAACAAAAATAAAAGGCAACTCACAGAGGCCCTTCTGACAACTGAGATGGCGGATGTGCCACGCCACTTAGAGCCACAGGTGGTGACTTCAGAGGTCCAGAGCCCAGAGGAGAAGGAGCCATCTACAGACCAAGATTTTGAGATGAGGAGGCTGTGGATGCAGGAGAAACAACTTGAGAGTGGGCAAAAAAGGTTTGAGATGGATAAAAAGTGGTTTGAGATGGAAATGAAGGATCAACGGCAACAGAAACAGACTGAAGAAAGGCAGTGCCAGGTGGAGGCAGAAGAAAGGCAGCACCAGATGGAGGCAGAAGAACAGCAGTGCCAGAGGGCACATGAGCTGAAAAAGCTGATGCTCCAACTGACACCAACCCCTGAGCAGGTAAGAGGTGGAGTTGGGTTACAACCTCTAGGACTGGAGTATAAGTTAAATTCAAAATTAATAGCCAAGTTTAAAGAGGGAGAGGATATGGACATGTTTTTAAATTCATTTGGAAAGGTCTGTATCCAGGCCAATCTGCCCAAAGAGACCTGGAACTTTTACCTGTCTCCACTAATTATTGGCAAGGTGAGGAAAGCATTGGGGCAGATGGACAATGTTGAAAGTAAAGATTTTGACAAGTTAAAAACTACTTTATTAAAAAAATATGGTCTGAACCCTGATGCATACAGACCAAAGTTCCGGAAACTCCGAAAGTGGCTGAAAATGAGCTTTGAGGAGGTAGCCACAAAACAGCATCAATATTTAAAATGTTGGTGGGATGGGGTGAAAGCAGATTCTGTTGAAGCTATTGAAGGGGTGGTATTGCTTGAACAGTTTTATTGGATTTGCTTGCCTGACTTAAAGCTTTGGCTAGAGGACTGAGATTCTAAGACTGCCAAAGAGGCTGCAGAGATGGTAGAGCGCTATGATCAAAGCAGGGCTGCTCCCAAAGGAAATGCAATGGCGAAAGGGAAAAGTGGGCATTTTGGGCAACCAAAAACCATGGCACCCCTGCAAAAAGAAGGGACTCCCCAGGTGCCCAAAAGGGAGGTTGGGGGCAAGAATCATGATGAATGCTGGTATTGTCACCAGATAGGCCATCTGTCTAGGCAGTGTTCTAAGAAAGCCCAGAAGGTAAAAGGGCCTGTGCAACTGGAGACAATAGCCCACTGAATTGCTGATGCTCTCCCTGACAATATGAGGTGGCACATTCACCAAGTCGCAGTGAATAGTGTACAGACTATGGGGTTAAGGGATACAGGAGCATATCTTACCCAGGTGAAAGGGGATTTGGTGGGGGCTGAACAAATACTGCCAAACCAGTTTGTCTCTGTGAGGGATTACACAGGGGAAAGGAAAACTTACCCATTAGCCAGTGTTACTCTGGACTAGGGAGATGCAGGTGAAGGGGTAAGGAAGGTGGCTGTAGCTGAAAAACTCATTATGGCTGTTATTGTGAAGAATGATGTTCCACAGGGAGTGGTTTATGCTGTGACCAGGAGCCAAAAGAACAGACGCTCCTGTGATCTTCAAGACCCCATGGAAATTCAGACAGGGGAGGCTGGGAGACAGACCAGCCAACCTGTAGCTCTTGTAAAAGAGGGTAATAACAGGGGAATGGAACTTCCCCTAGTAGCAATTAACCCAACTGCTACTGAAGGTTGCTCTTAGGAGGGGAGACACATAGCCCTAGGTAGGGGGAAGGTTGTGATACTGAGTCTCCTACTTCCACAGCTATGGACCTCAGCCTGGGAATTGATGGACACATGCCCCATGCTCTTGGTAATTGGGAAGAATTAGCAGCAGCAGCACAACAGACAGACCCTAGCCTAAAGAAGCTGAGGGCCTGTGCAGAGTCTGATGGAACACAGGGAGGTGACAGAAAACATAGGGTGTATTGAGAACATGGATTGTTATACACACACAGGACATCAGGACAGAGGGAGGGGTGATGGGCAGGCAGCTTGTTGTTCCCCAGGAGTATCGTGGGTTTTTGCTCAAGATAGCACATGATATTCCCTTGTTTGGACATTTGGGCATTGCTCACACAATGCAGCGCTTAGCCCACAATTTCTTTTTTTTTTATTTACCATTTTTCCTGGCAGGTCCTCCATCATTCTCTCTGCCCTGGTCATGGCCCCCAGGCTCCCACCAACTGTCGATTGCCGGCATTCTCCTGGTCACCCCCATCTTACCCCCCCGGAGGGTGGGGCTGTGGCACTGGTTCCCCTAATTCCAGTGTCGTGGAACCAGTAACTGTTTGGGAGTGCTGGTGACAGTGGCTAATTGAAGCCTGGGGAGGGCTTCATAGAGATGGAGGATCTGCCCCTCCATTTTTCTGTTTTTACCTTCCTGGGAGGCGGAGGAGTGCAATGACGTCTGGCGTCTGCCCCGCCTCCATTACATTCGAGTTCCAGTAGCTGCATGACTCCTGGCCTCCACTAGGGGTCCATCTTGCATTGGACACTACTCCACCCTCCTCCCCCCAGAGAAGGAGAGCAGTCAATAGGATGCTCTATCCTTCTCCCCCGGCTGGCCCTCCAGCAACCCGAGTCCATTCCCGAACCCGGGTCACCGGCATCGTAAGCATAAATCCCACCACTGCACCAATGGGCTGGTCCTAGCCCACAATTTCTATTGGCCCCATATTACCAAGCAAGTGAAGGAATACTGCAAATCCTGTCACTGGTGTCAGGAAATGGGGAAGGCCGGAAGCAAATCCAAGGCTGCCCTGATTCCCTTACCACTTGTGAAGGAGCCATTACAGAAGGTTGGAATGGATATTGTGGGTCCTTTGAATACCCCAAGATCCTCTGGAAAAAGGTATATATTGACAGTTATTGATTATGCTACCAGCTACCCCGAAGCCATCGTGCTGTCTTCCACTAAGAAGAAGAAGAATCAGCATTTATATAGCACTTTTCATACATTCAAAGCACTTTACAAGCAATGTTAGACTGGTAGTGAAGTGACTGAATGTATGGTGTCGGCCATATCACACATCATCACCCACACAGCCTGGATAATTGCATGAACCGGTTTATGGGAAGGGAAATGTTGGTCAGGACACCGGGAATGTTCTCTACTCTTTGCGAAGAATGCCTTGGGTTCTTTTACTTCCACCTGGACACCCACCAGGACAACACCAGGATGGGCAGAAGGGATCGGTTTAACATCTTATCTGAAGGATGGCACACCCCAGCAGTACAGCACCCCCCAATACTGCACTCGGATGCCAGTGATTTTTAGGTGCAAGTCCAATCCCGGTGTGGGACAAGAACCCACGACTTTCTGGTCCAGAGGCAGATGTGCGACCAACTGAGCCACGCTGACACCTAAGGCGGACAATGTGGCAGATGCTTTGCTTGGGACTTTATCCCATGTTGGTTTTCCACAGGATGTTATTTCTGAACAAGGGGATAACTTCATGTCGGACCTAATGAAGTGTTTGTGAGAGAAGTGTGGTGTTGTACAGAGGTGCATCACACCTTATCACCCATGAGCCAATGGTCTTGTAGAGAGATTTAATGGGACCCCAAAAGCTATGCTTATTGCATTTGAAGATCAGCATGGTGGGACTGTGAGAAATACCTGCCCCACCTGCTGTTTACCTAAAGGGAAGTACCACAAGAGTCGACCAGGTTTTCCCCTTCGAGCTAGAAGGGACGCAGGGTGAGGGAGCACCTAGATTTAATATGAGAAGACCAGAAGGTAAGCATGCCACGCAGGGGACTCCCATAGTGGAGTATGTGTTAAAATTCAGAGAGATGCTAAAGGAGCTTATAGGCATGGCCCACAGCAACCTGTCAGCTGCCCAGCAAAAACAAAAGACATGGTACGATCGTGGAGCCAGAGCTCGATCATATGGCATAGGACAGGAGGTAATGATTCTGATCCCTATCAGAAAGGACAAACTACAAGCTGAGTGGGCAGGGTCATACAAGGTAATCCAGCAGGTAAATACTGTTAATTACATTATAGAGTTACCTGATGGAAAACACACTCACAGGATGTATCATGTGAACATGATAAAGCCATATTTTAAAAGGGCTGACATGGTGCTTGCAGTTTGCAGTCCTGGAAAGGAGCTAGGTGGGTTAGACCCCCTTCTTGACTTATTAGCCAAGAGAAAGCAGGCATCATCTGTGGAGGCCATCATGCTGTCACCCCAGTTGACACTTAGACAGGCCCAAGAACTGAGGACCATTTTGCGAGACTTTGCCCCTTTATTTATGGCACAGCCTGGACAGACACCACTAGTGGTGCATGACGTAGACAAGAGGACCCAAGCACCCATATGTAGGACAGCTTATTGGATGTCAGAGACAGTCCTCAAGGACATTAAAAGGGAGGTGGGGAGATGCTGGATCTAGGGGTGATCCAGAAATCCCACAGCCCCTGGGCCTCATCAGTAGTCATTGTACCAAAACTGGATAGGACTACATGATTCTGCATAGATTATCATGGGCTTAACACCATCACAAAATCTGATGCCCACCCAACGCCACACACTGATGAACTGCTTGACAAGCTGGGAGGGGTGACATACTTGACTACTGTACACCTGGCAAAGGGGTACTGGCAGGTGGAAATGACTGACAGGGCTAGAAAAAGGTTACCATTCATCACCCTGATCGGCCTGTTCAAATTCAAGGTCAAGCCCCTTGGGATGAAGAATGCCCATGCTACATTCCGGTGGTTAGTAAATCAGGTGTTACAGGATACAGAGGACTTTGCAGTCACCTACCTGAATGATGTTGCTATCTTCCGGCAATAGCTGAGAAAAACACCTGATACACCCGAGGGAGGTGTTGGGCTGAATACAGGCTGCAGATCTGACTATTAAGGCAGAAAAGTGTCAGATGGCCATGGCAGAGGTCGCTTATTGGTGGGATGAGGCCAATTTTGCCCAAACCAAGCAAAGATAGAGGCTATTGCGTCATGACCAAGGCCACTGATTTACGGTGAATAAAACAATGAAATTCCATTTTCAAGACTTCAGATTCCGGAATTGCACCGGTGATTGTTACTCTTAATTTCTGGATTTTACCGGGATTCTGCTATCATTCTTTTAGTATGTGCATAAACAATCAGAATTAAAGAAAGCTTAATATACAGAGCCTTAAATAAAGCAAACTGAAACTAGTACAGGAAGGAATTATAAGAAAAATACAAGTTTTGTAGATTTACTGATCTGCTATAAAATGCCAGATTCCATGAAATCTTTGTTTTTACCGGTTTTCAGGCAGTCCTAATTCCGGAATTTTACCAGGTTTTCCGGTAAAAACCGAAAAACAGTGGCCTTGGTCATGACCTACGCCTGAAACCCAGAGACAAGTTAGGAGTTTTCTTCAGACAGCAGGGTATTATAAAAAAATTGTTCCCACCTACAGTTCCCTGACCACTCTGCTATCTGGATTGCTCACAAAGAATAAGCCTAGGAAGGTAAAATGGGACGCAGACTGTGAGCAGGCCTTCACACTGCTGAAAACCTCACTGTGTAGGGCCCCAGTGCTGGCTAGCCCAGACTACAACAGGCCCTTTGTGGTGCAGACAGATGCCTAAGATGTGGGAATTGGGGCAGTCCTCAGCCAAGTATCCAATCATTAGAGAGAGCATCCCATTGTATACTTAAGCAAAAAGCTGCTTCCCTGGGAACAAGCCTATGCCACAGTAGAAAAGGAATGTCTCGTCTTAGTTTGGGCATTAAAAAACTGGAACCATGGAGGCATTTTAAGATCCAAATGGACCACAACCCATTAATATGGTTGGGCCAAATGGGGAAAACAAATGGGAAACTTCTGAGATGGAGTATTGCCTTACAGGCTTATGACATGGAGATTTTGCATAGGCCTGGATCCAAAAATGGGAACGCAGATGGCCTATCATGCATACTGCATCTATAACAGAACTGAGAAGCACTGCCTCTAACAGGGGTATGTTGCCCCAGGTTCTGTTTTAGGAGAGAGGAATGCTTTATGATAGACCTATATCCATTTATGTGGGTTCATATTGCACATGTTGTAATGTACTTTAGAATTAAGACACTGTCTCTTTAAAAGGATTTTAGGAATGAACTTACACAAATAGTCTTAGTTGTTCTAATGGCTAAGGTGGGTGGTATGTCTCAAGATAAGGGAGACAAGTATATAGCCCAAGAAGGCATAAAATATCCCACTGTGTTGTTCCATGACAGGAAAAGGTAAGATAGTGACCTAGGGGTCAGGGGTCAAGCCAAATGCATGGACCAGATGTCACTGGGGTTGACAAGAAACCTGACATGGAACCACAGCGACACTTACAGGGAAAGGTAAACTGTTACACCACATCACACAGGGGGTATGGCTTGAAAATGACCAGCATGTATTTATGAGACACACATTTTGAACTCAGAGCAGTTGAAAAACAGTTTAGCTGGAAGTCAGGTAGTCTGTCCAGCTGGCATATATTTGAATGCTGTCACAAACCCACTTAGCAGGTCAGGCCCTCTGCTTCCACAGTGCCAACCTCCGAGTGCAGTATTGTGAACAGGTAACAGAACAGGGTAACCCTCTTGTCTGCTTGTGGGTCCTCATCACCTTTGGTCTCAAGTTCTGGGGGGATTCAAACTGTGAAACTTATGCTAGCATACCCAAATGTACAGGCTCAGATAATTCTGCAATTTGGGGAATGCCAGATATCTTTCGCCTAAGGGCACCTAACCAGGTATCCAAAATGAACCCTTAAAACTCTATGAAAAGACCTTAGGTATTTCTTACCTTTTTCCAGTTCAGTAACACCATTAAGCTTATGAACAGTTGTCAACTTAAACCATCTATACTTCACATGCAAAAGAAATAATTTTGAAGGCACACCAGGCAGTCTCTTTAAAATAAGAGGTTTACTTAAAAATGGATATAAATATGTAAAATGTAAACACAGAACAATATATCACAAAGCATACAATCACCTAAAAGAAAACAAGTAAAAGTGCAAATTTCTACCAACATATAGTTAGACTTTTTCTATCTAATGTATACCTCTACACAGTGCTTAAAGTTAGATGTTGTTTCTAAGAGCCCACAAAGAAAATGTGTGTAAAGATCAGACACAGAATAGCTTAAACTGCCTCTCAAACACATCCCTTCCATGATGTCACCTAGCTCCTCCTTGTTAAATATAAAAAAAAATACACACCGGATGTCCTATCAGGAGGTATATAATAAATAAGGTGACATCAGCAAAAACTAATTTCCCAATATGACTCTTTGATCTTGAGTGGTTTCCTTCTTCAAAGGCAGGAGGCCATAAACACGGCCATAAAATGCAACTCCTCTAAAACATCATAAAGGTTTATGATCCCTATATTCTGGCAGCTGGTCAGCTCCAATTAAGTCAGATAAACAGGAGACCCTTAATTATGTCTCTCTAGTCTTTAATTACCTCCTGGTTTCAGGTTAACATCCTGCTGCTGAAACCTGGGGGGGGGGAGTCATCCCAGGAGCACAGGATGTCTCATGACAGACAAACACACACTACATTTTTATATTACAAAATCATAGAACAATCATAACCAGCTGGCCAAGCATCACAAACACCAGAAAGTATATGTGTAGGCCTGAAAAAATCTCTAAAACCAGACCTGAGTGTGAGGGAATTAGACTCTTCACATACTGTACAGAAAATTCTGATTTTTAAGTCAGAATTTTGGAAACCAAGACTTTTTTACCAATAAAAGCACCTGAAGTCTTTTAAAAAAGGATATTCAGAGGAACTGACTTGGAATACAACCTTGCTACAAGGACTCATCTCTACAAGGACATTTAAAATCTTGTCTGGACTCTAACATCAAAACAAGGTATAGTTTAGAATACCAGTATCTAGTGCTTTCTGTAAACCATCCAGTTTTACTTTTGATACCGTCTCTGCATTTCAAAGTTCTTCCAAACTGTAGACTTTTCTGTATTGCTTTTATGTTAAGCAAACTTTTATGATTTTCTTATCAACTCTGCCTGTGGTCTGATTGTGTGATTTAACATTTTAAACAGAAGGGTTTTGAAAAGACTGTGTGCCTGAAAGATAGAACCACTCGGCTATCGTAGAAAATTACTTAGGGAAGACGTAGCCAGTGGCTGTGGTGGGATTCAAATATTGAAAGTAGTGCAGAGTCAAGGGAACTCGAAACTACAGAATCCACCTTCCCACTGGGAAAAGGAAGATTGGGAAGTCTTCCTGAACCCTTACTCCTGCTCATGAGTTCTTAAAAAGGGGGATCCTCTCTGCAAACAAGAGGTCCTGCTGGGCTGCCAGAGATTTGGGGGCCAGGGGTTCATGACAGATGGTTTGTCACATTGATGGAACAGCAAGGTGATATGATATGCGCTTGCAGGTTCCTCAAACCACCAGCCTTATTGAGCAGGTCGCGGTGGTTACTGCTGGACCCGGAGAGAGTGGCAGTGAGAGTACAAAAGTAAGGAACTACACTACAAATAGTTTTTTTATGTTTAAATTGATTGGATCAATGCCCATACACTATAAAAGACAAGGAATTGTCATTGATCAACCACTCTATCATCGCTTCTCGTGGTTGTCATGACAACTTAAGAAAACCTCTCGAGCTGCACTCTCAAAGGTTATCTAAGTTGTCATGGCAACCACTTGAAGCGATTATAGAGTAGTTTTTTATCGATGCCCATACATTATCCTATATGTCTTTTATCCGATTTAGAAATATTTACATGCTTAACCCTGGGCTATATTCTATATATATCGCTATATATATGCTGTCTGTATATAGATAGATATATATATATATATATATATATATATACACTGTATATATGTATATATACTGTAAATATATATATATATATATATATATACACACACACACACACACACATACACATATGCTGTCTATTTATAATTTATTTGCTAATTGTTGATTGCCGCTTATGGCACATATACCTATGTCCCCGGGTCACACCTGGAAATGAGCCTTGGCTCAATGGTGCCTTTCCCGGTTATCAACTTTTAAATAAATAAAAAAATAAATAAATAAAATATCCTTTTTGCTAATTTCATGGGATATATGGCCCATACATTGAAGGTCTGTCATGGAGTAATGCACAGCCCATAACTCAAAGCACCAGAGATCTGGACCAGGACTCTAGCATATCTCCCAGACTGCCTGGTCAATAAAATAGATAACACCCTGCAATGGTGAAACTAACCTGGCCTGGCATATGTCCATCAGGTCTATAAACATGGGATACTATAAACATGGGGTACTCTCACTTGAATCCCTGCAACGTCTCTACAGGAGGGGAGTATTTTTCAGAGACAAGGGGGCTTTACAACAAGGGGCATGCTATGAAGCTCAAGAGGGGGTAAGGAAGCATTTCTTCACGGAAAGGGTAGTAGATCTCTGGAACAGCCTTCCAGCAGCGGTAGTGGGTGTGAAAACAGTGGAAGGGTTCAAAAATTTCTGGGACAGGGACAAGAGAATTGTATGGATAAGGAACGGAGGGGAAAAGATTGTGCCATAGATCAACTGAGGTCTACAGCACAAAAATGAAGGAGAAAAGCAAAAAGATAATATGGGCAGACTGGGTGGGCCAAGCAGCCCTCATTTGCTGTCACATTCTATGTTTCTATTCACTGCCAAATAGAGAACATTTTAAATACAGCTTCCCTCATACCTTGTCCACACATATGGTGAGACCCTCAAATTACTGGATAAACCATACATTCTGTTTACTATTTTAATGGGGTCACAGTGGGAGGAACTCTGGCAGCACTTAACTGGAACCTATACCATGGCCTGGTCAAGCTAGTTCAGCTGCTCAGCATTCCACCCCCCTGATACTCACTAAGTGGAATTCTGAACTGAATACAACACATTAATTGGACATGTGGTTGGGGTACACCTAACCAACCTACAAAATTATCTTGGCCCTGTACCTCCAGGAGTCTTTCTGGAAATGCAAGACCAAGTTCTTCAAGACACCCACTGTGCTTGAGCACTACCTGAGACCAGTGTGGGGGCTCTGCTGGAGAGGCAGCAGCACCCAACATGCAGACCATCTGTACATCTTTTGAAGATGCTCAGCCTTGGTTCAATACTGGTGTGAAGTCCAGCAAGTGCTTGAAATGTTTTTTTAACCTATAAAATGTGGTCCTCCCTTCATTGGTACTGTTGATTATTCCTCCAGTTTATCACAAATTGAAAGGAAAGACCTTGAAATTACTCCTTTTATTGATTTTATTACGAACATACAAACATACAAAATTGCCAGCAGAAAGAGGCCTCATGGTCTATCAAGTCTACTCGAGTGTGCAGCTAGACCCTCATTAACGCAGCTGCCCCTCCTGCTCCCCTTCCCAGTATCCATTACCCTTACCCTGTCCCAACCCCTCTTGAAAATGCCCACTGTGTTACAGGAGACTATCTTGTTTGCTAAGGTGTTCTATTTGTCCATCACTCTTTCCATGGAAAAAATGTCTCCTCATCCTCTCTTGAATCTTCCCCCATCCAATCTCATTCCATGACCTCTCATGTCCCTCCCCCTTCTTATCTGAAAATTCCCTTCTGTGTTGGTCTTGTTCATCCCCTTCAGATACTTAAAGGTCATACCCTCCCCCATCCCTCCTCTCCTCCAGTGAATACTTAATCAGCTCTCCCAGCCTATCCTCGTAGGGCTTGCTGTCCAGTCCCTGGATCATCTTTGTGGCTCTTTGTTGCACCCCCTCCAACAATCTGATGTCCTTCTTCAGGAATGGGAGCCAGTACTGCATGCTGTACTCCAGATGGGGCCTGACCAATGACCTATACAGGGGCAGGATAACCTCCCTCCTTCTGGAGGAGATCCCTCTTGCAATACACCGCAGCATTTTGTTGGCTTTTGCTGCTACCTTCCTTCACTGAGCAGAGTTGTTCTTGCTTTCCTTAATGATCACTCCTAGGTCCTTCTCCTCTGTGGAGCTCCCCAAGTGTACCCCACTCAAGTGATAATCCCTCCCCTGGTTCCTGGCTGCAAAGTTCATAACCTTGCACATCTTGGCATTGAACCCCAACTGACATGTTTTCACTCACTCCTGCAGCTTAGTCAGGTCATCCTGTAACCCCTTCCACCCCGCCGCATCATCAACCACAGCTCCCATCTTGGTACCATCTGTGAACAAACTGATCTTGCTCTGGATCCTCTGTGAGATATCTGCAATAAGAATCCCAAACAACACCAATCCCAGAACCGATCCCTGTGGTAACCCGTTCATCACCCGCTCTCAGTGATGAGAGGTCCCCCCACCACCACCACCACCCTTTGCTGCTTTCCCCTTAGCTATTTTGTGATCCATTTCATCATTTTTTGGTCCCACCCCCACATATTCCAGTTTTCCCCCCAACCTCCCATGTGGCACTGAATCAAAGGCCTTGCTGAAGTCCAAATACAAGACATTCACTGCATGGCCCTTGTCCAGTTCCCACGTCACCCAGTCATAGGGAAAAGGAGGGAAAGGGAACTTTGTTTAACCAGAAGTAGCACACTAAGCTGAAGCTTGTGTCCAGATGCAACCTGGGAGCACAAGGAAGTTAAGTGACTTGCTCAGGATCACACAGTATGCACCTAGGCGGCTGTGGGATTCAAACCCAGGTCTCCAGATTTGCAGCTCAGAGCCTTAACCCATTGTACTATACTGCCTCCCAAAAGATTTATCTGGCAGGATCTGCCCATTATAAACCTGTGCTGTTGAGCATCCTGGAGACCATTTTCCTCTAAGAAGCTCACTAGCCTCCCTTTTAGTATGGTCTCCATGAGCTTTCCCATGATCGATATGAGACTCACTGGCCTAGTTTCCTAGTTCATCCTTTGGTCCACTTTTGTGGATGGGCACCACATGGACCATTCTCCAGTCGTGCGGTACACATCCTGTGTTCAGGGAGGTATTGAACAGGTCGGCCAGTGGCCCCGCCAGGACCTCTGCCAACTCCCTTAGTACCCTAGGGTGAATGCCATCAGGTCCAGGTGCTTTGTCCACCCTTAATGCCCTCAACCCATCTAGTACCCTGCACTCTGTAATCCCTACATTTGTCATTCCCTCTCCCCTACCCATCCACCCTCACCTGGGGTATCTGCCCCCCCCTTCTCCTGTGTGAATACAGAGCAGCAGTATTCATTCAGTGCCTTTGCCTGCTCTGCCCCTTTCTCAGCTCATCCCCCCCCCCATCCTTCTTAATCCTCAACAGCTGATCCTTGCTCTTTTTTCTCTCTCCGATGTAGTGGAAGAAGTCTTTTTCTCCACTTTTGATTCCTTGTGCCAGTCTCAGCTCCCTTGACGCATAGGCCTCCCTGACCAGCTTGGTAACCTCCGTGGACTTCTCCATGTACGTATCCTTATCTTCACCCCTCCCTGATTTCCTGTACTTTTGAAATGCTGCCTTCTTGGCCCTCACCCCGTCCATAACCTCCTGTGTCAGCCAACTGGGTTTCTTTGCCCTTCCCTTCTTGCTTTTCTTCCTAGTGCAAGACTCTGTTGCCTCTGCCAGCCCTTCCTTTATGTTGTCCCATTTCTGGTCTGCCTCAATGTATGGATGCATTCCTGTCAGGTGCCTGCCCCAAATTTCTCCCATCTTCTTAATGTCTGCCCCACCAAACTCAATCACCGTTGTAACTGTGCCCCCTATTTCCCTCCCCATGTTGAGCATGAACCACACCGAATAGTGGTCACTCCCAGCCAGTGGTTCCTCCACATCCAGATTCCTTACAGCTTCCCCGTTATCCAGTACAAGGTCCAGAGTCCTTTCTAAGTGAGTCAGCCCCTGGACCAGCTGTATCAGAAAGCTGTCTTGAAATGCTTCTAGCAGGACCCACTCCCTTGTACTCGTGGTGGATGGAGTGCTCCACTCCACCCCCGGTAGGTTGAAGTCCCTCACCACCACTATGCTCCCCTTCCTGCAGACCCTCCTAATTTGTTCAGCTAATTTCCTATCCAGGTCAATCCCCTTGAGCCAGTGGCCTGTACACCACCCCCATCCTCGGTGTCCTATTCTTTCTATCCTGGAACTGCATCCATAGTGCTTCTGTCCTCCCCTCCTCCTCTTCCTCATTTATGCACTTTATTCCTTCCCTCCTTTACATAGATCACCACTCCCCCCCATTCCCCTTAGCCCTATCCTTCCTGAATAACCTGAACCCCATGATCATCATATCCCAGTTCTGGGATTCAAATAAAAATGCTTACAAGGTTATGGATGACCCCCACAGTCCCAAAAAAGCAAATGTGTTTTTTTCCCCCCTAAAGGGTTTTATCCTCCTTGGCAGAACAGATGGCTTCTAAGCCCTGTCCCAGTGTACTTGTGGCCGTCCCTTACCTCCTCTGCAGTCAGGGATCCTATTCTCCATGGATTTCCCCCCACAGCAAGGCTGGACAGGGATGGCAATCCTCCTCCTTCCTGCTCACACATCCAGATTTCTGTCCTCAGACCAGAGTGGCAGAGCGGGCAATACTACATCAGGCAGGGCTCTTGGAACTCGTCCTTCATTTTTTCCTCCTCTTTATCACCCCCGACCCATGGATGTGCAATGAGCATGATGTGTGTGCTCTACCTCCATGGTGATGCCCCCGGATCTCTGTGCGTGAGAACCTTTCTGTTATGTGGTTCACTTGCTCTGCCACTCAGATGTATCCATGAGGCAGTCAGCCGTGAGCCATAGAAATCCTCCTCCCTGAGGGAGGAGAACAATCATATGGATGCTTAATTCTCTCCACCTGTGCAGGCCTCAAGTGACCCATGTCCATTTCTGAACCTGGGTTGATTGTGTGGTAGGAGCTGAGATGTTGAGCACCTCAGCCCTCCATGCCATGGGCCAGCACAGCAAATGTGGTTTCAAATCATTCAATACATCTGCAAACTGGAAAGCCAGACAACAATATACATGAATATACAGGGTTCTTTTGATGCATTCTGGTGTAGGTGGATTATCTACTATATGAATGTGATGCTACTTTTGTCCCATGAACATTCTGGTTGGACATAGTCCTCAGCACTCATCCTCTCCTTCTACTGCAGCTGATCTGTTATTGGAGAAATACATTGTAAATGCACTGCACTGTTCATGTACCAAATGCAAATCCTTATATTGGTTGTACTGTTTGACATCCTCTTTCTGTCTTTGTGTATCAAGTTAAAACCTTTCAATAAAAAAATGAACTTACAAAAAAATGCTAGGCTGCATTACTAGTGGTATCATGAGTGGAAGGAAGGAGGTTATATCTGCTGTACAGATCCTCAGTGTGACTGCACCAGGTGTATGGCATGCAGTACTGGAGCTCTTATCTGAAAAAATATACCAACCAGCTAATGGCAGCCCAGAGGAGAACTATAAAGATGGTTCAGGGACAGCAGGGCAGGGCAAATGAGGACAGGCTGAAAGAGCTCAACACATACACACTAGAGAAAAGGAGGGAGAGAGGGGACATGATTGAAACCTTCAGGTACCTGAAAGGTATAAACAAGGTAGATATCAGGGAACTTTTGCATCTCAGTGATAACAGGACCACTAGGGGGCACTGTCTTGAGCTGGCAGGGGGAAGATTCGAGAAGGCAGTCAGGAGACATTTCTTTGCAAAGAGGGTAGTATCAGGATAGAATGAACTCCCATCTGAGGTCATCACCAAAAACACAGTTGGGGGGGGGTTCAAGAGAGACTGAGATAGGGTGAAGGCAATGATCAGGATTTGGGGGAAGGGGGCAGGCCCACTGTAATCTCTGCATCGGGGCACCCCAATCAAGCAGACTTGATAAGACCTTCTTCTGCTAGCTAATTTCGTATGTTACTACTATGTGTATTAATAAACAGACTTTTTAAAGATTCAGATTATGTATTTTTATGTTTCACTATTTATTTGTGGGGCCCATTTTGTAAGTGCGATAAGACATTTCGGGTCAGTGGTTGTCATGAAATAAACACCCTTCCAGGTGCTGAAGGCCATTGGCACAAGCACCTTGGACCTCACTGTGCACCTGATTGGATGTTTATAACATGACAACCACCTCCCCATCATGTCTTATTGTTTACATAACAGAGTCTTACAATTTGTTGGATACCAGGTCTTGCCCCGGAGTTCAGATCGTCAGTGCCAACTATGCTGGTCTTCTGCAGAACACAAGTGCGTTAAGTCACAGCACTCACTGATCTTCTGTAGAACACAAGTTCTTTAAGTCACAGGCCCCCTGCCAGTTCAGGAATATGTCCACAACCTCTCCCTCAATTTCAAGATGCCCAGGACAGTTAGTGTGAAAGCCAATATCTATTAGGTAAAGTGCCCATCTGTGGCTGTGATGAATTTTCTGGGGTTTCCATCAGGAGGCCCTTCTTGATGGTGGACCTCCAACAGGACCCAATGTCCCCCATCTTGGACCGTGGTTGGAACCCGAGCCTCTGAAGACCTGCACCAGAGGGAGCAAAGGCCGCTCAGATCCAGGAACCCTGCCACCACTTCTCCACCCACAGGCCCCATCTGGCCAGCTGCAGCCATAAAAATGCTCTGGGAGGTGCTACTGCTGTAACTCTGTACACTAGTACCCCAGTCTGGGGAAGCAACTAAGGCTAAGACTAGTTTTGAGGAACCCTAGCTGCTTATTTACATGTCCCTATCAGGTGGTAAACACATGTCTAGGAACCCTCCCAACCAATGGGCAATTGCATCTGCAGCTGTCACAGACATTCTGTCACCAAACATAAACAGGATGCACCCCATTAAAATTCAGAACATTTCAAAATCTTGAAACCCAGGGCTAGGATTAACAATTTAGGTGCACAAATAAGCAGGCACATACTTTTACAAGTAGCTATAGGTTAGCCTCAACAGTGCAATACTCCTAGCATATCACTTTACCCATTACTGAATGTGGGTCCTCTTAATCCCTCTTTAAGGGGGGCCAATTAAGAGAAGCACTCTGGATAGGTGGGTCGATCCCAGTCCTTTCACAGAAGAAAGGGTTCTGAAAGAACTCCTAAAACTGAAGGTGGACAAAGAAATGGGGCCTGACGGAATTTATCCCAGAATTCTAAAAGAATTAAGGGGAGAACTAGAGACACCACTGACTACCCTTTTTAAAAAATCATGGGAGGATGGTGTGGTACCTGAGGCGGAAGGCGGATGTGATGCCCCTTCACAAAAGTGGGAGCAAGACAGAGGCAGGAAACTACAGACCTGTCAGTTTGACATCTGTGGTAGGGAAAGTGATGGAATCACTTCTGAAGGAAAGATTTGTTGAGTACCTAGAGGCCAGTGGGGCACAGGACCCAAGGCAGCAAGGGTTTACAGTGGGAAGGTCATGTCAGACAAATCTAATTGATTTCTTTGACTGGGTGACCAAAGTAGTGGACCAAGGAGGGGCTGTGGGCATGGCCTACCTAGACTTTTGCAAGGCATTTGACACAGTCCCACACAAAAGATTAATAATCTAATTAACCAGACTAGGAGTGGGTCCCAGGGTGATAGTCTGGGTAAAACATTGGCTGGACAACAGGACACAGAAGGTAATTGTAAATGGAGTCCACTCTGAAGAAAGAGGGGTTACAAGTGGGGCACCGCAGGGTTCAGTACTGGGTCCAGTCCTTTTTAATGTCTTTATAAGTGACGTTGCAGAGGGACTGGAAGGAAAGGTATGCCTCTTTGCAGATGACACAATGGTCTGCAACAGGGTTGATACACGAGGCATGGAAAGCATAAAAAGGGACTTGGCAAGGTTGGATGAATGGTCAGAAGTATGGCAGCTTGGATTCAATGCAAAGAAGTGCGAAATAAAGCACCTGGGAAACAAAAACCAGGGGAATATTGCACAATGGGGGGGAGGTATTAACAACAACAAAAATGGAGAGGGACCTCAGGGTAATCATATCAGATGACCTTAAGGTTAGCAAGCAATGTGAGAAGGCAGTAGGGAGGGCTGGGGGGTACTGGGATGTATAGGGAGAGGCATCACCAGCAGAAAACAGGAAGTTGTTATCCCTCTGTACAGACAGTTGGTGAGACCCTATCTGGAGTACTGTGTCCAGTTTTGGAGACCCCATCTTCACAAGGACATAGACAGGATGGAGGCAGTCCAGAGGAGGGCAACTAAAATGGTGTAGGGTCTGCAAGAGAAGCCATATGAGGAGAGACTAAAGGAGCTTAATATGTATACCCTTGAGGAAAGGAGGGAGAGGAGGACATGATAGAAACTTTTAAGTACCTCAGTGGAATCAACAAAGTCCAAGAGGGTAGCATCTTTCAGAAAAAGAGATGTGCAAGAACAAGGGGACACAATTTGAAGATAGAGGGGGGACGGCTCAGGTGCAATGTGAGGAAGTATTTTTTCACAGAGAGGGTGGTGGATGCATGAAACAGCCTTCCTGAGGAGGTTGTGGGGTCTAAAACTGTGGGAGAATTCAAGAATGCATGGGACAGACATAAGGCAATTCTTGTGGGGGGTAGGAAGAAATAGGTTGTTGGTTAACTAGGATCTGCAGCTAATCCTGTAGGTAGGAAAATGGGCAGACTAGGTAGGCGAAGTGGTCCTTATCTGCCATCAAAGTCTATGTATGTATGTTTCTATGTTTGACAGCAGGGTTACAAAGGAATCCTTTGGGTCTTTGAGGAAAACCCAGATATATGTGCTTGAACTGCTGTTCTACTAGATGTGTCCTATGGGGTCCTGTTACAGAAATGCTATTGTCTAGTTCTATGCCACTGGTGTTAGGCACAGTTCACTGCTTTAAAAAATAAATCTCTTCACAGTTTTAGCATTTGCTCCTTTCGGAGGTGTGTCCTGGACTATAGTCTCATCAATGCCTAGCTCGTGATGTGCCCATCTGTGGCTGTGACAAATTTACTGTGGTTTTCAGGTGTCCCATTAATTATTTAGTTCCTGTACAGAACTGTCCCTTCCTAGAAGAGGGTATGGGCAGAAGAAAAATGGTTGCAAATGAAATACTGATGTTCCTGCAGTATCTGCTCGAGCTGCCCTTTTATGGGTAAATTGCCTTTTCTGTGAACTGGGATTAAATAAATTAAAAGGTGGCTTAATGCTACCTGTGTATCAACATTAGCCTATGTGAGTCAAAGTGTATTTACTGGATTCTCCTCATAGTCTCGTGTCCTGTAGTCCCTATACCCCAGATCTGGAGTAATTATAAATTGTCAATATGATGCCCGCTCTTCTTTGCTATGTCAGTCACAACCACTAATGGGGCAAGAGCTACACAAGCAAACCAGAAAAAAAACATGCAAACACAGAGCTTGTGGTGCTATCAACTGCAGGGAGTGTTGTTCTGGTTATCACTCTAAGATGACTTAGTGCCATTGATAGCTTGTGCCTCCACTTTCTTATTTGTCTCAGTAGCAGTTTCAGGATGAGATGAGCCTGAGGCATCTAATGAATGATGCTAGCTGATGGAGCTGAAATAAAGGGTTCAGACAAGAAACAACTGCCTCAAACACTTGGGAGGGCTTATTCTTTTAAAACAAAACTAAACATTATGTCCATTTTGGATATATTCTGTACCCTCAGATCAGTCAAGTGGATTCCGATGTTGATATCTCTGAACCAGTTTTTACGCCCATAAATGCAGTGGTGCATCAAAACTTGGTCTCAAGCCAATTTTAACCAAACTGGAACTAATTCTAATTTTTCTGGTTTAAGTGAATTGCTTGCAACATTAACATTTGAGATGTTTGTACTGCTCCAGAAAATAATTCACCAAATTCCAGACCTTCTTTACTGACAATCAGATTAGTTTAGCTATATAAAATAAGAAAATCACATGGATATAACATAGTTTAAAATTACTGTAAATTATTGTTTTAAAGCAATACTTTCTAGCTTGCATTGGCAATGAACTGACAACAATATTCAAGAAATATGAACTGACAACAATATTCAAGAAATACAGGCAGAAAACATATGCAGCTAACAGTAAGGTAGATGTTATTGTGGTGTAATTTGTCAATTATTCAATTATTCAATACACAGACAAATACATATATCTACTGTACATGCTGAATATTCCATTTTATAAAATGGCAAGAAAAATTCTTGAAATTGCATTGACTGAGCGATGTCACCTGACCGTGCATTAAATCTCTATAAAAGAACGGTCAGGTGCCAAATCTTATTTTCCTCCCAAAAAACCTAAGAGCCATTTTATAAGCATAATAAACCCCTCCAGGGTGTGCATCATAGGATTTTAATGCACTTCCCAGGGGTTTAGGGACACTCACCTTTGGCCTCATGCCTTACTACACCCCTGGGGTGTGCATTAAAATCCTATAATGCACACTCTGTCGAGGCTTATTATTTACATAGTGTATAGTAAGACATTAAAGTATACTGTTACCACTTGTGTATAGATTTGCATCCTAACAAAAAAATTGCTGTACCACAGTTCATATGTCACAGAATGCTGTTGTATCCTTCTGTGGTATAACAGCTTTTTAGTTAGACTAGAAACTCATATCATATGCCATTTTACTTTCATTTTCTCCATATACAGAAACCCAGACCAACCCCGACACAAAATCTTCTGTTATTTCATTATTTTAAAAAAAGAGAAGCCCAATCCTTACCCAGATGGATTTTCAATAGTTGGATAATACTGTGTTGTTGGGTTTTTTTAATCTTTTTTTTTCTCCCCCTCCAATCAGCCTCCTTTCCCTGGTCACCCCAGCCTGACACCCCCCCGTGTCCTCCAGGGCTTACCTGCCCACATCTGGCCCCAGGGTTTGCCCCTACCTGGTGGGCTCAGCACGGTTCCCCAAACCTTATAGTCCAATAGGATCTGATTTTGTTGGGCAGGGCCTGGATAGCCAGGTGTGTGGTGTGCAGGTGATCAGTGTCATCCTGCCAGTCAGAAGTTTCCTGTGTTCTCCCTGAGGGGGTGCAGACATGCAATGGTGTCATGATGCATGTTGCACAGTCCCATAATATGTGTGTGGACAGCCACTGCACTTCCCTGCACTTCTGGTGGCCCCTGACTACCTTCCCCCTAGCCTCCATTAGGGGGCAGTCATACACATCCACATCCCTTCACCCCCATAGGAGGAGAGCAGTCGATTGAATGCTCAATTCTCCTCCCACGGGTTGACTCGCCGAGGCCAGAGATCTGCTGTAAAGTGGTAGCGCCAAAGTTGCATTGTTGGCCCAACCAAGAGGTTTTTGATTTTTTTTTTTTATTAAACCAAAGATTTCTGGGGAAGAAAAAAGCATTTCATTATGTTTCAAATCATACAGTATACAAAATAAAACAATGAGCAACCATACACAGCTCAGCTGTGCTTCCATCTCAGGAATATGATGACATCAGGGACCTCTTGAGCTTTTCTCTCAAGGTTCCTATGACGTCATCAGAACCCTTCGATGGAAACAGAGCCTTGTTGTGCATGGTAGGCCATGCATAGAAACATAGAAACATAGAATTTGACGGCAGATAAGGACTGCTTGGCCCACCCAGTCTGCCCATTTTCCTGCCTACTGGATAAGCTGCAGATCCTAGTTAACCAGCAGCCTACTTCTTTCTACCCCAACCCCCTAGAATTGCCTTATGACTGTCCCATGCATGCTTGAATTCCACCACTGTTTTTGACTCCACAACCTCCTCTGGAAGGCTGTTCCATGCATCCACAACCTCTCTGTGAAAAATACTTCCTTAAATTACCCGGGAGCGCCCCCCTATCTTCAAATTGTGCCCCTTTGTTCTTGCACACTCCTCTTTGAAAGATGCTACCCTCTTTGATTTGTTGATTCCCTTGAGGTACTTGAAAGTTTCTATCATGTCCCCCTCTCCTTCCTTTCCTCGAGGCTATACATATTAAGCTCCTTAAGTCTCTCTTCATATGTCTTCGGTGCAGACCCTGCACCATTTAGTCCCCTCCTCTGGACAGCTTCCATCCTGTCTATGTCTTTGTGAAGACTGGGTCTCCAGAACTGCACAGTACTCCAGATGAGGTCTGACCAGCTGTCTGTACAGAGGGATAATAACTTCCTGTTTTCTACTTGTGATGCCTCTCCCTATGCATCCCAGTATCCCCCAGCCCTCCTTGCTGCCCTCTCACATTGCTTGCCCACCTTTAGGTCATCTGATATGACTACCCCCAGGTCCCTTTCCATTTTTGTTGTTGTTAGTATCTCACCCCCCATTGTGTACTCTTCCTTGGGTTTTTGTTTCCCAGGTGCATTACCTTGCACTTCTTAGCATTGAATCTAAGCTGCCATACATTTGACCATTCATCTAATCTTGCCAAGTCCCTTTTCATCCTTTCCACCCCACCTTGTGCATCAACTCTGTTGCAGATCTTTGTGTCATCTGCAAAGAGACATACTTTTCCTTCCAGTCCCTCTGCAATGTCGCTTATAAAGACATTGAAGAGGACCGATCTAATACTGAACCTGTGGTACCACTAGTAACCCCTTTCTTCAGAGTGGACTCCATTTACTATTACTCTCTGTGTCCTATTCTCCAGCCAATTCTTTAACCAGGCTGTCATCTTGGGACCCACCCCAGGCTAGCTAACTTGTATATTAATCTTTGTGTGGGACTGTGTCAAATGCCTTGCTAAAGTCTAGGTAGGCCATGTCCACAGCCCTCCTGATCTACTACTTTGGTCACCCAGTCAAAGAAATCTATCAGATTTGTCTGGCATGACCTTCCACTGTGAATCCATGCTATCTTGGGTCCTGTGCCCTCTGGCCTCTAGATACTCGACAATTCTTTCCTTCGAAGTGATTCCATCATTTTCCCTACCACTGAGGTTAAACTAACAGGTCTGTAGTTTCCTGCTTCTGCCTTGCTCCCACTTTTGTGAAGGGGAATCACATCTGCCCTCCTCCAGTCCTCGGGTACCACCCCATCCTTCCATGATTTGTTAAACAGGGTAGTCAGTGGTGTCACTAATTCCACCCTTAGTTCTTTTAGAATTCTGGGATGAATCCCATCAGGCCCCATTGCTTTGTCCACCTTCAGTTTTAAGAGTTCTTTCAGAACCCTTTCTTCTGTAAATGGGCTGGTATCAACTTCTGTATCCAGAGTGTTTCTACTGTTTGTTTTAGGTACCTTCCCCTCTTCCTTTGTAAATACAGTAAAAAATATTTGTTTAGTATTCTGCCTTTTCACAGTCACCCTCTGCACACCGTCCCCCCCACCTTTATTAAGCCTCACTATCCCTCCCTTGGTCTTCCTTCACCCCTGATGTACCTATAAAGGTTTTATCCCCCTTCTTAACTGAGTTGGCTATCTTTTCCTCAGTTTGGGCCTTTGCTATTCTGACTGCCTTCCAGCTTCCTTTGCTTTAACTGATACAGTTCTCTGTCCTGCTCCTTCTGTGATTCCTTGTACTTCCTGAAGCTTTTTTTCTCTTGAACCTTCACTGCCACTTCCTTTGAGAACCATAGTGGTTTCTGCATCGTTTAGTTTTGTTTATTTGCTTCACACAAAGGCTAGTTACCTCTGTGATGACAGTTTTATTATTCCCCATTGTTCTTCCACCCTCCTTCCTGCCCTTTGCTAGTGCATTCTTAGGCACTCACCCATTTTAGCAAAGTCAGCCCTCCTAAAGTCCAGGTACCTTTGCTTTTTGTATGGCTTGCCTCTATTGCTGTGTTTATTGTGAACTATACTGTTTGATGGTCGCTAGTTCCCAGATGGCTACCCACTTCTACATCTGTGATCCCTCTTCATCTCCATTTGAGAGAACCAGGTCTAGATTGCTCCCTCTCGAGTGGGCTCCAATACTAGTTGTTCAAGGCATGCCCCTGTAGGGCATCTAGAATAACCCCACTCTTCGAAGTGGCTACTGCAACTGCACTCCAGTTAACATCTGGCATATTCAGATCGTCCATCAGCAATATCTCCCCTTTTTCTGCCTTACTAAGTATACTTTCTATCATTTCCTTGTCCATTTCCTCTCCCTGAGAAGGGGGTCTGTATACAACCCCTGTGCGGATTGTGGTGCCATTGCCGATCTCCAAATTTACCCACAGTGCTTCTTCTCCTCCCTGTTTTCCCTTTTGTTCTGCTGCTTTGATTCCTTCCCTTATGTAAAGAGCTACTCCTCCTCCTCTATTACCCTCTCTGTCCCTCCTGTAGATAGTGTATCCTGGTATGTTTACATCCCAGTCATGGTTTTGTGTGAACCATGTTTCTGTGACTGCCACGATATCCAGATGTTCCTCCTCCATCAAGGCCACTAATTCAGGAAGCTTGTTACCAAGACTACGGGCATTGGTACTCATTGCTTTCCATTTTTTTATGGCTTTACCTTCAGTTGCAGCATCCCCCACTGACCTTTCTACCTTGGTCTTTTTCTCATTTAGTACCCTGTTTTGTAGGGAGAGGCTGGGATTCCCTGTACTGTTTGTGGAAAACTGACCACTTGAATTCTCTATTGCGTATGAGTAAAAGTACTTGCAAAGGTAAAAAATGTTGTACGTAAGCTGTTGTGAATGTTTATGATATCACATCGATACACAACAGCTTCTCTAAACACTTTCTTGTGCCATTGTACATCCACAGAGATAATTGCTGACACCTGCCAAGTCAGGTGCCTATGTCAAATGGCAAAGTACTATTCACCCACAATGTCAGCCCTGCTGTCTTCCCGTGGCTAAGTACTATCACAGCAGAACCAGTAAACAACTGATCTGAGCTTATAAAAGCTCTAACATACACTGCAGGCTATTGAATCTCCCACTGTTATTGCCCAACTCTGACATCAGTTGCTGCTGATTCTGGGATGTCTGGTTATAGCAAATGTCAGCTTGGGAGTCAGCAAAATCAGCCAGGTGCAATCTACTATACTGTAGTAAACAGTAATTAGAAACAAATGTTTTGTACACAAAGTGCGAATTGGAACCAGCCACACAGTTGGGTGTGGTGCTCTTAGCGCTGACATATCCCGTTAAATGAAGGAGGGCATGCAGTCAACTGAAAAGGGGATATCCAAAAGGCAGATGGTGGCACTGTACCCTTGTTGGTTGACCTAGCAGTAGCAGGGAATGATAATATGTTGCTGGAATTGTTTTACGAACCAGAACACCAAAATGATTATTCTGGATCAAGAACTACAGTATACTGCACAAGTGGGAAGTTTACATAATGCAGCCCAATTAAACCCTTCATGAAAGAAAGGATCCTACAAGAGCTTGATAAGCTCAGGGTGGATAAGGCAATGGGACCTGATGGCATACATCCTAGAGTACTAAAGAAGCTAAGAGTGGAACTAGCAGAGCCATTATCAGAACTGTTTAGTGAGTCTCTGAACACAGAAGAGGTCCCAGAAGACTGAAGAAGAGCTCATGTGATCCCACTCCACAAGAGTGGTAGCAGGGATGAGGCAGGGAACTACAGACCAGTCAGTCTTACCTCAGTAGTAGGCAAGATTATGGAGGCACTCCTTAAGGAAAGGATAGTGCAACACCTGGAATCCATAGGAGCACAGGATCCAAGACAGCATGGGTTTACAAAAGGAAGGTCCTGTCAAACTAATCTCATAGATTTCTTTGACTGGGTAACCAGAGTGGTAGACCAAGGGGGAGCAGTTGATGTCACCTACCTTGACTTCAGCAAAGCTTTCGACACTGTTCTACATAGATGATTGATTAATAATACTTATATACTAATACTTATACTTTAATTGCCTAGCTTGTATTATTGACAGGTTTAGCTGTTGCTGACCATTTCGCGTTCATCCTGTAAAACTACTGTTTTCGTCTATGCCTATGTACTTATTGTATTCTATGTAATGTTTTTGTTTCATGTCCAGGACCACTTTGAAAATGAGCTTGCTCAATGGTGTTTATGCCTGGTAAAATAAAGTTATTGATTGGCTGATTGATTGATTGATTGATTGAATAAGCTGGGTAGGCTCGGGGTAGGTCAGAAGTTGGTCAACTGGGTGGCAAACTGGTTGACGGGTAGAAAACAGAGAGTGGTGGTAAACAGTATACAGTCAGAAGAGATGCAAGTCACAAGTGAGGTACCTCAGGGATCAGTCCTGGGGCCAGTCCTCTTCAATATCTTCATTAGTGACATTGCAGATGGACTGGAGGTAAGATTTGTCTGTTTGCAGATGACACCAGGATCTGCAACAGAGTAGATGATCTAGATGGGGTGGGCAGAATGAGACGAGATCTGAATAAACTAGAAAAATAGTTGGAAGAGTGGCAACTGGAGTTTAAAGCAAAGAAGTGCAAGATCATGCACGTAGGGAAGAGAAACCCTGAAGCCACCTATAGGCTGGGAGGGGAGTTGCTGGCAGTCACAAGGGAACAAAGAGACTTTGGCGTCATCATCACTGATTACCTAAAATCATCCAAGCAGACCACTAAAGCAGTAGGTAAGGCTAGAGGGATGTTGGAGTGTATTAGTAGGGGTATCACAAGTCAGAAGAGGGAGGTAATAATCCCTCTTTACAAGACACTGGTTAGGCCCCATCTGGAGTACTGCGGCAATATTGGAGGCCACACCTTCACAAGGACATTAACCAAATTGAGGCAGTCCAGATAAGGGCAACCAAAATGGTGCAGGGACTGCATCAGAAAACATATGAGGACAGATTAACGGAGCTCAATATGTATACCCTAGAGCAAAGGAGGGAGAGAGGTGATATAATCAAAACATTCAGACACCTTAAGGGCATTAACAAGGTGAAAGAGTCTAACATGTTTCAATATAAGAAAAATAGCAGGATAAGAGGACACAGCATGAGATTAGAGGGAGGCCAATTAAGGGGTAATGTGAGGAAGTTCTTTTTCACAGAAAGGGTGGTGAATGCATGGAACGGCTTACCTCAGGAAGTGGTGGATATGACTACAGTGCAGGGCTTTAAACAGGCATGGGATAGGTGTAAAAGGAAGGTCCCTGTATGAGTATGAATAGATAGGCCATTGACAGAGCAAAGGCCGATGGCAGATTTATAAGGCAGAAAAAGAAATGGGCAGACTGGATGGGCCTTGCGGTCCTTATCTGCTGTCAACTTCTATGTTTCTATGTATGTTTCTAAACATATGGGCTATCAAACATTCTTGGATGTATTTACTGAGTATTTCCTGGAGCACCATGACAGAAAGGTCACAAGAAGGGAACTACTGGATCTAATTCCAAAATTTATTTCCAAATAAATTAATATTCTTTGCAAAAACTACATTAATGCATCAGTTAGGGTTGAAGATAAAGTGACAAATGTGGGGAAATATGATGTTAGGGTTTCCAATTTAAAACCCCTGCCCCACCCCTGAAGCAAATGAAGGGTGGAGTCTTCCCTGGGGTTGCCAACCCTAATGCTCACCCCATTGCATTAACAGAAAACTTAAGATGTGATGGAGACAGGTGTGTATGTTTCATGAGTGCATACAATGTGGTGATAGGGTTGACAACTCAAAGGAAGACTCCACCCCTCATTCATTTTAGGAATGGGGCAGGGGGTTTAGGGTCAGAAACCATAATGTCACATTTCCCCTACATTTGTCACTTTATCCTCAACCCTAACTGATGCATTAACATAGTTTTTTGCAAATAATTTCCTTACTTTTTTAGATAATGTAATTGTAGTCTTATTTGCCTGTGGGAGTGAAGGGCCCTCTGGGCCCTTCACTCCCACCCATCCATAGTTTTTAAGATAGAGTAATCATATCCTTATTTGCCTGTGGGAGTGCAGGGCCCTTTTGGCCCTGTGTTCCCATCCCTCCAGAGATGCGTATATGTGTGTCACTGTGGAATGGCCCTGCATTTCCATTTATAGGACAACATGACCAAACTGTCAGCATAGCCATCTTATTACCTCACCTCATATACCTGGTACAGAAAATTTTCAAATCCCTGCCAAAATGTAATTCTGCAGAACTGCAATGCCATTCCATGCCACAGCTGTGAAAAAACATTTTGACCAGGATGTGAAAAATTACAGCTGTGACATACATGAGGTGAAGTAATAAAAAGGCTCTATTGAAAATTTGAGGTAAAAATATTTAACATTTCCAAAGTTACAAGCGTGTGTAGCAAAATTGCTATGAACGGTCAAAATGTAGCAATTTTTATGTATTTTTACCTCAAATTTTCCACATAGCCTTCTTGTGACCCCACCTCATGAACAAGAGCAGGAAAATTTCCAAATCTTACCTGAAAGGTGAATTCACCAAACGATTGTGAAATCACCTTTCAGGCAGGAGCTATGTAATGTCTGTCATATTGTTCATTAGGTGGGGTCCCAAAAGGCCAGGTTGAAAATTTGGTATCAAAATGTCAAAAAATTGCTGAGTTATGCATCAAAGTTGAAAAATCCATTGAAATACATTGAATCTCATTTAGCTTAGTTTCTCATATTGCAGTCGCAAGTTCTAGCAGCAAGTCATGTCTTCAATCGGAGAGTGGATATCGAACCTGGGACCTGTTTAGGTGAGTGAGGGTGTGTAAGGGTGTACTAGGGTGGGGTGGGATGGTGAGTGTTGAGTCAGAGGTGGAAGAGGGGGGCTGATTGGTGAGGGACCATTTTATTTTGCAGTAAAAAACATTAGGGTGGTTTTATTACTGCTACGGACATCAGTGGGGGGTGTTGCCACTAGACACCAGTGACATATAATGGCAGCATGGGGATAGTGATTGGAGAATGGGAGAGGGGAGGGACCACTAGATTACCAATGAATTTATTATTTAATGCAAGGACAGTGATCAGAGAATGGGGAAGGGGGAGGTACCACTGGACTACCAGGGTATCTATAATTTCAGGATGGGGATGGAAGGCAATTGGAGAACTGGAGAGGTGGAGGGACTATTGGACTACCAAGGAATATATATTTTATACGATGACAGAGATCGGAGAATGGGGGGAGGGACCACTGGACTACCAGGGAATATATATTTTATAAGGGGACAGTGATTGGAGAATGGGGGAGAGGGGAGGGATCACTGGACCACCAGGGAATATACTAAATTTATATGGGGACAGTGATCAGAAAACAGAGGAGGGGGTGGGACCACTGGACAACGAGGGAATATATTTAATTTATATGGAGACAGTGATCGAAAATGGGGGAGAAGAGAGGGACCAGTGGACTACCAGGGAATATATTTTATTTATACAGGGAAATTGATGGCAGAACAGGAAGGGAGGGAGAGACCACTGGACTACCAGGAACATATTATTTCATTCAGGGAATGTAAATTGGCAGGTAGGGAGTGCCACTAAACACCAGGGAGCCGTGATATGGACCTTTACTGTTCACAGTCTTTTCAGTTCAAACAATAAAGTGTGAACTGCAAAGAACTGTGAATATTTATTTTTCATTCGACCCATCCTTACCTAAGCGAGTGACAGGCAAAATTATTCTCGCCGCACTAACTGATATTTGCAATGTTAATTTTAAAATAGTAATAAAAAAAGTAACAAAATACGTGAAAGAGACCTAATTACAAGTCCTGTTCATTAGTTACCAGGCAGTACTTGGGTACAAAAACTTTGTTAAAACAGTAAAAAAAAAAAACAAGATGACTTGACATCACAAACTGTATTTCTGAGCACAAACAGTAAATCCTTTACAATTAACAGTTTGAATGGTTTTCGTTTACATGCCTGTCTGGTGGCTATAACAAAAATCGTTAGAATTCAAATATGGTAACATATTTTTTCACCAAACCATGCAAAGGCACACCCTTGGCACAGACCCCATCATCCCCGAAAATTTCAGTGAAATATTTAATTCCATCTAGGCTGTAGATGATGACAAAAAATCCCATGGTAACCAATGGGAAAAAGTGTTTTTTTTTTCTGTTTTTTACCTCTTTATATCTCAAAAACCATATAAGATGCTGTCATGAAACTTTTCACATCTTGAGACTCTGGCAGAATGACTGCACATGCCAAATGTCAGGCTATTTTTTTAAGTACGCCAAAGCTATTAAAGTGCAAAATTTTGGATTTAACATTGAAGTGCTGTACCTACCCTAACTACACTGGCCCCACTGCACCAGTATAATGGTAAAAATTTATTTTTATACAGAAATTACATTTGTTGGGACAAAGTCCCATTTTTCAACAAAGTCCTGTAGTACAAACAAAATTAACTATACAATAATACAATACATAACACAATACATAAAACATTTCATAGAAAAATTGCTTGAAAACAAATACAAGTCAAGGAATAGGAAGGTCTATGAGCAACAATACAATCTCTGTCCTCACACCATTGTTCTGATCAGGCTTTGAGGTTCCTCATTCTAAACACTGGCAAACAAACTCTAGAGTGGGTAAACCAGTCCTACTGGTTCTGTATATCATATGCTCATATATTTGTACATTCTTAGCACTATTTTGTGTTGCTGATGTTTTGTTGTAGTGAAACTATGACTCTGAACATGAAGCCTGATTCTGAACCCTTGGTAAGCACTGTTGCTCTGATAATTCTGTTTGATATCTACAAGGAATGTACTCAATGGCTGTAATACTGTTATCTGAACTTATCATCACTATTGTTTCTATTTTTATATACCTGTTCTACCTTAGTTTTAGACAAATTACTGTTGAACAGTGCAATAAAAATGTACTTCTACATTCATTAACTCCCATTTGATAAACTTCCTCCCCTTTTGTCATCTCCATATTTATTTTACCCTGTTGCTTAGGGATGGGTGAAGTCAGGGAAATCTGCTTTGTGAAAAACTTCATAAAGTATGCTCAACGTATCTTCACCCATGATCACACTTTTTGTAGTTTTTACCTGGTGAAGTGCCCACCTTTGCTGAGCGAAGACTATGCACAGGGACACTTCCCCGGCGACAGTATTGGCAAAAGGTTGTGGCATTCTGTTCCCACCCCCTCCCCCCACACAGACCCTTTAAAAAGGTTATTCTCCACCCCATCTGTCTCTAGCATCCCTCCCCTCTTCTCCACCCCATAGTCCCACAGAAATTAGTTAACTTCAATCAGTAAATAAAGCATTCAAATAATAGCCCTAACCCCACCTGTGTGGCAGGTCACACAACACCACCCTCCATCCACCCATGTCCCCGGACATATTAATGCACACCCTCACACTATTAACCCCTAGCTCCTAATCCCCCCCCCCAAGCCCCATGAAAAGAAAGATCATGTGCCTCTGAGGGTAATACCTGTAAAAAAAGAAAACTGTTCCACACTGTTCAGTGTCCCAGCTGCAAGAGAATTGGAGAATAAATTAACAAGGTTTCCTGTTCTGTAGAAATACATATAGCAACCCACCCTTGTGTGTCCCCTCGCAGTCTTGATATTGCTGATGCTGGGGATTCCTTCCATTTGGCTGTGCCGTGTCGAGCATGGATCGTAGTGTACTATGTGCTGCTGGTACCAGTGGCACTGGTGCAGGTGCTGAGAATACTTCTTTCAAAGAAGTAATAAGAAGTCTAGACATCCTCTGTCCAGAAAACCCCACCCCCCAGTGACCTGCACCACATCAAACACTGTACTTCTGCTGCCAGATTTCTCCTCCCCCCACCCATCTAGTAGGCTAGCCAGCCCTGCCCCAACCCAGACTGATCAAAAATGTATTGATACTGAGTAAGGTTCTTTTCACTTTGTCTGAGAGATTAAACAAGAACCTCCTTCTGACCATTACGCTTCTTTCTGAGTGATCTTAGAAAAATAATTGAGGAGGTGGCTGAACCAAACCAACCCACCCATGCCTGCATGTCACACAACACCACCCTCCTCCCCAACCCTATTCCTGTCCCCAACACATATTAGTGCACACCCCCACCCTGCCACCATCTAGTACCCAATCTCCCCTTCAGAGCCCAATGGAAAGGAAGGATATGCGCATCCAATGATAATACCTGTAAAGAAGAAAACTGTCATATGCTGTCCAGTGTCCTAACAGCTACAGACTGAATAAATGATTGATAACATCCTCACCTATAGTAACACCTGATTGGCCTTAGCATCACACCTTGTATCTCCCCTTCTAGTCTTAAGGCTACTGCTGTTGGGGATCTTCTCCATTTGGTTGTGCTGTTTGAAGTCTGTTCAAACAAAAGTTCTGGACTGGAGTGACTGTGTACTGCTGGTGCCAGTGATACTAGTGGAGGCACTGAGGGTCTGGCTTCCAAAGAAGTTCTATGGAGTCTAGGCATCTATGCTTCAAAGAGACCTCCCTCCCCACCCCCCTATGTGTTGATCACTATTAATTTTATTTATTTATTCAAGTTTTTTCACCAGAAAAGCATACCGAGCAGGACTGCTCATTTCCAGATGCATCCTGGGGGAAGGGGAGAAGGAGTACATGTAGCATGTACATATTGAGAATAAGTGAGAATAATAGTATTAAGTAAGCATTGCAATAATAATGAAATGTACTGTGCATAAATAAAACAGCATCATTTGCATCACAAATTTACATAATTAAAATACAAACAGGATCAGGAACAGGCAACAAGATTGAGCAGGTAGGTACAGAGGTTGCCCTTATGGCTCAGAGCACCGACATTACAGCACCGGACAATCAGGGCACCAAATGCAGGATTCACCACCCCCTCCCCGAGGTCCACCCCTCTCCCAGAGCACGAATCATTAAGAAGGGGGGAGGAGATGGGGCACAGCCATCCAACCAAAAATTGATTGGTGGCATTGCCGATTAGTGCCTTAATTGTCTGGTGCTGGAACACTGCACATTCAGTTCAGCAGTTGAGAGGAGCAGTTGAAGCATGCCCATCTAAGATCCAATGTCTTGGGGACACCAGGATCAAGACTGTATATGCCAGTCACTCACGGGGGACTGTGATGGCCGGGCTTTTTTTTTTTGTCTTTCAGTCAGATTGGAAGGAATCTTACTCAGTACTGCTACATTTCCAAGAGTGCAATGGTAGTGCTACCCTCACTATGCTGGTGACCCGGGTTTGGGAATGGACTTGGGTCACTCAGGGGCTGGCTGGTGGAGGGAGGATTCAGTGCCCCATGGGCAGCTCTCCTCCTCCTTCAGGAAAGGGAAATACTGCATCCCCCTACTTGTCTGCCACTAAGCAGGGGCTAGATGGCAGCACAGTGGGAACACAACAGCAGGGGTATGGTAGTCGCTGGATGCCAGGCATGCACACGCACCACCACACATGCGCATGTGTATAATTTCACACCAGCAACCTTTAGTGTAGGAAACATGGAGGAAAATCCTGGCTGGCAGGAACACCAGTATCATCTACCATGGCACCCACCCACCAGATACTGGTCCAGGAGAAGTGATGGAAGTTATTCTCAGTAATGGTGGGTAACAGGACTGAGAAGTGCTGGCAGATTGGGGCATGTTAAGCAGGCTAAGAGATAAAAACATATAAAAAAGTGAAAGTGCTGTTGAGTATGAAATGCCATTGATACATGGGATGATGTATCAACTGTGTTTCTGTGTGTGTGTGTGTGTGTGTGTGTGTGTGTGTGTGTGTTCAATAAATGTATTTGTAACATGGCTCTGGACAGAACAGTGAAACAGAGCTCACCAATTGGTGGAAACGCATCAGCTGATCAACTCCCAGCGGTGATTACACCAGGAGTAGAGCCCGCTAGGTCAGTACCCCCACTGTGCACCGAGGCAGTACACCATTAGAGCCCGCTGTTGCAGTACCCCCGTAAACCACTTGAACATTTTCAGTACTGAAATGAAACAGAATATGGGTCACGCACGTGCAAAAGGTAGCACAGAAACAGACACAATGCATGTCATGCTGTATCCCTGCCGGTAGATGGCGCAGATGATGGAACAGTGAAAGAGTAATCATAGGCACCCCACGGAGTGCCGTAGTAGGTCAGTGCATATCAGAAAGAAGTGTCACGAGTCGTACGAGTAAAGCACTATCAGAAATTGGCCAAGTAGCAAGAGGTGCGCCACAGCTAACAGAGATATAAGTCACTATGAGCTATGACCCGAACTTAAATGAAGCGGCCAGCAGCAGTTGACTGTGAGACAACACAATCACCAATACAGAAAAGAAATATGTAGGTCCCACAATGTAGCACTGTGATCTATGTCGCCCCTGTGACAACGAGGGTAAATAGATAGAAACTGTCGCCTAGAATGTGAAAATAAAATACCGTTCTGCTTGTGTCACATTGCAATGTGAGCTGCACATTTGTGTACAAATATCCAACACTACATAAATGCATGTAAACCACTGAATGTGCACGCGCACGCCGATACATGTTCAGCGGCTCAAAAGCAGTACGGTGCAGCATAGTTAGTCCACTGCAATGACTGATCCTGTGAATGTGTATGTGCTTGTAAGCACAAATGTTTTATTAACAAAACATCCATTGCACTTGCTATGTTACAAGCACATTACCTTCCAGCGCTTGAAAGTATTAATGTCTGGCTATGGTTGAAGCACTGCCTTCAGCCTTGTGCACTCTCAGCAGGGCATTAATCCACCGGTAGAGCCCTCCTCTGTTGGTGATTTATGCTTACTTAACTGCTTCAACTATCATGTGTTCCCATTAATTTGTTACAATAAACTTGATACCATGTTATATCATGGGGACTATTGCAACTGCATGCAGTCACAATATAGTGATACTGTAGCTACAGTCTAGTTAAGTGACTCTTAAAAGTGTAATCATGCTACCCCTACTCAAGCTGTGCAACTGCCAATGTGAATGTCCCTCGGGAATCAGTCTAGTCCAGACCTGGAAACTTAAACAGTGCCAAACTTCCCTAACTTCACAGGTAGGCTATTACACATGTTAACCTAAATCACCATCTGTGTGAGCAATGCTTTCTAATGTTTCCTCATACCTGCCCCCTCAGTTGGAGTGCGTGCCCTCTAATTCAGTAACATAGTCATTTTTAGCAGGTACCCTAGGTCTATTTGGTCCACCTCTTTCCACCCTCCCCCTCATGCTTCATAAAGTAAGTAGGGACTAGAAAGTATGCTGTGCAAATATACTAATTTATAGGGATCTCCTGTCTACTTGACTACCCAGAATATACTTTGATTCCCTTGGTCAGCAGAAATTTGTCCAGGCTTACCTTAAAGGCCTGCACTGTCTTCCTATACACTGTCTCTGCAAGTGGGCTGTTTGAAAAAGTTCCCCATCTCTGAGAGACGTGTCTTCTAGCTCTGCTAGCACTCACCAGCTCATATATATGTGTATACCTCATCCTGTCTATCCATTTTAGTACTGGCAACATCCATTCTCAGCTTTCTATGCACTATACAAAATAATATGAGTAAAATAATGAAGAATAGTAAGAAATAAACTGTTACCTACATTCTCAATCTCAACTGCAATAGCTGACCACTATGGGCTAGCACTTTGAGCTATGCTAATTAGCATTCTGTGGGTTGAGTGGCAGAATCCAGAGGGTGGTAATTAATGTGAAATTCAATGTGTGGTACATTGCTCAGTGTTTGTGTATACTTATGAGCTGAATGGTATATGCTTGGTGTTTATAACTTGAGCTTTGGCGTTTCTCTATATCCTACCCTCTGTAGGATACTGGGTAGGTGTAAGAATTTAAGGCCCAGTGAAGAGGGTGAGACAAGAGTGCCGGAGAAGGAGGATGGAGGGTGCTGTCGAAATGCTGGAAGTGGAGCGAGCGGAAGCCTAAAGTTTAAGTAGGAGATGTGGGAAGAACTTTCCCCCCCCATTGAACTTCAGGCTAAAAGCCTTCCAGTTCAATGTGTGGTACATAGCTCAGTGTTTGTGTATACTTATGAGCTGAATGGTAATTGCTTGGTGTTTATAACCTTGAGCTTTGGTGTTTCTCTATATCTATAAGAATTTAAGGCCCAAAAAGAGAAATAGTGTAGTGACTATCTCCTCCAACTCCAGAGAGTGTAATCAGTAGCACGCAGGACAGGAACCCTCCCCTTTGGTGGAAACCTCCGAGAACCCATGGCCACTGACCTGCCCATCCTCTGAGCATCCTAAGAAGAGAATAATCCTAAACGTGGCTAAGGTTTAGTTATGGTTATGTCCAAGGATTCGGTCTGACTTGCTGGTCAAAGAGTCTTGTCCAAGGTCGATGATGAGCAGGAAATCGATGCTGAAGATGAAGGTTCGAGCAGATGAAAAGATCCAACTAGGAAAGATGTCCTGATGGAGATACGATAGTTAATCCGTGTCTGAGATAGCTATGAGTGAAGCAGATGTAAGTCTAAATAAACAGTCAGTACGGCTGAAGAATATGTGTCAAAGTTGCAGATTTTAGATCATAGAAGATGAAATGGTCAGAGCATTGCATGACTGAGAAAAATGATAAGGTAGGAGTGGAGCCCAGCTGGGCAGCTTGCATGGCTGTTGTACATGCAGTGCACAATAGGGTATGATCAAATACCTTGACAGAAGGAGAATGGTCATATGATGTCCAAGGAATTGAAATGAGCTCCACAGAGATGTCCGGCATAGAAACTTGAGCAGAAACTGGAACAGAAAGGAAGGTGGATTGCAGCAAAAGAGGTGAATGGACTGATTGAGTAAAGTAGGCCCAGGCGTGGGCTGGCCAGAGCATGGGATTCCCATGTAGGTTCGGTGAATGCAGTATATGAACGTTCAAGTGATAAAATAGTCTCAGGTGATCTGACTGAGAAGGCAAGACCCCCGTGTGGGTCTGCCTTAGTGAAGATGGAAATACATCTGAGTACTGAGACAGTCCCCTTCATGGGGCATGAGAGATTTGGGATGGTGAGACCCACACATGGGTTCACCATTGCCATAGTATGATATGGCCAGAGGTGGGGGGGGGGGCGAAACTCCACCTGGGACTGCCTGTTGATGATAGAGAAATACATGCAAGCAATAAGTAATACACCGTTATGGGCCTGTTTGAGTTGCGATGGCGGAACCTCCCACAGGTCCACTATTGCTGTATTATGACATGATCCAAGATAAGAAAGGTGAGATCCATTGTTGGGATGGAGGGACCTCATGTGGTCCACCTTCACCATAGTATAGAACAGTTTGAAGTAAAAAGGACAACAGTCACATGAATTTGTCTGGAATGACATAAAAATATGAGTAAGACCCTTCAAGGGGCACGTGTAATTGGGATGGTGGGACCCCATGTGGTCCATCATAGTATGTTACAGTCCAAGGTAAGGAGGGTGATACCCCCACGTGTGTTTACCAGTAGTGATTAGGAAATATGTTTGAGCTATGGATAGGGTCCTTTCGTTGGGCACATATGATTGGGATGGCAGGATCCCGCATGGTCTGCCATCACCATTTTCATAGAGTAATGTGAGATAGGGATGGTGGGATCCCATGTGGTCCACCATTGTTGTACCACTGAGTAGTGCATGATAGGGATGGCAGGACCCCACATGGTCTGCCATTGCCATACTACTGAGTAGTGCATGATTGGGATGGCAAGACCCCACATGGTTCGCCATCACCATAGTAAGGAGTAGTGTATGTTTGGGATGGTGAGACCACCATCGCCATGGTAAGGAATAATCAAAGGTAAGGAGGGCAAGACCCCCACATCAGTCTGCCAGTAGTAAATTAGATTAGTAGGCCCACTCATGGGCATGAAAGTTTGGGATGGCGTGACCCCACGTGGTCCGCAATTGCCATAGTCTTGCACTGTATAAGGTGGGGATGACGGGACCCCCTGCAGTCCATCATCACAGTATTATCATATAGTTCCAAATAAGGAGCATGAGACCCCTAGTAATCCACCTGCAGTAAATGGGAAAGAATTTGAGCAAGAAATAGATGCCACCTCATTGAGATGGGTGGATGAGATGGCAGGACCCCATGTGGTCCGCCATTTCCGAGTTGATGGATGGTCCAAGGAAAGGATGGCAAGACCTCCATATGGGTCTGCCAGTAGTGAGTAGGAATACATCTGAGCTATGACAAGTGGCCACACAAGGGTTTCAAAGTAAAGTACAACTCACCTTAAACTGTCATGCCAATGAGGTGAATCTGCATTTTTTCAGTGAGCTGTATGAGTGTTGTTGGAGTCAGCACAAAGCTTGGAAAAAAACTGGCTCCTAAGAGCTCAGGTAAGATTTGTATTGTTTTATGACTGAGATAAAGATTTGTACCAGTTTAAATTGCAGAAGTCATTCAACATGTGTAAACAGGTTGACATGCGACAGTAAAATTGTAAAAGCCACCTATGCATGCATGGTAGTACTGTCTTAGCATTTCCTAGAAGTTGTTTTCAAATCCTTGAGTAGAACAAGACTATGAATATTAAATGTGGGTATTATGGTGCTCCAAATTATACCTAGGTCAATGTGTGAGCAAGAACCCCCAACCCCCACTGATGTCCAATGGGGCTAGGAAGCTGGTTTGAAAGTGGTACTCGAGCCACGGTGCCAGCAGGTGCATCGGGCGCCGAGACTAGCAGAATAGTCCAAAGATCCCCACCCTGGTGAGCCATGTTAGAAGGAGCAGGGAAGCATGGTACGGTGGCAGAGCACTGGCCACAACTCAATAGGTGCTAGAAGTCTGCAGCGCTCTCCCTGGCCCAGATATCAGTTCAGGGGTGGGCCAGGAGAGCAAAGAGGTAGGCGGCTCGCTGGCTGCAAGGAAATGGTGCAAGGGGGAACCGCACAAGTCCAGAGGAGGCTGAAGCAGTAGGCAGCAGCAAACTGTGACAGAGAGGCATGGAATGGAAGGAGTTGGAAAGCAATGCAGGAGCAGGTCAATGGTGGCAAAATTCACTGAAGATGTAGTGGCTGGCAAGGAAACAGAGCCCCAAAAGAAAAATAGGGAAGCAAGAAGGACAAGAGAGAGAGAGAGAGAGGTATGGGGGCAAAATGGGGGGGGACGAAGAGAGGAGCAAAGGCACAGGCTATGAAAAAGGGGGAGGGGAGACCAGAGACAGGCACACAAGGAGAAGAGGATGGACCCAGCCCCACCAGCCACAGAGCACCAGAGCATTGTCGAAACACTCAAAGCAGAGTGAGCGGAAGCCTGAAGTTTAAGTAGAGGATGTGGGAGGAGCTATCCCCCCTCCCCCTCCCCCCATTGAACGTCAAGCTAAAGCCTTCCAATTATTGGGCAGCATGGGGAAGGGTACTAGTGATGTGCCACAGGAATTAGTCCTGTTACCGTACCTCCTCAACATCTTCATCTGTGACATCAAGATAGGGATACAGTGCAAAACATGCCTCTTCACAGATGATACTACGATTTAAGGCTGGGTGTCTAGTGAGGATGGGGTCAGAATTATGAAAGAAGACCTGGCTAGATTTGAGAAGTGGTCAAAAGTATGGCAGTTAAAATTTAACTCCAAGAAGTGCAGGTGATGCAGATGTGGGTAAAATAGCCAAAAACTGAATACAGAATAGAAACATAGAAACATTGACTTTGACAACAGATAAGGACTGCTTGATCAGCCCAGTATGCCCATTTCACTACCTAATGGATAGGTTGCAGATCCTAGTTAACCAACAGTCTACTTCCTCCTACCCCCCACAAGGATTGCCTTATGTCTGTCCCAATGCATTCTTGAATTCCACCACTGTTTTTGACCCCAAAGCTTCCTCAAGAAGGCCGTTCCATATGTCCACCATCCTCTGTGAAAAAATACTTCCTAACTTTGCCCCTGAGCCATCCCCCCTCTATATTTAAATTGTGCCCCTTGTTCTTGCACATCTCTTTTTCCGAAAGATCCTATCCTCTTGGAATTTGCTGATTCCCTTGAGGTACTTGAAAGTTTCTAACATGTCCTCCCTCTCCCTCCTTTCCTCAAGGGTATGTATATATATGAAGCTCTTTTAGTCTCACTTCATATGGCTTCTGGTGCAGACCCTGCACCATTATAGTTGCTAATGAAAGAAGTGGTCTGTGATAAAACAGTGGAGGATTCAAACAAGGGTGGGACAGGTACATGGGCTTGGAAAAGCCAGTATCAAAAGGGCAGAGAGAAAAGAGGCATGAAGTACTTTCCACTACTACAGTACCTCCCTCTTTACAAGGGGGGGGGTACCTAAACCAATCAATAGAAGCACTCTGGATAGGGAGGTCGATACCAGTCCATTCACAGAAGAAAGAGTCTTGGAGGAACTCCTGAAACTGAAGGTGGACAAAGTAATGGGGCCTGAAGGGATTCACCCCAGAATTCTAAAAGAACTAAGGGGAGAACTTGTGACACCACTGACTATGCTTTTTAGCAAATCATGGGAGGATGGTGTGGTACCCGAGGACAGGAGGAGGGTAGATGTGATTCCCCTTCACAAAAGTGGGGGCAAGGCAGAGGCAAGAAGCTACAGACCTACTAGTTTGACCTCAGTGGTAGGGAAAATGATGGAATCACTTCTGAAAGAAAGAGTTGTTGAGTACCTAGAGGCCAGGCATGAAGAGCCACTGGGGCTCACACATTCCACATCAGATAGGTAGAGCTGGACAGACACAATGGGATATGGGGGCTTTCTCTGCTGGCAATTTAAACCTCAATTCCCTAGTGAAATTATGGAGTTATCCACTCCGTCCTTGACTCCCCCAACAGAGTCCACCCCCCGTCCTCATGATGGAGGGCTCACCAGTTTGTGACCCTTCCTCTGTTGCTGCTCTTCTTAATTTCTCCACCACCTGTGCTCAACCCTCCCCGCAACCTCCAGCCTCCCCAGTCCCCCACTGCCTCTCCTCCTCCACCATCACCTGAAGGCTTCCATTTCCACTCTGTCTGCCCCCCACAAAGTTTTTCTCACTTTAACCTCATATGAAAGTCAATCCGTGATGGACTGGACCCTAAATTCCTGCATATTTTGTCCCCAGCCATTGCCTCCCTACTAACTCATATTCTAAACCTTTTCTTCTTCCTCTGCACTATCACCCTTGCCTGAAAGGTTGCAAAGGTGCTACTCCTGCACAAAGAGGGTGACCCTCCTCCCCTGGTAACTTTCAGCCATCACTCTCCTCCTCTCCTTTGCTAAGCTCCAGGAGTCCCTCATCTCCCTAACTTCCCTCACTCCTCTGATTTCCTCTCCCCTTTCCAGTTTGGCTTTAGGAAGCAACATTCCACTGTATCCTCTCTACTGTGGGTCATTGACTCTATCCTCACTGAGATGGATCAGAGCCACACCACCTCAGCAATATTCATCGACCTGGTCAAAGTATTTGACTCAGTGTCCCACACTCTCCTCCTTAACAAACTGCACTCTGTCAGACTCTCATCTGATGCTGTTGACTGGTCCCGCTCATACCTCTCGGGCCATCAACAGTCTGTACAGGTGGGAGGAGATCTGTGCCCCCCCATCCTAGTGGTAGTGCCACACTGCCCCATCCTGGGTCGCGTCCTATTCTCCATTTTCTTCAATGACTTCCTCTTTGCATGTCTTCTCATACATCCACATGTATGTGGATGAGATGGTCATCTACACCTCCAGCCCCATGGCCTCTGACATGGCTTGGTTGCTCAACAGGACTTCCACAGTGTACTGTGCTAGTACCATGATAACTAGTTTAAGGTCAGTACCAAGAAGATGGTGTCCATGATCTTTGGTACCTGCCAGAAACTGGCCAGACTCTTGATCTCGCCTTTTTTCCCCCCTTTAGATGGCACCCCATTTTAAGTGGTCCTAGCTTTCAAGTTTCTTGGCATGTGGCTCAACAGTAAGCTTGACTTCTCTGTCCACATAGACACCATCCACTTCAAACTCTGTCCCAAACTAGGTGCTCTACAATGCAATAAAGACTGCCTCTCCCCCCCGAATCCACAGGAAACTAGTAAAAGAATGATTCTCCTAGTCTTTGATTATAACAGTCTATGGCATCACCTCCCCTCCTCTCTTATCAGACTGGATGCTATATGCACTGCCTTCTGCCGCTTTGTCACCAACTTTCTCCTCTGTACCCATTACAACTCTCTCTACTCTTCCCTCTCCCTGCTATCACGCTGCCTGGCCCACTGTGCTGTCTTCATCACCAAATACTGGTTTGGGTCCTTCCCCTCCCCTCCTACCGTTCTTCCTTGATCTCCCCCTGCTCCCTACTCTTCCTACTCGTTTCACTCCAGGGATTCACACTTTCTCTATTCCTCACACTCACTCTTCTGTTGGCTTGTTCACGCATGTCCTTGATCATGTCCTCTAGGATTTGTTTCTGTTTGTGTCCCACTTTGTGGACTTGCTGAAGGATGTGTTTCTGACTGAGCTGCACCTCAATGGTGTGTTACAGGATATCACAACATCCAATCTTGTTGTCTGTACCAACAGAGCAAGCAAATGTTATTTATAAAGTATCCATTTACATAGGCTCTGGGTGCTGTACATTATAAAATACCATAACATTACATGCAAAACATGAAAAATAAAATACAAAATGATTATGATAGGTAAGCAATAAGACATGAGGGGTGTGCATTAGACATTTCAAACACACGGCCAGGGGTGTAATGAGGCATGAGGCTGCCAGCTGAGTGAGTTTGGCCCCTGACCATGCATTAGAAATGCCTAATGCATACCCACAGAGTGTCTTATTGCACTTATAAATGGATCACTTTATTTTCCATGTGTGAAAAAAAATCTACATGTCTAAATAATCTAAATAGAAAACTTTTAAGTATTTTGCTGTAAAATAGTTCCTCCACCTGTATTAATTTCATTTTTTTTTAGCTTTTGACTTTTGTCGTACTGTGGCCACTACAGATTTCCATGTTATACTGTGGTTATCATGACTAATATGCCTTCCACCCCCCATTTTTTTATTGAGCTTAGATTTACTGTAAAAGAAAAATAAAATACAGTGCAGTCCTTGTGTTGTGTATTTAATTAATGTTTGCGGTGGAGCCATCAGTTTTTCTGGCAGGAAAAAGTGATGTTGGTCCTTCTGAACAGGTGCCAGCAAGTGGGTGGCAGGAAGTACACTGACTAATGGATATCCCTGCAGCAGCAGTTTATAGTGGCCAGTTTATATTGTGCTGCCAAGCATTTGTTTACTTGCAAACATAGAGCTGTGAGCAGAGATGGAATCTGTAAGTGAAAGAAACATCATGGATTTGCAGCCTGAAGAGAAAAATCAGCAGCTCTACACAGACTTGTCAGGCACAGCTCTCTGGGATCAAATTCAGCTACGTTGCACTTTTGAAAGAAGCAGAATGGACAAGACAGTTACGGAGGTGATGAGTGTGTGCAGTCCAGAGATTGCACTGGCAAATTTTTTTAATTTTCATTTTACATTATTGAGAGATGCAATTGGGTAAGTGACCAACTGGGTGGGAGGAAAGCAGGATGATGACAGTGGAGAGGTGCTGCCGTCAGGTTGGAATGCAGAAACAACACCAACAAAATCACCAGCTATGTATCTGCAGCATTTACTGTTTTGTATGGAACTACCTATTTTTTGAAGGGCAATGTGCAAGGACTGCTGGAGGGGAAGAAAACAGTAAGTGTAGCACTGTAGGGAATTCAGTTTTGACAGTCTCACTGAGTGAAAAAAATGGCATCTGTTAACATTTTTTTAAATTCTAAATAACAACTGTGCCTCAAGGGTTTCTTTCATGTTCCACATGGAGGTTGCCAGCACTTGTTTTTCACCATGCATAATGCAATCCAATCAGGATGAATGATTTTCCCTACCCATTTTATAATAAGATTTAAAAACTAAATTGAAGAGTAACTTTTTCAATATAAAACAAATTATACAGGGAGCTCTCTTACCTTATCATCTCATCTTTTTTTATTCAGCCACAAAAGGAAGGGAAGGGCTCATAATTTGCCCCGGGGGTGATCACACAATCCCTATCCTCATCTTGAGTCTCCAATGCATCCCCATGCTGAGACCTATTATGGCATTTTTATAGCTCGAAGGCAAGGGCACGCTCCATTCACTTGAATGGAGCATCTTTTTCAAATGTAATTTCTGGATTATAAATCAGGTTTTGGTACCTACAGATGCCAGAGTTCGACTAACAAGAGACTTGTTAGTCAAACCCTGGCATCAATACGTGCCAAAACCCAATTTAGAATTTGAAAATTATATTTGAAAAAGATGTTCCAATCAAGTGAATGGTTCACACACCTCACATTCGACCTATAAAGACATCACAGAAGTCTGAGCATGGGGACACATCGGAGAATCAGGAAGTGGAGAGGGATCATGTGGCAGCCCCACGGGGGCAAATTATGATCCCTTCCCTTCCTTTTGTAGCTGAATAAAAAAAAGATGAGACTAGCCTGAAGGAGCTTCCAATAAGGTAAGTGAGCTCCCTGTGTAATGTTTTCTATATTTAAAATTATAGGGGAAAGGTGCTCTTTAAAAAAATAATAAAGTCGGTCAAAATAATCATAATTATAAACAGCCAGTAGACTAAAGAAAGTCAAAAGCTGCCATAAAAGGTGAACCTTCATAGCCCTCTTAAAGGCTTCCAGCGGAAGACATCTGGGTAGTCCTTCAGGAAATCCAAAAGCTGTTGTTTCTCTATTGAGGTGTTGGAAGCTTGGAAGAGGATAGTTGCTTACTGAGGGATGTCACTGGTGAAGCTGGAGTGGGAGTGGTAGCACTGACTGATGTAGAGACAGTGAAACTAGGCTGAGATTCTTGCATGAGATGGAGCTGGTCCATAGTAGACAGGCAGACAAACTGTCTGACATTGGCACCCTTAGAGATGACAACTGGCTCATCTGAGAAATTAAGCATTTCTGGAATACCATGCTGTCATGCACAGCAAAGAAGGTGTTTCCCAGGAGAAGAACTGAAGAATGAAGAGCAGAGATCCTGTGATGATGCCAACAACACCTTGTGGGAGTTGTTCACCTCAAATCAATCTTGGCACTCAAAACAATTTCTGTCTTAGGAGGCACAGAGACCAAGTCCATTGCTGCAAGTTGCCTCTGGGGGTCTAGTGGCAGTTTGTTTAAAGCAAAGTCCAGGATGGCTTTGTGATATTTGAGAAAGTCTATGCAAAGAATCACTGATTGTTGTAGATCAGGCACTAGGTAGAACTTGACAATAGCTTGCTGTGAGTCAAAATGTAGCTTGAGGTGGATGACTCCTGAGATAGGTACCATAATGGAGTTTGCTGTGATAATGTACTTCAAGTCATCTGGAGAGACATAAGGTGACTAATGTAGAGCTCTGTTGTTTAGAATGTCGGTGTTGATGAATAAGATGTCTGCTCTGGTGTAGTGTTGTTCGAAATTAAGAAATTTCACTCCGTAAAATATTTTGCGAAATTTGCACATTTTGCAAAATATTTCACTAGTGTGAAATGTGAAATTCAACCCAAAAATGGCCAAATGTCACCTGAAATGGTGAAATGTTGCCCATGGAATGGCAAAAATCACTGCTCATAGGCAAAATTTCACCATTTTTGAGTGAAATTTCTCAAGTTCGCATCCCGCAATATATTTCACAGAACAGTGGAATTTTGCGAAATATTTCACAGCAATTTCACCGGCAAAATTTTATTTTGCAACATCTCTACTGCACACACTGCTAACTAAGGCATGCATGGACCAATCTCCAATTGTCACCAAGACATAGTTCACTAGAAATGGAGATCTGATGACAGGTACAGCTGCTCGGGAAGCAAGATTGTGTTGGACTTTGTTGTTGGGGGTTGAAAGATGCTGCTTGTGTGAGTTGTGAGAGTCAGAAGAGCAGCCAGTCCAGATGCTGCTCTGCTAAATAAAAGTACCTAGTTTATTGGGTACCATTTGTTTCCCTGATTCTGTGAGTACTTGTATATGTCTTGCTGATGATGCAGCAGCTGATGTCCTTGGTTCCTGTTGTCATATTTTAGCTTTCTGTAAACTGCAGCAGTGTGTCCTCTGAATCCACACCACTGGCAGATGACAGGTTCTTGAGAAGGTAATGGTTAAGCAGGTGGCTGTCAAGGTGGCTGCGGTGCTTTGATAGAGGTAGCTACTTGAAATATTTTATTTGTCTGACTCTTGTTGAGTCATTACAATGTTATTTACACATTTAACATAATACATAAACACATGTTTCCTTATCAAAAATACGATATACAATGCAAATGTTCTATGTAAAAAGTGCATTTTCTATTTCAAGTTGTGCAATTAAAAATAAAATGTATACAGTTTTTTTACTCATATTCAGATAATTTGTGTTAAACACTATTTCTAAGAAACAGGATTTACAATAAGTATAAAGTACTTTTAGTAGTAGATGTCAAGTCAAAGGAAAATATAAGTAAGATTTTTCCCCAATACCAGTCAGTATCAGTGATATGCATTAATCTTGCAGGGACTGATATATTCCATTTGGATAAGGTCTTTAAAAAATGCTTTGCTCAATCCAGAAATAGGACAGCATGTAAACAAGATGCCACTACCCAGGAATAGATTTAACATAATGTAACTTGTAGTCTCAAACTACGTCCTCAAGCTGTGTATCACAAATGGTTTCCATTTAAGAACCCATATAAAGTAATTGCCCTAATGGAACGTTATCCTTAATTTTGCTTACAGAAAACATGATTATGAATTTGATGATTTTTATGTAACATTTCTGAATAAATCCATTTCAAGTACTTTGTCATATCTTTGGTGACATAGTCCATATGAGGATTAATTAAGATCCACAAAGTCTCTTCCTTAGTAAATACTCTGGATAAAAAATAATGTCTAGTGGTTATGTCTGTCATATGTTCATACCTAGAACGATAAAGAAGAATATGAACATGAGTTTCCAGCTCATTTGGGCTACATTCACAATATAAATCCTTAAAGATGGAGTTATTTCATACTGGCCCAATGGCATGGAGGGCTGAGGTGCTGTGCCATACCTCCTGCCACAATGGGGACCTATGTTTGGTGATGAGTATGGGTTGTTATGGGTTGGCCGGGAGGGTTGTGTGAGGATTGAGTTGCCGCCAGGCAGCTTTCCTCTCCCAGATCGGGGAGGTTAGCTCTCCTGACCTTTGACTGCCACCATGTGGAGGTGTGGTGGTGTGCGGGCATTGGATGGAAGCTAGGTGCTAGGCCAGAAATGGGAAGAGTGGAGTCATTTCAGGCCAAGACTTGTGTACACACCTCCATGCACATGCCCAACCTTGTCTAGGGCTCTGGGGTTAACAGGAGAAAAAAAAGATGGAAAACTGCGGGCTGGGGCTTAATGAAGCTCCCCAGCTAGTGCTGATGGCCCACAGGGTTGGAGGAATGGAGAGACTCGGAATGGCTATGGTGCTGGAAGGGATAGGCTTATATAGCTGCCCAGCCTGCCAGAGGAGCATAAAGAAAATGTGGAAAAAATGGATTTATTTTTGGGGAAAATGTATTGCAAAATTTTTGAGGATTACAACTGCAGATGAAACTTTGTAAAAAATAGCTCTATCCTTTTTATCAGGGAGACAGAGTACAGTAAGCATGGCTCCAAAACATTATTTATGTTATTCTGCGCATAGCACCTGTGTATCTTCGGTGTTCTAATTCTCTGTAAATCAGTGTCAAATGAAATTTGCTTTAATGTGTTTTTAATTAATCTTACATAATCCTGGGAAATAGCTATTTCCTTAAGTGAGTCATTCCACAGATTATACCATTTTTATAGCTTTTAACATATTGAAGATATTTTTCAGCCAAGAAGAAGAATAATTTCAAACTATCCAGGAAGCCTTTTCATCCATACATTTTTTTAGCCAACCTGTTGGAATCCAAACCTGTACTTCTATTCCAATATGCTATTTTAGCTGAGAGGGCTAAAAACATTATTTTAACACAACCTAATTCTGCTCTAGATATTTCTGAAGCTGTTGATCTGGGTATTTGCAATATAGTTCTATATAACTGAGTAAAAGGTTTTTCCAGTTTTTCAACATTTTTATCATGCCAAAATTCTACTGCATAAGGAGAGCTGCTGGATTCATCTTCATCTCTGTTACACATAGAGTGGGAACTATAGAGTGACTTCCAAATGTAGCATTAAATCTAATTAAGCATTTTTTAATTTATATAATTAATTCAAAATATACGTGATGTGTTTTATTTTACAATTATTGTAGAACTAGAAACCTAACTAATGATAATTTGAAACCAACTCAATGAAATACTGCCAAAGCACCATGTATATATAGGACTACGTTTCCCTACAGTTAGGACTTCTGTCTTTTTAATATTAATAGTCAGCTTATTTTTAATACAGTATTTTTGTAATAGCTTAAGTTGTCTCTCTAAATCTACCAGAGAAACAGAAATTAGTGCCAAGTCATCAGCAGACATGAGTGCTGGCATGAAAGTTCCTCTTATAGAAGGAGAATGGGAAGCCTCTAACAAGAAAATGATACGGGGATCATTTACAAACAAATTGAAGAGTAAAGGGCTTAAGATGCAACCCTCTTTATATCCTGATTTGTGTCCAAAAGATGTGACACACTGCTCTTTATATTATTACTGTATCTCACTGAAGTTCAATTTCCAGAATAAAGGACAATAATTACTCTTAAAATGGTATGGTTCATATTTAAATCATACAGCGTATACCTAAGAAGTGGTCTGCTTACCTAGTCAGATGCGCCTTTGAAATCTATGAAAGCCAAATACACCGGTAGACATTTTTTGATATAATATTTCTCCACAGTGTGATGCAATATAAAGCATTGCTCTTAGTTGAGTACCCTTTTCTAAAACCTACCTGATATACTGTATATTTAGAACAGTTTGATGTTCTAACCAGATGTTTAGTCTACTCAAAATTATTCTAGGATGCAACAAGGAAAACTGGAGCACCTGCTCTAGACTACTTAAATATAACTTAATGCACTTCAGTGTGTATAATACTAAAAAATTCACACTTAAGCCAAACCATGTAGAACCTTCGTACTTCTATTGTATTCATTTACATAAAACATGGTGCAAAACAGCGCATTAGATTTCAACAAGACATGCAAACAGCAAAAAAATGTTTTATGACAAGAGGGACAGCAGTTCAAAATGCATCAGCATCGCCCACGAGGGCGATTAAACCTTATGTTTCACTCTGTCTGGGCAGAGCCTCTTCAGAACCTTCCAAATATAAGTTATTAATTTCCCAAGTTTCCTGCAGGGAAGTTACAGAATGTTTGGAAAGAAACATTTTAAACTCCGGATCAATAATGCTTTTTGAATAGCCTGCTACATTCCAAGATATGATCGAATAAAATAAATCCACCTCTATTCTCTCTACCATACTGCTTTGATCATTTGTTATTTTAAAATCTACTGAGAGTCAATCCTGTTTCAAGTTTATTAAACATTGTTATTGATTTTGTATTGATATATTTATTTGTGAATATGCAGGCTGTTCAAAAGGCCTAGGAGAAAAGGACTTTATTTGCTTTTGATTCTGTAGATTTGTCGTAGGTAAAAACCCTCCATTTTATCCTTCGGGATATGAATTGCCTTAATATTCCTGATTTCCTGAGTCAGGCATTCACATAAAAGAATGTTCAATTTATCTAACTTGTTGGTTTCAGACAGGATTAAATGATATAAAATTGCATCCAGAACTGCAAAAGTTATTTGTCCCTGGTACCCATTTTTCCTCCAGACCCATTCCACTCCCCCATATCCTAACCTTACACACAGAATATTAGTTAAGATGTAGTGTACTGTTTGCTTGAGTGAGCAATGAGTCTCATGCTTTGATTCTGCAATTCCATGGAGTGTTAAAAGGTATTGATTTCTTTCCTGTACTGTCCTGTCAATTTTGAACTTTCTTGATCTGGTTTGGTGTTCGAGATCAGTTTTAGAAGTGAATTTGCCTTGTGTGAAGCGTTCTTTTTGCTCATGTAAGTAATTCATTATCGTTATGGGTGAGTCTGCAGTTAAACCTAAGTACTGAAGCAAGGACATCTGCTTCCACATCCATGTGGCTATATTTCCATTTCTGAAAGGAACAGGCAAACCAAAGCCTGTACGTCTGTGAATCCCTAGTTGCAAAAATCAAATTGTTTTAACCATTTGAAATCACCAATTTGCTTTCCAATAACAATATCACCAAATGCCTCAATGAATCTGCAGTTTTATTCACATTTTAATGAATGCTGTGTATTTTTATAGAGACCTCATTCCCAGAAATCAAAAAACATTTACAATTTCTTTATCATTTTCTTAGTTTGATTGTATAGTTGTATCTAAATATAACACTAATTTAGTCCCATCTCCAGAAATTGGATTAGTCATTTCTTTTGCTCTATTGAATACCCTTCCATTGGCTTTTCCCTATTGTCACCTTCCCAGTGGTTCACTAAATCTGTATCCTCCAAGTTAATTTCAGTTGTTGAGTTTTTTGAGGAGGGCCCTGAATTAGGAGCAAGTGAGTTTTTCCCTGTGTTTTTCTCACCCACTTTTCCCCCCATCTCCTGCTTGGGAGTGGTACAAATTTTCTTTATATTTTCATGAAATTTGTTTTTTTTTTTTGCAGCTTCCTTTTAGATTTCTTCTTTCTAGTTTTGCCTCTTTTTTTAATTAAATTGTCCCAATTGGGAATGGATGAAACTAGATTTATTGAATCTAGAGAAGAGTTAGTCTGGTTATTTTCAGAATTGCTTACTGGGCCAAGTTCCATAGAATCTACATCCGAGTTTAGTTCAGCTTTTATCAATTCTCTAAAAAGATTTCTCATCAGGGCTTCATGATGTGCTCAGGTAGTTTTGATTGTAGTGACTTCATCTCTTTGTATATATAATTGTTCTAAAAATAGAATATTACACATATGTTGGTCTTTTAAAACTTGTATTAACCCTGGGGTAAAGGGTGTTAGGTAATTTTTAACCAAATCAAAATAACTACCATTTTAATTCTTTACAAAATGATGCCCCATTTAACTGTTACTATACACAAAGAAATCTTCTTGGTTCAAAATTGGTGATTTTTCTGAGGAGGAGACTGGGTGATCCAATCTAGTAACCGATTCAGGAAAGGCTCCCATTCAAATTCAGTGGATGTAGGGAGTTTACCATTTACTATCCTCTTCACTCCATTTAATGACAATGATTTCATTTGTACATTTTGGTTGCCTTCAGTAACTTCATTTCCCATGCAAATCTCTGTTGGTAGAAGGCTATTTCTAGATACTGTCTTTGGTTCCCTAGGTGATATTAATAAACTAACTTCCCTTCTTCAGTTGGTGTTAGAATAACCTGAATGGAATCTGGCATTTCCTTATGAAGCAGAGGTGTACATGTACATAAAAATGTATGTATTAAAATGTGTTTCATTCTATTTTGTTCTTCCTTATATAGGTTAACTTGATATCTACTAATACTTATTTGTTGGGAAGATTACCCAGCAAATAGGGGACTTTTGCATATTTGATTTATTCCTATGTATACAAGATTTGTCCAGTGCATTTTTAGATGATTTATCCATGATTTCCCCTTGGATAACTGGAAGTAATTTCAGATTCAGATCTGGGTCAATGCTTTTTGTGTTGTGTCCCCTTGCAGTTATTACCATCCTTTACATTTACTTCTAGTTCAATTTGTATGCCTGCTTGGATCTTTGAAAAAAAGTATTTTATCTATAAATAGTGGGACAACTTTACAAAATTGATTACCACTAGTTAAGAGCAAATCTATATGAGGTCTCACAATACAAAGGTTGTCCTTAATTTATGAACTTGATAAAATGGTGTCCTCAGATCCTATGCAGTTCAATGAGTTGACTGTTTTAAGTTTTCTTAATCTGGTGACTGAGTCCTAAGAATTTTTCTTATATTTGGCTCTAGACTACAAGCACTTTGTTCAGCACCATTGTACTTTGTCTAACAATACCGCACTTTAACCCATATCATTGCACCTTAAGTTAGGAAAAATAAATTGGGTTTCAGTTTGGACTATTTCACTGTTGCACTTAATTTAACACTGGTACACTTTAAGTTGTAGTTACTGCACTTTGGTCAGACTCCTGCACTATTGCACTTTGACTATGTGCTATTACACTTAGCCTGGCATAATTCCACTTTAATTCATACTATTGTATTACTACCTTAAAAATCAGATATTACAGTAGACTTGAATTGGAAGCAATACTGCTACTGCACTTTATACTCTAGTGCACAAATTTAGTTTAACATTCTACTAATAGCAGTTTCAATAAATACATCTAGTCAAAGATATCAAAAACCTCTAAAAATTTTAAATAATAAGAAGCCCATTAAGACCACATAACCTTAATACATTGGATCTTTTCAAAGTTTTAATCTTCAGGTAGCAAGGTTAAGCGTTGAAGTGTTCCAATAATCTAAGTCAGCAAACAATCGGTATGCTTCAGTTTTGCTTCTGATAAAGTGTGTTTAATGAAACAGAATGTCTGATGTTTCTTGGCTTTTCTGTAGGTCCAGATGTTCGACTGCCACATTCTCAGTGATGACTGTAAAATATAAAAACATACATATACTAAAAATCTAACTTGAACATTCCTCCCCAAAAACAATGAGCTGCTACTATCCCAGAATAGAAGAAAAATAGGGAAGGGGCCCTCAATGTTTAGCAATATATAAGAAAAAATATATTAAAAAAGTGTAATAAATCTAATAAAATACTGCTATGATATTTTCAAAGGATAGCGTCCTAGATTCAAAAATATTTCTACAACAATCTCCAAAACAATTTCTGTTACTTACTTAGCATTTTTGCCATTACAATGTAGTAAATATTGCCAGTTAATTTACTCTGTGATTTCTGCCCATGGATTTACCTTGGCATATGCTGAAAAGATTTCCTTTATGGCTTCAATGTTTCAGTGCCTTAATACCTCAAATCCTTGCTAGGACGATAAAAGAGACAAGGAGCTTTTAAGGCTACTGGGGATTTTTATCAATGTTGCTGTTTATCACAATGGGTCAGACAAGCTAACTGCAATGGTTTCGATGTGCATTTCAGAAATGAGTGTAAAGTTCCCATAAACCTAGGCATCAAAAGCTCTTAAAGGAAAACTGCATGAGGCTGATAAGAATACTGATAAATTTATAGTAATTTCATGCTAAAACGTCAAAATGCAGGGCAATTTGTAATGAGAGGCAGCGTTACCCACTTAATCAATCCATCATTTGCAATTAGTTTTGAACAGCTGGAAGACTGATCCCTGAATGCCTGAATCCCATGCACAGCCAAATGCCATTGCAAAAATGTTGTTTTGTTTTTTAATCACTCCCCTTCCCCCCAAAAAAAACTCTTTGGGATAGCAGTCAGCCACCCCTCCCGGAAGGCAAGAAACAAATGGGGCCCTCAACTCCGGTATAAAACTAAACAGACAAATAAAACAAGTTCTGTAGCTGTACTCTGTTGTGTTGTCCGTTCTATAAATTCAGTATTCAACTGAGGATTAAAATTCTGCACTGCCTCAGTGGCTTTTCAGTGGCTTTTTCAGTCAGACAAGCTAAACCAATTTCTAATTTCCCACTTTCTCTGTATCTCCTCAATCCACCAACAGATCTTCCTAGTGGTGGGGATGAGAAAAACAACAAAGAGGAACATTCTCTGGGATGAAGTGGCTCTGGTCGATTGGGTTTTAAATAAAATAAATATAAAATCAGAATAAAATTCTGTATCCTATATGTTTGTAGCTATATTCGTGGCAAGTATGACATACAGTACCTGTTATAAGTAAAACAAACATCCACATTTTCAGGAGCAGAGCTGTGAGTTCTGGGTCTACAGCAACTCTTCTCCTTCACAGCCAGCCACTCTTCTGATAATTATTTATTTTTGCTTTGACAGAGGTAGCAGAGGAAGAAGCTGAGCTAGTTGTAAATTGACAGACGTGATGTGCTTGTCTAGTATAGATTGTTGCTGGATGCATGATGTGAGTGCAGCTACAGTATTTGTGATGACTGAGGTCCTTGCACACTGGTGGCCTGGAACATGTCTATGGATTCTTGTGCAAGTCATGCAGCTGAGATAGTGTCCTTCAAAGTTATTGGCTTCTGCTGGACCACATAAGAATGAATTTGTGGGCGCAGTCCTTGGACGAAGGCTGTAATTTGATCCTTCTCTGTTTTCTGCAAACATTTGCAGCATGACTCTATGTCCAGTATGAAGGCTTCAAGAGATTACTAACATACTAACATACTAAAATGCCAGCAGAATAGGCCTAACGGTCTTTCGTGTCTGCTTGTTTGGTCAGTCCCCAACCTGGGTGCTGACCTTGCTGTCCCCCTCGCCTTCTCTGGCTTCTCCCTTCCCAGTTCCGGATATTCTTGCTGCATTGGATTTTGCTTCCAGAACCCTTCCCCTGTACCTGTCCCACCCCCTCTTGAACCCCTCCACTGTCTCTGCCTCCACCAGCCCCCTAGGCAGTGCATTCCATGGCTCCACCACCCTCTCAGTGAAGTAGCACCTCCTCCTTTCTCCCCTGAATCTTCCCCCCTCCAGCTTCCAGCTATGCCCTCTAGTGGCCCCTTCCTCCTTCCTTCGAAGCACCCCGACTGTTCCTCCCTATTTACTCTCTTCATGTACCTAAAGACCTCTATCATGTCCCCGGTCCCTTCTCTCTTCCAATGTGTACATATTTAGCTCTTCAGCCTCTCCTCATAGGTCCTGTCCCCAAGCCCCAAATCATTTTGGTTGCCCTCTCTGACCTCTCCAGGAGGTTAATGTCCCGCTTAAGTGTGGCTCCAAAACTGCACGCAGTACTCAAGGTGCTGCCTCACCAAGCAGTTATACAGAGGAGTATCACTTCCCTCCTTCTGGAGGTGATCCTAGCGATGCATCCCAGCATCCTGTTGGTCTTGGCTGCTGCCCTCCTACAAGTCTCAGAATTGTTCATCTTGACATCCACCACCACCCCCAGGTCCCTCTCGGCCATTGAGACTTGTAGCATTCCCCCCCCCAGGGTGTACACTTGACCTGGGTTTCTGGCCCCCAGGTGGAGTACCTTGCATTTCCCTGCATTGAACCTCAGCTTCCACTTTCTAGACCATCTTTCCAGAGCTTCCAGGTCCCCCTGTAGGGCCACCTTCCCCTCCTCCCCATCCACCACCGCCCCCAGTTTCGAGTCATCTGCAAAGAGACTCATCTCACTCCTGATTCCTGAGGGCTGCATGGTGCATTCCTACAGTTATTGTTCCAGTGACCGGGGCAAATGTGCTTGGACAAAGTGATCTTTAGAAGCTACATACAGGGTGGCAGTATTTCATTTAACTTGTTCTGGAAGTGCATTGAACCAGAAAATGACATTTACTCTCAAAAGCAAGTATAAAGCATAGGAGATACACAGGTGATTGGTCCAACCATTCAACGCAATCCAGGTTTGGAATTGTGCGAGCCTGTCAACAGCATTTTTGGAAGGCAAGGCTGTGAAGGATGATGGTTGTTTGCTGGTATGCACAGTGGAGTGTGGTGAGATAGTTTTAATCTAACTAAGGTAATTCTGATTGGATTGCATAGATGATGTTCCCTGGAATAAGATGGAGGACTCAGTGTCCTGTCAGAAGGTTTCTATTTTGTAGCCCCACCCTCTCAAAGTGGATGAAGGTAGGCTTCTGGTTGTTCTTGCACCCATATTTCTTTCTTCACTGAACATCGACATCATGGTAGGTCTTCACTTGAAAGCATGGAGGTTGTAAAGATGAGGAGCTGCCATCATGCAGAGGATGGGATGTTGTGAATTAGATGGAGTGGCCCTGAGAAAAGGCTGTTATAGACAAAGAACAATTATTTGCAAGCAAATCTATGGGGAGACTTCAGAAACAATTCCAACCCCAATCCTTGTAGTTCTGTTTTTTAAATAAAGATTTATTTACAAAATAAACTATTTGTTTCAGTGTCCATCTGTTTAAATAGGGTTTGCCCTTTTTAAAGATGACTACCATTATTTTATATGGGGTGAAGAAATTTTGAAGAAGATGGTGCCCTGAACAAAGATGGCCACTGGCAGAGGTTAAGGGTCATTGCCTTCTTTCAGCTCACTTGTGCCCCAAACAAAGATAGTGACTTCTGCCACAAAGTAGCCTAGAGTTGCTGCAATGTCCAAAATAGCAACTCCTTCCATCTGATGAAAATTATGGGGCCCCTTTTGTTGAGCTTCACAGTTGCTGGTGTGCTTCCTGTTCTATATTTTATGTATTGATATCCCTTTTTCATTTGGGCTTCTTAGGCTGATTGCTCTTTGAAATTATTCCTTTTTTTATTTACTATGTAGACCTCCTTTCTTCCTTTTTTTTTCCTTCCTAGGAAGGAAGAGAGCAGAGTGGAGCTGAAGCATGTAGTAGTAGGCTTACGGCTGAGCCATGGTAGTACAGGGTGGCTGGGGCAGAGTAGGAGTCCGTCTCTGTGTAACTGTGCAGCCATTGTGTAAGGACAGTGTGAGGGTGCTGATTAGAATGGAGCTGTGCTTCTCTCTCATGGGTTCCTTCTATTTTGAGCAGCAGCTGTGTCCTTGGTGGCTGCACACTGCTGTGTGAGAGGGAGGGTCTGTTGCAGCCGTGAATGGCAAAGCTGGGTGTGTAGTAGTGTTGTGGGCCTGAGCTGTGGCCCAGTGCAGCAGCATCTATGAGTTGGGACTGTGTGCCGTAGCTGGAGAGCAGAGCTAGAGTCCTTTTGGGATAGCTGGTTGTGTGTCAGGAAGCCAGAAAGACTGAGTGGAGCCCTGGTTACACTGTATTAGCAGTCAGACTGGTATAGCGGAGTTCTTGTTTGAGCCACAGTGCTCCAGGTGTCTGGCAGCCTCAGTGCTGTTCCAAGGTGTGTATGCCAGGTGCATCTTTGGGAGGCAGGGCTGTGATCCATAGGAGGCATGGGAGCTTCACAGGCCTACAAGAAGCTGAGAGGCAGCATCTTTGGCCAAAGTGGGAGGCAGCATATTATAGGGAGCCAGACACTTGGCTGCAACTGAGAGGGAGAGAAAAACATGCACAAAATGGAGCAGATTGACACTAGCATGGAGTTCCATTCAGGCCTGAACCTCAAGGTGAGCTCTGTAGCAGGGCTGTGGATGTAGGTTTCTCTTGGGGCTCTGGTGCTTTCTAGGAATAAGGAAATGTCAGATTAGCAGTTTGATTCTGCAGTATCAGGCTTGACAATGTGTTTGTTCAGTGCAGTCGGTAGCACAGCAGAAAAGCTCCTGCAAAAGGCAGAAACAATTTTTTTATTTTTCTCTGAAGCTAGAGCTTCATTTCCGGAACCTGGAGGTTCAGGTCCTTAAGGTGCTGGATTAGGGGGCTAATGTCTGGACCCAGCGACGCACTTGGTGGTTGTTGACTAGTACAAGTGATCCAGATACAGCCAATGGAGCAGAAGGGATGCATTCTCTACCATGTGTGGCATTTTGATGTTGGTCTGCCACTGGGAACCTTGCTTTCTCTTCTTGTTTGCCATAGCCATCTCTCACTGTGCTGGTGGATGCCATCTTGCTGGACCATGTGAATAACTGAGTTGGACAATTAAGAAAAATAGAAAGCTGTTTATTCATCACAGGAGATTTCTGCACACCGTGAAGTTGTGCTTCAGGCTGAGGGGTTTCCCAAACTCCCTGGAATAACATGGCACTACTAGACAGTGCAAAACTTTGCATCAACAACCAGCGTTTTGAGTGCTCTTAAAGGGGCAGTAGCTAAACATTAAGGCCCATGTTTAATTATATACATCACACTGATTATAAAGGCTGCTCTACAAGTTGAATTTTCTTAGGTTTTATTTTTTTTGTTATATCATGTCATTTTTACACCCAGCATTTAATGAATTCAGCTATTCCACTTCTTCAGGGTGTGGTCATTGTATACAGCCACAGTCAGCAGGTAAAACTCCCACACTTTTATCTTGGTATACTGCCTCATTGGCTCGACTTCATGCAAAATGGAGTGTTGGGCTTCCCCAACACTCCATGTGGTCAATACATCTCAGTGTTGTTTTTATTCATAGTCCTTCATTTATGATATATCCCTGCTATAGTTTGAAAAATCATGCTGTTCTTTTTAATTGATTGTGTTAGTTCTTTAAATGCTCACTGTGCTTCTTTTGCATTACTCAGACACCTTTTTTCCCTCCTTTTTACAGCTGCAGGGGCAGAGCCTGCAGATGTCTTGTGATCAGCTCTAAAAATTACTCACTGGATTCTGACCAAAGAACAAATTTTGAGCTGCAACACAATCCTTCCGCAAGTGCAAGTTGAAGTCCTCTGCTCATTGGTTATTTCTTTAGTCAGTCTCTCCCTCTGCAGGTGCACTACTTTATTGTGCCCAAGATGGCCACTGGACCTAAGTGTGTATGCACGAGCAGTTGCGCATGCGTGACTTCACTTCTGCACTTGTGGCAAACTTACGCATGCACACTTAGCTCACAGCAGAACGGTTTGTCGTGGCCAAGATAGCTGCCAGCGCTCAGTGCACATGTGGAACTTCACTGCAAGTCTGGAAGTAAAGGGGCGTGACTTAGCCCTAATCCAAGATAGCAGCATAGTTCTGCAGCTCTGCACAGCCTGGAACAAAATCTGCAAAAATCCTTTCTTTGAGTGATATATCTAGCTGCAATAGAGGTACAGATGAACTCAGAGAACCACTCTGCTTAATCTAACCTGAAGATTGTCAATTTGGACCTGACCTACATGCAACGTTTGGGACGAATATAGATCACAGTAGGCCCAACATCATGGCCTCTCCTGCTCCTCCAACCTGTGACCCAGCACGGATCGAAACCAAGTTAGCACAACTGATTGGACAGATGGCCCAACTTACAGTCACTACAAACCACAACACTCAAGCAGTATAATCAATCGAGGTGAGACTATTTCAATCAGAATGTAGAATCAACTTGCATGAAGCCATGATCTAGCGATTGACAAATACCATGCGTGAACAATCTTGAGCCTTACAAGACACGCAGGATAGGGTCAATGACCTTGAAAATCATAGCTGGTGCAATAATGTGCACTTCTTGGGCTTCCCTGAGGGAGTCAAACAAAGGAATGCAGTTTAGTTTTTGCAGTACTCCTTGCCTCAACTGTTGGACTTACCTCAAGACACACTGCTGCAAATCGAATATGCACACCGCTCCCTTGCACCACCTCCTAGGCCCGGATAATGTCCACGACCTTTAATTGCTCGCTTCCTAGACTTCAGACAAAAGGAACTGGTCACTGCTGTAGCCCAGAACAAAGACCAAATCCACTTGCCAGGGCAGTGTATCCAAATATACAGTACCAGGATTACTCCAGACACCTGTCTGAGTAATGCAAGGCCTACATGGAGTGTCACAAGCTATTACACAAACTGAATCTATCCTTCTCTCTAAGATACCTAGCTACAATGTGGAGAATATATAATGGCACTCTGTTGTCCTTTGCTCATCTAGACAATCTGATGAACTTCCTATGCCGCTGTTATCCACAGGAATTCCGGGGCCTGGGTAGCCCCTCTGAGGTGTGTAGCACCTCTCATAAAGAACATATGGATGTCGTCCAATCAGCTCCTACTCCACTACAGCAATCGCTGCCAGAATGTCTGGTGTTCATGGGGTCACTGTCTTCTTGTACCCAGAAACGACAAACCTCAACAAAATATGGCAGGCTCGAACACCCATCAGACAGGGTGAGGCCGGAAAGCCCTGTGGGTAGCAGTAATTATGCAACAGAGGACACAAGCAGCCTGCAGGCCTTTCACTCCTCAAACAGGTATGCGGCACTGCAACAGCTCTCCCTAGACCTCCGAGACACAGAACAAGACCCTCAAGCATGGAATCAACATGGTCTGGATGCTGCATCACCTGATATGGGGAGATCTTGGGCAGAGGTCACAGGGACGGGCCAAACTCCATCACCAGACATCGGCACTATCCAACCCGTGACTCCCCGACCTGAGCCTGCCTCAGCCGTGGAAATGCCTCAACCAAAGTCTCCTGCAGCTACAACGATGGGCCAAGGATGAGCTCAAATAAGTTCCTTTCTAGTCAATCTGTTCTTTTTGTAGGGTACTAGGATGGGGGGGATTGATGTGTTTAGGTGTACTGGGATGCGGTGATTCGGTATGACTGGAGCTGATACAACTTGCCCCGCCCCCCCCAACCACTTAAAGCTTCTCAAGCGGATGAACTATCCATGGGCCTGGACTGAATGATCCTAGGGGCCTATATGTACTATGTTTTACTCCTACTGCTCCCACTGATGATCAGGCAGATTACCTGGCTGCTCCCTTTTGACTTTACAGATCCTGACCCAGCTACTGCCTAAGCAACTTCATGGGACTATAGTTTATGTACTTGTTGAAATTTATAGTTGTAGGGGGGATACACATTGCAGATTTAGTAACCCCTCTAGGAATGCCTTAAGTGAAGTGATAGTCAGGCTTAGAACCAAGGTTTATTTGTGGGGATTCTGCTGGGAGATTGTGCCTGGGACATCTGCTGTTGATTTAAGATAGATCACTATCCCAGTTGGTGTTAAAGCATCCCCCCAGCTGGCATCCCCAATTCCTTTTACTTTTTCCCCATAACTGATACATCTCGGGGTAGGGAGGCCTTGAAAGCCTCGCTATGCACTCAGAGATGGTTGGGGCAAGGATTGTTTGCTATGCACTAGATAGCTCCCTTGGGTCTCCCCTGAGGCTACCAATCTCTTTATCCTTCCCCCATCTAGTGGCCATTGTCTGCTTCTAAGTTTGTACTACAGTTCATCTTGCTTCCCATCCTCAGCTTATAATGTAAAGGGCTCTTAAGTATTATGCCCGAAGAAGTACCCTTTTGGTCCCAGGGCTACCCACAGAGCTCCTTGCGGCTGCCACAACAGGCTCCCTCGGCTTAAGTCTATTTTGCCTACCATGGACGTCCTACCCCCACGGGTGCACGGCTCGACCCTGGCACTTAGGCTGCCAGCTTCACACCCACCCCACTCCTTTTTTCTCAAGGCTATGATCTTTGTAAATAGTTATAGATGTTTAGCATCACTGTTTTGGGCCCAAAGCTCATGTATTATATAGGTAAAGCTACCAACAGTATCTATTTTCCCAGGACAGTCCCTATTTTAGGCAGCATGTCCCAGTGTCCCCATAAGTTTTGCAAAATGTCACTTTTGTCCCAGTTTTTGCTTACTTGTCCCAGTTTTGTCCCCTTTTTTTTGCTGACTGCTAATCTGTGAGTGACAGTTATTTCAGCACCACTGTGGTGCTGCTTGGGCTGGACAGCAGTTTGCAACTTCAACCCCTGGGCCTGTATTGCACTGCAAGCATGTCAGTGGGAACACAGTAAAGCATGTTCCTTCCTGTTAGATTAGACTGGGTAATAGTGCAAACAAGCACATGTGGACAGCTGCCTGCCAGCGGCTGAGAGGGACTCCAGACAGAGAAGAGCAGCAGGGAACTGAGCTACCTGAACCTGATCAGTTTTAGGGAAGTGTGGGAAAACAATCTGGTGTGGTGGTGAGAATCTTTGAAGTGAAGTTTGCTCAGCAAATAAGGTGAGTGTAAATGGGTTAGATGGAACTGTCAGGAGGAGCAACACATGCCACTCAAATGTCTGATCACAATTTAACACAGGTTTGCTTCTTATGAACTTTATGTATATCATGATTTTGAACTTGCTGCAGTAGAATGATGTATTGTTTTAATCCGAATGTTTGCTACTGGTGTTACTGTGGGGCAACATGGCCAGAGCAAGCAGCAAAATGTAATTGATTGTGCGCAGCATTGTTCTGGCTTTGCCCATGGGAGTGACACGGTGGGGGAGTCATGTGTCAGGATGGACCGTCCCAGTTTTAGGCCTCAGAAAGTTGGTAGCTCTAATAATAGGTTGCAAAGATTTGAACCGGCAGCTCTGAATTTGATTGTTATTAATACTGCTAATAGTCTTATTGTACATGTGACAGGGAGGCACTGCTTAGATGACTGAGCTGTGATGCCAGACTGGACCTAAGTGAGAACTCTGTATTTGTCATCTCCACAAAGCTTCGTACTTAACTTTCAACCAGATTAGGGCTGACCTGCACTGTCACATCTGGAACATGCGGGGCCTAAACATCCCGTTAAAACGGAACTAGGTGAGCTCTCACGTGAAGAAACTGAGGTCCAGTCTGACATTTCTACAAGAAACAAACCTGAATAAGCAGGATCACAATAAGCTGACCAAAGACTGGGTGGGCCAGGTTTTCCTCCTCTGCCCATACCAAGAAACAAGGCTTTGCAGTCCTCATCCATATGCTCCTTAAGTGGACCCCTCTTGCTAGGAAATGTGTATGGCCCAAATGAGGACGGTCCGACATTTTTTCATGAGGTATCTCTAGCCCTTGATTCTATCCTCACAGACTCTGTACCTCAATACCTATTATTATTTGGGGGGACTTCAATCTGCCCCTAGACCCCCTCCTAGACCATAGCTCCAACTGCCTAGACCACCACCCCAAAGCTCGGCTTGCCCTGATGCAAGAGTGCAGGACGCAGGCTTAACTGATATCTGGAGGGTTACTGATCCCAGAGATAGGGATTACTCACTCCACTCCCCTGTGTATGGCACTTTTAGTAGAATTGAATACTGGCCAGTATCCAGTCATATTGCACAAAAGGCCATATATTCAGTGATACTCTCTACAGTTATTTCTGACCACTCCCCTGTCCACCTTCATCTGCTATGGGGACCTCTCACCCTGCACCCTTCTTCATGGAAGCTGGGCCCATTGCTCCTCTGTGATTCAGACTTTTGCAAGTGGCTCAGGGAGGAGGCATCCCAGTTCCTGGTGGAAAACCCCATCTTGGATACTAGCTCTGCGAACACCTTGGAGGATCTTATGGCCACCCTGTGAGGGGGATCATATGATATGCCTCCAAATGATGCCGGAAATGTGAACAACTCCTGGCTGTGCTTGAGAAACAGCTGCAACAGGCTGAGCAGAAAGCAACATCCTCCCCCATTCATGCCACACACTCTCCATTAGGTTGTCACATTATTAAACTCAGAATGGAGATTAATGACCTCCTTCTAGGAAAGTAGGAGTGTCCATTTTGCGACTGAAACACACATTTTGGGAAGGGGGGGAGCTGTTAGACTACAGAATAAGAAAACAAGAGGCAGAGCACTATATAACTGGGATCAGGAACCTCCAGGGGAAAACACAAACAAACTCAATGGAGATTAATAAAATAATGAAACTATATTATGCTGAGCTATATGCCTCCTCTAGGCCACAGAATATCAATAGAACTCAGGATTTCTTCTCCTCCCCGACTCTCCCACAGCTCCAGCAACACCAAGTGGAGGCATTGGAAGCTCCCATCACCAAAATGGAGGTGGAAGCAGCCCTTAAATCTATGAATAAAGGGAATGCCCCTGGAGGTGATGGGTTCCATATGGATCTTCGGCAAATCATATCTCCCCTAATATCACCTCTGCTAAGCTCTTTATATAATGATGCCCTGCTTCAAGGCTCCTTCCCACCAACCCTCTGAGAAGCCATGATCACAGTCTTCCCTAAAAAAGGGAAGGATCCCACCCTGCCCTCCAGCAATCACCCAGTATCCCTAATGAACGCTGATAGCAAGCTGTTTTCTAAAATCTTAGCTACTAGGCTAGGCCCCTTCCTCCCATGTCTCATACACCCATCCCAGGTGCACCTTGTCCCAGGTAGATATAGCAGGGTCTATATCTGCACATTGCTTCATCTGATCTACATAGCTAAAATCATTCCCACTTCAGCAGCAGCAGTGGCCATAGATTTTTGAGAATGCCTTTGACTCCCTAGAGTGGGACTATCTGTTACAAGTCCTCCTACAGATGGGGTTTGGGATCACTTTATTGGCTGGATTAAAGCACTTTACCATCACCCAGTTGCAAAGCTGCTGACTAATGCTAACCTCTCTGACCCTTTCCCTCTGGCAGGGGAACATGGCAGGGATGCCCTCCTCCCCCTTTTTTTTGTGATTGCTGTGGAGTCTTTGGCTATGGCCATAAGCCTGTACCAGAACATCCAGGGTATTCCAGTTGGGAGCCAGAGGTATGTTACGCTTATGTATGCAGATGATCTGCTGGTTCCACTAGACAACCTGGGGTCTTCTTTTCCCCACCTGCTCACTCTGCTATCTGAATTCACAACAATATCCAGTTTAAAGGTGAAACAATCAAAAACAGATATGCTTCATCTCAATGCCCCCTGCACCTGGCTTTAGTCTCTCCCCATGGTTTGAATTGGTCCCCTTCAGACATTGAGTACCTAGGGATCCATATTACCCCGGACTTAACAAGAATGTGTGATCTAAACTTGAAACCCTTGCTAGCAGAACTTAAAACAGATCTTGACAGGTGGCTTGCCCTGCTTCTTATTCTGGCAGGAAAGATTTATGCTATCAAAATGATCACCGCACCCAAATTATTATACATTATCTCCCATATAGAACTGGAACTCCCTCCTAAATGGTACAAGCAATTATACGCTATGTTTGGCTCCTTCCTATGGAATCAGAAACCACCCAGGTATAGCAGAAATAAACTGCGATCACATTGGAAGCTAGGGGGATGGTCCCTTCCTTGCCTAGAGGAGTACAAATGGGCCTACTCCATCACACAGACACTGCAGTGGTTTCATGCTCCAGTACAGGACTCTCCGCAGTGATTGTACATTGAGAGATCCATATCTAAGGCCCCCCCACCTCACTCTGTTACTGTATAATACCCCCCTATGAGACCTATAGCTCCACCCCATCATTGCCCCATCAAGAAAATACTGGTTTAAGGCCCACAAGAAACTATTCCTAGCTCCACTACCCACAGGTATGACCCCTCTATAGAATAATACTGATATTTGAATTACCAATAAACCCATCCACGGGTCCCACTGGGTGAAGGAAGGAGTTAACAAAGTGGGGGATCTGCTGGTAGAAAATAGCAGTTGCTTAAACTCTTTCCAAGAACTGACCCAAAGCTTTGGAATTGCCAGATCAGATTACTAGTGGTTCCTGCAGCAGTGAAGTTCAATCCAGGCCCTCTTGAAGACAGCCCCCACCCCATTAACCCTCCCGGAGACTCTCTCATACTGGCTGGCACTCTCCAGAGACAGGCAAGCAAGATTTATGCAGCACTGAGGGACACTCTTTCCTCACAGTCTGTAAACTCCAGGGCTAAATGGAAGAAAGCCTTACAAATCACTGTAACAGATACACAATGGGCATACTGCTGGAGACAAGCACATAAGGCATACCCTGATCCTAAAAGCAAACTTATTCAAAATAAAATATTGCACCACTGGTACAGGACCCTGGTCTTTTTACGTAAACACAATCTGTTAGACAACAACTTGTGCTGGAGGTGTCAGGCTCAAAAGGAGACGCGAAGCATATACTCTGGTACTGCTCGCTTATATCCCAAGTTTGGAGCTCTGCCAGAGATCTAGCCATGCATGTGCTGGGCATTAGGATACCATTGCACCCTCAATTTTGGAGTCTGGGCATCCCGTTAACATCCCCCACCTTAATCCTATCCAAAGCAGATGGCTTTCTCTACTCAGTATACAAGTCAAAAGGCTTATTCTCTGTAAGTGGAGAACCTCAGATATTCCCTCATTTACAGAGCTTTTGAATACACTTTCTACTCTGGCGTCCCTAGACCGCCTCTCTCACATAATTGCAAACAGCATTCCGAGGTATACCCTCTGCTAGAGCCCCTTCCAAGCATACTTAGAGCCTAGAACAGGTGCTGGGTGAGGCTCCACTGCCTGGTTGTATGGATTAAAGTCAGCTACCCACCAGTGATCTTGGTCTGGGACTACTTCTGATGCTCATTGCTCACAATGCCTTCTCCTTGATTATATGTCTATGTTACTTAATGAAGTTGCCCAGTTCTTTGTGTTATTTTTTATGTGTTTGTGTGCAGGATAAGGGACTCAGTTAAGCAAGACAGCAAAGTCAGGTTTTCACACATTGTTCCTCCTACAGGTGGCATGATACATAACTGGTAGGTGCTTTCATTATATATCCTTTCCCTTTGGGTACAAAGATTCAGGCCATGTATCCCTTGTTACTGCATCTGTAAATATGTTATGTACCTTACCTTTCATCTGTACATTGTCTTCCACATGCATGTTTTCTGTATGTGTTTTAAAACAAATTTCAATAAAACAATATATTAACTGAAAAAAGTGTGGAAGTAAAGCCGCACATGCACACCTGCTCACGCATGCATACTGAGCTCTGGTGGTCATCTTGGGTATGGCGGACTGTTCCACCGTGAGCTCAGTGACCTCTCATACAGCGCAACTGCAGCCGTGTCAGCTCTAGGCAGAGTTTGTTTGTTTCTATGAATAAGAGAGAAGAGAAAACTGAGCTGTATGGATCACACCATGAGGAAGTAGAGCAACTGAACCCATGAAATATTGGTTGTTAAAATGGTATGAAATAAAAAAGAAACTCAGAAAACTCAAGTTGAAGAGTAAGTAGCCTTTCTGATCTGTTCTATGACCAGTCAGACAAACAGGAAAATAGGAAAAAGCAGCACTTTCACCCTTATAATTAAAACAATATGTTGTGTTTATTCATCAATACTTACAAGAACATAAAAAAAGCCTGACATTCCATGGACTACCATCTACTTATTTGAGGGGCAGTGTTCTAAAATCCATTTTTCCATAGAGATCTAAGTTCAACGTAAAAAAAAAACAGTTCTCACTAACAGAAGAACAAGAAGAAGAATCAGCATTTATATAGCACCTTTCATACAAAACGGGCTTGATTCTCAAAGCCCCCAGCACTGCGAAAGGGGCTTGCACCACAAAGAATGGCTCCAAGCCCCCCTTGCGCCAAACAATGTGCCGGTAGTGATTCTCAATGGCAGCCTGTAGCAACCACAGGCTACCTGCCCCAAACAAGGTTTGCACTGCCCATATGCCCCAAAATGGGCTGCAACATGATGCTGGGGGGGCATGTGGCAGATACAAGCTGCCACATCCCTGAAAATGGGATTGTCAGACCTCTCCCAGAGGGTGGAATTCTAAGTACCCTAAAATTCTCCTCAGGGAGAGTAGACCTGTTTGCGGCCATATGCCATGGTCCTCCCTCTACAGCCCTGATTTAATTCCCTGATATAACATATTACATACCCATCCTGGTGGTTTAGTAGCCCCCTCCCTGATCCCTGAAGTCGCCTGTTATATTATCATTTAATAAAGCCTCCTTCATTGGTGGTCTTGTGGCCCCCTATCCCTGATCCCTAATGTCACCCATCATATTATCATTTAATAAAGCCCCCTTCATTGGTGGTCTAGTGGCCCCCCTCCCTGAACCCTGATGTCACCCCTTAATATATCATTTAATGAAGTCCCCTTCATTGGTGGTCTAGTGCCCCCCACCTCAGCAGGTAGTGCCCACCACTCCGCTTCCCCTCCATCCCGTAACAGAGCCAGCAACCAGCACAGCCCTTCTCACACCTTCGTGGCTGGTCACTGACTGAACTGTCACTGAGCGTATACTGTAAAGTGTGCAAGCTCATTGAGTAATCAATGAACCTGTACACTTTATAGTACTCACTCAGTGACTGTTCAGTCGTTGGCCAGCCCTGGAGATGTGAGGAGGGCTGTGCTGGTCCCCGTCTCTGTTTCAGTATGGCAGGGAGCAGGGTAGTGGGCATGACCTGCTGGGGTGAGGGGTGGAAGCCACTAGACCACCAATGAAGGGGACATCTTTAAATTATATAGTAAGGGTGACATCAGGGATAGGGGAGGGGGGCCACTAGACCACCAATGCAAGTGGCTTTATTAAATGATAATATGATGGGCAACATTGGGATTGAGGAGGGGAGCCACTAGACCACAAAGGGGTGGGTATTTCTGTTGTTGAACAGGGGATTGGGGATGGGGAACCACTTCTCTTTGCTGCAAGGAGCCTGCAGCAAACCCTTCCATGCTCCATGTGTTTGCTGCATGGGAGAAGTTGTTGCAAATCAGGGGACTTGGGCACTGGGACCCCTCCTTTTTTTGTACATAACATTTTTATTGATATATATCTTTGAAATATATAGCTGTTGTACACTCATCATTGAAAAACAGTTGCAAACTACAGATAATCAACTAAAAGGAAAACGTTTCCTAGCTGGAATGAAATCCCTTGGAGATACAATCTTGTACAAGTCACATTTTATTTAAGTAACAAAGTTCTGTCTGTACTGCATTCATATTTCATACACAAGAGAGAGAAAACTTTGAAAGCTAACAGTTGTCTTACTATCTTGATATTGCTGTAGTCAAGAAGGTGAGTCCCTGTTGGTACATAGGACCCATACCCAAGGGTACTGAAGAGTTCATACAGGTATTGCGGTTATCTACGCAACTCCATCCCTCCCGGGCGGTGTTATGCAATGCCAGATCGATTAAAAACAAAACTGCCATGCTTGCAGATTTAATAGCTTCTGTGGACCTGACTTGCATCACCGAGACCTGGCTGGATGAAAATGCAGGACCCATTTTGTCTGCTGCAATTCCGGCCGGGTTCTCGGTGGTACACCATCCAAGAGTGGACCGAAGGGGCGGGGGACTCACAGTCTATTTTAGACAAGAAGTGAACCTCAGGGAAGTGCCAGTGGGGAGCACCAACTCCTTTGAGTGCATGATGGTTGCAGGTGGAGGACTCAGGATCCTTCTCATCTACCGTCCACTTGGGGATGGAAGGGTTTTCCTGAAGGAGGTTGCAGACTTCATCGATGACATGGTACTGGGGTCCCCTAGGTGGTTAATTCTGGGGGACTTCAATACCTGGGTCGATGATGAACTCTCACATTTTGGACAAGACCTCCTCCAATTGATGGATTCATTGGGCCTGACATGGGTTTTTACCTCCGTAATACATGAGAAAGGGCATGCGTTGGACTTGGTATTCCACCTGGGGATGGAGATCTCGGACATGGAGCTGGATCCGGTTGGATGGTCAGAACCATCACACCCTGAGGTTTAGTTTTGTGATCCCAAAAAAGGGCCTGCCCCCAAGGAAATGGTTCAGTACCGGCCTTTAAGACAGGTAACGCCTGAAGGCCTTATGTCTGTATTGAACCTTTCGGAAGTTCCGTTAGATAGTAGTGACCCAGGGCCCCTGGTGTTGACTTATAATAGGGCAGTGGTGGGGGCCCTGGATGTCATTGCTCCAGTTCATGTTTGCCCTTTGACCTCTCGTCCCGTGTCCCATGGTTTAATGGGTCACTAAGGGAACTAAGAAGGCAAGGGCAAAGATTGGAAAGACATTGGTGGAAAACTCACCTGGAGTCAGACAGCCTTAGATTGTTGGACTATTATTAGGTCTATCAATCAGCAATTTCCCATAAGAAGGCAGAGTTCCTGTCTGGGGAAATTGCTGCAGCAAAGAACAGACCAGCTCAGCTCTTTCGGGACCATGGACAGACTGTGCAATCCAGCCTGTCAGCGAACTGGAAGAGCGTTGTCACAGGAAAAGTGTGAAGAGCTTGCTCAGTTCTTTGCTGATAAGATGTCCTCTATCAGGATAGAGATCAGCCAATGCCTCCCCATAGGGCATGATAGTGATCCTCTGAGTGGTACTAACACCCGGTTTACCTGGTCTACCTCTAGCCTACCGGTAGTCATGATTATAGTGAGGATCATCCAGACTTTGCGACCGACCAGCTGTAATTTGGACCCGGGTCCAACTCATCTTTTGGTGGGTTGTGTTGAAGTTATTGGCCCTGTCCTAGCTCAGATAGTCTGTGTTTCCCTGGAGAGAGGGATCTTTCCTGATCCTTTAAAGGTAGCAGTGGTCAGGCCACTGCTGAGAAAACCCTCCTTGGACCCAGACTGCCCTGCCAATTACAGACCAATCTCTAACCTACCTTTTGTAGGAAAGGTGATTGAGAAGGTGGTCACTTTGTAGCTGGATGACCATTTAGCTATCCATAATATCTCTGACCCTCTTCAGTCTGGTGTCCGGAAAAGGCACGGCACCGAGACTGCCCTGGTGCAAGTGCTTAATGATCTCCTGGTGGCGAGAGATCATTGAGCCCATTCCATCTTGGTTTTCCTTGATCTCTCAGCAGCTTTTGACACTGTGGACCATGGGGTATTGCTGGAACATCTGCATTTTTTTTGTGGACTGAAGGGGGCAGTCCTCAATTGGTTTCAAACTTTCCTAGAGGGCAGATCACAAAGAGTGATATCGGGAATTTATTCCTTGTCCCCTTGGAGTCTGCACTGTGGGGTACAGCAAGGTTCTATACTTTCCCCCATGTTGTTCGCAGTGTACATGCTATCACTGTGTGACATTATTAAGTGGTACAAGCTGAGTTTTCACTATTATGCAGATGATACCCAGCTGTACATGTGCTTTGTACCCACCCAGGAGTGTGATACTGTCTCGGTGTTCAACAACTACCTGCAGGAGATACAGAACTGGATGAGTGCTAGCTAGCTGAGATTAAACCCTGAGAAAACTGAGGTGTTGGTTGTGGACCCAGACTGGAGGATGGTTGGGTCATGGGTGGGAAAACCATCTGGTCTACAACTTGGTGGTCATCCGCTCAGGCCTCAAGCCAAGTGCATAATCTAGGAGCGGTACTTGACGAAGGCCTGACTTTGAAAACTCAGGTGTCGACCATAGTCAAGTCCACCTTCTGTCACCTTAGAAATATTGCTGGGGTGAAATATCTGGTTCCATCCGAGGATCTGCAAGCATTGATCCATGCCTTTGTCACCACTCGGTTGGATTACTGTAATGCCCTTTACCTGAGACTACCGGGAGTGGATATTCACCATTTACAGCTAGTGCAGAACACAGCAGCCAGGTTGTTAACTGGAACCCCTAGATTCAGTCATATAACACCTGTGCTGCGCAAACTGCACTGGCTGCCTATACAATGGCAATTCCCTTTCAAGGTCATGTTGCTGACATATAAAGCCTTACCGGAACGAGGACCCCAGTACCTGAAAGACCTCCTACTTCCTTATCACCCTGTCCGCTCACTCCGATCCTCTGGCGAGGGATTGCTAGAGGCTCCTAGGGTATACTTGAAGACCTTTGGAGGAAGATCCTTTGCCTTTATTGCACCAACCCTTGGAACACTTTACCTCATCAGATACGTGAACGCCTGACCATGGAGGGATTTAAAAATTCCCCTAAAACACATTTTTTCGAGAATTCTTTTGGGGGGATATAAATGGTTTTATAGTATATGTTTTTATATTAATTAAGCATTGTTTTAGATTTTATTGTGCTGGATTGTACAGGTGCTTTGAACACTGGAAAAGCACGTTTTATAAATAAAATTTTGCTTGCTTGCTTACATTCCTTTGCCCCAAGCTCCCAGTGACCACCTTATTTAATGGATAAAGGGGCAGGGGAGATGCTAGGCCAAGGGAGTTTACAATGCCCTGAACTCAGATAGGGCCCCCATATCTCCTGGAAGGTTTGCATTCTGCCCTGAGAGGCGTGTAACATCTTCTCATAGCTTGTTGCCCTGCCTAATTCTTCTAACCATTCTTGTATATGGGGTGACAGCGAGTCCTTCCAGTGCCTTAACAATACCATTTTTGCTATGAATAAAGCACCCATCAGCCACAGCTTCTTAGCCCTTGGTATTCGTTGGTCAGGCTGGGAGAGTGGCAGGATTCCCAGTAAGGCTAATTAAGGTGTAAATGTTATAGTGCAACCAGTGATCTCATTACACACCCCTTCTATTCTACGCCAGAATGAGAGGAGTCCGGGGCAGCCCCAGAAAATGTGGGATATCGTTCACCCTCAGATTGACATCTCCAGCATTAATCCTTAGGAATCAAGCCCCAGGCCTTTAGCTTATTGGGGGTCCTGTGCCACCTATGTAGGATTTTTAAATGGGTGAATCTGTGGTGTCCTTCACAGTGGCCTGTAGTCTCTCCAGCTTCTTTCCCAGCTGGCTTTAGTGAGATCAGACTGTAACTCATTTGACCAGCTACATTTAGTGTTTACAGCGGTGTCTGGACTACCATTAAGAATGTGGGTTTAGATGTCACTACTCCTGACACATTTTCCTTCCCCTGGCCAGAGCAGAGTATCTAGAGGATTTGGGATGTATCCTTTCAACTTTTGCCCTAGAATGTGCCATAGTACATGATGCAGTTGGAGGTATTTCCAGTGGTGGTTGTTGGGGAGGTCATACGTCTGTCTGATTTGGGGGAAACTCATAAGTGTATTCAATTTTTTTGACATAATGTCCTACAGGAGAGTAATGACCGCCCTCTGCCATACTGCATAGTGCATATCCTTCCCCTCTATTTGAGAGGCTGAGTTGTGCTACAGTGGGAAGAACTGAACCCTATTTAGCCTCCAGTTTGTTAGTTTCAGATTGTTACCGTGCACAAAAAGTGTGTGTGATGGTGGGTGGTAAAGGGACACCTTTCAGTTGTGGCAAAAAGAGAGCAGCCTGTGCCAGGGACTTACCGAGCAGGTGTGTTTCACATCTTGCCCATTTTGGTGGGGCTTCCCCAGTTGCCCAGGGTGCTGTTTGTGCTAACTGCATCAACGTGTGGGCTGTGATTTGAAGGAAGAAATCTGGTAGCTTCAGTCCACCCGAACGGAAATTTCTGGTCAGCTTAGTCCACTTAATTCTCCTTGGGCCTCCTCCCCAGAAGAAAGAGCAGAGTTTGGAGTGTATGAGTTTGATTCATTTCTTATCTATCAGTGTAACGAGGCAGTTTTGGGGCTGCCATCACTTTGAAGGCTTTAGCCCTTCCCTACTGAGAGAAGTGCAACAGCTTCCACCTCTGGCAGGTCTTTTGTCTATTTCTTCCATTATCGGGAGCAAGTTGTTTTTCCCCAGACAGGCTATGTCCCAGTGGAATTTTATACCAGGTACTCTATGCTATGTTTGACTGGGTGTGGGCACCAGGGGTAATGTGGTAGATGTGAAATGTTTGGGGTCAAGATTGAAAACTGGGATTTTGCCACATTCAGAATGTAGCCCGATAATTTACTATACTGATTAATAAGGGCCAGCAAGGCTGGGGTGGACCTGGAGGGGTTTGTAAGCAGCAGTAAGATATCATCTGCATAGCCAGTACCTTGTGTTGCTCCCCCAGCCTTACCCCCTGTATATCTGGTGCTTGTCATATGGCCTGCAGCAGGGGCTCCAGTGCCAGTATAAACAATAGGGGTGATAGAGGGCAGCCTTGGCAGGTACCTCTATGAAGCCGGAAAGGGGGGGGGGAGCTGTCCCATTGGTTACCACCTCAGCTGAGGCCTGGTTGTACAGCATTTGCACCCATCCCCTGAAATGAGGCCCTATGTTAAAGGCTTCCAGTGCCGATATGAGGTACTTCCATTCCAGCCACTCAAATGCTTTCAGGAGGATCGAAGGTTTGTTGGATTTTTTTGTGCTCCACAGCAGGTTCAGGAGCCTCCCGGTGTTATTAGTACCCTGTTTCCCCAAGACGAAACCCACTTGATCCCCCTCAATGAGATCTGAAATCAGGGATTTCAATCTAGTTGCCAGGACTTTTGCCAGGACCTTACAATCTGTAGGGCTCAAGGAGATTGGTCTGTAGCTGCCACCGGCAAAAGGGTCCTTCTCCGGTTTCAAAAGGAGGGATATGTGTGCTGCTTTCATCGAGCCTGGTAGGGCCTCTTTGGATTTGACCTCTAGGACAGCATCATGCAGGGGATCAAAAAGTACATCCTTAAAGGTATTAAGGAAATTTGCCGGTAGCCCATCACCCCCGGTGCTTTCCCATTTTGCAATGTCTCTAGGGCCTGCTCTGTCTCTATTAGTTCAGTGGGTCTGTCTAACCAGTCTAGGTCTTCTTGAGACAGCTTAGGGAGCTGCAATTTCCCTAGAAAAGCTTGGTGTCTGCATTCGAGGGTTGTATCTCACTCGAGTACAATGCCTTATAGAAGGCTTGGAATTCCTTGCTAATCTCACTCTCATTTGTCATGAGCTGGCCGGTTCTCTTCTTAATGGAAATGATTCTGGCCCTTTCCTGCATTTTCTTTAGTTGGTAGGCCAGGAGCCACCCTGGTTTTTACCCCAACTCCCAAAATGTTTGTGAATAAGACATACTCTGTTTTCTTATGTATGTATGTGTTAACCTCATATCTTAGCCCAATTATTTCTGCTGAAAGGTTTGGCGGACATGGGTGCTTCTCTCTAAAGTCTTTCTCCAGCTCTTTTAGCTTAACCTGAGCTTCCTCAAAGCCTTGTGAGTTGATTTTCTACTTGTGTGCCATATAGCTAATACATCTCCCTCTTATATGAGCCTTCAGGGCATCCCATCTTGTGGCCGGAGAAGTGTCCCCCTTTTTATTTATATCTAGCTATGTTCTGATATCCTCCCTAAGGCTTGCACAGAAGGCCCTATCCTTCAACATGGATACATTAATCCTCCAAGATCCTCGTCTCTTATTTTCTGACATTGAGGGTCACCAGCTGAAGGTCACAGGAATGTGATCTGATATCAGTATGGTTCTAGTTTCGGCCTCCAGCACAGAAGCAGCCCACCCCCTGGGTATCAGCCACATGTCTATCCAGGAGAAGAATTGGTGGAGTGTGAAGAAGAAGGAGTAGTCTCTTTTAGTGGGGGGGCTAAGCATCCAGATGTCTGTCAGGCCTAATGCTTTAGCCACATCTCTTAACACATCAGACCCTGGGTGAGCTATGGTTGCAGGGGCCCTACTCTTATCAAGTAACTCATCCATGGGGCAGTTCATATCCCTACCCAATATCAGGGCACCTTTCTAAATCTGGAGGAGTTTCTGTGTTAGGCTTCTGTAAAAAGGGGCACCGGATGTATTCAGGATATGGACATTGCACATTGTTACCTCCTGACCCCAAAACAGGCCCTGCACCGCTATATATCTCCCTCAGGTCCCTTATTTCATTCTGTAGTTGGAAATGAACCTGCTTGTGGATTGGGATGGCTACCCCTCTGCTTTTAGTATTATAAGTAGTGGAGAAAACTTATGATACCCAATCCCACCTTTTTCTTAAGAGCTTCCTTGTGAGAAAGAAGGAAGAAATACAGTTGAGGGGGGTACAGACAAAGTAGGCAAGCATTAAGGATGCAATACTTGAAGCAACATCCCATTGTGTTAGGGAGAAAACCAAGAGCAAAAGAAGGAGGAAACCACTTTGGTTCTCAAAAACAGTAGCAGAAAATATCAGAGCCAAAAGGCTGGCCTTCAGAAAATATAAGGGAAAGCAGCGGGACGAAAATAGGAGGCATACAAAACTTCCCTAAGGGAAGCAGGGAAGGCAGTAAGGCAGGCAAACGCCCAAACCGAGGAAACACTAGCATGAACAGTAAGAGAAGGGGGACAAGACTTTCTACAGATACATTAGTGAAAGGAGAAAGTCCAGAGGGGGTATTGCTAAGATCAAAGAGGATAAGGGGGAGTGTGTGGAGGAGGACAAAGGCAAAGCATCTATCCTAAATAGATACTACTGCTCAGTATTTACTGAGGAGAAGGTAGGGCAGGGCCCACAACTCAGCACCATGGACACGGGGGGGGGGGTGGAGGTGTGCATAAGTCCTTTCACAACAGAAAGGGTCCTACAAGAGCTCTCTAAGCTCAGGGTGGACAAGGCAATAGGACCTGATGACATACATCCCAGAGTACTAAAGGAGCTAAGTGTGGAACTAGCAGATCCATTATCAGAACTGTTTAGTGAGTCTCTGAGTACAGGAGCGGTCCCAGAAGACTGGAGAATGGCGCATGTGATCCCACTCCACAAGAGTGGCAGCAGGGAGAAGGCAGAGAACTACAGGCCAATCAGTCTTACCTCAGTTGTGGGCAAGATTATGGAGGCACTCCTTAAGGAAAGGATAGTGCAAAACCTGGAATCCATAGGAGCGCAGGATCCAAGACACCATTGGTTTACAACAAGAAGGTCCTGTCAAACTAATCTCATAGATTTCTTTGACTGAGTAACCAAAGTGGTGGACCAAGGGGGTGCAGCTGATGTCGCCTACCTTGACTTCAGCAAAGTTTTCGATACTGTTCCACATAGAAGATTGATTAATAAGCTGGTTAGGCTTGGGGTGGGTCAGAGGTTGGTCAACTGGGTGGCAAACTGGTTGACAGACAGAAAACAGAGGGTGGTGGTAAATGGTATACAGTCAGAAGAGATGCAAGTCACAAGTGGGGTACCTCAGGGATCAGTCCTGGGGCCAGTCCTCTCCAATATCTTCATTAGTGACATGCAGATGGACTGGAGGGTAAGGTTTGCCTGTTTGCAGATGACACCAAGATCTGCAACAGAGTAGATGATCTAGATGGGGTAGGCAGAATGAGAAGAGATCTGGAAAAACTGACAAAATGGTAGGAAGTGTGGCAACTTATTTAACACAAAGAAGTGCAAGATCATGCACATAGGAAAGAGAAACCCTGAAGCTACCTATAGGTTGGGAGGGGAGTTGCTGGCAATCACAAGGGAAGAAAGAGACTTGGTTATCATCATCACAGATGACCTGAAATCATCCAAGCAGATCACTAAAGTAGTAGGTAAGGCTAGAGAGATGATGGGGTGTATTAATAGGGGTATCACAAGTTGTAAGAGGGAGGTAATAATCACTCTTTATGTGACACTGGTTAGGCCCCATCTGGAGTACTGCGTGCAGTACTGGAGGCTACATCTGCACAAGGACATTAACAAAATGGAGGCATTCCAGAGAAGAGCAACCAAAATGGTGCAGGGACTGCATCAGAAAACATATGAGCACAGATTAATGGAGCTCAATATGTATACTCTAGAGCAAAGGAGGAAGAGAGAGAGGTGATATGATCAAAACATTCAAACATCTTAAGGGCATTAACAAGGTGAAAGAGTCTAACATATTTCAATTTAAGAAAAATAACAGGACAAGAGGGCACAGCATGAGATTAGAAGGAGGCAGATTAAGGAGTAATGTGAGGAGGTTCTTTTTCATAGAAAGGGTGGTGAATGCATGGAACGACCTACCTGAGGAAGTGGTGGATATGATTACAGTGCAGGGCTTCAAACAGGCATGGGATATGCATAAAGGAGCAATACAGATGAGTATGACTAGATAGGCCATTGACAGAGTAAAGGCCTATGGCACATTCATAAGGTAGAAAAAAATGGTCAGACTGGATGGGCCTTGTGGCCCTTATCTGCCGTCAATTTCTATGTTTCTGTGTTTCTATGTTTCCTGGAGGAAGGCAATCCCTGTTGATTCTTTCTTTAAATAATTCAGTATCTTTCTCTGTTTCACAGGAGTGTGGATACCTTTAACATTCCAGGATACCCATTTCGTGTCATTTGACGACACTGCATGTGATTGGTGGGAACTGCTTGTTTGTCAAGGATGCAGTGAACCTAGGTCTTGAATAGGATGTCCAGAAGTATAAGACCTTTTTTCTAGGGACCGAGCATGTTGTCTCGTGCTTCTCTTCTAGTGCCAAAAACAAGAAAAATCTGACTCTCTGTACCTACCTTTTGGTTACTTAAGTGGGGCTCAAAGCTCCACTCTTTGTGCAGTTTATACCCCCCCCCCCGAGATCCTAGGAGGGTGTGGATACTTCTTAGTTTCCAACACTAAGTATACCCGTTCTTTTATGTAACTGATCCTCCAGTGAGTGTATCTATATACAATTTCAGTAACAGTACTGAACATTTGAACAGTACACTTTAAACAGCAAAACAGGTATACGATCACTGGTATACTTACGTATAAAATGGAACGTTCTGGCCGGGCCCTAGTGGACCTAAATCATAGAGAATAGCCTTTTGAGTCCTTAGGGTTGTTCTGGTCATGAGCTGGTAGCCCTGTGCCAGCCCCTTCAGACCTTTTGCATGTGGATTATATTAAAGTAACCTTTAATCTTTTTGTTATTGCTTCCCAACCCAGTAGATTCCACCACCGGACGTTGACAACAACGTTGTCAATATCCTGCACATCGATGGGAAAAATGCTGACATTCAGCATTGTTCCCGATGGACGAAATGTTTTTTCTGTGGGGGCACACTTTACTTTAAAAGGGCTGCTACTCACCACCCCATCTCTAAATAACCAGTTCTGAGTTGGTTTGGAGTGGGGGCACAGCTACAGGAATCATTCTGTCGGCTGACAGCGGACCACCACAGTGAAAAATCTCGACCTGGCGAGATCTGTTGCTGTGGTGGTATTTCACCGTAGTGGTGGTGTCGCTGTCCTGATGATACACCAACTTGATATTTCTAGGTGAAATGTAGTGTTTGCCTTGGGCCAGCAACTTCTCCCTCCTTTGTCGGGGCTTCCTCTGTGGGCCTCCTAGTCCCTCTCGGGGCCAACCTCCTCTCATATGAGGAGGAGCTCCATAGGAGTGACCCTCATTTCTTATCTCCCTTCCATCAGGAACTTAGCTATGGACACATCATAAAGGGAGGTAAAGTGTGGTCAAGAAAGGGTCCCTCCCGTTAGTGAGGGGATTATGGAAGGTGCATGGCAGCCCTGGAATTAGATAAAGAAAGTGTGAGGTGGGGGGATTCCAAGCTAGACAACTTTATACTGGTTACAACTTCCATGTCCCACATGGTGGCTGTCTTCAGCCTTTTACAATACCTCACATGGTGGTCCCCTGACTGGGGGAGGTGTGATCTGAGCATCTTCCCTGAAGATGAGTGCTGAGTTGTAGCCCATCGCGGAGATCTTGGATGAGATCGAGGCTCAGCTTGAAGACCCTTATTTCTAGCTCACAGAGACACACTCCCCACCACTTAGAAAGCTGATTGAGCCGGCCTATCAGCACAGTGGTTGGATTTCCATCTGCAATTCTGGTGACCCGGGGTCAGGAATGGACCTGGGTCACTGGAGGGCCGGCCAGGTGAGAAGGATGGAGTGTCCCTGGGATGGCTTGCCTTCTCCGGGGGGGGAGGGCAGGGCTGTAGCCCGGCACCTGCCGGCCCCTGGCGGAGGCCAGAAGCATAGCAGGACATCAGGGTCTGGATGGTTGGGGGAGTGGTAGATGTCAGCATACGCCTTGACATCTGTGGCATGCCACTCCCCGAGGAGAAAACCAAGAAACTGCTCTCTGGCAGGCCAGATGATGGTCCCCAGCTTCCGCTGCCACTAGGCCCCAACAACCGACCCCACCTCAGTGGCACTCGGGCCAGTTGAAGAGCGCACTGGCCACCCCCACCGGTGCCTTCCCTCTCGGAGGAGAGGGACCCATCCAGTGAAGGGATACACCAGGTTACCGGGGGGGGGGTCACGATGTGAGGTAAGGGGCTGGTCTTGGGGGAGAGCGAGCAGACAGAGGAGCTAGGGAGACCCGAAGGAGTGGTCAGCCAGGGAGGGAGGAGGGTGCATATATAAAAAAAAAAAAAGATAGCTGATTGGTTGCTTTTCTGTCTGATAGGTAAGATGGATCGTGGCTTCCTAAGGGAAGGGAGAGGGACCTAGCAAGTGACTGTATATCTCCGTGTGTTTCCATCACTTTCTACATGGTAGCTGGGGGGGAAGGTGGGAGTCAGAACCCCAGACTTTCCAAGCTGGATCAGGTTGATATGGTTATCCAGGTAGACATCCAGTTTATATGCTTTGTATTAGGAGGATAGCTCCTCTATTCTGCAGGGGATGCACATCAGACACTACACAGACGGGAGAGGTGTCCACTCATTTAACTGTATTCTCTGTCCAGTACAAACCTTGGCTGTGGGACCACAGCTGCATGTTTCTGTTCTTCTGTGCAGTTTACATTTAGAGGCAGCTATGGGGAAGGGGAGTGGCCTGGGACAGGGATGTTGGCTAGGGAGTATAGTTTACCAACACTTGGATGCAATTTGCCACATTAGGTATAGCCTGTCCCAACTGCCACTCCCCTGCACCCTGCACCACCTTTCCAGCTAGCATAACAAAGGGATCTGGTCTCTTCCATTCTCTTCTTTCCACTTAGACTCATTTAAACGAGGGTCCCAGGCACACTGGAGGGATAGGTGATCCCCACCTGGTGTATTCCGAGTGTTTCGGAGATGGGTGCGTCCAATGCAGCTGTCCCTCATCCAAAGTGCACCAGCCCACTTTTGGCACCCCGCTTTCCCTACTCCCCAAAAACCTCTGCATCTATCATATGTACAACTGAAGGGGATTTGCATTCTGGGCTGATTGACTCTGTTGGGGCACCACACGTTTGTCCTTATGTTATCTGTTTACCTCCGCACTGTGCCTTCTTTGGGGCCCAATAGTTTGCTCTAATATTTAAGGCTACTAAATTAGGGTGCATTTGGTAGAAAGGATATTTATGGCATGTTCATTGGATTTTGTTCTCCCCCTCTACTAATTCTACCTCCTCCCAGGTCCGACAATGGGCATTGAAAAATCTGCCCATATTATTATTAACTTGTGCCCCAGGCTAATTTGCTACTCCATTCCAGAGGGGACTGAATATCCACAGACTGCCTATTTTCGTAAATTTGGGGCACCTGATCAAAATGTTCGAAAGCACCTTGCATTGGTATCATCATCTCTATATACATACCTGGAAACATTTTTTTCATCTTCCTTTAGGCATACCCCTCCTCCGTACTGCACCTTGATTGTCCTGCATTAATACATTTTTATTTCTAACCCCCTCTCCCTTTCCTCCCCCATCTCAATATACCCAATTCTACCTCTCCATAGGGAGTGGTTGGACTCCAGCTATGTTAGGATTGGATTGAGAGAGAAGGAGAAGAGAGGGGGGGGGTGAACCCTGTCTAGTAACAGAATAAACCAGCTTAAAAAGAAAGGAAAGATTCATACAGGCATCCATAAATCTTGCCCCGCCTCCCCAGCCCCTTCTAAAACTTTCACAAATTCATTATGAAAACCCCTCTCTGACAACATTACCTGCCCATGCTAACCATGGCTCTATCCCCCCTGACGACCTCATGTGAGGGGTATGGAGGGTGAAGGCAGTATATCCAGAACAGCAGCCACTTCATTATAAGTGGGGTCTGCTGGTGGGGGTAAAGTGTCCTCCTCATCTACTACAAACCCCACTGATTCTGCCCAAGAGTTTATGATAGGCTCTTGTATGCTGCTGTCATCTCCTTCATTCAGTTACTGGGATTCAGGCTGTGCCTTCTGTGGCAGGTTCTAGACAGGCTCCGGATGTTTAGATGCTGGTTCCCCCACTGACTTGCTGCTGGTCAATGATGTTGTCCGGTTTCTCTCCCCTTTCCTGGCAGCTTGTTGGTTATGATATCTAGTCCTTTCTTTGCCCTGCTGCTTCCTTTTTGCCTTTGACATTTGCCAGTCCATACCATCAGTAGCTTGCAGCTCAGCAAGTGGGTGGTAGCAGTTTGTGTTCTTAACAGCTTGAGCTTTTGAGGTCTTTTTGTACCCCTGCCTGTGTTCTTAAGGAGGTGCCTTAGGGGGTCCCATTCGGGAAGGATGATCCAGCCAGGGTCTAACAATGTACTCCCTCGCCTCAACGGCAGATTCAAAGGTAATATTGACACCATTTCTATGTATTTACAGTTTTGACAGTTACAATAGTCTACACTGCACCTGCAGATCTTGAAAGTATGTTCTGGCTTCCATAAAGGCTTTTCTTTTATTTGCTAATTCCATCGAATAATCATTGAAAATGTAGACTCTGTGCCCTGCCAGCATAAGGATCCTTTATCCCTTGCCAAGCTTAGGATCCTTTCTTTCTCTGGAAAATGCAGAAATCTTGCTAGGGTTGGCCTTGGTCTGTCACCTGGCTTTAGTACGGGTGCCAGGGATCGATGCACTCACTCAGTTTCAAGAGCTGGTGACCATTTGTATTTCAAACGCTTCAGCAGTTCTGATTGCAAGAAATCAGTGGGGTTCCCTTGTTCTGCTCCTTTGGGGAACCCCACAAAACATAGGTTGTTTCTTCTATTCCTGTTTTCAGCATCCTCTGCTCTATACCACAATAATTGTATCAATCTCTCTAGTACTTGGACTCTCATCTCATGCCTAGAGTCCTTCTCGTCTATGTATGAGAAAGAGGTTTCAGCATCAGTAGATCAGTGTTGTAGGGCTTTCACTTTTTCCTCAATGGTGTCCACTGAAGACTGAAAATTTGTCATTTTGTTCAGGACCTGCTGCAGCATCATTTTTACTCTGCTGAGGTGATTGCAGGGTTTTGAGCTGTTTCTTCTATTTTAGCTGTGCCCACCATTCCTCCATTACCCTCACAATGCTTAGCCATGTGGTTACAGTTCTGGTGAATTTCTCCACTTCAGGCTCACTCCTGAGGTTTGGGTTTGGATTTTGTAAAGCGCTTTACAAGCAATGCTAGGCTGGTAGTGAAGTAACTTGAATCTGTAGTGGCAATGACCATATCACACATCAACACCCTCACACAGCCTGGACAACTGCAGGAACAGGATGCTATCTCCTTACTGTAGGACTGACACAGTGTCATGAGCATAGCCTGTTTTGTAGCATGACAGTGCCTGAGACTGCAAAGGGGGCTGCACAACTCTGTAAACTGGTAAGTAAGATGGCAGGGGCCACTATTTACAGACGTGACTCTTGCAAGCCAACATGCAACCTTAAGCACCCTTCCCCAAGTTATCACCTGATAAACCAGGTGGTTTGGGAACAGTCCTCCAGAACAGAACTTCAGGGAACCACTGACCCAACCATATATGGGGCATAACATAGTTTTCTCAGGGGAAGGGGTGGGCATTAGGATTGACAACCCCAAGGAAGACTCCACCATTGATTCGCTAAAACTCCAAAGACCCAAAACCCTAATCTTTGTTTCATTTACCTACCATCACACGTAACTACCTAGCTAAACTCCCCACAAAAACTGAAAAGTTCTTACTACTTGAGGCACCAGGCTATATTACTAGTAGACCTACAGTAAAACACCCCAAAGAATGGCCAGTGGCCCCCTTTCAAGCACTGTAGGGGCTGATAAGAGTAAGCTAGCAGGTTTGTCAATTTGAAAGCCTCAGCTGAATAGGCATGGATTTGTAAATTTAGGGATGCTACCTATCACCAGGAAGTCATGGCAACAAAATTCACAGTTCTTAATCTAGAGAGCTCAATCTATGCCGCTATCCCCAGAAACTGAAGTAACTATTGCATTCAGAATGTACACATCCCTAGGGTTCTATGCCAAGGTCACAGCTTTGGACTGTACCACTATTCCCAGTGGGGGAGCACATTACCTGTACAGTATGTATTAACTGCCTTCAACACTGACAACATGGAGCAATACAAAAACCCTTATATTGTTTCATTTCCTTAATTTCTGCACTTTGTGTTCTTTAACTCTAATCTCTGCGTTAATGTAGTTTTTTTCACAGTGATTTTCCCTTCTTTTTGTGTTAGTGGAATCATATCCTCATTTGTGGAGGTCTCAAAGGGATCTGTGCAAAACGAAATAAATAGAATAGTGGAGATTTTTTTAGCCCTACTTCACCAACCAACTAAGAAGTGAATGTGTCAACACTTGCAGTTGTACCATTACAATGTACTATCCTAGCTTAGATACAGTACTAATAATAAACATTTCTTACCTGGGTCCTGGGGCTTATGGGATGGGACATGGGTGGCTTCAGGGAACATCCAGTTGTACCTGTAAAATAAGAATAGCAATGGGATCTCAAAGGCTTTGCAGTTCTTCAGTAACTAACTGGGACAAACAAGGTACTCTAAACATAAAACAATACTTATTTGATACACATGGTCAGTGTCCTCCGACACCAAAGCTAATGTCTCATTGTGCCATCTTCTTTATGCCACCAGACCTGTAGACATAAAGTAGAAAATGGGTTAGTATGATTAATAAAGTTACTGATCAGCTGTGTCAGATGGAAAGGGATTGTATATTTATTTTGGGTGGGAGTGAGTTTGCCGGGAGGGTAGATACCAGTACGATGATGGTGATCCAGGTTCGGGAAGAGACTTGGGCTACTCGTGGAGGGCAGATTGGGGGATAGTGACAGGATACAGCATGCTTGGACCTACTCTACTCTACTCTTGGGAGGGGGGTGGAGACAAATTGTTCAACTTATCATCTGCCACTATGGCATGATGAAGACACCACCTTTCATCATAGGTATCATCATAGGTGTATTCAAGCCAAAGATAGAAATTCTACCCTATAAGGCTTGCCAACCAATTTTATTAAAACAGACATTTGTTATTTCCAAAATACAAACTATCCCATTTTTGAACTCATTCATCGTGGTACTGTTCACAAGTTTAGTCGGTAAGTTATTCCAAACTCCAACCACTCTTAAACTATACCAATATTTACGAAAATTATGATCCCAAGTTTGTTGACATAATTGTTTCATATGTTTTCTTGTGCTAGTTCTACCATGGTTATGGATAAAGCCCAATTCATTCAACAACACTTCATCCTTCATGCTCTTGTATAGAAAACATAGATCACCCCTTAGCCTGCAATAATACAGTGAATAAAGATTCAAACTCACTAATCTATCATAGTATGTTTTATTATTCAATCCCTTTATTTGTTTAGTTAATTTTCTCTGAACCCCCTCAATAGAAAATATGTCTTCCTTGTTTTGGGGTGACCAAACCTGGACACAATACTCCAAGTGAGGTCTTACCAGTGCAGTGTAGAGTGGGATCAACACTTTCCTGTCTCTGCTCACTATGTGTTTGAATATACAATTTAAATTTTGAATTGCTTTCTTGAGTTGGTTCCTGCAATGTGCTCTAAATTTTAAATCTTTTGTAATTGTGATACCCAGGTCTCTTTCCTCCGTAACTATCTCTTAGGTGATATTATCTAATAGGTAGGTATCTTCCTTATTATTCTTGCCCAAGTGCATAACCTTGCACCTCGTTTTATTTAATACAAGTTTGTTAAGGCTAGTCCATTCATATATTGAGTCCAATGTATGCTGTAGTGCTGTTCTTTGTTCATCATTATTTACAACTAACCCCAGTCTGCAGTCATCAGCAAATTTATACATCCATGTACTATTATTTCTACTTTTTAACAAAGCAATGTATATGTTGAATAAGCCGGGTCCCAACACCAAACCCTGAGGGACTCCACTAGAAATGGGAGCCCAGTCTGAATATCCCCCATTTATGACCACCCTCTGCCTTCTGTCCCGTAGCCAGTTTGAGACCCATTTGCAGATGTTACTAGGCAGTTTAATGTCTTCCAGAACTGACAATAATTCCCTATGTGGCAATTTGTCAAATGCCTAAGCAAAATCAAGAAAAACCAAGTCCACAGAGTTCCCAGCATCCAATTCCCTAGTCACTTTTTCATAGAAGGATAGTAGATTGGTCTGGCATGATCTATTCTTTGTAAATCCATGTTGTAGGGGATCTATCATATCCTGTCCCTCCAGATGTTCCATTAGGATATCTTTGATTATTCCTTCCATAAGTTTTCCCAGTATTGAGGTCAAACTAATGAGCTGAAAGTTTTCTGGTATGGTACTGGGTCCTTTTTTTTTAAAATAGGTACGATGCAGGCAGAATAAGACATGCACTAACATATACAGGCAGGAGTTACACGTAGGTAGAGAACACTTGGCCAGACTGGGTGGGCTGAGTGGTCCTTTTCTGCTGATGAATTCTGTTTCTGTCGCATCATGTGTTAATTCAGGTGCAGTGTTTATTTAAAGTTGGGCCTACCATACATCCACATGTAAGCTACAGTAAATTACTGAATTAGATACAGCCCACTTACACTGCAATAAACAGAACCCCAGTGCTTCGAGAAGCCTTTACTCTTCATAAGGCTGCTTAAAGAGCTGGGGTTCTATTTGCCGTGTCCACACCAGTATGTTGATCTTAAAATCGACGCTGCATCTGAATGAGTACTTGATTCTTGCTCACTCCATTTCTTCCCCACTTTGAAACCTGCTTGTCCTGAGTTACTTTTGGGCTGGCAGCACCTTGCCTGTGTTGGAAGATGACCAATAAGCGGCACTGAAAGACATCAGACTTCATAGACTGTGGAGGCAGCTGCTCACGGACAGACATAAGGCAATTCTACTGGGGGGTAGGAGGAAGTAAGCTGTTGATTAACTAGAATCTACAGCTTATCCATCAGGTAGGGAAATGGGCAGACTAGGTGACCCAAGCGGTCCTTATGTGCCAGCAACTTGTATGTTTCTATGTTTCTCACCCACCATCTTGGCAAAAAGAAGGCTGAAGCTGTGGCCACTGATGACTGTTGGGGTGTGGGGATGGGGGGGACCAAAGAGGACAGGCATAAGGAGATAAAATCATAATACAAATTGTGAGACCTTCACCAGCTTTCCAAAATGCTTACCAGTAAAAGAGCACTCCATGAAGTTTTTCAAATGGCAACACAATCTGGTGAGCCCTCTGTCTGCCATCTGACACCAGGCATCATCCAGCATAAAATTGCTTAAAGAAGGCAGTGTGGTCATGTGGTTACTGAAATACTGGAGATTACAGATTTATAAGAACAGAAGAATATCACACAGAAGCTGGCACATATCCCTATAGCAGCTGTCTCCTGCTTCTCAGTACTTCTATTTATACCCTTCAGGTACTTGAATGTTTCTATCATAACCCCCCCCTTCCCTCCTCTCTTCCAGTGAGTACATATTGAGGTCCCTTAATTTCTGCTAACAAGTCTTGTGTTTCAAGCTCTGTACCATCTCATTCGCCCTTCTCTGGACCATCTCCAGCCTGTTAATACCCTTATGAAGGTGCAACCTCCAGAACTGCACTAAGTACTCCATGTGAAGCCTGACCATGGTTTTATATAATGGCATCACTACCTCCATCCTTATGCTGGTGATGCCCCTGCCTATGCACCCCAGCATGTCACTGGTCCTCCCAGCTGCCTTACCACTTTGACATTTTCAGGTCATCAGAAATAAGAACCCTCAGGTCCCTTTACTTCTTTGTAACAGTCAGCAACTCACTCCCCCCATCCTGTTCCTTTCCCCAGGGTTTCTGTGTCCCAGGTGCATAATTTTGCACTTTTTTGAAGTACAGTTCAGTTGCCACTCCTCAGACCATTTCTCAACCTTCCCCAGGTCCCTCCTCATTTTCTCTACCCCCTCTGGCGTATCCACTGTGTTACAGATCTTCTGCAAACAGGCAAACCTTTCCCTTCACCCCTTCTGCAATCTCACTAATGAAGACATTGAACAGGACTGGCCCCAGGACCAATCCCTGCACCACCCCACTGGTCACCCCCTCTCCCCTGAGTGCACCCACTCTCCCCATTTACCACCACTCTCTGCCTCCTGTCTCTTACCCAGTTTCTAACCCATTTTACCACCCTTTCCCCCATGCCCACCATACTCAGCTACTTTATCAGGCTCCTATGTGGGATGGTGTCACACACTTTGCTTACATCAAAGTAAGCGTTGTCCACTGCCCCACTCTGATTTACTTCTTTTGTCACCCAAAGAGATCAACCAGATTTGTCTGACATGACCTCCCCACTGTCAATCCATGTTGCTTATGGCCATGGGCTCCGATGGCTTCTACATGCCCCACTATCCTTTCTTTAACCAATGTCTCCATGATCTTCCCCACTACTGAAATAAGGCTGATTGGCCTATACTTCCCCGCCTCCTCCCTACTGCTGGATTTCTATAGAGGGACGACATGTGCCCTCCTCCAATTTTCTGGTACCACCCCTCTGTTGAATGACTCAGTGAACATGGCTGCCACAGGTACTGCTATTTCCCTTCACAGTTCTTTTCATATCCTTGGGTGTATGCCATCTGGTCCCATCGCTTTGTCCACCTTCACTTTACTCACCTTCTGCAGGATTCTTCCAACTGTGAATGGACTATTTGTCCACCTCTTCACACCTTTGCAACTGCTGTACTGCTGTGGTCCTTGCCCTTCCCCCTCTTCTGTGAATACTGAACAGAAAAACACAGTGGATGTCTTGGAGGGGGCCACATGACAGTTCTTAGGCAACATACTTTCACTTCCAAATACCTAAGCAGCACATATAAACAATCAACATTCGGCATTGACAAATGCTTGTTTTTTAATGCTCTGGTTGATCCTGCCTTTTCTGACAAAAAAATCTATCTGGTTGATCCTGTGATTGTTGTGCTTCGGTCAGGGCTTCGGTCTGACTGAGCGTGATCTCAGGTGTAACTAATTTTGTCCCTACTGCATTGTTCTTGAAGAATAAATAACAAAAAAAAAAAAAGAAATGTCCTTACGTGTGTGTGTGTGTGTGTGTGTGTGACAGTCTGCAGTATGACAGAACTGCATTAGTGCATGAGAGACAGAGTCTATGGGCCCGATTCTAAAAGAGTTACACCTGGTGTGACCGCACTTGCACCAAAAAGAATGGCGCAAGTAGCAAGTTATGCCAGCAGTTGAGACATGCGGGATTCTACAATGTGGCCTGTGACATGCTGCAGACCACTTGCACCAAAGTGCAGTAACGCCAGAAGTTGCACCCTAAACAACCTGTGACATGGCGCTAAGGGGTTTACGGCAGCAGTTGCACCCTATTCTACAAGGGCAGCAACAAAGACCCCAATATCGGGATTCTACAAAAACCCAGGAGGAGAACTGGCAACATAAGTTACACCAGCATTTAGCTAGTGTAACTGTACATACTCCCTCCGGGGATTCTGTAGACCCACTGCACCCACTCCATGATGTGCCCCCATGGCCAAAACACCCCTGTTGTTGCCCTACAGGGCATCCCACACACCCCCAGCCCCCAATCCCCCATAGCAAGGTGCCCAGCTGGGCATCTCACACCCCCAGCCCCCAGAACCTCCAATCCATCAATGCCCTGCATGGCAGCCCACGCACATCATGCCCCCAAACCCCACACTGCTATCAGCCCCTCAGGGCAGCTCTGTCACCCACCCTCGAAGCACTGGTCCCTGCAGTGTTGCAAACCTTTAGAATAATTATTACCCCATACTCCCTGACAGTCTAGTGGCCCCCCCACCCAGCAGTGCCAATACACCCTGCACTATCTCAACCCATCCCCAGCCAGCGACTGGCACAACCCTCCTCTCACCACCATGGTCAGCCGCCGACTCGAGTTTTCTGAGCGCTTATTAGCAGAAGCGCCAGTAATGAATGAACTCATTCATTTCTGAGTGCATCTATTCAGTAAGCGCTCAGGCGGAGCTCAGTCAGTGGCTGGCTGTGGTGGTGTGCCAATCGTCGACTGGAGATGAAATTGAGATGGGTGTATTTGTATTGCTGAGTGGGGTGGGGGCCACTAGGACAACAAGGTATATCTGTAAGGAACATCTGACTATCGCGATACTCGTACATACTGTACAGTACACTGGCCATGGTGCTCCAGATGGGGTTGGGGAAACCATGGTGGCATGACAGTGGGTAGGGAGCCACTAGCTCTGCAGGGCTCCGGCAGTGAATGGGCATGGAGGGCACTTGCGACTTGTGGACTTGTGGTTACAGCTAGTGACATCCTCACCAGGTATGCCCTCTGTTGGCGTGCCTAGCTGTTTGTCGCAAGTCGCAGGACATAGACACAGGGACCCTGTCCCTTCTAGAATAGGGTGCAGGGTCAATGTTGCAGTTGTGTTTGGCGCAAGTTGTGTCTGGCAGCGACTTGCGCCATGCTTCTAGAATCCCACTCTATGTCTCTTTTAGTATGACATAACTGCCTTAACTGATGCTGACACTTACTCCCTGCACCAGTAATAATAAAAAGAAAGTATAGGTTAAGTGTGTGTTTATTGAATTATTTTACATCCCTCAGTTTGTGATGACCTCATAAAACTCTCGAGCTTCGCTCTCAAGGTTTATGGGTCATCACACACCTCGGTGGTATAAAACAAATTCATAACGTACACTTACCTATCCATTATTCTCTATAAAACAAATGTTAAAGGGGACAGGAATAGTGACAAAGCCCCAACACAGCGCTGCCAGGAGTGGATGACATGAGCAGTCAAAGGACACACACGGACAAACAGTTAGGAAATAGATGGTCCAGCAGGTAGCGAAGGTACCAATCGATGGGCAGTGCACAGATATGGCAGTGTATGTGTGGGCCATGCAATCACATCCTGTAATGTGCTCACCTGCGTGGGGTCACGAGCTCAGAATGACGTCACATCATGGTTCATGCGCAAAAGCCGACTGCCATGGTCTGAGTCCACTCAGACTGAAACCGTCACACCGGTGCAGAAGCATAGCAGTGCAAGGGTGCAATCTACAGGTCAGTACAACAATAGGCGGTGAGTTGTACCCGCATGTGGGGAAGGGGGGGAACAGTCGACACATTGTAGGAAGTGTGTGTGCCAGGGAACGCCAACGAGCAAGCCACAGGTGAGACCGATCATCTGGGAGGCAAAGTGCGCGACCTAATGCAACCGACAAACAGCAGTGAATAGGAACGCTGGATGGGTTACAACTCACCCATGTGGTGTGATGTGCCAAACAGCAGTGCAGACCGCAACCAGTGTCACCTCCCCAAGAGAGTGGATGAGCCAACACAAACACCAAACAGCCGCTGAATACCACGTGCATAGCATGGCTCTGTCAGCTCCTGGTAAAGACCATGGCTTCTGACACACCTATGAGACAGGCAAGGCCAAGCGCCATAACACCCGCAACCTGGGTCCTTCTAACCTGCATGTACATGCACGCTGCCCGCCTGTACCATCCTGAAGTCACACAGGTAGCGGGAGAACAGTAACGGACTGAGACACAACAAGGATGCCAGCACGAATGTGCCATGTCCTGTACGTGTCGGTCCCATAAGTGATTGCAGAGAATGTGCCAGGTAGGCAGTATAACCTGCCATGAACTAGGAGGTACCGCGTGAAGGCGTAGCAGAAATGTACTGCAGGGAATTGTAACACATGGCGGCAGGAGATCATAGTGATATCATCTCAGTGATGTAAATGTGTCAGTGGTAGCCTGCATGTCCACGTCTGTGAAAGGTAAAATGACAGACATGAGAGGAGGCCACATAGACAAGTAGGTAGTGGGAGGAAGTCCCAGCCAACTGCTAGGCACCATAGGCAGACATGGTGGGCCAGACAGTCTGCACCTGCAGTCAAGTTCCCAGGTTGCCATGTTGTATGTGTCCATATGGTGACAGTTCGGGTACTATGCAGAAATGTGGGCGAGATATATGTAGACACCAGCAAATGCAGTACCGTAATGGCAGATATGCCCCATGGGGCTACGCAACTATATAGCAACAGGACCCCAAGACCATGCTAGAATGAACAACAACATACAGCATGTAGGTCCATGAAGATGATGTAAAGGCAGGGATCAAAAATGGGCCAACCCAGAGTGTTCCAGTCATAGCTGGATCTGCAGATTGCAGTGGCGTGTGTACAGCTGGCATGCCACCTATACTGTCTGACCACTGGGATGCCTGTCTGAGACGTGTGCCTCTGAAACCCAAAACACTGTGGTGTGGCCCAATGCAAGTGTGACCCACACATGAGGCTGCATGAAACAATGGAAATGTCTGCCCCACCCCTGCATGAAATGACTGATTGCAAGCTTGGTGACACAGTCCTTGCGTCACCCGACCCCTGCTAGCTATGGCTGGTGTGACATGTGCACTGGAAGGAGGAATGAGGAATGACCGGTGTCCTGGTCGATGTGCACATATCATGTTCAAGTAGCCGTCAGTCTGCATAGGGGTGCACAGGTTGTTGCCTGTAGTTGTAATGTGTGCATGTGACTAGGCCTGTGGTGATAGTACAGATAGTACACTGCTGTAAAATGTACTGTGTGCCTTTCCACTGTTGTGCCCATGACTGAATGTGGTGTCCAGGAACCATAATGTGTGTCGCCAAAATAGTCCTGCAGTCTGCAAGTGTGGCAGCAACCACCAGACCCATAAGCAGGTACATCCAGTTGGTCACCAGACATCCAGTGGAAACGTGTCACAGCTGAGTGCCACAAAGCCTCCCCCATCCTGAAACACCAACTGCATAGGTGCGCCATCATGGTCATGAGCATTCTGACGTGTGCAGAATGAAGTAGCGCCCTGTACAGTCCTGCAGCCCCATGAGGACCATAGGTGAGTCACACCAGGTGTCACAGTCTGTGTTGTGCAACAGTGAGAACTAACGAACAGAAGGAACAGAATGGCAGATGTGGACTGTGCAAGCTATGTAGTCTGCAATCTAAACCAACCCCTACCCAATGTAACCCACATCCACTCTTGTCCCGTATGTGTGGGCCATGTGAGAATGTACACCCTGAACATCAGTGATGCCACCACCTGATGGGGCAGCCTGGTCCATGGAATGATCACCCACTCTGGGAAGATGTACATCCTGAGATTGTTGTGGAACTGCCCTCCTACCAGAGCCAGAAAATGCCCTACTGTGCATGCAGCCGTGTACTGGTGAACTAGACTGGCTGTCTGAGTGGCAGTCATGTGTTGGTCCCCTGGACTGCCCCGGCTCAATGTACCCCCTCGTGACATTGGGGTGTCCAACTGTGGATGCAGTAATCCAGGTGAAGTCATACTGGTGATGTATGCAGGAGGAGTATGAGCTGCATCCAACTGCTAGTGTGTAGCACATCAGTGCATACCTGCAGTAAGCCAGGCCCACCTGCTAGTGTGTCACACTGCGTTGAAATGTACATCAGATGTACGTATCTGCTAATGCACTGTACATTTTAATTTCCAATTGTTTAACCAGGTAGCTGTGAATACAGTGCACACACTCTAACGTGCAACTATAGCACTAGATCACTGTGTAACACCCATGACTGTACACATACATGTTGACATACAGCAACCCGCCATAGGACACATGCACTGTGGTGTCATGTACCATCCCACATACCCCCTACATCACCTAAAGTGTCCACCAGTCCAAAGACTGTTGTCGCATCTGCCACTGGACACACTGGTCCTGCCAGCAGATATGCCATGCCACCCAGAAAGTTACAGAGGCAGACTGTGCCTACCACTGACCTCATGGTAATCCAGTAGTCACTGTGCCAAACACACCTCATGTGGCACACACTGCCACTGGTCATGCCATAGGCAGCAACCCACACCAGACCTGGAAAGCTGCATGCCATGGAACCCTACTGAACACTGTCAACATGGCTGCTGTGTGGAATCGTGACGGTGTTGCAGAGAACACCTCTGCATGCCACACCTACCGCTGCCCACTAAGTGGTCACCGTAGTGAGGTGGTTGATGAACTGCAGCAGACATGAATGTTACTGTGTGGAATCTGCAACCCTGGCCATGGCCACCAGTGACCACCCTGGACGTCCACCACGACATACCGCAATGGCATACTAAGCAATCTGCACACCACAGCTGTCAGGCTGACTGGCATGTAGGTGCATACTGGAGCACCACCTGTATGTATGGTGTGACACAAGCAGCACCCCTGAGTGGCAGTGTGTCCCCTGTGGAGTCCCATGGCAGATGTAACATAGCTGTGAAGAGTGTAGGCAATACTCCCTTTATTTGGCCCAGAACACTGTAATGTAGGAACAGAAGTGGTATGGCACCCACAACTGTCTCAGCAGACACGTGTACACTGATCACGCCATGGCAGGAACGGAGTACTGAGTCCACCGACACAGTGGTAGTATGGGATGGCGGTCAAGGACATCAGTGATCCAACAGGAATGGAATCGCTGATCACACTGTGCAGTTGGATATGTGTAACTGTAGGTAAGGAAGGCTGCCTGACTGCACAGTACATGGCAGCATGCATGTCATGTCATGCACTGGCCTGTAACCTGTCATGCGGCTTAGGTACAAGGGTACCATGCACGACTACATGATGCAGTCATAGCCCTGATGGCAATGTGTCAGTCACTGATGTCTGCATAATGAGTGTGATGGTATGATGTGATAGGGCATATGCTGGCATGGCAAATCAAAAATGCACAACATAGAAATGACACAGTACATACGCAGCAAGGAAACACCACAGCACAGGTTCTGTGGTGGGCATCGGCACCAGTGCCCCAGTCATGGGGGGGGCGTCGTCCTGCTGCACCACCCATACTAACAATACAAAACCCCGATGGGGTGTATGTCAGGGAGGGGGAGAACACAGAGGATGAACAACAGCAGCACAGGGAAACCACAACAGATGCTGTAACTCCCCACCTGTGAACCCTGCTCCATCCCCACCTGAGCCAACCACACAGCCAATGTACCACACAGCCAGCCTGGTGGGCTGCCACCACCCCACCCCACCCCTGTAGACCTGTGGGATATCAGCCATCCACTGTTGTCATCCTGTTGCTATCCCCATTGCCCTGCACATCCTGGTCACTACCCATTCAGGGTTATCATTCGACCACATGCTGAGAATGATGAAGCACCCACACTGGGTCATGCAAGCTCAGTCGCACTTGTAACAGTACACCACATGTGACATGTGAGGTGGCATGGCTGTCAGGGCATCTGTATAGGTGCTGGTATCACACACTGTGAAGCTAATGGCTAGACATAATGCACAGGCAAGCAAGACAAGAGAAGTAGCCTGACTATGCCATATCACTGGAATGTGAGGCAATGGAGACCAAGATGCAGAATGTGGAATGTAATGGAACATTGAGGGGTGGGTATATGGCTGCATGCTTGGGGAACCATGTATCCAAAATGGTTGGAAACACAGTTACCACCACTGCTGAGAATGATTCGGAACAGTGGGTCATGTCATGCAAATACATGAGCACTGATGGCCCACTGGAGTCCCAATCCTAACCAACTGTGATGTGGTAATCCCCCCTCCCACACACAGTTGTGCCAGTACTGAAGTGCACACTGTAGGAAGTGTATTACTGTCTAATGACCATCAAAGCCACACCGCACCACAGCCACTGATCACCAACAATCACAAATCACAGTACAATAGTTATATTGGAGTATGACTACCAGTTCTGCCCCACCATGGTGGATAGGAGCTACTGGACTGGTCCCCACCTTGACAGAACCTGAGAGGGTGACAAGCATAGCTAACCCCGCGCAGCACAGTGGCCAACCAATGGACCTGACAATGACTGAGCATACATGGACAGGCACGTGCTGATATATAGGCAGCTCACAGGCAAACATTGCAGTCTGACATCCATGTTGGGGTGCACAACAGGATATGAGGGCTGCACAGTCAACACCGGGGTGGCAGAATGTGCCCACAAAGGCTTGGTGGACACCCCTAGAAGGCACTCCACAGGGAAACCCCACTAACAGTGTTCCCCCGTGACTGGAAGAACACTCAAAGCCTGTCTGTGCCCTCAACCAAGCACAATGAGCTGGAAGCATATGTGTGAGCTGGTGGGCGGTCACAGACTGAGCATGTGTGTGCACCACTGCATGCTCAGGTACTGACATGTACATCCCAGTTGGGTAACTAGTGTGGTGGCAAAGGACAGCAGTTATGTGCATGCACCTGGTGTTCGGGTGGAGATGACTGTGGGGGGGACACTACCTATCCGCATCATTAGGCAGGTGGCCCACCAGTCGCCATGGATGTCGAATGATGTACCGAGCCATTCTGTGCGACTGCAGTTGAGGGGTATTAGGGGACTTCTACACACCTAGCATGATAGGCCAATGAACCGCCATTGGCCGGGGGGAGGGGAACACCATGCAACACTGCCTGCAATACATGTAGAGCAATGGACTGTCAAATATAGGGATGGGGAACAAGTGGCACTTGGCACTGTCACTGTTCATGTGACCACTGATCATCTGTTCTGGAGTGTGTGGAAACAGTATACAAAAGAGTATCATTGAGTTCCAGTGGGTGATCAGGTAGTCACTGGCAGGGGGAGGAAACCTATGTGACCTGAACAATGCTAGACACTGGTCCCACCCATATGACATGAGGGAACCATGTAGACAGCCTGGTGTACAGCAGTCAGGTGTGGCAAGGCACACCTGCTAGTGGTTGGCCTAGCTGTACTAATATATTGGATGTGGAGTGCAACACAGGGGAATATGGCATACATTGAGGTGGGACAGACAATGTGGCAGTACAACCCATGTAGTGCAGACCATGTGCACGGTAGTGAATCCTAGTAATCAGACGGTGATGTGTCGGTTTTGTATCCCCAGTCTAGGTGTCTGGAAGCCTGGTGCCAAAATGTCTGACAGTGGGGATACATTGGCGGCAGATGTGTCAGCGGCTGACAGCAGTGATGATTATGCTGCTGAGTACAGCATGTCACAAGTGGCTGGATATGCATTTGAGCCTGTGTTGGACAGGAATAACCCAGCTGTTGATCCCAGCAGTGATATTAGTAGTGATGATAATGGTGAAGGGGTAGTGGAAGTACACTACAATAGGCTGCTGAATCAGGAGTGGTTCGCATGCACACACTGTGCTGTCATGAACATAGAAAGGGAGTGCATTTGCTGCCAGGAGATGAATGCTGTGCAACACAGACTGTTGCAGTATGAGTGTATCACTGACAACCCATCGTTCCACAACATCTGCATTGATGTAGATGCACTGGAGGTAGCCATCATAGCCAACAGTGATGTTAGAGGAATCAGAATGCAGCACCCCATCCCCAGCAGGTATGGAACAGTGTATATGCTCAGATCAGCTGTACATGATACCATGGTTGACTAATAGATGCCTGTAGCACAAGTCCAGTTGGTCCATCTAGAGTGTCCCTGTACTGTTGCACATGTTATGTGGCACCCAGTACAGATCCCATCTGATATGTGGCCATGCTGTCCACTGTGCCTGTCTCCACAGGTCCCCTGTGGTGCTGCCATGCATGGTGGGCAGACACAACGCTGTCCACACCCACCACCAGGCACCATGATAGCGTGCCACAGGTTGTCCAGACAGTTGAGCAATGCATGGGTTCATCACGCTGCCCCTGTGTGTCTCCCTGCCCAGTCCCATACCATGACCCTTGTCTGCATGCCACTCCTTCTCCAGTGCAGCCCACCCCCCTGCACCCCCCTGCAGCACAGTGCTATTGGTGTATGTGTTGCCCCCCCACAACTCCAGTAAGTCCATAGTGCAGACCCTGAGCATCTCCCCATCTGTGTTCTGATGCTCATCCTGGACCATCCCCATAGCCATGGCAGGAAACACCACACCATGTCCATGTCCCTCCTGCAATGGGAACCCCAAAGCAGGACTCTGTCACCCAGGTATGGCCGCATCAGCACTGTAGACGTGTGGAATACTGCATTCCCCTGTCCACACACACCACACCTAGCCATGCAACCCAGCATCAACCATGCTGTACTGCCTGCCCTACCACGTGTATAAGCCATCCTGACAACAGCAGTCATGATGATACCTACAGCATAATGCTGTGTAGACATTGCAACACCCCCACACACACACAGTGTGTTGGTCCCTGGTGCTTGTGGGCCACATGCATACTGTTGCAATGGTCATGGTAATGAGATCCAGATGACATGCCTCTGACCAGTACCATGGTCTGGTCAGATAATGTCCCCTTGCTTCCACGCATGCTGGGGTGCCAATCCCATTGCAAAGCTATGTGTCATCTGTGAACAACCTCATTGTACCATGCTGGGTGCTCTGCAATGTCAATAATGCATAGAATGCATAGCAGGTGCCCCAACATATCCCCCTGTGGTACCCCATGTGTCACACCCACACTGTCCACAGTACCCTATGTAACAGTACCCTGTGGCACCTGCCACGCAGTCAATGTGGCATCCACGGTAACAACCCAGCACCAACACATACACTGCTCGGTTCAGGTACAGAACACATATATGCCATGGTGCTGTACAACTGACCCATGACCGCTGACATCTGAGTCAGTAAGTGCACTGGACAAGGTCTCTGGGACAGTCATGATGTGGAGGGCCTTGACCAGGAATGTGGTCATGACACCAACCACCTTGTAATCCACAGTTCTGCCAGGAGCAGTCATGGCACTCCAGGACTGAGTACATCCACCCCAGATATCGTGCATCAGAACCACCCCCCCCCGGCTGTGCTTGGCATTGGCACACCAGTCTGGGACAACTGCTGCCTGCACGCCCTGTGGACCTAAACCTGTTCCACACTCTCTGTCAACCCTGCTAGCCCTTGGGGGTGGACACCCTCCTGCCCCACTCCTGACATCCCACTCTTGGCAGGTAGATAAGCCATCCAATGTACCATGTTTTATTTATTTATTTATTTACTGTAAATTCGGAATTACAAATCTTTGAGTCATAGACTCTTTTACAAAGGCTCCACGTCGGTTACAGAGGGTGGAGGGGGCAACAAGAGTTGGGGAAGACAGACGGAACAAAGAAATTATATACAAGCAAAATTATATACAGATTTTTGTTCAAACACATTTTTTTTTTTAAACAGTAACTCCACGGTGGTTACAGCGGGTGGAGAGACATATGACAGTAAATGACAAATGGAAAACAACTTTCAGTACATAATAAAATAGTTTATAGGTTACATTGCTGGCATGATAGCAGAGAGACTTTTTTATCTGGGTGGAGCAAGTAGGAGACATACCTGTGACCCCTAGACTGAGCTTTGGGGGGGGTTTCGATGGGCCTGGAGGGCCCCTGTGTGGGTGCAAGGGGGTGGGGAGGAGGATAGAGGTTAGGCCATAATAGCATTCACATTTAGAGCTATCCAATAGGAAGGTTTTAAGGCCTGTTTTAAAGAGTTGAATGCTGTGGGACTGGGAGAGGGAAGGCAGAAGAGTGTTAAGCCATTTGGGGGCACGGTGGTGGAGGGATCTCTGCCCAAGGGATGTACAACATGGGGGAACCGTAAAGGATGTGGTAGTCGAAAGTCTGGTAATATGCCTGAGACGGGCCGGTTTGATGATGGGGAGTAGGACGGCTGGTGCAAGCTGGAGGTGGATCTTTTTTGCTAGAATGCAGGTGTGGTACTTGAGTCTTTGATGGAAATTAAGCCAACCAGTCAGTTTGTATAGGTCGCAGGTGTGGGTGAGTCTGTCACAACCCGAGACAAGGCGACAGGCTTTGTTTAGCACAGTGGTTATGCAGCTTAGGGTGGAGTTATCAGCAGTGCCGTAGATAACAATCCCGTAATCAATAAGGGAGAGGATGGAGGATGTGACAGCTATCTGCATGGCTTGAGCAGGCAGGCTGTTTTTGATCCTGTAGAGGGTACCAACTCTCGAGCTGATCGCTGCCAAGAGGAGGCGTACATGTCTGTGGTAGGAGAGGGAGGTATCTAGGGTGACACCCAGGTATTTGAAGTGATTGACGTGTTCCAGTAGGGAACCATCCGAGTTGGAAATGTGAAGAGCCATCTGACTGTGTGGGCTTTGGTGATGAGCAAAGGTCATGACCTTGGTTTTGGAATAGTTAATGATCAGTCGGTGGTCAGCTAACCAGCTCTCCAGCTCCCTGAAGAATTCCTGGAGGGTGAGCTGGACGGTGTATGGTTGGGGGTGTTTCCAGTAGAGAACCGCATCGTCAGCATAGAGTAAGAGATGGCCGCTGCAGGCTTTGGGGAGTGAATTAAGGAAGAGAGTAAAAAGCAGCGGGCCCAAAATTGACCCCTTCGGAACACCGGAGTGAACAGGCTTTGGGGGTGGAGATGGTGGAGATGGTGGAGTTTATTCTTACTTGCTGCGAGCGTCCTGAGAGGTAGTCCTTAAACCAGGCTGTGGCCTCGGGGACCACATTTAGTTGCGGCAGGACTTGCAGGAGTAATTCGTGACTGACCGTGTTGAAAGTCTTTGTTAAGTCTATATAGATAGCCCCTGCAAGTGACTCTTGGTCAAGCTCCTCATTGATGAACGTTATGAGCTCAGCGAGAGCCGTGATGGTGCTGTGGCCAGCTCTGAACCCATGCTGTTCCTTACTGAGTAGGTTGTGTTTTGTTAGATGCTCAGTAAGCTGGTCTGAGACTATTTTTTCCAGGGCTTTGGAGAGAGGAGGGAGTATAGAGATTGGTCTACAATTACGGGGGAGGGTGGGATCACCACTCTTTAAGATAGGGGTGATCAAGGCTTTTTTCCAGGTAGCGGGGAACTGGCCGAGGAAAGTGAAAGGTTTAGGATTTGTGTGAGATGGGGCATGGTGACATCAAGGGTAAGCCTAATGAGTTTTAGGTCCAGGGAGTCATTGCTGTAGCGAGTGTTAGCGATTGCTTTGGAGATATAGCGTTTGGCTAAGTTGCAGGGGATGGTACGGAGCATGAAAGGGGGCGGGAGGTCTGTACTCGCCATAAGAGGAGTAGGGGGGGTTTAGGAGGGTGGAAGAAATTGGGCGGGAGATATGTGAGAGGTCTGAGAAGGATTCGTTGAGGGCTTCAGAGATTTTAGTAGGATCTTGGGTAACGTCCCCGTTCAGACTGAGTTGGGTAGGGGTGGGGGAACGTGATTTACCACTGATTTCTTGTATGTTGCTCTAGAACTTTTTCCCGTCTCCCCAGGAGGAGGAGAGGGTGTGCTGATAGTAATCAGCCTTGGCCTGACGTGTGGCCCAGGTGCATTTATTTTGTACCTCCTATAAAGCTGTCTGTCCTGGGTGCTTTGGGAGTCTATGGCCCTGTGCCAGAGGTTGTCATTGTGTTGCATAAGTTTTAGGAGGGAGGGTGTAATCCAGGGCGTAGACCTGGTTTTCACTACCTGCCTAGTGAAGGGGAGCAAATATATCACAGGCTTTGTTAAAGGTAGCTATAAAGTGGGTGAGAGCGGCATCCACCGATTGTGCGTTATATAAAGGTAGCCAGTTACTATTGGCTAGGTATTCTTTGAGGTGATTAATGCCTCCCTTTTTGAGTTTTCGGTGCCATGTGATTTTCGGAGGTGCTGTGGGCAGTTTGCCCGACCACCAGCAGATAACCAGGGAGTGGTCACTGATAGAGTCAGGGAGCACTGTGGCCTGGGTAATATTTTGTGGCCTGTTGGTAAAAATGAGGTCTAATAGTGTGGATGTCCCCGGTTCTTGTGTCGCACCTTGTTGGGGAGGTGATAATTTGGGTGAGGTCCATAGCCTGGGCAGCGTCTCTGAAGACAGAGGATGATGGGGATGCCCAGTCCATGTTGAAGTCACCCATTAATATGATTTCATTAGTATTAGGGAGGTGTGAGATAGCAGGAAGGATGGATTCAAATGCAAGTTTCTGGTTTCTTGGGAGGATATAGGCTGAAATGATGATGATTGTTTTAGAGCCCAATCTAATTTTGACTGCGAGAGTCTAGGCCCCATGTTCGAGGGGGGTGTCAATGATAGTGGCACAGAGTGTTGATTTAATGAATAATGCGCGGATTTTTTTGGATAACCAGTTTTCAGAGAGAGTTAGGATGTCTGGGGCACGTTGGGCAATCCAACCCTGCAGTAGTGTGTGTTTTTTGGGAAGGCTACAAATATTAAGTGATGCTAGCAGTAGTCTTCCCTGCGGTTTGTTTGGGGAGATTTTTGTTGAGGGGGAGCCAGGGTTGGGGTGAATGTTTCCAGAAAGTAGGAGTAGAAGTAATTGTTTCGCAGTAGGGAGAGCCTGCAGAGCTTAAGAGACGCATACTGAGAGACAAGGGGTGAATGTTTTATTTTTTTGTTGTGGGTGGGGACTGGCAGACTAGAGATGACACCGGGAAGAAGGGAGGAAGCAATGGGGGGTACCAGCATTTTGTTTTCGTAGGTGGAGGGGGGCTGGGGTGTAGGTTGGGGAAAAGCTGAGGTACAGTGTTTACCCATTTGCAGTGAGGGTGTGAACGAGGGTATATACGAGGAAAGGTGAGTTAGGACTAGCAGGCATTGGCATGCGGTGTTGGGGTGTCTGTGCCAGCAATTTTCAGAGAATGCTAAAGGAATAGGGTTGGTGGTGGAGTCATGGGGTGGAGGAGCCACGGGGGGGAGGTTGAAGAGCAAGGAGAGTGAGCCTGCTGGTCAGCAGCGTTGTAAATAGGATGTAATGCATAGTGAGTTTATCCAAGCGAGAATGTGAGACAGCAGCTCTAGGGCTGGATCTTTATAACCTGCAGCTGGAAAAGTGGGCTGATAGGTTTATTTCACCCTGTCACCTGACCTGTACAGGGTATAAATTCAAGAGCCGAGCAAGGGTGGTGGTGGGGGTGGTGGGGAGCCGAACGCGTAGCGTTTGGCGGGGCTCAGCCTGTGCTGGGACTCGCAGTGCAAGGCAGCTGCGTTTGGCTGGGGAGACGAGCGGCAAGGCTGTGGCCAGGCAGCCATTTGAAAAAGGCGCCAAAGACTCCTTGCAGGTGAGCTGAGCAATTACCTGGGTCGGCTGGGCTTCTGGGCAGGGAGGGCTTCAAGTCTGGCCCTCACGACCTCCGTTCTCCACGGGGAAGGGGGGTGGTGTTCTGCGGAGAAAAATGAAGAGAATTTGGTTTAAGTAGGCAGAAAGGGAGGGTAATTTTGATTAAGTAGTTGGGCGGGCTGGGATTGGGTAGTGGGAGATGAAATTGGAGCTGGAAATGCTGCAGTGATCAGGGGTCTGCGAGCACCTGGGCTGGAGATCTCAGAAGCTCTGCACAGCAAGTTACCTGATGTATCTCTCCGTATATCCCTAGTGCTCTTATTTCACCCAAGTCCCATAGTACAAGCAAACAACAGTCTCCCTGGAACCCTTAATGTATTTCCCCGAGTCGCTTACTTACAACGGAGTCCCGCTGCAGAAGCAAACAATCCCCCTGGATCCCACACAGTATTTCCAGGTTAATTTATATAATTTACAGTCCCGTAGTAAAGCATACAAGTTTTTACATCTGGGTAGTCACACAACAAGTTGCAGGCATGGGAAAAAAAACTGTGCAGCTCGCAGAGAGGCTGGGTTACAATTAAAGCTATCTGTACAGGCTTAAAACTGTTCGAAATTTGCTTTTGCATTCCCAGTAAACTTGCTCCTTTACAGAACAGTAGGGCTGGTCACCCGGTTCACCCTTTTGCTCCATTTCAGCCTGTGCTGGGACTCGCGGTGCAAGGCAGCTGCGTTTGGCTGGGGAGCCGAGCGGCAAGGCTGTGGCCAGGCAGCCATTTGAAAAAAGGCGCCAAAGACTCCTTGCAGGTGAGCTGAGCAATTACCTGGGTCGGCTGGGCTTCTGGGCAGGGAGGGCTTCAAGTCTGGCCCTCACGACCTCCGTTCTCCACGGGGGAGGGTGGTGGTGTTCTGGGTCAGCTGGGCTTCTGGGCAGGGAGGGAGAGCTTCAAGTCTGGCCCTCATGACCTCCGTTCTCCACGGGGGAGGGTGGTGGTGTTCTGGGTCGGCTGGGCTTCTGGGCAGGGAGAGCTTCAAGTCTGGCCGTCACGACCTCCGTTCTCCACGGGGGAGGGGGTGGTGGTGTTCTCGCCATGTAGGGGCACTGTCCTCCACCCAGTTGGATGGAGGCTCCCAGCAGTGAGCAAGCCTACAGCCCTACAAGTGGGTCCCCCCCATCCTCAGTGAAGCAACATAGCACTGTACATGACAGTAGTCATACATGTTACAGGGTGTGTGGTAGTGGGTGATGTAGGATGATCAGGGTGTATCATGAGGGCCACTGCTGCTGTAGTGCATTACTGTCCCTGGAAGGTAACTGTGAGAACAACATCACTCACCCTGTATGGTGGTGCTGCACCTGGACAGTCCCAGACATGTGTGAAGAACATTACATGCATGTGTACAGCTGCAGCCCAACAAGCTGGTCATGACATTGTGCAATACTGTACTGTGTCTGATCATCCCGTACCTCACCTAGCGTCATGTGGGATACCCGCCCTAGGGTTATGTGTGACTAATGAGTGGGTAACGTACACTGCAGACATGTGGACATTTGTACACCAACGTAACATGGTGTTGGACATGTGGTCAGCAGTACACCCTGCTGTGTCACACTACACCACAATACACCTGTTGAGATGTAAGGAAACATCATGGGAGTAGCAGTGTTCCATTATGTCAGATGACAGTAGGGGTTGGAGAACATGTGTGAAGAACAATGAAACAATGGTGTGAGTCAGTTCAATAGAAGCTCTCCATGTAGAGGGCAACCCTGCCAGAACCTAGACCAACACAGACACAGCATGGAGCAAGAAGGGTTGTTGTCACATGAGACGTGATGCGGGGCAGCAGCAAGGAACTGGACACAGTAGGGTACAGTGTTGCCGCTGCTGTTGTAGACTCTTGCTGTTTGTGAGATATGACCTAGCGGGTACAGTAGCATTGTTTCACAATAGGCCCAACATTGCATAGATACCTGGATACATAGTAATGTGACAGTGGAGGAGGACTGGCATGTACACCTAGATTGCCCACCATGCCTAGGCAGCTGCCAGGACACTGCTCCCCCCCAAACTGTCCCATGTGTCGGTTACATGTACTGTTGAACACCCCTACTGTTGGGTCCACGGCCAACCCCTCAGGGAGCCATAGCCAATGAATCACCACACATGCTGTGTGATCATGGTCCCTACCATACCTCGCGCGCCACCCCCCCCACAAGCTGCTATCCATGGCCCCTCATCCACTACTGACCCTAGGCGGGGTGATGAGCTCCAGTGGCACCTGGTGTATACCTACGGTGTACGTGACACACTCACCTATATCACCCCTGTGTCTCCCACTGCTCCAGGGTGAATAAGTCCCAGCCCTGTAACCAGTCTTCATAGGATAGGTGACTGATCCCCTGTACCATCCCTGTTGCCCTCCTGTGAACATGCCCCAGCCACCCCATGTAGTACCTGAGATATGGCCTCCATCAGTAGACTCCATATGCCAGATGTGGACTAACCAGATGGATGTAGAAGGGTGCCATGACCTCTGTCCACCCACTAGTCCCCCCCCCATTTCCAGCACAACAGTCCGCTGCCCCATGTCACTGGCTCCTCACACTGCTCCACTACTCTCAGGTCTGTTGAGATGAAGCCCAAGGAATGTATACATGCCAGTATATTGCCGGTGGCTTCATGTCCAACAGCAGCATCTGTCCTTGTGGTGTGGGAGCATATTGGACCTGTCACTCCTAAATACACACATCAGACAGGGCTGGCAAATGAAACACCAACTGCAGTGTCCCATCGATTGCCAATGCTGTGTTCAACAATGCTGCAGTGATGCTGCTGACGTGTGACCCATGCAGTGGGCTCCGTGAAAGCATATGACATGTATGTAATATTTACTATTGTCATCCTGACAGGTGTTTTAGACTAGCTGCCTACAGGCAGTTCACCTTATGGACACACAGATACCTGGGAAGACATAACAGGAGGGTGATACCAGTATGTGCTGTCACTCGAATCAGAAGCGTCTACCCTGATCCCACATATGAGGGATTCCATGAATATGGAGAAGATGACAATCAGTAACACACAGTGTACCATCTGAAGGTTTATTTATTGACCAAACTAAAGGACTGTCACCAAGGACATGTACAAATACATGTATTGAGATGTGTCTGATCTGTACACGTCTTGCATTGAGGAGTGCAACAAATGTCCAAAACAAATGAGCAAACACAACACAGATGTCAGTATGATGCATACTGTAATGCACGTGCAATAACATATGTATGCATTCATGTTGCATCGCAGCTGTCATAGTTCTTGTTGCCTTGTTAGTTACAACTGTTCATCCATACATGTATAGTCAACTGTACTTGTCTACACACTAAGGGTTTGGTGTTGGGGTAATGTTCTGTTCAACTATGTAATGTCTTGGGAATAAAGAGGTGTCCACAACAACATATGGTTGTCGTCATTGTCAAAGCCCTGGACCGGAGGCAAGGAGCCTGTGCCAAACAAACTGCATCTGGTGACTGTGGCATCATGTTGCAGACCATGTCCTTGAGCCATTACATGGGATCACCGGTGGAAACTGTGGACTGCTGGCAGCAGTTGTGGCGGGTAACACCACTGCAACCAAGGCATGGGCTGGGACCTGGCACCAGGGGCATGTGCAAGATGCAAGCAGGCACAGGGACACCAATGGGTGTCTGGACAGTATGCCACACGGACACATGTATGAGGACCTACACATGGCACTGAGAGTCATGTGCTATGGGTGATATGCTGTGTGAGTGGCAATGTTCAATGGCCCCTGGACACAATGTCAGCTGAAACCCTCAATGTAGTCACTTAGACAGCAGCACCCCGCACCTGCCAAGTCATCGGCATCCAGCACCAGACCACACTGTAGTCCAGTATGTGTCACTTAAGTATGACATAGCACACAACTGGTGACATGGGCCCACGTACAGCAAGCCCTGAGCTACCATGAGTGACCACCTGTCCAACCCTTGTGGTCCACTGGGCAGCTGTGGTTGTGTTTCCCATATGGTGGACATCCTGCATGCTGGGTGGTGCAGCTGACAGCCCCCCAACCACACCGCTGTGCCCTACTAGCAATACCCCCACCGAGACCCACACATGCATGCTACACAGCCCACTGACCACCATCCGCCAACCCAGCACTGCATAACTATGTACTCTGTAGAAGACATGCACACCACCCATCAGCAGCTATCATGCAAGTAGCACAAACCATACACATCATGCTCACATGCAGACCCCTGTCTGTGTCTGGCTGTGGAGGACATCGTAGGTGTGTGCCAGCCAATGGTACACATTTGAGGGGGGGCAGAGCGGAGTAACAGGGCCATGCCGTGTAGTGGGTGCTGGGTCCACAGGGCCACCAGGCGTATGTGGCTGTACATGGGGGGGTTGGGGCTGTAGTGGTCTGCCTGACCACCGTGGCCATTCACATGACCACAAGATATCAGGGCATGTAGGGAGGGCCACTACACCACCAGGTGGGGGAACAGTGCTATCATGCATATACAGGGCCACAATGGGGTCTGCTGGTAGGGAGACAGAGGACTACCAGTCACTAGGTGAGGCTGTCTTGTTGGGCACAAACTAGACAACAATGGTGATCTGGACATGGGTGTACCCCAGGGCACCCGGTGTTATTGTTGACCCCAGGGGTACATACATGGGCATACGTGTGGGGACAGCCACAGCACTGGACTACACAATGTAGCATGTCCTGTGGCATACATGCACATTCTGCTGCATGGATGGCGAGTACCATAGTAGGGACATGGAATGTGCCCAAGTCAGCAGGGCCCTGCTGGACAGAGTCCTGGGGTCAGGGTCAGTGGCACACCTGGATGTCTCAGAACCCACTGAGTGTGTCACAGTTGCTGTCACTGTACCCCAGACATGTGAATCACGCACAATCCTACTAACCTGCATATCGCTAGATCCGCTGTAGTCAGACCCACAGAATGGCCATACACACAGGTCATGTACATCACTACCCAGTCCCTGTCACCATGATCTGGAGCTATGTTGTGACATCTGCACACTGTGGTGCAATAGCTGCCACAAGTTCAATGGTTTGTATATGTCACAGAGGTGTCACATATGTGTCCCACCATGGAAGGTTGTATGCACTGTACGATGTTCTTGGACTGTGCTCAGGATGGTACATGTCATGAACTGAGTGCAAGATAGGGAACACCTGACTGGCACAGTAAACCTGCACCCTGTGCATTGTGGACTCCCACCCACTGTAGATGGCACAGGCCTTGACAGAATAGGCATCGGTCGGTACTGGCCATGTTGGCGGGTCAGGCTTGGACCTCATGTTGCAGCAGAGTCAGTGCAGCATGGCACTGAGCCTGACTGGTATGATGCATACAGCCTTCATTAGGTTGTTACACAGGGGATCCCAGCACAAATTGTAGCGTTCCTGACACTGGTCCCCATCACCTCCCTGTTCCCCTCATAGTCCACACCATGACCAGCCTCAGTAGCATGAAATAACAGTTGGATCCAGACAGTGAAATGCAGTCAAAGTGTACAGCCTAACACACCAATCACATGTCATCTGTGACTGCAGTTGTACGTGAGGAGAAACAAGTGACATGTCTAGCAACACTGACCTGCAGGTCAGGCTTCTGGATTCCATGATGCTGTGCCAGTGTATCGAAACCATGGCCCACACTCAGATCATCGGTGATGCTGCCATGACATACGTACATGCCTACAGCAGGGGATATGAAATACATATGTTAGCAGTACTCTTCAGCCTAGAATGATATCACTGTGAGCATACAGTACTGGCAAGCAATCAGCTAACATGACATGAGTACGTTATGCACCTTGAGATATCTTATTGCATACAAGACCCAGCATGTCTGTCCGGAACGTATGTGCCTTACTCTGCATTCTTCTCTTCACTACATATTGCCCAGCCACTTTTGAGAATTGGTGTTTATACTGCAATTGACCCTTCAGTCGTTGGGCCTGCCATCGACTGACATTTTCATTATGGTCTACAGCTGCTAGCCTCAGGCAGCTGACATATGATGGCACATCATATTTCACCCTCTTTGGTGCATATTTCAAATAGAGGGCATGCAGGCTTTCCAGCTCACCTGTATGTAGCCCCTCTGTCACCCGTAAGTGGAACATGGGGACAGCAATCAGAGTAGTTGTGCAACAATCCCTGAATCACTTTGTACACAGTCCAATATAGAGCACACTAGTGCCGTAGTGATCATGGTTGCACCACACCCCTGAACCATATGTAGTATGTCCGTGTATGAGGACAGCACAGTTGTGTGATATCCAGCCCTACAAGACTCAGCACATCCTCAAGCCAACACTGGGCCCACTGATGGGGTTGGAGTAGATGACCCCCAATTATACCCCCACAATCCCCACTATGTGGCGAACTGGCAATCCCTACCCTGGCATGGGTCGAGCACTGTGACCATGTGCAGTGTTACATGTTGTGCTCCAGGCCCCACTGTACACTGCTACATGTATGCCACTGTGCTGGGGCCCTAGCCCAATATGCCTTAGTTAACCAAAGCAGTCCCTGTTACACAGGCATGCATATCCTACATACATGTGCAACGTGGTATGTACAACTGGTAGCACGGTGTAAGAACTAACCTTATCATCCTACGGCATGTGACATCATGTCATGGGTTCATCGCACAGCAACTGTGAGGTGATCTGCAAACAAACATGTTAATGAGATAACAGCATGACACCCTGCCCACAGATGTACAGATGTCACCGTGCTATGCTGGTGGTGTAATGCTCCAGTGCCAGCCCTCCCCATTGTGACAGTCATGCAGCAGACCCAGCATGCACCCTGTTGCAAGATACGATGGTAAGCTACTGGTTAACACACTGCACTATCACCGTGGACTATGAACCCCACCAACCACCAACCATGCCACAACAGTCACGCAGGTCACATCACAGTGATGTACAGCAGTGTTAGTAAGGAGGTGTGCAATGGAGGTGCAGGCTGCACTGTCAGTGGATCATCGTAACACTCATCCACAGGTGTACCTCTGTACCTTTGTCAGGTCCTTCAGCAGTTTACAATCAAGTATGACATTCCCCAGCTCAGTATGTGCCTGTATATCCATCCCTACCCATGGTCAGTTTCTGACATCCTCATCAGAGTATGGTGCATGCTGTCACTGATGGAATGTTATGTCAGTTTGCCAGCTGTGTGAATTAGTGATGTGGTGTAGAGCCGAGATGAATCGTTCCTTCAGATTGTCTGGATCCTTGTGGCATGTTGCAGTGGATCACCACGGATGATTGACAATTGCTTCGATTCATTGTCCCAGTTCAGTACAGGTCTTCCGTTTTGTGATTGCAAGTAGTTTCTTCTTCAGTCACTTGGCAACATGCCAGAGGTCAAATTCATGCTTCGCACTTGGGTACCTGTCAGTTATCATCTTCTGAATTGTGCAATGTCGGTCGTAGCGAGTACCGAGAGCTGCACATCATTGCTTGAGAGGTGGGTTAAACAACGTGTCAGACCCTTGATCCAGTGACTTTTCTTCACCTCTGTAACCTTCACAGTCTGCTGTTCTATGACTGTTTTCGACACATTCTCCATAATGGTGTAGGTTCCCAATGTCGCACAGTGCCCTGGACTGTTGCATCTTGCATCCCCCGATACCACTAGCCTCCGCTGTCTCATGGTGTTGAAGGTAGCCGTCTGTGTTGTCTCCAACAGCTCGGTTGCAGCTGGGATTATGACTGACCGTTGCACGTTGAAGCAGTGTCGCACACTCAGGAATGCGATGGACAATGTTTCACAGATTTCCGAGAAGTCACTGTACGATGCCTCACAGCTGAAGATGGCAGCTGGTAGTAGGAAGTTCAGGGTAGGAATGCCATGGACCTGGTGTTGTGAATATCAAGTCTCAGTATGTCCAGACAGACATTCTGTCCTAATCGATATCAATGTCCCACGCTGTGCAATGCGAGGCACATCACATAGCGGTGTACGACAACCTGTCCTTAGACACAGGGTGAATAGTCCTAACAAAATCCTGCTGGACACCAGACAATATTCAGCTTTGGTATGGCTGCTGTCCACAGACTCCACATCTGAGTCACTCGATTCCCCATCACCCTCAACAGGCACATAGTCAGGGTCTGTCTGATCCAACCGTTCGTGTTCTGACTCCGGCTCTGAGAGCATCACACTAAGACATTTGATGACACTACATCTGCAGTTGTACAGCTGTGTGATGTATCTGTGGATGTCATGACTTCCACATCTGTGGATGGTGTGGCATGATGCTGATAATGTTCCACGTGGATGGTCTGTTGATTGTTTGTTGGTGCTGCTGCATACAGATGGTCATGTCTCTGTATGTACCCACGCAGCACATCATCGGTTAAGGTCCAGGTACTCACCATAGAGATTATCCTATCCTTAGTGCTGTACAGTTTGCCACAGCTAGTTCCCTTGTCCTTCATACGGGGTCTCCTCAGACTGATACCAACTTGTACACCCACATCCCTCTTTGTCTTGTGTGATACTCCCTTGCCTTTGTGGATGTTCAGCTTGTGACATTGGCAGTTGCACTCCTATGCATACAGAGGAACACAGACCAGCATGAAACACCTACTGTGCACATCAGACACAGTCCTACACATCACAGACCGTACCATAGCTCTTCACCCACATGCACACCGTGCATCCTGTCACATGACAATAACACTGTCATCAACTGACCTAGATCACATGTTGTCACAGTAACACAGTGGGTACTAACCCAGGAGTAGTACTACTCTGCATGTATACTGCATGTGACAGATGTGTTGCGCTCCACCTGCGGTGGGTCACACACACAGCTACTGCTGACCATGTGTGCTCCCTGTGGTGGCTAGGTCCACACTGACTGTAGCAATATGACCAGCAGTTACACATGTCATGTTGGTATGTGGCGTGGTCTATGATGCTGTGGCAGGGCTGTAACACATGGCACCTGTAATGGTACGACCCATACTATAGTATTCCCCCTCTACAACACGTCACTGTGGTGTTTCACAGATGCTACTGACTGTGAAGATATGATAGCCAGAGAGACGACAGCTGCAGACACATGGACCCCAGCAGGCACATTGCCATTGCAACAGTTATCGTGGCCTGCCCCCTACATCCCACCTGGGCCATCTCCGTGGCTATCCTCACGTCATGGTATGCAATGTCTGTCAGGCGACAGGGAGTATAGCTATGATTTGGGCAGCAGTCACAACTCTACATGGTACAGAGTGCCTTATGCTACATGCCTGCCAACACGTCGTGGACACCACTCGGACACACTGCATAACACCGTGAGGGGTGCCAGTGCTTGTTGTATCTATCAAGCTGGTTGTGTGTCATCATCGGAACTCAGTACAACCATGTACTGTCATGCACTGTCATCATGTGTTTAGCAACCAAGTGCATAGATGTCACTGTTTGCCACACCATGGCAGATGCATTGTCGCCATACAGTGCAGTACAGCCCCAGGTGACGTGATGCTGTGCCACACTACAGGACTCCCATGGTCAATCAGGTGACAAGCTACAGTGCTACAACATGTGCTGACCTGTGGTGGTGGGCCTTGATGATGTGCTGTGGGGGAGGGAGGCAATGTGGCTACCCACACCTAGATCTGCTGTGTGGGACTGTGACCATCCCAGCCTGCATCTGCACGGTCCATCAGTAGTGCTAGGAGTGAGCACTGCCTACAGGATGACCTCATGAACTTTGTTCCACAGTCTCAACATGGCAGTATGACAGGGGTCCCTGTATGATTCACAGACTCTTTCCAGCAAGTCATGCGTCTGCATGACCATGACCGGTTGTCATTCATGACACACATACTGTATGTGTACATGCCACACACAGCAGATACAGGGGCCACATGTGCTCCTGTCGGCCTGATTGTGCATGTATCTCACTCACAATGCAGATTTATTTATTTATGGAATTTTGATGACTGGGTTGGCCCACTGGGCCCACGAAGGTCCCTTTTTCAGGGGCAACCCACTGCCCCACCCCCCACACCCAGTCCCATCCCCTCTGGTTACTGCATGCCGCATTGTTAGTGGTGTTCCTCTCCTGCTGCCAACTATCCCTACTTTCTAGGATCTCATCTGTATCACTGACATGAACATCACATTACCCTTACCTTGTTACGATCCATATCCATGACTGGCTTGACAGACAGGGCAGATGCAGCCATGTAGACCGGCTGTGGTGGGTGTGTAGGCAATGATATATCATCTGGTGGACGTTCTATTCCCTGTTCATCCGTCACAGCAATGTCCACATCTGAGGCAGTCATCAGATGCTCCAGTCACACAAACAAGTGGACCACTGACATCAGGTACAACAGACATGTATACACACTGTTACAACTGCAGTACTATCTACTAGGGGGTGTAGGGGCACTGCTCCATGACAGTGTGAATCAGTGTGACATGCAGGCCCACATCATCCCCCCACCTCAATGTATGTCTCCCATGCACTAGTCAAGGACACTGTGGCATCAACAGAACAGAACAGACATGTGGGTGTACAGGCATATGACAGTCATGTCTCCAGCTCTATGCATGGTACCATGGTGTCATCGATGGTGATGGCATGACAGGACTTCCCAGCCCATCCAGGCTAAACCTAACCCCCATAGCCCAGCACACTCTAGCATTGGACATCCCACTCCCCTAGCCCCATGTGTCTTCTGTAAGGGGGCATGAAGCCCTCTTCAGTCTCTACATGCACCACCTCATCCAGTAGCCCATGCCAGTTCCCCACCACCCTCTTTGTGACTACTTGCCCTCACACAGTGCAGTGTCATTGCTCACCCCCACCTCCTGGGGTCCCACTACATACCCCCATGCTGTGTGGTCTTCCATCCTGTGGTGTCACCTCCCCAGTCCTCCCTTGTGCATCCACGTCATACATGTCACTGTCAGGTTCTTGTCCCCCCCACTCCCACCTGGTCCCCATTGTACAGAGCCCCAACACCCGGCAGCGCTGTTGCTTTGGCTTGCCCGTCCACCCCTGCACCAGCGTGGTCGTCCATTGCTGCATCCTTTTTTTTTTTTCCATTAAATAAACTTTATTGGTTTATATATTTTGCTACTGCAAGGAGCATACCTGTGATTACAGTTGTATAGAGAAAGGAGAGAAAACAAAAATTACATACATATATTGTGTCAAGATTCTCCTTCAGATTTATACAATCTACAATTTGAAACTATTTTCTATTTGGAGTATTGGAGTAATAAAAAAAATTAATACATTTGGTACTAATATAACACAACTGATCTTACATACTCTACCCTCCTCCCTTCCCTCCCTCCAGCCTACCCACCCCTACCTTCAGCTCCAATACACCACCCCCCCTCCCCAGTACACACCAACATTTAAAGTAATAAGGAGAGTTACATATCCAGGGTCAAATATCCAAATTATCAGAAACAAATATTACATTAAAATAATTAGACTGTTAGTAAGGTATGCAGAGGGGCCCATACTTCATTATAATAATGGAGTCTGTCAGACATCTGGGCTATAATCTTTTCAGCCTGTAAGGCAAAGAGAACTTCCTTAATCCATTCAGCTCTGGAAGGTACTGTTTGGGCGAGCCAGTGTCGTAAGATAATTTTTTTAGCGCATAAGGATATCATAGCGATATGTTTGCATTGTTTCCCCAGTAGTACCGATCCATAGCTACCCAAAATACAAATTTCAGGTGTAAATGCATGAGAGAGACCCAACAGGGGGTCTAAGTTAGCTTTGACAGCAGCCCAAAAGGGTAAAACCTTGTTACATTCCCATAGTATATGCAATAAATTGCCGGGCAGTGTCTCACATCTGGAGCATAAGTTGGAAGAGAGTAGCCCCATTTTATGTAGTTTAACTGGGGTATAATATAAATCATGGATAACAAAAAATTGTAATAAATGATATCTATCCCACCTCATATCTTGGTATAGATGCTGTCAAATATTAGACCAGGATCTCTCCTTGGGGGAAGAAATAGGCAATATTTGATCCCACACATATCGTGGATGGCAATTTTGCAACTCCAGATATTCTCTCAGGAGATGATAAAAGTAGGAGATGAAATGCGATGTAGGAGGTGATGAGATGGTTTGTAACAGAGGCCCGGATAGATATTGGTTCCAGGATCTCAGCCCAAAATGTGAGTGAAGCATATGGGATAATTGAAGATATTTAAAAACATAATCAGCAGGTACTTGGTATTTATTTCTCACCTCATGGAATGTCAACAAATGTTGGTCACTTAATAGATTGACCACTTTAATTTTGGAACAAAAGGGACAGAATTTTTTATTTAGAAATTTACCATCGATCTTAAAATTAGGATTTTTGAGAACTGTTTGTGAAGTATCTTTTTCTAGAGATAGATGAAGTTTGTCATTTATCATAGTGTACACCCGGAGAGTGGTCTTGATGGGCCTACAGAGTAAATCTCTGGGAATATTCTTAGGTGCAGCATAAATAAGAGTACCTATGTCTATTCCATGGAAAGAACATTGTGTGCTTTCGATTTGAAGCCATTGTGGGACATAAGTCTGATAGACCTCAGCCAACATCTCTTGAGTCCATCGTAATAATATCGAACATGTGATTGAGTAGTAGTAAAGAAGAAGGTCCGGTAGTTGCAGTCCACCATTAACTTTGCTATGCTGGAGTTTTGCAATCGCTCTTCTCGTTTTTTTTTTTTTCCCCAAATAAAATTAGATATTATGCTATTCACCTGAAGAAATCAAGATTTAGGGAGAAAAAGATTAGTCATATAAAGGGGGTATAATAACTGGGGAAGAACATTCATTTTTATTATATTACTCTTCCCCCACAAAGATAAAGGAAGTGCCACCCAACGATTAAGATCCTTACTAATTTGGGCTAGAGTTTTATCTAGATTATATTGTTTCATTTGTGAATTATAAGTAGAGAGGTAAATCCCCAAGTATTTCATATTATCTTTAACCCATTTTAGGCCCAACTGGGACACTTTCGAGGGAAAAGTATATTTATTTAAAGGCATCACTTCCGCTTCGGTTATATTAAGTTTATAATTGGAAAATTTTCCAAATTGTTCAACAACAGATAAAGCAGACTTTATTGAAGTAGAAGGGTATGAGGTGTGAAGTAGTATATTGTCTGCATAGACTGACAACTTGTACTGATGGGGCCCAACAATGATACCTTGAATTGAAGGGGAGGTGTTGATATAGCGAATGAGTGGTTCTAGGTAAAGATTAAATAAAAAGGGGGAAGAGGACAACCCTGTCTGGTGCCCTGGCTCAAGACTATGGCATTAGAGAGCATGCCATTGCAGAGAACACAGGCCGTAGGCTGGGTGTACAGAACCTTTGCCCATTGAATAAATTGTTGGGGGATACGGTACTTGGGCATGAGATAAAACAAATAGTCCCATGACACACGATCAGAAGCTTTTTCTGCTTCCAGGGACACCAGGGCAGCAGGTACTGAGGAGTCCCTGGATGCAGAAATAAGGTGGCTGAGCTTCCGCATATGATCCAAGGAGTGCCTATCAGCCACAAATCCTACCTGCTCTGGGCTTATTAGGCATTGCCATACTTTTGCCAGTCTATTGGCCAAAATCTTTGCTAGTATTTTGAAATCAACATTTATTAAGAAAATAGGACGGTAATTAGTGACAAAAGGGGTCTTTCACTGGTTTAGGGAGGACTACAATTGTGGTTTCTGAGAGGGAATAATCTGAAATACCATGTTCATAGATATAATTATAGGTGTCTAAGAGAATAGGAGCTAATTGTTTTTTATATGCCTTTTAAAATTCTGCAGTATATCCGTCCAGTCCCGGAGTTTTGTTGAGTGGTAATGTATCAGTAGCGGAGTATATTTCAGACACCAGGAGAGGGGGCCTTTAAATGTTCAACTTGTTGGTTGTCTAAGGAAGGAAGTGTTACGTTTTGTAGAAAGTGTTCCGCTTCTAGGGAATTAAATGGAGTACAGGGCCGGGAGTACAGATCGGAGTAGTACTGCTGAAAACAAAGGAGAATATCTTGAAGAGAGGTAACTATGAGACCAGCTGCGTTATAAATGGAAGGTATTATCTTGTCCGCAGTTTGGGCCCTTAGACGAAGGGTAAGAAGTTTGCCTGCCTTGTCTCCCTGATCAAAATACCGCACCTTAGATTTTGGAGAAGATATTCGGCTTTATCTGTCAATAGAGAATTATTACGATCTCTAAGAATTTCCAAATTAGTAAGGTTGGTTTGGGTGGGGGAAGAAGGAAGTGATAACTCCACAGATCGTATCTCTTGAAGAAGATGAGATGTTACCTGCGAGGTTATTTTTTTTCTAATGGTGGCTAATCTAATTATCTCACCCCTTAGAGTGCACTTTAATGCCCCCCAGAAGATATCTAGTTTAGGCATGGAGGGTGTGTTATTGTTAATAAAGGTAGAGAGGAAGTTTTGGAGATGTGATTGGAGTTTTTTTGATTTCAGCAATTGATAGTTAAACCGACATACTTTATTTCGCACTGTAGTGGGACCTGGACCCCAGTGTAGCAAAGTGGGGTGGTGGTCTGAGATAATCTTGGAAAGATACAAACAAGATGTAGAAGAAGAATCAGCATTTATATAGCGCTTTTCATACATCCAAAGCGCTTTACAAGCAATGCTAGACTGGTAGTGAAATGACTAAATGTGTGGTGGCAGCCATATCGCACATCATCACCCACACACAGCCTGGATAATTGCATGAACCGGTTTATGGGAAGGGGAATGTTGGCCAGGACACTGGGAATGTTCCCTACTCTTTGCGAAGAGTGCCCTGGGTTCATTTACTTCCACCTGGACAACACCAGGATGGGCAGAAGGGACCTCGGTTTAACATCTCATCCGAAGGACGGCACACCCCAGCAGTACAGCACCCCCCAATACTGCACTCAGATGCCAGTGATTTTTAGGTGCAAGTCCAATCCCAGTGTGGGACGAGAACCCACAACCTTCTGGTCCACAGGCGGATGTGCTACCAACTGAGCCACGCTGACACCTGCTCACATGTAATTGAGGAAAGGTGTCCAATATCCACCAAGAAATAATCTATCCTGGAAAAAGAGTTGTGGGGAATTGAGTGGAAAGAGTATTCATTCCTAGAGGGAAAAAGAGCCCTCCAAGGATCGATGAAGCCCAGAGTGTCCATCAGTTCTTGGATGGCTAGCTGTGCCTGGGAGAGGGAGGAGGTGTTGGCACCGGACCGATCTAAAATATTACAAAAAGCCAGATCCCAGTCACCTCCAAGCAGTAGAGGGTAATTTGACCACGATATCAAGTGTTGCATAAGTCGAATAAAAAACACAGGATCATCTGTTGTTGGGCCATAGACTGAGCCAAGAATCATTTCAAAGTGACCAATTAAGGCTTTAATAAGAATAAATCTATGTTGTGAGTCTACTATTGTATCTAGCAGATGAAAAGGTAATCTATGAGCTATGAGAATAGCTACTCCACCACTACGGGAGTTTGGCGCTGTTCCAAAAACTTGGCCCACCCAGGTTTTTCTAAAAAGAAGTGCCTGTGAGGAAAGCAAGTGAACCTCTTGAAGAAGTGCTATGTCCACCTCTAATTTTTGCAAATGTAAAAGTATTTTTGTTCTCTTTGCTGGAGATTGGGCACCTTTCACATTCCAGGAGCATATTTTATACATTGTCATACAAATCCAACCAGTATATAGTTCTATTAGAAAAATGTTCAGCACAATCGTAACTTATTCTCCACAATTTAAACCATGTAAGAAATAGTGTGTGTACCATTATCCTTCCCCTATCCCATCCCATATAAGGACATTCAGTCCCCAAACAAAAGACCCACCAGCAAATAAGATCGGAAAGACAGAAACCCCAGTATCTCCCCCAACCTAAAACCTTACCCATCTCTATATCCCCTTCCCTTTTAGCCACAGCAGAATAGTAGAAGCCCTCTTTTGGCTGCGATAATGCTCTGCCAATGCTTAAAACTGGCCAAATGGAGTTTAGCATAACAAAACTTAAGATCAAAAAATATGCACATGTATTAGCTGCAGCAGCCCCTCACCCTCTTTTACAGCCCATGATGCCCTGCAACCCACTAACAACCGCTGTTCGACTCCCGCTCCAATAAACAGCCGAAAGCATATTTAATGAAGAAAAGGTAGAAAGAGAGAACATCAACAACCCTTCCATCAGTAACTATTAAGAATGTAACCTCTCGGAGTTGAGTAAGAGTTCTTTATCATAAGCCCCTAGCAAGGATGAACCGTTTTTTCATCAATTATAACTTATTTACATCTTCAGGACCCCCAGTTAGAAGTTAAACAATAAGCCAATTCTTAGTTGCACAACAAATGTAATACTGAATGTAAGTCCTGACTTCACAGTGGGAAAAGAGAAAAAGGAAAAAAAAAGCCATAAGGCTGTCAACGTGGTGTTGTGCTGCACTCTAGTGGCCGTAGTGTAACATCACTATATGGCCCAATGGGGAATTTGCACGTTCAGACTGAGAGAGAAAACCTCCATATGATTAATCTCTTTTTATTCCAGTACTCCTCAGCGAGAGGGAAAGAGATCTGGAAGCAGCGATTGCAGCGCTGACAGGGCTTGTTGTGCTGTATCGAAATTATGCCAGGATCCAGAGACAGACACAGCAAATCTCGATGGGTACTGGTCTCTGTATTTAATACCTGCAGCTATGAGCTTAGAGACTAAAGGGTGATATTCTGCCCTGCGTTGTCGGACTGTAGCAGGCAAATCCTGTGCAAACCGAAGTTGTTGGCCTTCCCAAAGCACTTGTTGCAGATCTCTGACCTTCCCCAAAAAGTAAGTTTTGTCCAGATAGTTCAGGAATTTTATTATTAGTGGTCGAGCTGGTTTGTCAGAGGCAGGTTTTGGTCTCAAAGAGCGGTGGGCCCTCTCTATAATGTTGGTGGTATGTTAGGAGAGGGCCCCGCTATCTTGGTGAGCATCTTTTGCAAGAAGAGAATGGGTGTCGAACCCTCTGTTTCTTCAGGAAGGCCGAAGATGATAATGTTATTTCTTCGGCTCCGGCCTTCCAAATCCTCTAATTTACTTTCCATTTTGTGAAGCCGTTGTCTTAATGTGGTAATCTCAGGATCTGTTTTAGCTTTCCAACCTTCTAATGAAGAGACTCGAGCAGTAGTATCCGCGATTGCCCGATTGGTGTCTGCAAGTTCCCCTCGAATATTTTTCAATTCTGATGTGATTTCCTGTAGTGCAAGCTTAAAAGGATGCAGCTCTTCTAGAAACTTTTTCTCGGTGAGAGGTGAAGAGGCAGACGTTGTTGCAGTCGTGGCTGGTATTTTAGAGGACGCTCTAGTGTAGCCTTTTGATCTTTTCCGCCCCTTATTTATTTATTTATTTAAACAGCAGTTTGGAAAATCTTTGAGCCATAGGCTCATTTACAAAGGTACCTTGTCACAGTAAGACAAACCAAAATACACAGTATAGCAGTACAACACATAAGTATAACAGTAAAATTAAGACATAGATACAAACAAGCTGGTACAGGTAGGATGGATGCAAACAATACCAGAGTTATGTCGTCCTTAGCAGCTTAGTAATAAGCTTTGTCATAAGTATGTATGCGGCTTTGACTAGTGGCAGTTACAGCATCGGGTGTTAATAAGGTGGTTACGTGGAAGTTTTGAAGCACGATATAGTTGGAGCTTCGGAGATGGAGGGGGCAGTGTGTTGAACCAGGAGGGGCCCTAAAGCTGAAGGCTCTTTGGCCGTGAGAGGTCCTAGCTCTAGGAATAACAAGAGAGGTTTTCCCAGAGGTCCAGTATGAACTAGTGGGAGAGGCGGTATGGTGGTGGTTAATCCTGGTGGGGAAAGCCCAAGGAGGTCTTTTTGTAAGGGTACAGGTAAGATATTTGAGGCTCGTCGAGATCAAGTACCAGCGCTTTAGCATACAGTAGACAGGTGTTGTCATCCTAGGCGCTCAGTAATTAACCTGCAGGCCTTGTTCAGAGTAATGGAATTTTATGGAGTGCGGTCCTGATCAGCAGCACCATACACCGCAGTCCATAGTCCACTAGGGACAGGATAGAGGAGGTGATCATGAGTCAAGAGGCCTCCGGGGAGGCAGTGTTTATACTGATGTAAGATGCCCAATCGGATATTAGTGGCAGGCTAGGGCAGCGATGTGTCCATGGAAGGAGGAGGGGTCAAATGGATCCCTAGGTATTTATAGAGCAAACTTGCTCGAGTGGGAATGAGGACCCAGAGTGAATGAGGAGTTTGAAGTTGCAGGACTTGTTTGGGGATGAGTGAAGAACATGGTTTTTGTTTTTTAAGATTTATCACCAATCTATTTCCTTGAACCAGCCCTCGGCTTCAGTGAAGGACTTCTGCAGCGAGTCCTGGAGGGCAGTAGGGTTACGACTTGAGGCAAAGATGACTGCATCATCAGCGTACAATAGAATGTTCCCGAGCAAGAGCGTGGAAGGGTGTTAAGGTAAAGGAGAATAGTAGAGGCCCAGAATGGAGCCCTGGGGAACCCCAGAAAAGATGGGACAGATGTCTGAGTAGGTCCAATTCATTTTACATGCTGTGAGCGGTCAGACAGATAACTGGTGCACCAGGAGATAGGCCCAGCAGCAAAACCAGAGAGACTAAGGGCATCAAGAAGGAGGGGGTGGGAGACAGTGTCGAAAGCTTTCAAGAGGTCAATGAAGACAGCACCAGCCAGAGAACCAGTGTCTAAGGAGGAGTGGAGAAAGTTGGAGAACTCTAGGAGGGCAGTGTTGGTACTGTGGCCCGCTCAGAAGCCATGCTGCTCAGGACAAAGGACATTGTAGGTGGAGAGGTAGTCAGAGATTTGAGAGGCCACCACTTTTTCCAAGGCCTTGGAGAGAGGAGAGAGAATGGAGATCGGTCGATAGTTTCCAGCCACAGTCCTTCTCGGGCGATTGCGGGGGAGTGTGAGACAGAGGCGCCTGGCGCATTTCCGCCTCCATCGCTGCAATAGGCCATAAATTTGGACCTGAGATTATCCGCCGCAAGACTGTTTCTTTCCGGAGAGACTTCGTCTTTAATCTTGCAGGAGCCGATCCGAAGACTGAAGTGATCAGTAGGTAAAGAGGAAGTTGCAGATTTTGTATTATTTCCACCGAAAAGACTGATTTCTGGGCAAGAGCTGGCTTGTGGTGCTGCCAGTTGAACAGGTACATCATGTGATCTCCCCATTGCTGCATCCTGTCTAATGAATCACTGTCCCTGCACAGGTAAGGCCCCCAAACTGGCCACCATACTCAAGGTGTGGTCTCAACAGGGCCTGTGAATGGGGCATCAGGACCTCCCTGTGCCTGATGGTGTTCCCCATGCCGCTACATAGCAATATGCCATACACCCTCCCCACCGCCATGTGGCAATGCCCCCTGACCTTGAGGCTGTGGATGACTGTTGCCCCCAGTACCCTTTTGGCCTCTGTCACCCTGACTCTCCCCTTCCCTGCATATTCACAGCCATGTGGTTTCTGTGTCCCAGGTGCATGGCAGTTCCGGTCATGATGTCAACCATTTGCTTCCAGGCCGCCGACTCCCCTTGTACACGCATATCCCTTCCCATGTCCTCCACTCCCCCAAGGGGCTCACGTCTGTTACGGATCATTGTGTCAGCCACACAGAAGGCCGTCCTCCCTGTCAGTCTGACTGCAATGTCTTGTGTGTAGACGTTGCACGGGAGGGGTCCCAGCACTGCTCCCTAGTGATCTCCACTCCCCACCTGACAGACCCATGGGCACATCCTATGCACCACTGCCCTCTGACTCCTATCTGCCACTTACTCTGCTACCCATTGTGGAGGTGCAGAACCCACATCCTTGAACTATACAATGTAATGGCCAGCCTCCTGTGGGGTACAGTGTACAATGCCTTGCTGAACACCAGCTAGGCCACATCCAATGCACCCCCCGGTCCACTACCTGCGTCACCCAGTCGAGGGATAACATCAGATTGGGCTATCATGACCTGCCCCTAGTTCACCCATGCTGTCTGTCACCAGGCAGTCTGGTCATCTCCAGGTGCATTGTTCCCTATCACCAATGTATGCCTTCATGACCCCACCCACCGCAGCAGTTCGACTGCTGGGATGGTAGTTGTGTCTCAGCTCCCGGACCTGGGGGCACACCACCACCCTGTCGCCCATAACAGGGACAAGGCATGCCCTCCCAGACCACAGGGTCAGCATAGACTGTTGGACAGTGGCCAGCATCTGAGCAACGGTCACTGTTCCCAGTGCATCATCAGATTGCTGTTGCCAACATCAAGTTGTGATGCTGCGGGGGCCTGCAGCCCATACCATGTCACTGCTTTTCTACTGTCTGTAGTCCATGTGGAGTGGTGCTCCATCCCTTGCACCAACCATGTGGCATGGGTTGTGACACCAAGCAGGGGTAGCCTCATGTTACGTGGCCGGACATGTAACCCCTCTGTGCTGTCACATAGCAGCTCTGAGCACACTGCTGTACCTGACAGGTGGCCTTGATCATGGCAGTGTGTTTCCACCAGGGACAAGCACCCATCATTTGGGTATCACGTCCCTCTCTCATGCATTGTCAGGTGGGGACACAACGTTGATGACTGGTGCTGAACACTCTGATGACTGCAACACTGCTGGTGAACATGCAGGTCCCACAGGTTGTGATGTCTTCTGACCCATGACAGTTTCCTGATAACAAATGTGTCCCCTAGCCACATTTCATGTACGTGCCTCAGCAATTATGTTGTCTTCCCCAGGGTGAGGCAGCAGGCATGGCATGCCATATGGCTCCATCAGCTGTTTCCGACATGTTGCATTGGGTGGATGGTCAGATGTGTGCATTACCTTAGCGAATGGGAACACTGACAGGATGGCATCCTTCTTCAGTCTGTTTGTCTGCACCATTGAGAAGCACCCCTCAGCATCAAACTGACCTTTGGTCTCATAATCGGTACTGAGGAAATGTTCACTGCATACATAGCTACTTTTTGTCAATGGTGGATTCTTCCGTCTCATGCAGATGACCCATCTGTCTAGCAGTACCTTGTTGGTTAATGGTATGTGATGGAAAGAGAGTGATCTGTTACGTACTGATGTGTTGTGACAGCCAGGTACCATGCAAAACTGTCCATGGTGGGTATTTCTCAGACCATCTGTCCTATCCATTGTACTGTGTGCTGCAAGGGATTCACGAATGCCAACTGGGTTCCACTAATTGCTCCGATTCGGACCAGTGCCACAAGACACCTACAGGTATGACAACCGAGGATTAAATGCTAGTTAGTACACAATGATCTCATGTATGGTTATACAGTCACAGCCCATTACATGGTCAGTTCATTCCTGGGCTGATTGTACTGGTGTGCCTGTGGTGCTCTCCCCTACCCTCTGTAGTTCCACAGTGGGTGCAGCATAGATACAGCCTTTAGACATCATGCACAATCCCTGGACATCTGTAACTGGTATGTGGCATCCACAACACATGACAGATGGGACATGTACAGTCTCCACATGAGCCTACTGATGGGTATCTGGGGATGCAGACATTATGTGCAGTCCCTGATACAGGTGTCAGGTCCATGTTGTGACACCAGCACACATGCAACCACTGTGTGTGACCTCCATGATTCCGACATGCATAGTGGTGATGCATGGTGTACACTGTAATGCATGGGTGGGTGTTGCCAGTACTGGGCTCCCTGTCAACACAGTGTCAAGGATCTACATGTAGATGCAAGATGTTTCCTGTCACCTTCTGCATATACAGGTACAGTCACAGCCACAGACCTGGTCTGTGACTTTGCTAGGAACATCGTCTGCTTATTGCAACACCACTGTAGGGACAGCATGGGTAACCCTCCAGACAGTTTGATGCTTGTCTGGACATTACTGACTGGTTCTGTAGCTGCTATGTATCTCAGGATATACAACAGACCTTGTCATTACTGTTACACACCACGGGCACAGGGGTAGCTATTGTGGACTGCACACTCAAACACACATCCAAGGTCACCACAACACAGCTCAGCATGTTCCAACAGTATAGCACATGGTGACAGACCAGATGTGTTCCACCCATCACCCATCAGACTGTCAGCACGTTGTGTACAATATGTCCTTGTTCCCCATGGTGTTATCATACTCAACAGGCTACATCATTCAGGAGATATACCTCCACCTTCCACCACCTACACACACAGGTCTGTGAAATGACATGCATTGATTCACACATCTGCAGGGCACCACTGGCAGATACACAGGGACACACACACCTACACAGGACACATGTGTTGGCTGACCAACCGTATGATGTACTCATCTGTCCCCTGGAACCACCCATTACTGTTTCATTGTGGTGTCATGCACATGTGACTTGCATGGGACCAGCAGCATGGATATGGGCTGGTGTGGCTCGCAGTATTGCTACATGACACCACTGTGCTACTGGGCATCTGTCCATCATAGTGATCAGGCATGCATACATGTGACATGCCAGGCACACTGCAGACCAGTTATTCGGTGCCACTGTTACATGTTTGTTGGCTGTTTGGCCTGGAACCACCTTTCACGCCTGTCACACTTCCATGTGCATCATGCTGTCATGGCTCATGGGTTCCTCCTGGCAATGATCCATCCAGTACCACTGCTTCATGTGGTACCAGATGTGTTGCGCTTCTGAGCTCTAAGTCGGGGAGTGTTGGTGGCAGGCCTCTTGTATGACACAGCACCATCTGGCAGTGGGTTACATTACACCAGTACACAATTCACACTGTGCTGTAGGGCTTACATCGCTCACTATGGTGATGGTGCACACCCACTGGTCAGTCCACCAGTCATGTAATCATGGATGGGGGGCAGGATGGCACTCACCTGCAACACATGTCGCACTCACTGCCTCTGGTGTGTTTTGCCACACTGCTGGTCTCACACCACGCCATGCCATGTTACTGAGTAGTCCATGCACATACGGTTTGTACCGGTATCTGTATGTGACATAGCTTTTGGCCCCTAACAGTGTGTCACACACACTGGTAACAGGAGGGTTCAGACAGCACATGGGGGCTCTCTTGCACTGTACTTTACTGTATGTCACCGTGTCATGGGTGTGTTATGCCATGCCACACTGGTAGTGATCAGTAGTTCATGCAACAGAATCACACATCACCAAGGCATTGGCACACTGCATATTACTTGTGTGTCTACTTGTCTGTGCATGTCTGACGAAGGTACACCTGTATATACCTGGCATGACAGGTCGTTTACATACATTGATGTCCACCCCTGTGCCTTTGAGGACCATATTGGAGTGTGCATGTCTCTCACTGTGTTTGAGACCCTGTTATGATGACGCTCATACAGTGCTGACAGTGGTTTCTGATGTTCGTCAGTTTCATGGCTGACAGGGCCTTGTTGCTATCCATGTCTGGTACACTGCATATGCCAAAGCCTGACCCATGTCTCAGTCACTCGCGTCACAGGGACAGCGTCACCCAGCTGTTGTTGTGCAACATGTTTACCCTGCCTTGCAGGTGTTGTGTGTGCTGTGCATCAGGGTTACATCACTACTGTGGCTTGTCACTGTAGGCAGTAGGTCATCATTGTGGACATGGCCTGCAATGCCCAACAGATAGCAGTTTTGGTTGGGGTTCACTTCCACAGTCATGGCTGGGTGTGATACATCCAGCAGACAGACCTGAGTGTGTATCCCACTACTGCCACATGCATACTGTGTGACCCCTTGCAAGGCACATATCCTCCCCAGTGCTCCCAGGTTGCCCCTGGACACAGGCACTTGTGCCTAGTGGCCCGTACACAAGTAGCACAGACACACAGACAGGACTGCACAGAATTGATGTGCCTAGAGGTAGGTTGCTGCACACCCTCTCAGCTGCTGTGCTTGTTTGTGCCTCAGACCATTCTTGGAACATGGCACAGGTCACCAGCTGTGTGGTAATCATTCAATGGGATGTGGGGTCGGTGAGGTACCACAGTCATACCATGTGATGACTGACTGCACTGGACAGTACGTACATGGGGTGGCAAGCCATACTTCATGTTCAGTTCCTCGGGTGTCAGACATTATGTGCCTGCTATCACCACATATCTGGGTAGTGTTTCACTCAGGATGGTGATACTGTACCTTCTTGTGTGTCACATCAGGGGACCTATGGGTTCATACAGCACTATTCTCATGGTTTCACACTGCTCATCCAATATTAGTGACTAGTCATCTGCATAGTCACTATCACTGACACAGCAGGTGGCTGTAGTGGGCGGCTATGCCTGTTGCCGTCCAATTGCCCTACAACTCAGCACACACAACAGCATGGCAACTGGCTGAGGAGCTGGCTGAGGGACCTGGGAGGTTGGTCCCAATCCTTTCAGCATGTCATCATTGGTGTACGGTACACATGTCTGGCACACTGCTGTACAGGCACAGCCTAGGCCACACAACAGTCGGAGAGTAGTGTAGCCTGCATGTGATGAGGCTGGGAACATGTGTTGTCTGCAGAACACATGACCTGGGGGTACTGGATAACTGTGCTGCATAGCAGAGGGCCAGTTCATCTGCCCTTTGGGACCCGCTGGTTGTTGGCCTCTTTTTGGAATGTAGATCCAGTGTGACCTCCCTCAGATGCCAGCCTCACAACAGCCTGTCTTGCATCCCACACATTCCTGTCCAGTGATGATATGTGTCATTGTTTGCTAGCCAGCCTGCCTTGTGGCACTGCCTGCGACACCATTGCTACCCCACATGTATTGTGGACATCACCTGTCCATGTTCCTGTCTGGGCATGCTGTGGTGGTAGTCCTCTATCATGTTGCCTTGACATGGGTGCCCACTGGGACTTGCATGTTATCTGCCTTTCCTGGGTATGTCGTCTCCTAGCACAGATCTCCACGTTCTGTCACATTGGTCTCCATCAACTTACACACTCTGCAGGACATACCATCTACCCTGGGATTACTTTACACAACCCTGTATCTGTTCTTGAGGGACACTGGCACATGGTGTAGCCTCCACACATGTGGCACACACCCATTCCCCCACTGGTTGTGACACAGCCATGACAGCGGAGCTACCATGGCAATGGCCAGTCCCATCACGGACCACCAGTGTACACCATCAGTGCCTACTGTTTTGTACGTGCGCAGTGTTCGCACTCATACATACTACATCCCTGACAACCCAGCATTCACTGTCATTCTCCTTCCACAGCAGTGTTCCCCACCATCATCCCCTGTGGCATTGGCCTATCAACATTCATGCTGCCTACTGGGCAACTGTACTTTTTTGCTGTCTATATCTGGTCTTCAACATCTTCTGTGCATCTTCCATCCATCTGTATTCTTTCCCTTTCGCATCCCACACACTTCCACTCCTGCACATCATGCATGATGTCCTTCTCCACTACTGTACTCCCCTGCACCACTCCCAGATCTTTCTCAGCCATGGCTCCGGGGACATCTCACCCTGTCCCCAGGTCCTCCCAGAGTATGCCTCGCTGTCGTATACTGTCATGGTGCTCTTGCACATCTGGTAGGTTATGATCTGTTCCCTCGCAGACTGGTCCTCCCTACATGTCTGCAGTATGCCACTCTGGGATGTGTATGATGCATGATTCACCACATGCCCAGGACACACAGGGCAACATGCCAATTCTCATTCAGCTGCTGGACGTGCATTGCCATCTGTCACCTACTCACCCCAGGCTGGCATCTTGCACATCTAACTGTGTGCCTCTACAAATCAGCCTGCTACAGTTGGGCACAGCATGTTCATCTGTTGTCCTACTATATCCCTTTGTGTGCATTCATGATGACATACTCCTTCCAGCTACTGCAATGCATGTTGTACATAGTGTGCACAGGCAGGACAGGGAGGTCACCACTATGTTCCACAAGGGGTAATTGGCAGGGTCCGGGTCATGTTGCAGTTCTCTGGGATATATGACGGGATTCACCACTAGTTAGTTTGGTGTGCCTCACTATTCATTGGACATCATGGCAGTTGGTGGGAGCGCTGTGGCACAGTCCGAAGACAGACTAGCATGGCCAGCACGGCATGGAGATGTGATCATCTTTCAGAACATCAGCACCACATGGCACATGGGTGGGGTAGTACGGCTCCATGGGGTTGACTGGGAGGGGGGGTATGGGGGAGGCAAGAAGACACCAGCTATACTGCACATCTACCATGGGTCAGTATTTGCTACAGTTGGAGGGGGACAGGTACCACAGCTCAGTTACACTCACCATGTGTGGGGTGCAGTGTACACTGCCCCAGCCACAGTGGGCAGTGTCCTGCAGGGGCTCACCAACCTTGGAGGAGGCACAGTTTCGGGGTCAGCAGGCATGCACCTGTGGATACTGGGGGTCTGAGACTGGGGCCAGCAGCACCTCTAGCAGCCTTGCTCACTCAGTCACTACATGTGGGTGTAGTGTAACAGGTTGTAGTCACACTTTCCTTATTATACAGGTACACATTATTAGGACCGATGTCCTGTTTACAGATCATTCCCGTGGTCCCCGCAGACTGGTGTGGGGACATGTAGTCCCTCATCCCATAGCACTGGGAGGGGAGCAGGTTACTATAGCTGGCCCTGTTCCTTCGCTTGTAGTCAACATCATGGAGGCACTGCTGTGGTACAGTATGGTAGCTCGTTGCACTCCCTTCAATGCCCCGACATGCAATCCATCGCTGCATAATGGGAAGGTCATATCAGATGCACCCAATTGATGTTTCTGACTGCTTGACTATGACAGGATTTTGGGGGCATGGATGGCAACAGCCTCGGTTCCAGCAAGGCCTACCACACTGTCCCACATAGCTGGCTGGGTGTCAACATGCGCTGTCAAGTCATAGGGTACATGGTGGTTTACATGGTGAGACACTGGCTTACTGATGTCAGATACAGGGTAGTGTGACACAGGATCCAATCAGAGGAGCGGGGTGTGACCAGAGGTGCACCTCATGGATCAGTCCAGGGTCCAGTGTCATTTACGATCGTTATTCCTAACATTGCACATGACACCACACCCGACAACAGGGTTGGCACACCAGCCATGCTGTCAACACTGGGGATGGCCCTGTGTTGCTGGACAGATGTTCTGCCGTGTAGCACCTGTGGGTGCTGTCACAGATGTGCACCATCATGTGCCTGGGTGGGGCATGCCTGGGGAGCACTACAGCATGGGGGGCTTTTTGGCTGACAGCAGTGATGACAGGCCCCAATGGACTGTCATTTCAGATGTCCTAGGAGACTCGACACAGTATCCATAGTTGGCGGGGACCACCAATGGCATGCTTTGCTCTTGGGAGAAGGCATCAGAGGCAGCTGGTGGGTGGTTATGCTGGCATGGTGTTACACACTGGTGACACCCCACCTGGGGTGGGGTGTACATTCCTGGATGCTGCACCCTAGTAGGAGCATTGACAGGATGGTGGCAGTTCCGGAGGGTGACACAGATGGTGCAGGGCTTGCACCAGATTAAATATAGGGACAGAGTACGTGAGTCCACTGTGTACCCACTGGGGGACAGGAGGTGTCAGGGGGACCTGATGGCACCGTTCCCATACCTCAGGGATCTGTTCACTGTGTGATATGGGGATGTCTGCCAGTGTGGGTGGTGTACATGTGGACATGGCTCTGGACAGGGCCAGACTGAGGGGATCCTTGAGGGTGTTTGTTGCACACGTCGGTTGGTGGTTACATTGCCTGGCCTCACCTGCCACTGGTGGTGGTGGGTGCGGAAACAGTGGAGGACGTTTAGCATCCCAGGTATAGTCATGTTGGTCCCATAGTGGTGGGAAGCAGTTCAGGGAGGGGGCCGTTGCACCGGTAGGGTTAGTGGCCTTCCACTGCTGTGGGCTTTGGGGCAGCTTGGATTACCGTGGTGTTACATCTATGCTTCCAGTTTCTATGTTTCCATGACACCAGGTCAGTGGTGTTTCCAAGGTGATGAATCCAATGGCATACAGGGATTCACAGGTCTGCTCATTTCCCCTTTGCATACTATTATGCACCTCACAATGTATACACATACATGAATGGCCTCTGATGCCACCAGGGACTCACTTACTTCAGTGTCAGGCATGCAGACATTTCCACACTGTGCAGGTACATGTGGCATGTCTGTGTTAACACAGTTGTGACACCTTGTGGAGTACATGATGTTTCTACTTTGTACATGCCTGTCAGGCACATAGCTGATCTTGTACCCTACATTCCCTTCATCTGTTATTATCAATCTGTTTCATGTTTGTGGCCCAGTTCACTGTCTTCCACAGTGTCAGGGTGGCAGCCATGTTTCGGACGGCATTTCCATTCTGGCTGTAGAGCTACTGATGACGGCATGGTCTGGTTGTAGGGCTACAGCCTTACAGTTTGTGCGCTGTGATTCCGGACCAGGACCAGGACACCTGTATGTGTTACACATGTTCTCCCAGTCGTATTTCTTATCTCGCCCACTGGGATGTCTTTCTTCTGCATCCCCATATCATGTGCAGCAGGAACCATGAGCAGCCACTGGTTGTATGCATGCCTTGGGTGGCTGCCACTGGGTCATTAGTTACAGGTTTGGCTGTGCACAGCAATAGGTCATGAGGGATATGCAGTGACACACTACGTAGGGGTGTGACAGTGGACTACTTATCGAGGACAGATTGTTTTGTGACACTGTTTGTGTTTGTTGTTGTTCACTGTGGTGGGCGTGGTCGTAGTCCACAACATGCCCTAACAGATGGGATGACATGGTACACTGCGCCTTGTTCTACATGTTGCACTGCAGGGACCTTCATGATTATTGTCACTATGTTCTTCCACACACACAGTGGTGACAGATATGACTCAGATGGACACAGCAGCACCACTCAGACAACTGCAGCTTGCATGCCATATCAGGGCGGACATAATGCATGCATAGGGAGTGCTAGACATTAGTACTGTATCTTGTGACAGCCTGACTGGTCCAGCACATCCATATCTGACCCCTGCCCCACACAGGGGTTATGTTAGCTACACCGCGTGCACCTTTACAATATGCTTGACATGATACCACTGTTGTTCTACACTGTCCTACTACTGCTGGCTGCGTGCACAGGCATGGTGGTATTCAGGGCCATTGTGGTCATACTGTCAAGGGTGTATACTTGGGCAGGGGGGCAGTTACAGTGTGCGGCAATTCACACTGCTGTGCACATCTGCCTTGAGTGTCTGTGTTCTACCTAAGGGTGCCATGACATTGTACTTTCTTTCATGGCACTGGTGGTGGTTCCACTTACAGGCACACTGCCAGGGGCTGTAGTTTTGATATTGGGGGTTGGATATCCTGGTGCATGGGCCACACTCATGGGGTGACCACATGTGTTACATGGTAGGATACCATCGCTGTCCTTACCACTGCATGCCTACATTTGTTGTCTGTTGACACATGACATGTCAGCCTACAGTATCTGACATGGGGATGTTCCATGACATAGCATTTGGGACACTCATTTCCTGTCCAGTCTCACCTCACATATTCCGTGTCACTATGTCTATGTACAGGTCACATACACCTGCAGTGGTTCACACTGCCACTACTGCTACAGTGTTGGGGAATGGTATTGCATTTGTTGACACATGCACTGTTGAACACATCTTACGGTCGTACATCTGTTCACTGTTACTGACTGTACACGGTTTGCACTGCCACCTGCTCCCCACTTGTGTGACTACACCTTCATTCACCACACATGCATCTGCTCTGTACTACGGGGTTCTTTTCGATGCTTGGATTCAGTGCAGCATGCAGACACCACCTCACATATCAGTGTCACGGCGTGCACAGGGGTCAGACATGCTGATCAGCCATGTCACATGGTGCAGGCAGTGTTCGTTGTCCACATGCTCTGTCTTAGCTTTCCTTTCTGTCCTCCGTTGTTTATCTGTTGATTTCTAGTATGTGGTTGCTTGTCTTGCATGGCCCTATTGTGCTGCTGTGGATACCTGTGCCTATACTGGCACTGTATCTGACCCCTCCATCTGTGTTACCAATATTTGTGTCGTCAGCAGTCCAACATACTCATGGATGCCCCAGGTGTCATTCATGCTGCAACATGTTTCAGGCCCATGGGCAGTTGCCTTCAGTTGTCCATATGTGTCGACGGTGGCGGTGGTAGCATGTTCATGTGCCGTGCCACAGTGTACATATGTATCATGGCCACACAGTTACTGCATCTCTGGGTGCCTGCCTCACATTGACTGCATAGGGTTTCCTCAGGCTTTTGGGTTCCTTGTGTTTACATGCATGTCACACTGTATCTGCAGGGACTTGGTGTGCGTGCTGTGGATGGCAGACTGATGGTTTTACAAAACTGTAGGGTGTCAGTTACATGCTTATTGGACTGCTACTTATCTGTGCTCTCATTGTGCTATGTTATGTGCCAGGCATACACGGCCAGGGACATTTGCCTATCACATTGTCCTGTGTAGCTGGTGGAGAGAGGGCACCACTTGTGGTGTACACATGTCATACCTTGTGGATCTGGCTTAGTTCTGGCAACCACCTCAGATGGCATCTTTTGGCAGCTGACACACATACAGCATGGTCACGTACCTAGGCATTTACATGTCACCTAGTGCCCAGACAGGAACATGGACAGGTGATGTCCACACTATGTAGCTCATGGATGCATGGGTCACCTATGGTTGATGCTGGTCACTGTGTTCTGACAGTCTGTGAATATCGGTGCCCCTCTACCCAGCCCTACAGAGCCTGCAGCCTTGACATGACAGTTCACAGCTTGCATTACACATCCTTACAGTGATTCATACACTATCAGGTATGCCATGCTGTCGGTGCTCCTGCCTCGGTACACACATTTCCAGTACTGCGTGCTACCCTGCTCTTGCCCACTTTAGATGTGGCTCACTGTTGTCTTGTGTGTCTTGAGAGTGTGAGCACTTGTTCATCTGTGTACCATGACAGTGTGGCTGTGGTCACGTGGGACATGGTTTCTGTACAGTGCTGGGGATATGTCACACACACATTCCACGTCAGCTAGTGCCGTTGTGTGCACTGTTTCTCTCAGATTGTCATCCTCTGTGTTTTCCTTTCCTATACATTCCTCACTACATCTTCCACAGACATGTACAGTGACAGCTGCATTGCCCACCATGGATGCTGCACATAGGTATAGGCACGCATGCATGCCTGCTGTGTCAGCTGTGCAGTCACTGTGCCCTAGCCATTGTAGCACCCATCCTGTACCTGTTCTGCCTCATGGGCTTCACCTGTGGTCTGGACAGCCATTACCTGTCCTGCTGCACAGCCCGCATGATAGCACTGGCGGTTCTCAGTCCGGCTGACATGGCTGTCTGCATGCACAGGGGTATGGTTTACTCCCTGTCCTGATACGGTGCTCACTAAGGATCTTAGGGCTCACTGACAACTGCTGGCAGATGCTCCTGCGGGCTTTCCTTACCTACTCGTTGGGTGGTATTGGTGCCAGTGACTCCAACATTGGCAGACAGCATGTACCATTTTGCAGACGTCTGCTGGCATGGGACTTTGCATTTCCTCCTCATACAGGCTGACATCGTGTTTTAGGTGAGCAAGGTCTACACGCCCCTTCTGGGGACTTGCTGGCTGCATGCCTTGTTTTGTGGCCAACAGTTGGGTTGGTCTACTCATTGCCAAACACGGTTCTGTGCTACCACACTGTGTCAGCTACAGGCACCTTCTGTACTATTCACCACCTTATATTTGTGCACTGAGCACACCAGACCATCTCTATGGTTTTTCAGTGTTCGGTGGCAGTGCAGGGCTATCCCCCTACTCAACTTCACTGTGGTGCATACTCCCACAGGTGGAATATACCCCATATAATGATGACCAGTGTGCATGTCATTTCTTAGCCAGTCGCATCCTAGCATCCCCAGTGCTTCATGGTTCAGGCACCCTACTTTGATTTTGCCCTATTCAGTCTTGCTGCCCTCCATGGGCACCTGCCTCAGTGTATATGCATGGTTCACATTTGGTTTGTCTATCCCCATGCACAGATGCCCTTTGCCTGCGTACTTCAGGACCGTCCATACTACAGAATGCAGCATCTCATTTTCCATTTGTGCACACTGTGCCTTGTACATTCTCTTGCCACATACATACACATTCATGTCTTACTACATGTCTTACTATCTGTAGCACTGTGCGCCCACCTATACTTTGTTTGCGGCGTGCTGCCAGCTACACTCTATCACATGATGTGCTCCATGGCAACAAACCATAACGTGACAACATCACGCTCACTCTTCCGGTTCTACGTATGGATTCCTCAGCCACGGAGGTTGGCACATGCCACACATGTTGGGGCTACTGCTGCACTCAGCTCTTTCTTCAGGCCAGCAACTTCTGAGTAAGTAAGTACTGAGTAAGGAGGCAATATAGCGCAGTGGCCTAAGGCTCTGAGCTGCAAATTTGGTGACATCCAGCAGACCAGACCTGGGTTTGAATCCCACAGCTTCCACCTGCATACTGTGTGACCCTGAGCAAGTCACTTAACCTCCTTGTGCTCCCAGGTTGCTCCTGTAAAAAAGCTTTCAGCTTAGTGTGCTATAGCTAGTTAAACAACTAAATAAAAAAATTAAAAAAAAGTATACTCTCCCTGTCACTGTTGCCATGACATGTCCGGCACTGCTGTACTATTGCTCGGTTTTCTCTTCTGGTCCCCATTAAGGCTGTTTTATGTGTTTTTATTTATTTTAAATGGTAAAACTCACCTGTAACATATCACAGAGGCTCTGGAAAAATGCTGGAATCTCTCAAGCTTTGCTCTCAAGGTTTACATGTCCCCAGAACCTCTTGATGGTATTATAGCCCTGTTATAATGAACTGACAAAGGATAGCCTGGCTGAGACGCAGTATCTCATATTCAGTGGGCTCATACTTTTATACATTTTGGCAATGTACTGACACAGGACAGGTTTGCTGAGATACAGTATCTCATTTTCAGGGGAGGTCCCAATTTTACCCATTTTTGCAATGCACTGATATAGGCTAGCCTGGCTGAGATGCTGTGTCTCATTTTCAGTGGGATCTTACTTTTACCCACGTTTAAGTCTGCCTGTAATGTACTGACACAATATAGCTATGCTGAGATACTGATGGTCGCCATGTGCATTATGGCAACGCTGATTTAAACTGCACACATGTGAGTATTGCACATACAAAGTCATGTCACCACTGCCATGTTATGCATGGTTGACTCAGGGGCAAACTGTGTATGTGCAAGTATCACACATGCAGTGTTCTGTAATTGCTGCAGTATCAGCTATGTCTGACTCTGGTGTGGTGAGAGCACTGCATATTCTTTTCAATGCTCTTGCTGCTCCTAAAAGCTTTCCACAGCCGTATCAGCTCTGCCCAGAGTTTGTTACATTAGCCCCTTCAGTGTCCTTTAATCATGCTGTCCAAATTACACATTTATTTACAACCTTTGACTGTCCTAGTGGCAATATTTTATAACCTCCTCTTGCGCTAGGGCAGGCTGCTCATTAATATTTATTTAGACTCCCAGGGCTCTCATTAATATTCATGAGCCCCTTGGGATAGTGTTTCATGGTGATCTTTATTTAAAATGTAAGGAGGTCTCTCTTGGCCCTGGCAAGGTCACTGGTCCCCATACTGCCCAAAGAAGGGACCAGGACCAACAAACTATCTCCCGCTAGACTGCAAACTGAGCAGTTGGGAGATCAAAGACACCACCTGCACATGTGCGACCTTGCCAGTCAGCCATGAAGATTAATGGAACTCAGCCGGTTGTCCCGCAGTGCTGTAAATGCCCCAAAAGGGTAAAACAGGGAAATGGGGTCTTCAGAGACTTTCTGGGAGGATAAAGGCACCTGGAGTGTGATGGTGATGGTTGGGGGCACAAACAGGGACCCGCAGGCATCGGAAGGTGCTCCATTAATGGAAGCAGAGGAGCAAGGTGGGCTATAAGGTAAGCCCCAAATTTGGGGGGGGCATTACACTTTCCCCTGCCTGCAAAGCTTGGCAGCCGCACCAAGCATGTGCTGTGCCTGGCACCCATAAATAACATCTCAATAAAAGGCATCAATAACTCTGAAATATTAAAGCAGGTCTATTAGGATACACGGCTTCCTATCTAGTATTGGTTACCAAAACATCCTGTTCTATATGAACACATTTCTATTCTATTCTATTCTAAACAGGAATAAAACATGTATCAAACAACAGTGAGCATTATTCAGATGTTACATTTCTCCCCGGGGACCCTTACAGTAAGATTTTACAGTGAAACAAACATTTGGTACAATTCCACTTTTAGCCACTAGGAGGAATCACTCCCCTAACTTTCACAGAAACATCAAGTACTTTGGAATATCTTTTAACTTCTAACACCTGAATTGGTGCAAACTCCTTGCTGCAGAGGGAAGCTGTGCGAGGAGTTTGGTGACTGGTTCGGTAAGGTACAGTAGTTTGGATCTTGCTCCAGACTGTAGTCTCAAGGAAAGGCATGGAGAGGAGTGCTGAGGTGATCTAGCAGTGGGTACTTACCTGCTGCCGGGGGATCTCCATTCTGGTCCCTGACTGTGACCTGGTGGTGTGCCGTGGTGCCGTTGTCAGCTGGCTGCTGCATCTGCGGCACTTCCAACCCATGATGTGGCAGCTGGAGAGCTGCTAGGGCAGTGGTAGAATCCGGGAAGAGGCAGGTGTTCCGGGGGGGAGCCCCATGAGTCCTGAAACACTTTGACCTGAAGTGGCACTTTCCCCAAATTTCACAGCCTGATTGGAAACTGTGTCTGGAATCCGAACTACGATTACACTGTCATTGCTTCCTTTGGTATGCAGCAAATGAAATAAGGAAGACGATGAGTTGTGGCATGAGCTATTTCATTTTGGCTCCGCTTCTTTGACTCTAATACTGTGACTACAAAGCTTTTCTGGATTAAATTTTCATTGAAGAACTTGGTCAGCATTTGGTTTTCTGCAAGGTGGTGAAAGCCCATGGAGGACTGAACACTGTCATTGTGCTCTTTTATTAATTGTAAGCTTTGGACTTTATAGAGACTGAGGCTTAAAATCTTCATTGGTCCCTATTTTTAGTTTTATTCTGCTGGTCCTTTAGGAGTGAGAGTCCTTTGGGTCTGTTAATGGACAGCTGTTTGGCCCTAGGAGGTGGGAGCTCCATGGACTAAAAACTCTTCTATATAGACTTTTATGGACTGTGCTTTGTTTATATTATTTATTTCTTTAATACTTGAAGTAATTAGTAGCGCAATAAAGCTAGCACTAAATTCATTCTGTTTAATTATTGGGATTTAAAATGTAGAGGTTTATTTGGGGGTAAATGTGTAGGCTTATTATTAAGTGATTGTATTATTAGTTTTGTTATTAGGGTGGGTTGGGAATTGTGTATATTGTTGAGAGAGTGATTATTGTGTAAGAGGATTTGGTTTGATTTTTACCTGCTCCTACTATGTTAGATAATGTGCTGGGAGGGAATAAAGATGGTTAGGCAGTATTTCCCCACCAGGCTCAGGGAACTGTGCCCTTTTGAATGTCCCTAGTTACCATTGGAGACCTACTTAAGGTGTCAAGCCTTGGGGGTAGTTAGGCAAAGGAGAAGGGGAAGAACTGGGCCTGGTGGGGGAAGGGAAAGGGGGGGTGGATTGAGGTGGTGGGGACCAGAAGACGCCCTGGGGCAAAATGGAGACAGGACAGAGGTATTTCATGTCTTGTCCCCATACTCAAGGGCTCTGTAGTTAATGGGTAGGAGCTGAGGTCTTCCTCGACAACCCATCCTACTGGGGCAGTGCTATGTAATGCCAGATCTATTAAAAACAAGACAGCTATTATAGCTGATCTTGTTGGAATAGCAAATCTGGCATGCATCACCGAGACCTGGCTGGATGAAAATGCTGGCCCTATACTGGCCTCTGCTGTTCCGGCTGGTTCTCAGGGATACACCGCCTGAGGTTGGATCTTAGGGGAAGGGGTGTTGCCATCATATTTAAGATGGAGCTGGGCCTTGTGGATGTGCCATTTGGGTTCACCAGATCTTTTGAGTGTATCCTGGGAGATGATAAAGGGTGCGGGATGCTCCTCATTTACTGTCCACCCGGTGATGGCAGGGAATTCCTGAAGGAGATAGCAGAATTATTCATCGATGTGGTGCTGGAGTCCCCCAGATGGTTAATTCTGGGGGACTTTAATGCCTGGGTTGATGATGAACTCTTGCAATTTGGTCAGAATCTCCTCCAGCTATTGACTATGATGGGCTTTACACAGGTGGTTACCTCATCTACCCATATAGGGGGTCACCTGTTGGATCTGGTGTTCCTCCTGGGGATGGAGAGCATGGATTTGGGGGTGGAACAAGTCTGTTGGTCTGACCACCATACCATAAGGTTCAGTTTTGGGGCCACCCCAAATGGACCTCCCCCTATGGAGATGGTCCAGTACAGCCCTTTAAGGGGGTTACCCCAGAAGGTCTATCGGCAGTGCTGGATCTATTGGAATTGTCAGGTGAATGCATGAGTCCAGCGGATCTCATATTAGCCTATAATAAGGTGGTGGGAGATGCCCTGAACAAGACTGTTCCTGTTTGTGTTCGACCACTCACTCTTCGCTCAAGGACCCATTGGTTTGACGGTTCCTTGAAGGAGTTGAAGAGAGATGGTTGAAGGCTGGAGAGAGCAGCCATGATGTTGACAGGCTTAGATTGATGGAACATTATAAGGGCTATCAATCAGAAATCACCCATAAGAAGGCAGAGTTCTTATGCAGGGAGATTTCTGCTGCACAGAATCGACCAGCTCAGCTCTTCCGGACTGCAGACAGATTGTGCAATCCAGTCTGTCTCCAACCTGGAAGGGCATTTTCTCAGGCTAAATGCGAGGAGTTAGCTCTATTCTTTGCTGATAAGGTTGCCAACATCCGGTCTTGCATCAGCGTGGCTCACCCTATGAGGGACTGCAGAGGTCGGTGGGAGGTAATGAACACTCGGTTTGTCTGGACAGACTATAGCCAGCTGGAATTCACAGACATTGTGAAGATCGTCCAAATGTTGCAGCCAACCAGCTGTAGTTTGGATCCAGGCCCTACACCCCTATTAGTGGGCTGTGTAGATGCATGGGATGAAGTTGGAGGGAGGACAATTCAGAGGAAACGTGAGGAAGAATTTCTTCACAGAACGAGTGGTGGACAAGTGGAACACCCTGCTAGAGGAAGTGGTAGGGGCTGAAACAATCACAGGATTTAAGAATGCATGGGATAGACATAAAGAAATTCTGGAGGTCAGGGGTAGGGGGCAACAGACTTCTAGGAAAACATAAACTGAACTTACAAGCTCAAATGGGCAGACTGGGTGGGCCATAGGCCCTTATCTGCTGACACTGTCTATGTATCTGCCCAATCCTAGGTAAAATTGTCTGGAGTTCCTTGGAGAGGTGTGTCTTTCCTGATCCCCTCAAGGAGGCTGTCATACGGCCACTCTTAAAAAAACCTCCTTGGATCCAGAATGTCCAGCCAGCTACAGGCCTGTCTCTAACCTGCCTTTTGTCAGTAAGGTTATTGAGAAGTTGCTTGTGTTACAATTGGATGATCACCTTGTGACCCACAATGTCTATGATACTCTCCAGTCTGGATTTAGAAAGAGGCACAGCACCGAGACTGTACTTATCCGAGTAGTGAATGACCTCCTAATAGCGAGAGATTGAAAGGCTTGTACAATCTTGGTCCTTCTTGATCTCTCTACAGCGTTTGACACTGTGGACCATGATGTGCTATTGGAGTGCCTGTGGCTTTTTTGTGAATTGCCAGGGACAGTCCTTGAATGGTTTTGATCTTTCCTCATGGACAGGTCTCAGAGGGTGGTCACTGGAATTTATTCCTCTGATGCCTTTCCCCTGTCCTTTGGGGTGCCGCAGGGCTCCATATTGGCACCCATGTTGTTCGCAGTGTATGTGCTGCTATTAGGAGATTTCATTAGGTGATACAGTCTGAGTTTTCATTGCTACGCAGATGATACTCAACTGTATCTGTCCTTTCTACCAGGACAAATTGATGTAGTCTCTTTGTTTAACAACTGTCCCACCTAGATCAAGGACTGGATAAGCACCAGCTGGCTGAGACTGAATCCAGACAAGTCCGAAGTGTTGGTTGTGGACCCGGGTGGTCCTGGAGCTGGTTTGGGGGCTGGGCAGGTATCGGGTGTATGGCTCAATGGCGTCCAGCTCACTACCTCAGACCAGGTGTGTAACCTGGATGTTATCTTTGATGATGGCCTGACCCTGAAATCTCAGATGTCAGTAGTTGTCAAATTCTCATTTTACTATCTGAGGACTATTGCCCAGGTGAAACACCTGGTTCTTCCGGATGACCTGCCAACACTTTTCCATGCCTTTATCACCACCCGCTTTGTCTACTGCTGTACCCTCTACCTTGGGCTTCCTGGAGTTGATATCATCCACTTGAAGCTAGTGCAGAATGCGGCGGCAAGGCTATTGACTGGTACATCTAGAACCAGTCATATTATGCCTGTGCTGCGTGGACTGCACTGGCTGCCTGTTCAGTGGCGGATCATCTTTAAGGGCCAGCTACCTGCAAGATCTTCTGACTCTCTACTGCCCCTCCACCTTCTCTAATCCACCGATGAGGGATTGCTAGAGATTCCCAGTGTTCGCTTAAAATCATTGAGTGCCCGTTCGTTTTCTTTCGCGGCCCCTACCATGTGTAATTCTCTACCTCGTCGGTTAAGAGAATACCTGACCATCAAGAGATTTATATCTGATTTTAAAACATACTTGTTTAATATGGCCTTCCCAAATAATTTTATTATATGCATCTGTTATTTTTATTGTTATTTAATAAGTTTTTATTGATGTTAACTGTAAAGCACCTTGGTTTTAGAAAGGCACTATATAGATAAAGATTTATTTTACTTACTACTTACTGAACCAGCAGTGAAGACTGGTTACAGCAGTTTTGATGCCAAAAACGCTTCCCATTAGCTTATATTGGTGGCAGGCATTTTCAGTGTTGCAATACCTAGGAGCTGAGGGGGGTCCAATCTGGGTGTGACATGGCATACAGGAGATACCAGCAATGCCTGATGCTTGTAGCTGTGGCACCATTATACTAAGGGCTACCGCCCCTGCCTGCTTGCATAAGTACAGGTTGAGGGGCCTGGGTTCTAAATTAATAAGTACTGGGTTGTCCCTACCCTCAGTATACACAATATTTTGGTGCCTCCACCCAGAGTAATGCTTTTGTGGGTATCTATCTAGATTGGTACAGCCCTCTGCGAAGCTATAACCACCCACAATCCCACCTAGTGATCTTGTGTCCTTAAATTGGCAACAACCAGTTTCAGTATCTAATGTACAGTTCACAACAGGCATTAATAATATGCTCACACACCTTGCACATATCACCAGGGTTTGGTCTTCTGGCAGATACCCTGGAGACCCCCTGCAAAAGACAGTTACAAATGCAAGCATGCACTTTCAAATGCTTCATCGGGGTTTTAGTAACTTCAGCCCAGGTAATGATGTGCTCACAAGCCAGATTAACAGTAAACAGCAAATCAGATTTATTAATAGGGGCGTGAACAAGGAGGGGATGAGAATTTAGGCAGATGATCACTATTTTCATAAAGGTTAAATCTCCTGCAATCACATTAGTCCCTACATTTAACAGTCTATGCAACTACTGGGTACCCAGAGTGTAACCAGGCATGCCTGAAATGATGCCTTGTGGTGGCAGGTGTTGCACCTGTTGTTGGGGCCCTTGATGAAAAGAAGGTGATTACACATTGACAAACACAAAAATTTGAAATCGGTTATATCCATTACCAGTTGGCCTAGTCTATTTGAGCAGTCTAATACTAGCAAAACACAATCAGATAGTACCATGGAACATTATACACTTTTGTTGCAGGGTGCTACCCTGTTTGTACTCACTGTACCCACAGGATGGATGAAGACACTGGCAACATGAAGACCTGCTGCTTGCAGTTGCTGCTCATGGGGATCTGGGCTGACACGACTCACCTTCGCTTCACAGCCTTTCTCTGTAGGTGGCCGCAACCTGCGTTAAATAGCAGTGTAGGGGCTGAATCCCCAGATCTGACCTCTTACTGGTGTGGGTTCAGGAACAGACGGCCTAGGCTGAGTATGGCATGGGCCCAGAGGCAGGAAAGTGTCTTTTGGATAATTGGGTTTGTTGCTTGTGAAGACCTCCAGCTGGTAGAACAGTTCATTACCTCAAGAGGATGGCTCCCTTTTTGAAAACAGGAGTCCCTGGTTCACTGTCTCCTCACTCACAGCAGGCTTCAGCACATACAGCTGAAAAACATTAAACTTTCTTTTCTCCTTCAGTTTCTGGCCAGTTGCAATCTCAACCGACTTGCTGAGCAACCCTTCTTGATCTGCAAGCAGGCAGTTCCTGATACTTGGTCCCTTTTGGACCGAAAGATGGCTCACGGGAGGCAACACAGATCTCTCCTGTGAAGCAAGACACAAAGCCCCACAGGCTCCTCTCTCCTCGATCTGTCAAGCTGGAGTCTCTCTCGAACTGCCTGAGTCTCCCCAAGTTCAAACAATCCCTCTTTTATAAAGGGCAGGATTCAAGGAATCCAGTTGGCTGCCTAAGCTGTCAATCACAGTCTTAATCCTTTAATTTGTTGCATTTTAGGTACCAGAAATAACCTCTGTTTATCTCCCACAAGTCTCTATTACTGTCCCATGAGTCTCTGCCAGAAATCCTGGATTGGGATTGGCTGAGGGACCCCCAAGATTGTGGCTGCTGTAGTTAGTTTATAACACATTATGCAGTCCCACACATTTAGAGTTCTAGTGCAGCCAGCAGATAAACATTATTTATTTAAAACTCTCACAATGATGTAGCCCCTTTAGTACCCTTTAGAACAAGCTCACTTTTATAAATGTAACCCCCCTACAAATGAGGGTTCCTGAAAGTCTTCCTTGGGCTTGCCTAAATGTCCACTGCCAGGCTGGTATTCTGTGTCTCAGCATTTCATAAATGTTTATGTAATGCCTCTGTGCTATGTCTCTTTAAGAGCTGCCTATAACATGGTGCTTATTTAATCTGGGAGGGGGCTGAGTGTTTCTATGCTTGAGTCCCTCCCTGGCTGCCAGATAATCGCTCTATTCTGCCATCGCTATTTCCGCAGAGGGAGCTCTGTTAGAAGCTGTACTTATTTGCTGATTATCTATTAGCATAGTAATGATATTGTAGTTTGTCTAACTTGCCTTCTTTGCAGCATGGACAGTTCTGTTTATCACCACCATCTTGGTCCTGGACTGCCAGAATGGGCCAGTCAGTATCTTTGGGGATTCTAAAATGGAGTCTGCCCCCAGGGGTCTTGTGGGAGTGAATTTCTGTAGGAATTGTAGTTTTGAGACTTTGGCACCTAAAAGCACCTGGAGGAGGAGCCCTTGCTTTGACAGACTAATGGATCAACCAACCAGAACCTTTTGGACCGAAGGGAAATTCCCAAGCTGCATGCTGCAGTCAGTCTGGAGTTAGAGTTTGAAGAGTAAACAGTTCGAGTGATTTGAGCAGCTGTTCTTGTGTAGTAGCTTGGGAAATTGGTGGAAAGGCTGAGTTTGGCCTCTCTGCCTGCTGTCCCTCAAGAGGGAATTTTTGGAAAAAGTTTAGCAATCAGCCTGTATCTGAATTGGAGCGTAACAAAGTCACTGGAGAGTGACCAGATTTAAACCTGAAGAAGACCGGAAATTTGCTGTATGCGATCGGCCTGCCAGGACATCCATTTACCGAAGAATTCCTGGTTTTGCTCAGATACACTGATATTGTGATCGGACTACCCTCCTCATTGTGGTATAGTGATCGCTTTACTATAAATGTGCTGTGTGCTGCTAGTGGGTCGCAATTTGGTTCTCCACTGGGTAAATGTGTCATGCTTGCTGGAAGCTGCATCCAGCACTACCAGACTCAAGATCCAAACTGTTCCACTCGGCCTGTGCCTTGCCACTTGACCCAGCCAGCTACTTCAGGCACAGAAACCATCATCAACGAGAGACTCGCCCGGGGATCATCCCCCTACTCCATAATCTCGAACAGGAACAACACCTCGGTGATTTGTGTTGGCCCTGCTTCTCCTGGCAAACCAGTCATCAACCTGCAGTCTCCATTTTGTCCAGCCTGTGTCTCGTATTGCGTAGTGTGAGTAACAATCAGGGTAGCTCCCTGCAACAACAGCTAAATCTCAAGTGTTGTCATCTGATTGCATTGTTGTTTTTCCTTTCATGAACTGAGCCTTCAGGTTCTGGATTACACATTGTGTGGTGGTTGTGCATGCCTTTTCTTTTCATCACAGGGCCCCAACCAACTGCGACACCAGCCTACCCTGGGCAGAGTTCCAGGCTAGCTCACCTTACTTCCAACTGGGTACCCACAGCGTGTGACTGTGCATGGACTAAAAGTGCATGCATAACTGCCTGACAGCATCAGTTTTCGAATCAATCAACCTGATTACACCCCTCCCTTGTTCAATTCCCCTGAATAAATCAGATCTAACTCTTTTTGCATTTAATCTTACTGTGGTTCCAGTTTGTACCAAAAGCACTGTATTGTTGTTATTTGCTGTGCCTAACCTTGTTTTTCAGGGGGTCTCCAGGGTCGAACTGGTGGAATCAGCCCTGGTGGGTAAGTGCAAACAGTGTGGGGAATTGTATTTTGAATAAGGGTTACTGTGAAAGTGTTTGTTGCATATTGTCTAGGCCACTAGACTAGATTGGAAAGGGGGTGGGGTTACAGTGTCCTGGAGGGCTGTATCCAGGTTAGCCTTGTTACTAACCACCCTGTCCTCCGGGTGGAGGCACCCGTTTCAGTACCTAGACCCCTTGTTCTGCAACTAGCCATGCAGGCTGGGGTAGTAGCCCTTGGGAATAGCACCACCTAGGGGTTACATATATGTAACCTAAACACTTTTGCTGTCACTGCCACAATTAAGTGCCCACAGACAGCAGGCAGGCTTTTATCTGAGTCCCAATATCTTAAAGCTGGTGCAACCAGAAAACATTTAATTTATTTTTCCCTTTTTACATTAGACCCTTCAGTGTCTTTTAATCATGTTGCCCAAATTACATATTTATTTACAACCTTTGCCTGTCCTAGCACCAATATTTTATAATCCCCTTTTGTGCTAAGGCAGGCTGCTCATTAATATTTATTTGGGCCCCCAGGGCTCTCATTAATATGCATGAGTCCCTTAGGAAGTGCTTCGTGACAGTCTTTATTTAAAATGTAAGGAGGGCTCTCTTGGCCCTGGCCGAGGTCACTGGTCCTCACACTGCCCAAAGCAGGGATCAAGAGCAGTAAACTATCTCCTGCTAGACTGCAAACCGAGCAGTTGGGTGATCAGACACCACTTTCGCATGCACAAGTTCACCGGCCGGCTGTGAAGATTAAGGGAAATCAGATGGCAGCTCTGCAGCACTGCAAACACCCCAAAGAGGGTGAAAGAAGGAAAAGGGCTCCTCGAGGACTTTATGGGGGGATAAAGGCACCTGGACTGTGGTGGTGGTGAAAGTTGGGGGCACAAATGGGGACCTGCAGGCATCGGGAGGTGCTCTATTAATGGGAGCAGAGGAGTAAGGTAGGCTATAAGGTAAGACCCCAATTTGGGGGGGGGGGGGAGTTTACATGACACCTGTCATGTTCTTGAGATGGTGTGAAGGTCTGGTGTCAAAATATTGACAATTATCAAAGTTATTTGCAAATGTTAAAAAAATGTCAATATAACTTCATAACTTTTTTCTTTTGTTTGTTTATTTTTTATTTTGACCCCAAATTTTCAACATGGTCTTCTTAGCACCATAACTCATGAACCAGCTGGATGAAAATGTTCAAATCCCAGTCAAAATGTAATTTCACGCCACCAGTGCAAAAACACATTTTGTTAGGCATGGTCGAAAGTTGCAAATTTCACTTTTACGAAACTTCTGCAAAATTTTGGCAATTTCGCAGATATTTTCTGGGCTTCCACCATTGGCAATATAGGGATCTTCCATGGATTTTCACCCTGTTCCATAGACTTTTTTGTGAACTGCAGAATAATGCAAATAAACTGTGGAATTTATTCCATCCATGTTTAATGTGTTATTTCACATCCTAAATTGTAACACCGGCCCCCTGGGTCCCCTGGGCCCCCTGTCCAATAACTCACCTCCTGTCTAGTGGTCCCCACCCACACACACTGATTGAGGGTGCCATGTAAAAAACCTTGATCCCTGGTGTTTAGTGGCCCTCTGCATCCACCGATTGCAGGTCCCAGTTAAAACAAAAACCTCGATAGCGGGTCCCAGTTAAAAAAAAAAAAATCGATCCCTCCCTGGTGTCTAGTGGTCCTCTCCCCCTTCCACAGAGTGTGGATCCCATGTAAACAAACCTGATCCCTGGTGTCTAGAGCCACCCCCACCACCTGCCAATCACAGGTAACAGGAAACTGCTCATGGGTCGTGGCCTACTGAACTGTTATTGAATGAATGCGTGCCTGTAAGCATGTGCTCATTCATTGACAGTTCAGTGGGTCTCTGACTGTGGAGAAGAGAGGAGTGCTGCTCCAGTGGACTGCTCTGGGTGAGGATGAGGGGGGAGTGAGGTGGTGGCAGACTAAATGACTAAATATCAGGGTGGGAGGTCCACTAGATTCCAGGGAATTAGGATTACTTTTTTTTTTTTTTACAGCAGATCAGAGATGGGGGTCCACTAGACACCAAGGAATACTGGAACTAGAGTGGAAATGGAGTCGGTGTGTTGGACTGATGGCTGTTTTTTTTTTTATCAAGGGGATCCTGAATGGGGAGTGGGGTCCACTAGATACCAGGGAATTATAGCTTTTTGGGTGCCACAATTGGTTGGTGGAGGGGGACCACTAGACACCAAGGAGGGATCAGAAGTGTTTTTTTTTTTTGTTCTTTTTACTGGGACCCTCGATCACTGGGAGGGGGAATTAGTGAATTAAACTGAGGTGAAAAAAAGCCTCAGAACTGACCACTGGCAGTGATCAGTTCTGCAAATTGTTTTGCCACAGTTTAATACACTAACCTACAGCTGGTAAATTTATTCCACTGTTTTAAGGCAGAATTTCCACGAAAGTTGCAAAAATTATTTCTGAACTTTCGCGAAAGCGAAAGTCGCACTTTCACAGAAATTCCATCAGTGGAAATTGTTTTTTGCACACCATAAATTTTGTCCAGGATTTGAAAAATGGCACCTGTTATGTTCATAAGGTGGTGTGAAAAAATTGCTATGTTGAAAATGTGGGGTAAAAACATTGAAAATTACCCAAATTATGAGTGAGCACTGAAAAATGTCAAAGTATCAACATAATGTCATCATTTTTAAAAATGTTCCCCAATTTTCCAGCATAGCCTTCTTATGACCTCATGAGCCTGGTAGGGCAAAATGTTCAAATTCCTCCTAAAGGTGATTTCACAAAGCAAATGCAAAATCACCTTTTGGGCCAGATTTGAAAAACTTCACCTACCTTGTTCATGAAGTGGTCCCAAAAAGGCCATGTTGAAACTTAAGGGAAAAAATATTGAAAAATGACCAAGTTATGAGCAAAAGTTCAGAACACATTGAAATACAATAACCATACTTACCTTATAAAATGGGTAGGGAACTTCTTATATCCTGATTGGCCTAGAGGGTCCAGAATCCAGGTGCTTATGGGGCAACAGCCACCTGTCTGTGGATTCTCTGCTTGTGAAGCAGGACAGGTGACGAGATGGATGTAGAGTTTCTCCTGACCTTAAATAACCTTGTTAATGTGCTATTTTCCAAGTCTTTTTGGGTTTATCGGGCTGTTTCCTACAATGGTGCCTGCTGTGTATGTTCTCAGCTGAAGTAAGAAAAGCAATATATGAGCCTCATCAAGTGATGGAAGCTGGAAGTGATAGGGATCTACGTATCAGTGCCCAACAACCATGTGAATGCAGATTTTTCTCATAGCTGAGTGGCAGAATTGATGCCTCTGGCACTCAGGGGTCATAGTTCAAATCCTATCAAAAGTCTCTTACTGTATATTGCAATATGTAGTATACTGGTGAGTCCCCAACCCCCACCCCCATGAAATGGGCCTGTCATTTCTAATACAAATAAGCTCTTTAACAAACTGAAACATGGTGCGAGCACTTCGTTATGGGGAAAGTGATTTATGGTCTTTTTGATAATTGAAAGGCTTTGGCTGTAGTTCAATGGCTGCACAACCAGCCATTCCCCCCCTTCCTGAGCTACATAAGCAGTTCCTCCCAGCCTCCCTCTGAAGCATTTTTTCTTTGCAGCTGGAGGCTCTATCAGTCTGTCATCTCCTTTGCAGCCTGCTGCCCCCCCCCCCACGTGGGTCATGGCACTTTCCAATTGCTTCCTTGTTTTTCTATGGTGGGGGACTTGGGGTTTGTTGAAGAGCCATGGCCCCGTGTGGCCTAATTACCTCATGTTTGAATCGTGCCGCTGCCGCTAAAATCCTCTGAGTATTTATGTCACCTTTAATTGGCTTCCTTAATGGGACTGGTTGGCTTGCCCCAGCTAATCCTGTATTTGCTGCCCCACTGACCTACGTGCAGGTTCGATCATTGCTTATACTGCATTACAAACCTACATTTAGGCCCAATCATTGCTCAAATGCAGGTTTAGTTTGCTTTGTGCTTGCTATAAACATGTCTGACCTACATGAGGGTCTACAACACTCAATGCTTCATTCAGCCCTCCTACTCATTTTTGTTTTTCTGGGACGTGCCAACCATGACCATTAATTACCATGGTGCAGGACCTTCCTGCAGCTGATGGTCTCTCTTTGCAGTCATGAAGTCTGCATCTTGAGTGTGTGAAACTTGGGGTGGGGTCCTTCTCACCTGGCCCATAGTGGGAATGTTCTCTCTCCGAGTGGAGCTTTAGCTGTGCAGACATATCAGTGGCATCTCTTGATATAGAATTTAAGATTTCAGCTATGAAGGGTGGGGCTTCTAAGACCAAGGGGGCTGCTTTGGCGAGCCAAGTGGGTTCGGTGACACCTTCTAAGCTATTCTCCATACGACTGCCTCTGGTTCACCTGGTTTGTTTTTAGATCGGTAGGCCAAGTGAGTGCCTCAGCAGTCATTGCTGTCCTTGGAGGAGGCTTACTGCAGAGCAAACCAGCTTGCAACCCTCCATGGCGTTCCTGTTAGAGAGACAGAGGAGAGGAGAGCTTTGGAATATTTTTCCACCACCCATTTAATTGGGTTTCCAAATTACAGCAGCAGAGACATCACTAAACAAAATATCCCTAGCCTGGAGGGAAGGCAACCTAGGCCTTGGATTCCCAGATATTTCCTCCTCAAAGGGTTGTTTTCTCTCCTCTGTGCCTCAGGTTATAAAAGTTAGTTAGCCTTAGTCAGTATTCTCTAGTTTAATTAGGTAGGTTCCGCTGTTGTATGGAGGCAGATGGTGTCCCCACTTGCCATTCCCTCTCTCCTCAGGAGGCCCCCTCAGTCGCCAATGCAATCCATTGTACTCATGCTATTCTTCTAACCTGCGCATCTCATTTATGTTTTATCAAGCTGCCTGTTGCTGACATTCTGCTTCTCTGCCTCATGGCCACCGATCTATCATGTTCTTTTTGGTGCTGCTACAGTTTCTTAGGGGATTCTTCATAAGATACCTTTAGCTAAGGGAAACTTCCCACAGCACCTCTAGGGGCAGAACCCTCTTTGAAGGTTCCTGGCCTTTGGTACCCATACAGGGTGGTAATTCCTCCTGGAAAAAAGAGTGCGAATGGCTAAAGTAATGTAACACAGTTGCACAAGCATAACACTACTGGTTGCGTAGGCCATTGAACTGAAAGGCTATGCCTGTAGTTAAATGGCAGAGCAACCAGCTACTCCCCCTTCCTGAGCTATTTAAGCAGTTCCTCCCAGCCTCCCTCTGAAGCACTTTTTCTTTGCCCCTCCATCTTCCCCTCCTCTAGTGGCACTCCTCTCTCCTCAAGGGGATTCTTCCTAAGGTACCTTTAGCCAAGGGAAACTTCCCATGGCACCTCTTGTGGTGGAACCCTCTTTGAGGGTTCTGTGCCTTTGGTACTCCTACAGGGTGGTAATTCCTCCTGAAGTAGAGAGTGCGAACAGCCAAAGTAATGTAACACAGTTGCACAAGCATAACACTACTGGTTGTGTAGGCCATTGAAGTACAGTATAGCAGAGGCTTCTTGAGATAAAACAGGAGAACTTCAGATACAGCTGAACTGGCAGAGCTGTGGCTAACAGACTCACAAGTCTGAAATTCAGGAACTCCTCCTCTGAGCACTAAATTCTAAGCTAACAGGGTCTGGACTTCTTCTTACATACTAAATGTAGAAAGAGACGGGACAATCTAATAGGGGAAAAAAACAAGGCTTTAAGTAACTTTTTTCATGAGGAAATATCAAGTGGTGGGAATCAAATCAAAGCCTCTGGGAACTGAAGCCAGAAACTTGGAAGAAACAAGAATCTCTATTTTAGGAAATAAATGTTGATGTCTGGTGAAATTTCCGTGAACAGTGGCCAGCAAGGATATTGTCTTTGTATATGCAGTGTCAGAACCTACAGTGTAAGGAGTATGCACCTCCACCAACCATGAGGCCTTCTCCTGCAGCACACTTCTATATTTCTATGTTTATATTGTAAATACTAACCCACTCTCTATATATAGCTTTCTTTTCTCCTTAATTGAAATCAGACCTGTCCCATAGTCATAAAAAAACAATACCTTTCTTTCCTCTTTAACTGAAATCAGACCTGTCTCACTTTTCCAACTTGATTACACATAGAAACATAGAAGGTGATGGCAGATAAGGACCGTGTGGCTCACCTAGTCTGCCCCTTTTTCCTGCCTAATGCAATACCGCAAACTCTAGGCAATCTGTGGCTTATCCTCTCTTCCCTTTTGTGAAAGTACTGTTATATCTATCCCATGCATTTTTGAATTCCCTTGCCATTTTTGTCCCCACCACCTCTGCAGGGTGGCTGTTCCAAGCATCCACTACTCTTTCTGTGAAAAAGTACATCCTCATGTTGCCCCTGAGCCCACCACCCTCTAGCGTCATATCATGCCCCCTTGTTCTTGTACATTTTCTTTTTTCTGAAAGATGCTACCCTCCTGTATCTTGTTTGTACCCCTGAGGTACTTGAGGGTCTCCATCATACCTCCCCCCTCCTTCCAGGGAATACATAGTGAGGTCCTCTAGTCTTTTCTCATATGGCTTTTGGTGCAGCTTTGCACCATCTTTGTGGCCTTCTCTGGACTGCCTCTATTTTGTCTGTGTCCTTCCAGAGATGTGGCCTCCAAAACTGGACACAGTACTCCAGATAAGGTCTCACTACTGATCTGTACAGTGACATAACCACCTCCTTTTTATGACTGTGTGGGTGGAGCTCAGCAGACATTATGCCATCATAGTAGGTTTACTAGAGCACTGTGGAAGCATGTGACTGGACTGCTGTCTGGCATGTTTCTACTGTGCTCTGGCAAACACCGACTGGTGCTGTTTATGCAGGCCTTCCCCTCCGTGGACTGCATAAACACACCTCCTTTGCTGGGCCTTTACTTTTTCTTCCACAACTGTGGGAGGGATGGCTGCCATGCCCAAGATGATGGCATTGACTCAAACTGTGAATATGTGAGTATCATACATATGCAGTTCTGTCGGCTTTGCCATCTTGCAAACAGCAGACTCCAGTGCAGCAAAAGCTCCGAATATTCTTTTACTCTATCTCACCTCACTCTCGACGCTCTGAGCAATCGTATTGGCTCTGACCAGACTGTGTTTCTGCTGGTGATACCTCTCCCTATGCACCCTAGCATCCCACTGGCTCTTCCCACTGCCTTCCCACATTGTTTGGTTACCTTAAGGTCATCATATACAGTATGATAATCCCCAGGTCCCTTTTTTGAGTGGTGGCCGTCAGTATCTCTCCCTCATCTTGTACTTCTCCCTTGGATTTCTGTGCCTCAAATGCATGATATTGCAATTCTTTGCATTGAATCTTAGCTGCCACACTCTCAACCACTCCTCAAGCATAAAGGTCCTTTCTCATTTTTTCCACCCCTCTGGAATGTTGACCCTGTTGCAGATCTCAGTGTCATCTGCAAAGAGGCATGCCTTCCCCATCCAGCCCCTCTGCAATGTCACTTATGAAGACATTAAAGAGGACTGGCCCCAGCATGGATCCCTGTGGCACCCTGCTGGTCACCCCCTCTCCTCGTCACTGAATGCCATTTACCACCACCCTCTGTGTCCTGTCACTCAACTAGTTTCTGACCCAGTTTACCACCTTGGGGCCCACTCACAAGCTGCCCAACATATTTACCAACCTCCTATGTACACTACCTCATATATAAATTTCACGATACATGTGGAAGGCATAATTTTGTTGAGTATGGCTGGCTGGAACAATTCTTTAATCCCTTACTTCTTTGTTTTCATCTTTTCTTTTTGTTTTGCTCCTGCTCCTTGTTATAGATCTGACCTATGAATCACATATGCTGTACCTGTTCCAGCAGACATCTGTGTAATGCAATCATCTATGTTGTTTACACTTGGTTTATATCCAATTTTGTTGTGCGTCTGCAAATGTAATAAATGAATTGTTGTAATGAATGCAGTTAGAAAGTATTTTATGTTATATATTGTTGCTGTTTCTTTTTCTGATTTGACGGACAATAGAACTATGCCCTAGACACCTTTTTCAAATAACTTATGGGGGCAGAGGGACTTTCCTGTTTTACAGCATGCATTAATCTTCTCTAATGTTTTCATTGTATTTGGATGTGTGCTATTGTATTTCTCTGCTGATATTGGCAGCCCTCTGAAACACATCTAGGCCCTCTCTGCATTCTTAAATGGATTTAATCTGCCTGCATCCCATTCCGTCCTTATTAAGAAATTCATACCATTTCCATTATTTACATTTGTGCTATCAACTCGCACTCAGTTGCATAATGATCTGCTGTATATATTCAGTGGTGCCTTGAAAGTGGATATTACATTTACATGTTCCAAATGTTACTGTTTCCCCTAGGATTGCAGTACTCTTCCAACTTCATAATGAGAACCTTTATTTGGATATTTTTCCTGGTTCGTGAGGGAGAAGGCATTGAAAAGTAACAGAGTGACTTACGTCTGAGAGACAGTAGGTCCTGCACATTGCTGCCACACACAGTCATAAGCAGGGATGAAGAAATACAAACCTTTTTTTCTTTATACTCTTTATTTATGCACCCTTTATGCACCCCTCTACACCACCATTTTTACCTCCCTCTGGGTGCCCCTAGCTGCCTCTGCTTCGCCGATATCTGACGCCTACAACCGCCACACCCCCATCCTATCTCAGTTATCCCCCCCCCGGCAAAGAAGAGGGAAGATACCCCTGTAACTCACTTTGCTGCATCAGACAGGTCAGTCAGGGACTGCAGGTCTGGTCTGGTCCACCTATATTTGTCAAGTGGTGGGGTGTTTTTCCTTCATTTGCACCCTAGTCCCCACAGATGCAAGAAGACAAGGGATGTACTAAGTGTATGTGCACGCAAGTGTGCTGCTACACTGAAACTTTGCCCTGCATCTGTTCCCCCCACAGTTCCCTCAGCTGCATTGCCAATTGTGGTCACCCAGATGGCAGTATTACAGTGAGGATGGCAGCCCATCCTCTCCCCCCCTCTACCCGCTGGCCCTCAGTGACCCAAGCTCATTCGTGAACTCAGGTCATCAGCATTGTGAGTGGTAGCATTACCACTGCACTGACAGGCCAGCAATAAATACAATATCAATGAGTCCTTAATATGTAGGTGGCATCATGCTAAAAAAAAATTGTAATCAAAACCACAAGAAATGTCCTTAGCATGCTGCGCTAAACTAGGGCCCAACCATTCTTGCAGTACTCTGTTTTGTCTTTGAATATGTATTTAATATGTAGCATGTTTATATGACTTACACATTATGCTTTATGTTATAAGTTTTAAACAGTTTAATCTTTAAAATGCCTGGGCATTTGGAAGTGGCACTCTAGAAGTAAAAGTGCCTTGCCTAAAATCATCATACTGTCAGTGCAGTGTCCATAACAGGCAGGGTGCACTGTAATCACTTCCACAGTCTTTAGTAGCCCTGTACCTTGCATTCCTTTGCAGAGTGTAACAGAGCAATTCAAGTCTGCATGTGAGAAAGGTGGGACATGGGGATGCAGCACCCTTTTGCCACACTGACATAAATATATTTAGATAACCCGTCAATATCGTGACTACAGAACGGCGACCCGTAACAACCGCAAGGGAATCATGACACTGACAGCTTTGTGTAACCAATGGTCCCCCCCCAACGCCAAGTGCTGTCCCCCCAACCTCAGAGCTGAAAGCTTAGAAACCAAACTGGTCGTGTTGCGGGTTTGGTATCCTTGTCATGGGTCACCATTCCAGAGTCACAATTATGACATGGAACCTGTATTTATGTGTTTAAGAAGGTTAGCATGACATTCATAATGTGTCCATTTTAGCTTTCCTACGTAAGTATGGCATTATCATATAATAATAACTAGGTCTTCCTTTTTGTCATTGGAAAACCATGGCATTATTTGCCATAATAAAGGCTTGTTTATTATGGCAAACATGAGCATGGTTTCCATTGCTCTGTGCATGCACCCAATGCATCTCTTCCTCCTGGACCGCTAGCCAAGTCTTTTTATGGGAGACGGAGCTGCCACTAGGACTACTCAGCACCAGCGGTTAGTCACTACTACAAACAAAAAAAAACACATTTTAACATAAAAAGCATCTCCAGGCAGAAATGAAGTGGCTAAATGAATTTAAAAATAAATAAATAAATAAATAAAACAACTGCGAACTGCACACTCAAACCTTGGTGGACTGCAGCCGCTCAGGAACATCTTTTTTTATTTTATGTATTTTATGTAATTGCTGTGGCCAAAAAGGAAGACCCAGTAATTATATAAAATAAAATATGGGGTGGTGTGTGTGTGTGTAAACTCGAATACACAACCTCGGGTTAGATGTGCACAAACCCCTTGAGCTTCGCTGTCAGAGTTTATGTAGCATCTGACACCTAGGGTGTGTGTAAACGTCTCATTACACGCACCACCCCATACTTTATTCTATATTTACAGTATATTGAAACCCACTGTCCACATGGGTTTCATGTCAGAGTACTGCATCCTCCATCAGAGCTCTATTACCAGTTTTAACCCATCCCCTTAGTGTGTCCTAACTGGAATTTACAGGACTTTAGTGCAGTATTTCATATGGTTCACATTTTTTGTACACTGTCAACACATGCTCTTCCCAAACATTAACTAACAATGTGCAAACAGACAGCATGGCCACCAGGATTCCAATAAACCATTGTTTCCATTGTGTCAATCTGATCGTCACTGTCTTGTGTATAATATGGAGAATAAAGTATGGGGTGGTGTGTGTAACAGGAAGTTTACACACACCCGAGGGGTTAGATACCCGTAAACCCCAAGAGCAAAGCTTGAGGGGATTTATGTTAGCGTCTAACCCCAGGGGTGTGTGTAAACTTCAAGTTTAAACACACAACCCCATATTTTATTTCATATAATTGCTGGGTTTGTCTTTTTCACCACAGCAATAATATAAAATGAATGTAAGTTCTGGAGTGCTCCGCAGTTCCGTTTTCTATTTATTTTAAACGTTTTTTGGTCGGCAGTGAGAAGATAAGTTTTCCCCCATTGTGGTGCATTTTCTCTTTTAAAATGTACTTACCACAGAGTCCGAATGGCAGTTGGGTCTCTGCAGAACAAACAAAACATGCGGCCGTGGTCTGAGAAGAAGAGCTGCAGTGGGGCGTGCGCAGAGAGAGGGAACCTGTGCATGTGTTTGCCATTTTAAATGCTCCTTTATAACAGCAAATTACACCATGGTTTCCCTATGGGAAAAAGGCAAGGCCAGTTACTATAGTACTTCTACTCCTGTTGATATTAATTGTAATTAACCTGTCACTGTATCCTTGACTGGGTCAGTATGTCTATATTGACTGTTAATTGTGAACTGACATGTATATATTTTGTTATGTTTATAGATGTATGTAATTAATTCTGGGTTGCCCCTGAAAAAGGGACTGTTTCAGTCTCAGTGGGCCTACCCGGTCACCAAAATTTAAATAAATAAATAAAATATATCCATAGCTCTACCTTTTATTTACTGGTTCACCCATAACGATGCACAGCCAATATAGGCAAAATCATTTTGGGCGCCGGAATTATGTCAACCAGAATTATTGCAGGTGGCATTCTGGCACCCTTAAATGACAGCGTCACAGGACCGTCCTGACTAAAACTTAATGTTTTCACCCCCCAAAATAAATATAACAATCTCAAGGGGGAGATGCCATGAATGGAGCACAAAGTTGTGGAATGCCAAATGGGGCGTGAGTGTGGGACAATCTTAAATCCAGCTTGCCCCTATCTCTCACACCCTTGTTGCGGCACCCACATTACAGTGCCTTAATGATGGCACCCTAACAATGGGATACCTTATTTGCATGTGCTCAAGTCTTGTCTCTGTGCTGATGTGCAAACTGTTTTGTGCAATGCAAATGTCAGCATCCAGTATAAGAACTGTCAAGCAAACTACCTTCCAAGTGCTCAAACTACCTACCAAGTGCCAACATCCCAATCTGCAAGGAAAATCTTTTGAATATCCTGCCCATGGTGTTATACCATATCTATGTGTTAGAAAAACAGTTACTCCTGACACCATGTAAGGATTTTATATGGGGTGCTAAATAGTAGTCACATTTGTTTCTCTTCTAACACATGCTCACTAAATACAGGACTGCATTAGCTAGTCAGATGCACAGCCTACATGCTGCTGTCCATCAGGTGGTATTAACATCATATTGGTTGGTTCTCTAATCACCGAACATAAAGAGGAAAGAGAAAGGCAACCTTTTAAACTTATCTAGTAAATGTATGTAGGACATGGGTTCTCCAGGATAGCCTCATTTAGGTGATAAACCTAGTTTACAAGTGGACCCATTATCAACACAGAACTTTATGCTTTTAAATTATGACATGGGCATACTGTACATTGCAGCCTGCTTTCTCACAAATCAGGTGCTTTAAAGAATCAGGGACAGAAATCAGGGACACATCTTAAATATTTATCAATGCTGAATGTTTGCTTGCTTCTATTTGCTGTGTAGCTGCTGTGTAGTTGGTGGATATAGACAGCACAGAGGATACAATTAACAGATTTATAAAACAAGTTATAATACTGCAATTGTCAGGCTTGAGAAATGAAGAGGTTCACGCATAACATTGTTTTCTTAAATTGTGTCCTTGAATTTCCAGAATAATGCTTTAGCGCTGTAACTGCATACAGCAAATCAGGGTTAGATTGGGTAGAAAGGGGCCCACCTGGGAATGGGGTCATGGGGGCTGTGGTGCCAACAGCTGTATGCCCATGAGGGCCCCAGTGCTGACAGCAGTATGCACTAGGATAAAAACTGTAGCAATGAGAAAAGATTGTGTCTCAGGCATGTTACATTTCAATTGCTAAGAGGCAGGCATTCTCAGGGGAAAAGGGGAAGGAGCAACCCCAGATGAAGTAGTGTGATGCTGCCTCCACACTGGGGGTTCCACATTGCCAACTAAGGTGCCCACTGCCCTGCGCACTGTGACTCTGTTAGGAGAATTGCTGCCTTTCCTGACAGCCCTGCATTTGAGGGCAAGCCAAGTAGAATCAGGCAGTCTAGGTACATCACAGAGAAAGTGATTAATGGGGCTAGGTGTGAAGGGTCTGGCTGATGTGATGGCAACATATGACTTTCATTTCATTTTAATTTTTTATAAAGGAAAGGCACGTGAGCATAGCTGCCCATTTTCACAAGTGTCCAGTGACAACACAGAGTAAATTGCAAGGCCAAGGGTTAGACAAACACTCCTTCATACGTTATATAGACATGCTGATCTGTTCAAAAGGTATTGTTGTAGCTTGTTGTGAAACAATCCCGGGAACAGACACTGAACCAAAGAATTAGGGAGCTGTTGAACAGCCTTACACTCCTGAGGAGAGGGAGTGCTGTCCTTGAGAAGTGTGGCAGAATGGGACTGTGAAGGAGCGATCGGAGGTAAATCTAGTGGCTCATGTCTTGGTGGGCCTCTGGAAAATGGAGACAATGCATTAAGTAGGTGACCCCAAAGGATTTTGTAGAAATAAAGTTGGAATTTTACTGTTTAATCTGTCCTCAAGCAATAACCAATTTGTTGCCTTGTAGAGGTCGCAGCGATGGGTACTTCTGGGGAGGCCAGAGACAAATCTAATAATGTTATGATGGGCTGCCTTTAACATACTGAGAATTTCATTTCATTTTTTTTTTTTCATTTTTATTGAAAGGTTAAACCACTGAGAAAATACTCATTTAAAATGGTGATCCAGGGCAAAACACATATTTTACAACAAAATACAAAATCACACACGCCCACACAATGCAAAGCATCATGGGCTGCATATGCAAATCACCACAGAATGTTATGCTGGTTCAACTTTAAGCAAAATTGCATGGTGCCGAAAGGCCTTTCACACAGTTTGCAAAGGGTGCTAACTGATGACATAGACACATGTTTCGTCCTACCAGGACTCATCAGTATGCCTCGTCTGTTTGACACCCCAGTGGAATTAACCAGCTACCCTAAGACAGTGTGTCTTGGTTAAAAACTGTTTAAAAGACAAAGAACCTCTGTGCGCAAGCACTTGAGGCAAGGGTTACCCCAAAGGACATTTGGCTGGGAAGCCAAGTTTCAAGAAAATACAAAATCACACATGCCCACACAATGCAAAGCATCATGAGCAGCCCATGAGGTTCTTTGTCTTTTAAACAGTTTTTTATACCCTTTGCAAACTGTGTGAGAGGCCTTTCTGCACCATGCAATTTTGCTTAAAGTTGAACCAGCATAACGTTCTGTGGTGATTTGCATATGCAGCCCATGATGCTTTGCATTGTGTGGCCATGTGACATTTTGTATTTTCTTGAAACTTGGCTTCCCAGCCAAATGCCCTTTGGGGTAACCCTTGCCTCAGTGTTTGTGCACAGAGGTTATTTGTCTTTTAAACAGTTTTTTATGTACAACAATATGTACACTCCATACATCAATACAAAAATACAAAGAAATTTCAAACACCTACAGTAAGTTACATCAGTCCTATTCACACTAAACAACACTAACAAAATAAAGTGCAGCAACTCTTTGTTTGATGTTTTGGGAGGGAGAGGAGGAATAGACCATAGATCTATAGCCAATTAGTGGCAGCAAGAAGCTGTTTGGTACCAGTGTCCTCATTTGAGGTATGAGGAATTGATTCACTTGAAAAAGCATCCCAAGCCTTTGGTGTACTTTTTCAATCAATTGACTGATGAGATATTCATAGGACAGGTGGCAATCTAGATAAATACTAAGATATTTAAATTCCGTGTCTCTTTCATTAAGGTTGCCATCATTATCTCTGAGCGTAAAGTCAAAGTCAGAGGCCTTTCTAACACCCAAGAATACCATGGACTTATTTTTTTGGTATTAAGGATGAGTCCACAAGTGGAGAACCAGAAGTGCAGCTTGCTGAAATTAAACAGGAGTTTGTTTAACAGGGCCAAGGGACTCTGATCTTTACAGACTAGAGCTGCTTCATCAGCATAGAGGATTAGCTCAGTGTGACTGCATATTTCAGGGAGGGAATTAATGACACGAGTAAAAAGTAATGGGTCTAAGATGGAACACTGTGGAACCCTGTATTTAATGGAACATAAATCCAAGTATAGTCCCCCAATAATTGTTTTATGGAACCTTTCACTTAAATAGTTACTAAACCAATTCAGTAGGTTATCTGAATATTTTAGGTGGGGCAGAGTTTAAGGAGTACGTGGTGGTCAACTAGATTGAAGGCCTTGGTAAGCTCCACAAACACCGAGCCAGTGTGGACACCTTCATCTTTGGCCTTGTTGATAAAGTTTGGTGTCTTTTTTGTGGCCAGCCCTGAAGCCATGCTGCAACTCCATGAGTAACCTATAACTGTTCTGAAGTTCCATGGTTTCATCTACTGTAGAACAATCTTTTCAATAATTTTAGAGATGGGTAATAAACAGAGAAATTGGTCTAAAGTTGCAAACATAATTTTTAGACCCAGATTTGTGCAGGGATTTTATGGTGGCACTTTTCCATTTACTGGGGAAAACACCTGTACATAGCAAGTGGTTGAAAATGTTAGGGGGAGTGCAATGTGTTCACATACCAGTTAGTCTACGACATCAGAGACAAGACTGGATGTGGTATCATTATTTTTTATGTAGTCAATCACCTGTTTGGATGAGTGATAACAAAAGTAAAATTTGGGGCAGTTAATGGCTATGATTCAGAAAGGGATCAGGGGTCTCAATTGAACTGGGCTCACTGGATTGAGGAACTATAGACTTATATTTGTCAAGGTCACGAAAGTAAGAATTAAATAGGTTGGCAACCTCTCTAGGTCCGCTGATGTGTCTTTCATCCCTGGAGAGCGTAATTTGCTCTTCTTTTTGCCCCTGCCAAGCTACTCATTTATGGTTTTCCAGGTGAGTTTAGAACTGCCCCAACCACTTAATTGTTTGTCTCTTAGGAATTTAACCTTGGCTGCATGGATTGCCATTTTACATCTATTATAAAGAGTCTTATATTGCTGCAAGTGATTTGGAAGCTTACATTTTCTATATGTAGTCCACGCCCTGTCCCTCTTACTTATAAGGTTTAAAAATCAGTTGTGACCCATTCATTTATTTGGTCCTTGACTCTGAGCTTTTTTAAAGAGATAAGAGTCACCGATGCTAAGGAAGGTCCTACTAAAAGTGTGCAAAGCATCATCAATACTTTCAATGTTACAAGTGAAGGACCAGACTGTGGTGGAGACGGCTTCAGCAAAATCCTCTGTATTCAATTTTTTTTAATTGTCTGGAGAAAATGTACTTCAGTTCTCTTTTAATACCTTTCGCTGACCAATTATAGTAAACAGCACTGGGGTCAAGTCTGGTAGAACACAGGATTCTATGGCATGGTTGGGGTTAGAGACAATAATCCAATCAAGGAAAGATTCAGAGCCAGAGTTATGGTTTGTACGGGTGGTAGCTGAAACAATCTGATGCAGGCTGAGCTCAGTGATAACCTCTCTGGCTTTGTCAGCCTGGCTTGTAAGCCAGTTTAAGTTGGAATCCCCCAGGATGATTGATTCCCAACTCTAAGGAAGGGAGTTTTTTAAAGCAAAGAGAGTTTCTAACTCACCAGAAAAAGTGCCAGGGGATAGGTGACACTCAGTGTGAGAGTTTTGCTGTTACTAAGAACAAGATTTATAGAGTGTGATTCTAGGGTGGGAGTTTCAACTTGGTTACCTACAGTAGTTCCATAAATGTGAGGTGTTCAGAGATGAAGAATAATCACCCACACCCCATCTTATCAATTCTGTCCCTTCTGACAACTGAGTATCCATCAATATTAATTTCAGAGGATAGAATCTTATTGGGAAGCCAAGTCTCAGTTAAAGCTATAATATCAAGTCTGTTGTCCGAGACCCATGATTCAAAATTGAATTTTTTTTGCCATTAAATTCTACGTATTTAAGTGAACAATTCTAATAACATTGCCATCCTGTGTAGGGAGGCTATGACCATCTGAGTTTGGAGACAGGGGGCCAGGGTTGGGGTGAACAGAGCCAGAGTAGCAGAAGAAGCAAGAGAAAGCATTTGTTTCTACAGGTGATATGATTCAGTTTTTTTAAGAATAGTGAAGGAAGTGTGGATTGTCAAGTCAAGTCAAATTTTATTTGTAGTGCGCTTTTCTAAAACCAAAGCGCATATGCAATACAATGCCAAATCAAGCATACATAATGTAATATAAAATCAAATATACAATCCCAAAAAAAAAAATATATATATATATATATATATATATATATATATATATATATAAAGATAAAAAGGCAGCAGCAGTAAAACTAAATCTAGTCCCCAAAATCTAGGTTAAATAAATATGTTTTTAATTAGGACTTAAAGGTCTCAGTGGACAGGCACTCTCTAATCCGACGAGGTAGAAAGTTCCACAGGGTTGAGGCTACGAAAGAAAAGGCCCTAGCACCTGATATTTGAAGACGGACCCTGGAAACCTCTAGCAGTCCCTCTTCAGCAGATCGAAGTGGGCGGGAGGAGGTATAATGCTGAAGAAGGTCCTGCAAGTAACCTGGTCCCTGTCTGTGTTGGGTCTTAAATATAAGCAATGTGACCTTGAAGGTGATCCGCCATCACACCGGCAGCCAGTGCAGTTCACACAGCACAGGAATGATATGGCTAGTTCTTGACAGCTGTGTCAACAACCTGGCTGCAGCATTCTGCACCAGCTGCAAGCGACAGAGATCCACCCCCAGTAACCCTAGGTATAGAGCATTGTAGTAATCAAGACAAGAGGACACAAAGTCGTGGACCAACACAGGAAGGTCCTGGGGTGGAACAAGGTGCTTTATCCAGGCAATGTTCCTCAGATGATAAAATGAGGACTTGACAACCTCTGACACTTGCGCTTTTAGTGTCAGTTTGTTATCAAGCACAATGCCCAGATTTCACACCTGTTCGGAAGATCTCAACTGGTTGCCCCCAAGCACAAGGCCAGATGGTTACCCATTAGTCAACTTCTCTACCTTCTGACCTGGGTCCGCTACCAACACCTCAGTCTTATCCGGATTTAGTCTTAGCCAGTCAGCACTCATCCAGTCCTGAATCTCAGCGAGGCAGTTGTCAAAAACCAAGATTGCTGACCTGTCGGCGCAGAGGTGGTAGTTCCGCTTGCGACACCGGTGACCTGGGTTCAGGAATGGACCTGGGTCACTGGAGGTCCAGCCAGGGGAAGATGGATGGAGCATCCTCAGGACAACTGTCCTTCTCTGGGGAAGGGGGGAAGAATGTCCGGTGCACACAAGACTCCTGGCGGTGGCCGGGGGCTCCTACGCACCCGGCGTCAGGACGTCCAGGGGGGCTGGGTGGACATGGGACGTCATTGCACATCCTTGCCCATGAGGAAATAACGTCCTTTGGAGGACAAGAAAAATTCCAGCCAGCACCTCTGTGAAGCGCTCCTCGCCACCTCCGATGTGCTCTCAGGCTGGCTCCCCTGGCCAGAACCGACGTTCGTGACACTGGTAAGTGCCACAACCCTGCCCTGGGGGTAAGCCAGGGACAAGGGACAGTATGGCTCATCTAGTGGGGGGTGGTGGGGGCCATGCTAGGCCTGAGTTTGGCGATAGTTGACAAAAAAAAAAGAGTTGCAATATTTTGTTTGGGTACAAAGGACATGTAGAGCTGAGTATCATCTGCTTAGCAGTGAAAATTCAGCCCATACTGCCTTAGAATGTCTCCTAATGGCAACATATACACCGTGAACAACATGAGGGACAGCACGGGACCCTGTGGCACCCCACAGTGCAGGGCAAAGGGGGCCGAGGAGAAAACTCCTGACACCACCCTCTGGATCCTGCCTGTGAGGAAAGAATGAAACCATCTGAGGACTGTCCCTGACAGTCTGCAGAAAAACTGCAAGTGTTCCAGCAATACCCTATGATCCACAGGGTCAAATGCTGCTGCGAGATCAAGGAGGACCAAGGTTGAATGATTCCTCCAATCCCGCGCTAACAGGAGATCATTATTTACCCGAACAGATGCTGTCTCGGTACTATGCCTCTTCCTGTAACCGGACTGGAGAGGATCATAGATTTAGTGGGTGGTAAGAAAGTTTTTGAGCTGTAACGCGACTACCTTCTCAATAACCTTGCCCAAAGGGGGCAGGTAAAAGACAGGTCTGAAATTCACAAGACGGTCAGGGTTGCAGGAGGGTTTCTTTAAAAGGGGTGTCACCATGGCTTCCTCCAAGGGGTCCAGAAACACCCCTTGGTCCAGTGAGCACCAGACTATCTTTGCAAGGATCGGTCTGATGACATCCATACACCCCACTAGGAGGCAGGTTGGACCAGGATCCAAACTACAGTAAGTTGGTCACAGCTCTCGAACAATTTTCATGATGTCCATGATTGCTGGCTGGTCAAAATTTGTCCAGATAGACCGGATGTCTTCATCCTCGCATCGACCACCGCCATACTCATTTGAACTAGTCAAGCAGATCTCTGACCTGATGGAGGACACGTTATGTGCAATGAATTGAGCGAACTCCTCACACTTAATTTGTGAAAAAGCACTACAACCCTGAAGACAGGCTGGATTCCACAGCCTGTCCACATTACGGAAGAGCTGGGCCAGTTGATTCCCTGCTGCAGCAATCTTCCTGGATAGGAACTCTGCCTTCCTGTGGGAGATTTCTGATTGATAGTATGAATAATGGGCTATCAACCTAAGTCTGTCCTCCTCCAGGCCAGATATCCGCCAATAACATTCCAACCTTCGCCCAGTTCTCCTCAACTCCCTCAAGGTCCCATGAAACCAAGGGCACTGAGGGCAGAGAGGGAGAGTTCGAACTCAGACAAGTTTCTATGATACTCTCAGTGGAGGGAGTAACAACTTTGTTGATAGCAGATGAAGTTGAGAAATCCATTCAAGAGGAGAAAAAAATCTTTCTTCTGCTCTACAGAGGTTGGGTGCCTTACTGATTGTGCCAGGGAGTACAAGCATTCTCAATGGTACCTGCATCACTGTTCCTGCTTCATGAAGGGTTGCAAGTTCCCATGGAGCGTGGTCCCCTACTGAAGCCCTGGATAATAAAAGCCCCAGAATTAGTAGTAAACTAAACATGTGAGTTTAAGTGTGAAGACTGTGGGATGGTGACAGTTGGCTAGTAAAATTGATGATGTAAAAGCAGTGCAAGTAGCTGCTACATATCAAATATATGTTGTAATATATCGGGGGTCATTTATTTTCATAGATAATCAGTGACATCAAAAACACATGATACCATTGCTCTGACATCAGAAAGTCATAATGCTATCATTCTGATATCTGATCAATGGTATGACATCAAAATATGGGATGTCTGGAGTGTTCCATATATTACAAACAATAACAGATAGGAAATCAGTAGCAGTTTGGCTTTTAATTGCATCTTGGGATTCTGGTAACATCATAAACCACTCAAGTTTCGCTCTCTTGGTGTATGATGGCGCCAGAATCCCTCGATGGAATTACAGTCTTGTTGTAGATTATTTCACTAGAATCCCTCAGTGGAATTATAGTCTGGTTATAGATTATTTCACCAGAATCCCTCGATGGAATTACAGTCTTGTTACAGATTATTTCCTATCTATTATTTTGTTTGTAAATACTGTTAAGGTTACTATCATCACAGTGGAATACTGAACCAATCAGAGAACAACTTTCATAATGCTGATGGCATCTCAGTGCCTAGTGCAGCACTAAAGCCAGCTGTCAAAATCAAGAAAAACAGCAAAATCTTCAAAGTGCAGATTTATAGGCTATAATTTGTAAACTACTGTCGTATAAATTGAATATACAATAGGTAGACTTGAAATAGGCAATTTATCATCACTTGTAAGTGGGTAGGACTTTCATAACTCCCTTTGACTCTGCTACCCATGAGTTATGGTCCTGCCCCCTCACACTTGAAGATAAGCTGAATATTTTGAGTAAGCCCATTGCATATCCCCTATACATTTAATTTAAATATAATTTACTTCCTATTTCACCTTGAAGCTTCCTCTCATTTGGGTTAGCTATGAAATCTCAAAACTCGGTCTTCTGAACCCCTTAAACCCAAGTCCAGGAGATTGAATTTTGGGAGACCGAATGGGTCTTAACTGTAATGCAGGCGGCTTTGCCCCCCACACCTCCCATAACTTATATAACCAACACCGAGGGAGAGTGGACTCCAGAGTAAAAATAAATGTTATGGGGGTGGAATGGTGGGGAGCAAAAGATGCCACAACTGGGAACAGAACCCGGTGCCACGAGATCATGCCAGCTGAGCTGCTATTAACCCAACCCTCCACACCATGGGAGCAGCACAGCCAGCCCCTGCATTCACGTTGCTGTTGTGATGCCTGACGGGGAAGGGCAGCAGTTTGTCACATCCGCTACCTTACCTCTGTTGGCATTGCATTTCCTCTTGTCAGGCTGGTATGTGTCGGGATACTGAATGCAGTTCCGTGAATGTTGGGCTTCCGAGTTTCAATATCCTTAATGGATACCCTCTCATTCCCTTATTCCAAAACTGCTGGCTCAGATCAGCCTCTATTTGGATCAATGTAAACCAAGAAAAGTACTAAAAAACATAATTTGTCATATAAATATTAAAAATGTAAAATGTGAACATCTGCAGTGACCGTGTGATGATTTCTCTTTCTACTTTGTTTCCCCCTTTCCCTTGTTTAATTTCCACATTTGGCATAATCTTTAGCTTTGGCTGGTCAGCCTTCTAACCTTGGCTTCATTTTTTCTTCAGTCTACCCAGCTTTCTTTCATTCTTTTTCTGCCCAATGGTTTTGCTTCTTTGCTGTGCTCTTCCTTTGTTATTTTTATACCCCCCCCAACAGCAGAGCTAACCCTACCCAGCTGACCACCTCACAGCCCTGTTACCAGCCACCTCTAGCACTTACTCCCATTTAATCCAGTGTTTTACTTTGCCAGCCCGGGGGGTGGGGGTCACTTTTGGATGCATGCCTCTCTCCCTTGACTGCTAGGAAGCTCTGCCATCTGCCTGCCCCATGAACCAAGGGCCATCATGCACCTATGAATGCTGTACCATTGACCACGATCATATCAGCCTGGCAACTTTATTTTTTTTATGTACACTTTTCCTCTTACCACTATGGTGGCAGGGCCGGTGCTGGCATCTGCATCACTAACCTTCTTTACATTCCTTACAGCACCAGCTGACACCATGAGTAAGAAGATACAGTAATGTTTGTAAACCACAAATGGCAAGACTGCAGAAACATCTAATGTAGGCCTGAATGCCCGGTGCTTAAGGAGCTAGTACACTTCATAGTTTCGTACCATCCAGGCAAAGAAGGACATGGAGCCAGGTCAACTACTGTCTCCTGGAATTGAAGGGAAATGGGGACTGGGAACTGGGATCCCACCCTTCTGAACACTTGGGTAGTACAGCAGAAATCTTTTAGAGATGGAATCCCAGCTATCAAGTTGTACATCCCCCACCCCCACTCACACATTGAACAGAAATCCACCATTTCCAACTTGGCTTCTCCACACAGGCAGTATGTCTCCCTGGCCTTAAAATGTAGTCTATAATTGCCTAGCCAGCAACAATACAACCACACCCAGCCACCTCTGCTTTCCCACTGTGCTGTACACTGTCTTTTCCTTCCAGTTGCTAAAGCCGACAATCAGTCACCTTCCCAGACTATACCTTAGAAAATAAGTAAGCTGCAACTGGCAGACGAATCCTTTTTGTATAAAAGGATGTTATCTGTTCAAGGTACCTGCCCCCTGATGAAGCCTTATGTGGCAAAGCGTCGGGGCATCTGGTATTAGCAGAGGTTACCTGCTTGTGTTGGTTGGTACTCCAGTTACTGGCTATTTGCAGTAATAAATGTTTACTTCATTTAAAACAAGTTTGTTTTTGCCATCCTCACTGGATCTACATAGCTCCTGTCTCTGATGTGTGAGTGCATTCTTTTTTGTCTCACATTGATACAGGCCACCGCCCTTTATCACACCATGCCTTCTTCCTGAGCGCAGCACCTTTAGTGTGCTTGCTTGTTCGCGCCCTCACCCCTACCTTCCTATTCCAAGCCTAGACTTCCCACCTGGCCCATAAACACAACCACTCAGTGCCCCGTACTTAGTTTGCTGTAAACTTTTAATACTGTTGGTCCAACACTGGGCAATGATCCAAGTCAGCCCATCACCTCCAGGCCTCAGTGCTGGCATTCTCGTCCCTGTAGTGCTATGTGCAGTGCACTACCTGTATAAGAATGTTCAGTATCCGAGATGATAGGAGTATCAGGATCATCATACAGTGTTGGACCTATTAAAAATCTAAACAGGGTGACTGACTAGTGGGTGGTGTTGTTCATATGTGGGGTGGGAAGTTTAGGATGGCCATGGTGAGGCTCAAGGGGTGTTCAAAGTCTGGACTGAATGATTAGAATGGAAAGGCTAAGGTGTGAGGGGCAGATCCCGATAGACAAAACATTATAACACCCCACCTCATTTTCTTAACCCTTCTAATAGAGGGCAAACAATCCCCCATCCCAAGTTTAGTCCCCTAGTAGATTTAGACAAAAGGAAACAAAGAAAATACTCTCACCTAGTTTCCCCCCCCCCAAGACCATGGTAACATAAATTTAGAACAAGAAATAACACCCCGTTGTAGCCTTCTATGTGACAGTGGTGCTTGCCAGTATGAAACCTAATTCTGCAGCATTCAGTAGCATACTGCAGCAGAGTTATTGCAGTAAACAGTGTAATTTCAATGGGAATTAATGCCTTTTGTCATGCAAGAAAATGTGACACTGTGCTTCATCCTGGCAGTGTCATAGTTTCCTGTATGACAAAAGGGACTATTTCCCATTGAAATTACATTGTTTACTGCAGTAGCTCTGCTGCAGCATGCTACTGAATTGGGTTTCATCCTGGGTAGCACCACTGTAGACAGAGGGGAAAAAACACACATTAGTGTGCCAGACTCCCGGCAAATCACCTATTTTAGGATTATTGTTCACTGAGTCATTCTCTGTTCCTAGTTTCAAGTCCTGCCTCTGCAGCTCCCAAATACCATTGCTGATCACTGTCTCCTCAGGCAGTGGTCCCAGAGTGTCAGGTCAAAAAATAGGAGTCCAAATCCAGCACATGAGAACCCAGCCCCGCACCCAGCAGCTAATTCTATGCTTACTTAATAGCTGGCTCCTCAGACCCAGTCCCGTCATAGTCAGTGAGACTCCAAATGGTGGGTTCTAGTCACAGTTGCAGTACTCTCCTGAGTCCCGTATCCAGCCAGCTACTCTGAGCTGTGCTTCTGTCCCCCTCCTCAGGGCCCATAGAGGTCAGCATTGGAAGGTAGGGAGGGAGTCTAAATCTAACCGGGAACCTGGCCTGGCTGCCCCACTCCAGCTGTTGCTCAAGAAGGACTCATCACATGCTGCTAGCTTATCAAGTCGGCAGTTGCTGCAGGTGATGAGCAGCAACCAGAAACCCAAGTTTCTGAGAGCCAGAGCATTTCCAGTCAGATGAGGGCATGTGGGAGTAGTTTTCTGGTGACATAAAGACAGTTTCTAGCACGTTCTACAGTTCAAGATAAAAAAAGGAACCCAGAGTGTTTCAGAAATAGACGGACAGCACAGAAACTCGAGATGTACTGGGTGACTCTCTAATTATTTATTTATAACTGGCCATCAATTTTTTAAATGTTGATAGCCAGTCATTATTAGCCATAATAACTGGCCAGTTATGAGGGCAAGCACACGCTTGCAGTAGAGCAGCTGTGTGTAAGACTGTGTCACTCTCAAGTGCAGCAAGCTTTCCAAGAAATTCTCCTGCAGCCACGCTAGATAGCAGCCCTGCAGTAACCACGGTAAATAATAACTACACACAAAAACATAAACATTTTTAAATAAATGCTCCAGCAATCACTGTAGTGACACCTGTTGCCCTCGAGACACACTGTCTGTGTCTCAAGTGTGGCACTTTCACAACAGGCACTTTTGTTCTCTTACAAAATGAGCCTAACTCAGAGTCTTTTTCCTCAGCCCTCTCAATAAAAAAATGTACACCAGCCTGCAATGAACCTTCACAGAACCACTCAAGCTGAAATCCAACTATAAAATTGGACAGAGGTACTTTCCCCGAGGGACCTCCATTAACTCTCTATCTAGGAAGCCATTAAATTAAGATATGGAAGCATATTTTTCTATGGGGACTTTGCCAGACTAGCAGTGCTTTTAGTGGGGGACATGATGACCAGTAATTATTTAAGATAAATCATCTGATGGTGTAATTATTCAAATTTAATACACGCTCTAAGTGCATGATGGTTGATAAACCCCTCTAGCTTCACTTTTGGTGGATTATTTAGCATCACACACCTCAGGTGTGTATTAAATTCTCATAATGCACACCATCCCATGTATTATTCTTTATTTATTTATACAGTAGCCTAGTTGGTACCCTTGTGATTGGAGAGGCTAGCATTTTGCTGCTGGGGGAGGGACCAGCCTAGTGGACAATCACCAGACATAGGGGAGGGGTGACTGCTGATCATGATGCCACTTAACTGACTGCTGGGCAGCATCTTGCAGATGAAGGGAGGCAGTTACTGTGTGAAAGAAGCAACAGACTCCTTTAACTACACAAAGTTTCCACCCTGCATTCAGAGAACAGTGACATGATCAACATCGCTTTCATTGGGCTGTCATTGTCAAGCCCCCTGCAGCCTGAGCTACATTGGACCGGAAAGTGGCAGACCTCTAAAACCTGTTACAATATGTTACAACATGTTGTAACAATATGTTTTCTAGTGCATGGGCACAAGCAAACATAAAAATGTTAATATCAGCTGAAGAGGCCTGTTATAATATATGACTTAGTGCAAAAAACATTTTCTTTTTTTTTTTTTTAATTCTATATTCTTTTTCTCCCTGAGCCGCTAGCCGCCTGGTACTTTCAGCCCGGTCACAGAGCTATGGACTTCCACCCCATATCAGCCAAAAGGCCCCCTCCGAAGCCCTGTGGCTTCCCCCCATGGTGGGGTGGCAGCGCTCTCCCTGCATGCCGCAGACTTCAGATAGATCAGAGGGCCCTGGCCTGAGGGACTAATCAAAGCCATAGCGGGCTTCATGAAGGGCGGCCAGCAGCTGTACTGATTTTCCGCTTTTCTGGGGAGGCAGGGCTGTGCAATGATGTCCGGCGTCTACCTTGCCTCCTATACACACTTCAGCGCTGGTAGCTGTGAGACTCCCAGCCTAAGGCAGGGTTCCCCCACGCGCTGGGCACTTCCACACCTTCCCCCAAGAGAAGGAGAGCAGTCCCTAGGACACTCTGTCCTTCTCCCCCGGCCAGCCCTCCAGCGACCCTGGTCCTTTCCTGAACCAGGGTCACCAGCATCGAGAGCCGAAATCCAACCGCTGCGCCGATGGGCCGGCTCAAAAAGCATTTTCTGAAGGAGAACTATACCATAAAAATAATGTCTGGCATTATTTTATGCTCAAATCCCTACTCCTTAATGATAGAAATGACAACTTGAGAAGGGACCAAGGACATTTTTGAGACAAAATCAGGGATGTCCCTGGAAATTAGGAACAGCTGAAAGCCATGGACCTGGATTGGGAAGTACATCTATCAATAGAGTTAGAATGGAAAACAGACAGAACTCTTTATTTTAAATACTACAGAATACTAAAACTTGATACAGGCACTGTATGACTAATGCAAATACAGCATGAAAAAAGCATTTCTGAAACAAAATGTCAATTGCTAAATGTGGCTGTCACCTTCTGGATGTAAACCCAATTGTTCTCCTTTTTTGTTCAGTTTCTGGCACTGCATGTGCCTGTCAAATGAATTAGAACAGTCGCCAGCTTCTTGTTATTATGTGTTAGAAGATGGATTCTAAGACGTCAGTGTCCAGGTATGTAAAGTAGCTTAGTTGTAAAATTACATTGAACTAGGAGCATAAAACTGTCTGTAAACAGCTTAGGAAGGTATGTTGCCAATTAAAGCTATTCGTGGAGTGTCTGGTCTATGTACAATTGTACACCATATATAGTGTGACAGTTCCTTGTGATCCTTCATAACGGATCATGATGGAATGGAAACATTTTCTCTTTTAAAGAAAATGTTCATGAAATTAATGGATCTGGGATATCCTATTCTGCAGGTTGCTGAGTGTAGCTTAGATGTGTGCCAGTTTGGTTCAGTGATGCTGCTCTCACCTCTGGGTTGGTGCAGATAGATTGTTCCTCTAACCATTGATCTAGGATCAGCTTACAAGCAGAATGTTGTTCCCATGACCGCTGACTTAGGGTCAGTGTCAGATGAGAGGAGTGTTGTAGATGAATTGGGCAGATTTAAAAAAAATGGGATACTGCCTCAGAAAGTGCCTAGTAGGGAGGGATTGCCAGGAAGGGGTAGAGGAACAGTGGGGAAAAATAAGGGAGGACATAATTAAGGCAAACAGCCTCTGCATGAAGAAAGTGAGTAAAAGCAAAAGGAAAAAGAGATTGTTACCATACAAATGGAAGTAGCCATGGTGGTTAAGAAGAAAAGGGTGGCATTCGGGAGTATAAGGAAATGCAGTGGGAGGAAGACAGGAGGGTGTACCATGTAAAATAGAGGGAAGCAGTTAAGGTAGTGAGGGGGCAAATGCACAGACAGAGGAAAGGATAGCCAAAGGGATAACAAATGCGGTTAAGACTCTCTTCAGATACATAAGTGAGAAGAAGAAAACAAAGAGAGGGGTAGTCAGGAAGAGGAGGGTGACAGAGGGAGACTTCACAAAAGGGGACCAAGAAAAAGCAGACATCCTGAACAGGTAATTTTGCTTAGCCTTCACAGTGGAGGGAGGGGGAGAAGATCACTAGGGAGCAGCAGGAACAAAGGAGGAGGGGCAGGCTCAAGTCCATTGTCGGAGGAAAATGTCCTGAAAGGACTTGCAGGTCTGAAAGTGGACAAGGCTTTGGGACTGGATGGAATACAATCAAAGGTACCAAAAGAACTCACAGAGGTGCTGGCTGCCTCACTGAAGGCCTTATTCAACAGCTTACTGGAATCAGGCATGGTTCCGGAGGACTGGAGTAAAGCAGACATGGTCCCTCTACCTAACAGCAACAGCAGGGAACAGACTAGCAATTATAGACTGCTGAGCCTCACCTCAGTAGTGGGAAATTAATAGAAACACTGATAAAGGAAAGATTGGTAGAGTCTCTTGAGTCCACTGTAGTGCACGACCAAAGGCAGCATGGCTTCGTGGGGGAAGGGGGCACACAAGTCTGATTGATTTATGTGACTGGGTGACCATGGAACTGCATGGGGGAGGGCAGTGGATATGGCCTGTCTGGACTTTAGCAAGGCCTTCGACACTGTGCCACACAGAAGACTGATTAAGAAATTAAGCAGCTTAGGATGTGATCCAAAGAGGATGGAGAACTGGGTTAGAAACTGGTTAACAGATAGGTGGCAGAGGGTGGTGAATGGCACTAACTCCAATGCTAGAAGAGTGACTGGTGGCATGCTGCAGAGCTGAGTACTAGGACTGGTCCTGTTCCACGTCTTCATAAATAACATTGCAGAGGATTCTGAAGGGAAAGTGTGCCTTTTTGCAGATGACACCAAAATCTGTAATAGATTGGACAATCAGGAGGGGGTGGAAAAAGTGCATAGGGATCTTGGAAAACTCAAGGAGTGGTCAGGAGCATGGCAATTGGGGTTCAATGCCAAAAAGTGCAAAACCATGCACCTAGGGCATAGGAACCCAGGAACTGTGTATAGGATGAAGGGAGGTATTGTTAGTCATTAACCAGAAAAGGGACCTTAGGGCCATCATATCTGATGATCTCAACATGGCAGAGCAGTTTGACAAAGCAGTGGGTAGGGCCAGTGCAATGCACGGATGCATTGGGAGAGGTATCTTTAGCAAGAGGAGGGAGGTGGTGCTGCCACTGTGTTGCTCGGTGGTGAGATCCCACCCGGAGTATTCTGTCCAGTTCTGGAGGCCTCACCTCTGAAAGGACAAAGACAGGGTGGAGGCAGTCCAGGGGAGGGCATCTAAAATGGTGCAGGGTTGCACCAAAAGCCCTATGTGGAGAGATTGAGAGATCTCAACATGTACACCATGGAGGAGAGGGAGAGGGGACATGATAGAGACCTACAAGTACCTCACAGATGTGAACAGGGTGCAGTAAGGGAATCTCTTTCAAATCAGAAAGAGTACTAGGATCATAGGACATGAGATGAAGCTGGGGGAGCTGAGGAACTATTCCTTCACTGAAAGAGTGAAGACATCTGGAATAGACTGCTAGAGGAAGTGGTAGACATGAAAAAAGTAGGGGGCATGGGATAGGTACAGGGGAATACTAGTAAATAGGCAGGGAGGAAGGAGAGTCACCAGGGTATAGTTAGGGTTTGCCGAGGCAAACTAGGCAGGGACTATCTAGGCAAACTGGGTGGGTCAAGCGCCCTTTTCTGCTGACAAATTCTGTTTTGGGAGAGCTAAAGTCCATAGTTCAATGTGGGAGAATAGCTCCTCCCGCATTCTCTACAAGATCCAGCCTCTCCCAGCAGTCCATGCTTAGTATGTTTTCAAACACGGACATTTGGTGGCATGTTGGACTCCTGAGTGGCTTGTGTGACTGAGCCTCCTTGCTTTTTTGCTCTTGCTCCTCTTTTGTCATTTGCTTTGCTTCCTATCCTCTGGTTCAGCTCTCTGCCTGTTTGTTGTTTCATGTTTGTCCTTGTTTCTCCCACTTGGATCTTTTGCCTGCACCCCTTCCCTCCTTTTTTGTCTCTGCCTTGGTCTGTGCACCTTTTAGGTCCCATCCTCCACATTCTGTTTTTCTTCGTACCTTCCCTTCTCCCTTCCCCCTTCCTCTATTTTCCCTTCCCACACTTACTTCTCTCTTGTTATTTGGTTCTCCTACCTCCTCTGCATTTTCTTTGGGCATTTTTTGATCACTCGGGGCCGCTGCTTTTGCTCTATCTGTGCTTCCGAGTTCTCACTGCATCTGCAGCACTCTGCCATCAGCCTTGCCTGGCCCATGTAGTGCTCCTCTGTTGGGTGACCTCGACTTCACATCCCTTCACTGGGAGCTCCAAACGTTGCTCACATCGACCATTTTGCAGGAGTTAAATGTGATGACATGCTCCAATATGTCATGGCCACATTATTCTTCATTTGTCTTTGTTGCATTCCTCATTCTGCTGTAACATGCTTTGTGGCACTTTCCCTACGAACGCTGCTATACAAAATTATATTTCTCATAGAGAACCTGACAGTAGATTCAGTACCCTATTTCTCTGAACCTCAGTACTTTTCAATTTATCTCAGTGGGCCCGCATTTGTAACCTCCCAGGTTGTCACTCTAGTAACACTGTCTGCTCTGCAAAGCATGTTTGATAGCTAATGGCAGCATTTTGTTTAGCTTGAATATGTGTTGTATACTGTAGCATTTTGTCTTAAATGATTTGGAATCACATTTTCTCCTGCTTCTGGATTAGGGGTGCAACTGCAGCAATTAGATGTTGAGCTCAGGAGCTGTCCAGGTCCACCTGTCAGCAGAACAGTGCAATTACTGGAAATCTCCAAAGGTACTAGTGGTCATTGTCATACTTTCGAACATCAGTTCCTAGCTGGAGGATAACCTTTCAATATGTCCCATTTGTCTGTCAGACCACTCTGTTACAGTTCATCTGTCATTTGTCTATCATATCAGTTTGTCACATCAGTCTCTTACAAGTCCATCATAATTAATTTCCATTACCAATCAGCAGCACATGCCTTGGTATAATTTTATGATTATCTGGTATTCCCAGGATTCTCATGCATTCAGGGGATCTCATTTAGTTCTACTTTGCTAATCAAAATTGTTGATTTATTCATTCACTACTCTATCCTGCTCATCCATGTTTTCCTACCCACTAAAACCAGGTCATATGGCATTGTTCTCTTCTTTCAATCCACCTTACTTTAATTTCCTACTGCTTCAGTGTGCTATGTCTTCAGTTGTTCAGTTGTGCATTTGTCTCTCAGTATATTGTGTTCTCCTCCTTGCTGTTCTCTGTATTCCTTCCTTCTCCTCCACTTTCCTTCAAGCTCTATAACTCCTTCTTGCTTATTCTAACACAGCAGCTCAGCTGCTCTGCCCTCGCTCAGCCCATACCAGCAGTTTCACTATCCCCGTGCCTAACTCTACCTTGTGAGGTATTGAGAGATGGTGGGCCTGTTCAGTCTACTGGGGCTTGGAAATGGTTTCCATGAATCATGTAAGTCAATCATATCTGTCGCTCACATGAGTCATCCTACCAGTCGTCCAATGTCCTCTGTCCCTAACTCTGTCTTCTGAGGTATCGAGTGAAGGTGGATTCGTCTAGTCCTCTGGGAATGGGAATCCATTTCAATCAATCAGTCAAGCAATCAAGTCATATCTGTCAAGCATATCAGTCAATTATATTCAGTCATTCATATCAGTAATCCAACAGCCTCCATCTCTAATTCTGCCTTGAGCGGTATCGTGGGTAGGTGGATTTGCCCGGTTCTCCAGGGATGGGAATCCATTCCAATCAGTCAGTCTTATTAGTCAGTAGTATCAGGCATCCAATGGCCTCCATCCCTAACTCTACCTTGTGTGGTATTGAGTGTACATGAATGTCTCCAGTCCCCTGAGGATGGGAGTCTGTTTCAGTCAATCAATCATATTCAGTCATTCCTATTAGTAATCCAACACTATCCGTACCTAACTCTACATGGAGATGTATCAAGTGATGCAGGAATCCCCTGATCCTTCATGGTTTATAGGACATTTCTACCAGTCAGTCGAGTCAGTCACTCATGTCAGTCAAGTGTATCAATCAGTTGTGTCAGTTAGTCCTATGAGAAGCTCATCTGATTCAATCATTTATCTCAGTCAACCATATTTTATTCACAACTTCTGCCCGTGAGGTATCTGTGTACTTGTGTGCTTGCCAGTCTACCTGAGATGGGATTTTGTCATCACTCCTTCCAGTCTGGCCAATTGAGCATCAACTGCCCTATGCAGTGTCTTGGCATTTGCACCTTTTATGCCTTTATCTCTCCTATTGGGACTACCACGAGATCCTGTAACGTCCCCAGACTTTTACAATTACAACACAGCATGATGTCCTCATCATTCTGACTATCCACCATCCATCACTCAGTATGTCCTCCACTAGCTCCTCAGATTTATTCCTCTCTCAGTACAGTTCCAGGCACTTCTGGTGTCCCAGACTTTATTCCTCTCTCTGCACTTTAGCTGTGTTCCTAGCTACAAGTTGCTGCAAACGTCTCAGACTTTTCTGACTCCTCCAGCTTGTCTGCTGGCTTCACATCCAACTACTCCACTACAGTTTGAACTGCTCCCACTTCATGTCCAATCTGAATTATTCAGTATCCTGCACTCCTACCAATGGGCAGAGTTGCATGCTTCCTCCAAGGCTTCTATGTACCATCCCTTTTTTGTGTCTTGGTCTGAATCAGCCTGTGTCTATCACAACCTGGTCCTTCATCTATAATTCCAGACTTTACAAAACTCACCTTGCCTCTTCAGTTTGCTCGTTGTTTTTCCATGGGTAGATTTAGAAGGTCGCTTCCTGGATTTACCTCAGCAGCCTTGCCCCTTTGGCTTCAGCTGTTCTGCAGTCTCTCTCTGTCATGCTCCTGTCACCTCTAGCCCAGGTACTGTACTCTTCTGGCATTTGGTGCTCTGTTTCATCATTGTTCTGTGACATCCTGCTCTATATACAGCAGTACATGAACCCGTCATCATTGGTCCGCTCTGCATGGAACATCCGTGGACCTTCTATCTGCATAAGTGTTAGCCCCAGATTCTCCCTGTGGCTGAATTCCAACTGTCTTTTCAGCTGTTCCAGGAGCAATCAGTTTCCCTGCTTGAATAGAAATGTTCTGGTCCATCTTGGCAAACAGGATCTTGACTGTCGCTCCGAGTTTAATTAGTCAGGAGCAAGTAGGCTTTATGCCAGGGAGAGGGGCGAAAGACGCTCTCAGGAAAATTCATCATATTATAAACTTTGCCCCGGATTCTCAGCTACCCCTGGCCCTGATTTCCCTAGACTCTGAAAAAGCGTTTGACCGGGTCTCACATCCATTTCTCTTTGCTACAATGGAGAAAATGGGGTTCCCTGGGGGTCTCCTTAGAGGTACTAAGAATCTATATGCAGCTCCAACAGCTAGAATTCTATGTAATGGTTATATCTCGAGGGAATTCCAACTTAATAATGGGACTCGTCAAGGATGTCCTCTTTCACCGATATTGTTCAACATCTATTTAGAACCCTTGTTAAGATCTATCAATAGGGATGTTAGGGTCCAAGGGATCAGGATTGGGGGAATGGAGCTAAAACTTTCAGTCTTCGCGGATGATATACTCCTTCATTTACGAGACCCAGTATCCAGCTTTGAGACTGTTAGAGACTTAATAGACCGTTTCTCTAAGGTCTCTAATTACAAGCTAAATCTTACCAAAACACAAATTCTACCCTTGACCCCACATGTATTTAAGGTAGACTTCTCATCCTTGGGAGTGCAGTGGAACACTGACAAATTGAAGTATCTTGGAATTTTGATTACATCAAACCAAGAGTCGGGTTGATGCCAATCTGGGGGATCATATCATGATTAAAGGGACATCACAAGGTGGAATAAGTTACCTCTGAACTTTACGCACGCCTGGCATTATCAAGATGAATGTCTTATCTAGGTTGATATATCCAATATATTTAGCTCCATATAACATCCCTGTCAAGTGGTTCAGTTTAATTAGAAGACTGATTTTAGGATTCCTGTGGAATAACAAACCAGCCAGGATTAAACATAAGGTCCTCGTTTGCCATATGAGGAGGAGGCATTAGATTGCCTGATCTCCATGCTTATTTTGTGCCAGGCCAGCTAGGCCTGATGGCTCAATGGGCGGTAAGCGGTGGAGGGGGAAATTATTTAACTGCATGGCTGCAAATCGAGAGGCAGTTGCTAATGAGCTCCGGTTGTTCCCCTGAATCGATGCTATATGCTGGGCTTAAAAAAGGTTTATTTAGGGAGGAGTATGGGAACCCAATTAGGAAAACCCTGGAGGCCTGGTGGTCCTTTCTCACTCCGATACAAAGGTGCTGTCAAATGAGGTCCAGAGACCAGCCCATACTGGGTAATCCTAACCTGGTTATAGGGGGTCAGGTACTTGGACATCGGTGGGCTAATTATCTGGGCGGTTTAAGTTTGAATGATATGCAACAGGGAGATAAAATAGTTCTACCACTACAATGTGAGGGATTGTCTTTTTTTCAAAGGTTACAGCTTAAACAAATGATAGCAGGGTCCCGGAAGGGGCTGGGGGATTTTTCAGACAGCTTCCTCCCATGGAGGAGCTTAGAGGAAGCCTTTCGGAGAACTTACCCACTCTCACGAGTTTATAAACTTCTTTTTGGATTCCCTGGGCCCAAACACTTCTACTTTAATCCTTTACTGGGACAAGGTGTTGGCTCCTAATTTAAGGTGGGAAATTATCTGGAAGGCTATTAAATATAATGTGATTCCCAAATATAGGAACATGCAGATCTTTGTGGTTCACAACATATATTATACCCCTGTAAAGCTATATGCTAGAAGGTTGAGACAGACAGATTTGTGTTTCAGGTGCGGGATAGAAGTGGGTGACCTGTTGCATGTCATGTGGGGTTGTAGCAAAATTTCTTCCCTATGGAGGGAGATTAAACGGGGCATGGATCCAATGTTAGACTATTCTGCTTATATGACCCCAGAAGTATGCGTTCTGGGTGACTTCTCTCAGATTAGGGGGTCTACACCCAGATTTCACCTCTCTTTAATGGTGTCGGTAGTCAAGGCGTTCATAGTAAAGCACTGGAAAGATGACCAGGTTTTTGCATATGAACAATGGGTGAGAGAATTGTTGGGGGTATTGGCTAAGATAAAGAGACACCTATTCTCTGAGGGGAGACAGGAGCTATACGCTAAAAGATGGGCAGCATTAGATGCGATCTATTCTCAGCAATATACAGGCACTGGAACCCAGATCTGTCTGTCCGATAATGATTAGCAAAGGGATACACACTGGAGTGTCTAATGTCTATAGTGTATTGTGCCGTGTGCAATATGCTTTTTCTTCTTGTATTTTCCCCTACATTCTGTGTGATGTTTAGACTCCAAGCTTTTCAGTTGGCTAAATCTGGGTCATTCTGGGTTTATTATTAAGATAACAGGGGACTAGTTGTGGTCTGTGGGGGTTCAAGGGGATGGGGACTCTCTCTCTCTTTCCAGGGGACACACTGGAAAGTCGTCTGGGACGACTCAGGCTCCATGGGGGCCCTGGGATGCAGCACACCTGCGAGTGGACATATAAGGGAGGATTGAGTTAAGAAGGGACGGTGTTCTCATTAATCGACAATGTCCTATGTTAAAATACTACTGATTCTGAATTTAGCTATAATGTGGGGCGGCTCCCCAGTGTGCTTGTATATAGGGGTTGTACATAGTTTACACAGCCAGTTTTGGGTTGTGTCCCTGGCTTGGCCGGGTATGTGTATTGTGTGTATGTTTGTTGTTTGATTTACTGAAAACGAATAAATATGTTTAAAAAAAAAAAAAAAAAAAAGAAATGTTCTGGTCCAGTGCCATTCCTTGAACTCTTCAGCATGGTAATGGATATAAAATGTATGATTGGTGAGCTCCCTCCATTGCACCCACCAGGCTTACTGATGTCATAATTCCCCAGAGGCTCTACCTGAGCCAAGAACTTCTTTTCTTCTGCAGTACTTCATCTGTGCACTCCAGATAATTCTTCAAGGTCTCTCCTTCAATTCTTTCCTCCTGACTCAACCATCATTGGTTCCTGAACTGCACCATTACTTAAATCCCATCTGTTCTGAGTCTGACCTATCTTGCCAGGTTCATTTCATCTCACCGAAATGGCAGCCAAACCCACTACCTGGAGCCTTCTGCAGTTTCTACCACTACCATTGCATACTATTTCTTGCTCCTTGTTTTTTCATGGGTAGATTTAGAAGGTCGCTTCCTGGATTTTTATTTTATTTATATATTTATTTATTTTTTTTATTTTAAGGAGTTCTTGTATTCTGGACTTTACCTCTGCTGTGTGGGGCGCCGCTCGTCAGCGGCTGAAGTTTTGCTTAGACGTTTTTTGCTGGGACTTCCCTTTTGCTCTCCTTATTGCCCTCTCTATCTGGCTGACCCTCCTGGATCGGCTGATGTGCACGGCGTAAGAAGCTGTGCCAAATTCCGTCCGATCCCAGCTGGAGCTGGTGGAGTGACTTGGAAGTAATTAGTATTGTGGAGGGGGCGGGGAGGTATTTCTATAAAGTACAGTGCCGCTCAGAAGCGGCAGTTCTTGTATTCTGGACTTTACCTCTGCTGTGTGAGGTGCTGCTCATCAGTGGCTGAAGTTTTGCTTAGACGTTTTTTGCTGGGACTTCCCTTTTGCTCTCCTTATTGCCCTCTCTATCTGGCTGACCCTCCTGGATCGGCTGAAGTGCACGGCATGAGAGGCTGTGCCAAATTCCGTCCGATCCCATCTGGAGCTGGTGGAGTGAGTTGGAAGTAATTAGTATTGTGGAGGGGGTGGGGAGGTATTTCTATAAAGCACAGCGCCACTCCCAAGTGCGAGCGTGACGTGAGCGATGTGAGTGGCGCAAGCGCCACCCGGTGTTAAAACACTTTTACATGAGTTAGGAGGAGGGATGTTTTTGTGTATAAGGGTTTTTAAACTGTGTTTGTTAGATTATTTAGGTAGGAGTATTTTTAATTAATTTGAGTTTTTATCATTTAATGCTTGCATGTTAGTCTGAAAATTTGTTTAATTAGAACTGTGTAGGGGGTCTGTAGGGTGACCTGTGGGGGCTAGAATCAGCTATGGGAACTCACTGCTGCATGCTCTGCGTCCCTTTATCCCTCCCCCTGTATCTGATATTATTATCAGGTGTTGCAGGGAGGTGGGGATTGAAAGGGATTGCTCTGCTTGTGGGCTTTGGGTTGACCAGGAGCGGGTTGACAGAAGGATAGAGGTGGTTAGGTCCAGGAGATGCCCTGGATATTCTAGGGTATCTAGGCGAAGCCAGACGTGGTTGGTGCCCATTTCAAGGGAGACCACCAGACCGAGTGGTCAGGTAACCAGAGGGGCTACACCACCCTCTTCATCTCTGATGGCAGTGCTGTGCAATGCCAGGTCAATCAGAAACAAGACGGCAATTATTGCTGTCTTGGTTTCATCGGTTGACCTGGCTTGCATTACAGAGACCTGGGTGGGAGATGATGCTGGCCCTGTTTTTGAGGCTGCAGTCCCCCCAGGATATACCGTTGTGCACTGCCCCAGAGAAAATCGCAGTGGTGGCGGTGTAGCCATCTGTTTTAGATCTAGCCTGACCTTCACCGTGCATCCAGTGGGAACCCCGGACTCCTTTGAGTGTGTGGCCATTCATAGTGGACTCGGCATTGGCTGCAGGATTCTCCTCATTTATCACCCTCCTGGCCCAATGGGGGGTTTCCTGCAAGAATTTGCCGAGTTTGTTGCCGCCGAGACATTGGATTCCCCCAGATGTGTTTTTCTGGGGGATTTCAATGTCTGGGCCGAGGATAAAGCTCAAAGGTGCACCCGCGAACTTTTGCGAAGTATGTCCATATTAGGGCTGATGCAGTTTGTTGGTGCACCTACTCACCGGGATGGCCACACATTGAACCTGGTTTTCTCACTTGGAATTGAGACTGTTGATCTTGTGATCGATCAGGTGTTTTGGTCTGATCATTGCATGGTGAAGTTCAGGCTTGGGGCTCCCGCCATAAGCTCTTCCCCTGCTGAGATGACTCTCTGCCATCCTTTACGTGATCATACCCCTGAGGGTTTTATGACGGCAGTTGATTTATCCATTATGGGTGGTGCATGCATCTGGGCTGTTGATATCGGGGTGGACACCTATAATAAGGTGCTATCTGATACCATCAACTCCCTTGCATCTATCCGTGTACGACCCAAAACTTCATACCTGAGGTCTCCGTAGTGCGATGGAGATCTCAGGAAATGAAGAATGGGTTGGAGATTAGAGCGCTGCTGGAAGAAGTCCGCCTGAGACGGACAAACTGGTCTCATGCCACAGATTATTATGTGACATTAGAGGCAATCAAACAAAGAAGACAGCATTTTGTCTCGGAGATTGCTGCTGGGAGAAACCAACCAGCCTCACTTTTCCGGACTGTTGACAGACTTCTCCATCCTGTCTGTTTCCAGCCCTGAAGAATTTCCTCAAATGAAGATTGTGAGGATTTTGCTTGGTTTTTCTCAGACAGAGTGTCTTTGATCCGGCGGGAGGTTTCTTCAGCCAGCAATACCATTGCTGACAGTGGTCGCCAGTTGTGTGCTGAGTGCACTCTGCCTAGTTGGGGAGAGTTTAGGCCAGTGGAGGTCTGTGAGGTTATTGAGGTGGCAGTCAACTTGAAGCATACCTTTTGTGAGCTGGACCCAGTGCCAACGCGTTTCTTAATGAGATGCATTGACTCTGTTGGCCCGGTGTTTGCCCTGATTGTCCGGTGCTCCTTGAGTCAGGGTGTTTTCCCAGATGCCTTGAAGGAGGCTCTGGTGAGACCCCTTTTAAAGAAATCTTCTTTGGACCCGGAGGTCAGGGCAAATTACAGTCCTATCTCTAATCTCCCATTTTTGGGGAAGATTGTTGAGAAGGTGGTATCGCTTCAGTTGGAGGAACACCTCATAACTCACGAGTTATATGATCCTTTCCAGTCGGCCTTTCGGGCCAGACATAGCACTGAAACTGCGTTAGTTCGAGTGCAAAATGACCTCCTCAGGGCTAGAGACTGAGGGGACAAGACAATTCTTGTTCTCCTCGATCTCTCATCAGCATCTGATACTGTGGACCATTGTGTGTTGCACTGACACCTGAGGGAGTTGTGCGGACTCACCAGTAATGTCATCAAGTGGTTTGAGTCCTTTCTCACCAATAGGAGACAGCGGGTTGTGATGGGAAACTTCTCATCTACATCCTGCCCCCTTTTGTGTGGAGTCCCTCAGGGTTCGATACTGGCCCCAATGTTGTTCACAGTATACATGCTGCCCCTGGTAGGGATCATTAGGAAGTATGGTCTGAGTTTTCATTGCTATGCTGATGATACTCAGCTATACTTATCCTTTGCCCCAGGAACATCAAATGCAGTGGATGTGTTAAATATCTGTCTGGCTGAGATTAGCGACTGGATGGCCGCTAGCTGGCTACGACTGAACCCTGACAAGACTGAGGTATTGGTAGTGGAGTTGAACAGAGTTTGTGATGGGATGGCCTCTGACTCTGCAACTGGACTTGTGCTAGGAGCTGCGTCATTGATGGCCTCCCGTTGGGTGCGAAATCTTGGGGTGATTCTTGACAGGAATTTGTCCATGGAGACTCAGATTTCTTCCGTAGTAAGTTCCTGTTTTTTCCAGCTTAGAAACATTGCCAGGATTAAGCCCCTTGTTCCGTCTCTGGACCTCCCTACCTTGATACATGCCTTAGTCACTTCTAGGCTTAACTACTGTAATGCTCTCTATCTCGGGGTCTCTGGGGGCTCTCTCCGTAGATTGCAGCTAGTGAAAAATGCTGCGCCTGGCTTTTGTCCGGGCAAAGTAAATGTTGTCACTTTACTCCTGTGTTGCGCGGATTGCACTGGCTGCCTGTCAGGTGGAGAGTGCTCTTCAAGGTGGGTTTTCTCACCTATAAGGCCCTACACGGACAGGGCCCTGGTTACCTGTCAGATCTCCTGGTACCTTCTTCCTCTACCTGGAATCTCTGCTCTTCTAGTGGTGGCCTCCTAAATGTTCCAAGAGCGAGGTTAAAATCTGCAGGAGACCGAGCCTTTAGTGTTGCCGCTCCCGCTTTTTGGAACTTTTTGCCAGTAGTAGTTAGGGAGGCCTCCACTATAATTGCCTTCAAGGTTTGCCTGAAGACCTTCTTATTTATGCAAGCTTTTGGGGTGTAATTCTGTTCATTTTGTTTTTTTTTATATGTTTTTAAATTTGTTGTAAGTTTTATGATTATACAGTATGAAATGCTGTTAAGTTTTTGTATGGCACCCAGAGCCTTCGGGATTGGGTGTCTTTTTAAATAAATGTGACTTGACTATTCTGCTTTTTTGAGCAGCTCTGAATCGCTGCTCCCTGACCTTCGGCCATTGCATCTCTGCAGGATTGTCATCAACCTCTCCTAGTAAGATTACCTAATCTGAACTGCCACCTCCACATAGAAGCTTTACAGATCTGTCCAGGCATTCTACATTTTTCGTTCAACCATAATGGACATGTCAACAGGGAAGGTCCTTTATTCCATTCAGTGATACAGACAATCCAAAGCCAACTTGGTTTTTCCATTTTTAGTGTGCCACTACAAATTTTCCCATTCCAGGCTATGCCAAATGAAGCAGGTGATTCATTATCCCAATCTCAGATGCAGACCTTTCATTGCCTCCATCTTGCAGTAGACTCAATCATCTATTTTTCGTTCATCCATCGAATGTATTACATTCACCAATCTTTATGTTCCTGTCAGTCAACCCTTACTGAACAGTTCATTGAGTGAGGTCTTCATCCAATTCAGTCATACAGATCATTTGAGGCCGACTTCGTTTCTCCATCTTAGTATCACACTAAATTTTTTATATTCTGGGCCATGCTAAATGAAACAGTTGATTGACTATCTCAGTTTCAATCACTGAGCTTTCATTGCTTCATCTTCAGTAGCCTCAGCTATGTTCCTGCTTCTTTCAGTTATTGATCTCAAAACTTCTGCTAGCAGGACAACATCAAGTGGGCATCCCTAACTACAGCCACCGAGTTGCATAATATAGGCATCAGGCCATGAACTTACCATACAGACTGTTTATCATACCTCTCAGATAAAAAAGCAGTACTTTTTATTGTCTCTCATAGATGGCTTTATCACAAAATCTAAATTTTTCTCAAGCCAGTCTCCTTCAGATATCATCGTAGCTACACTATCTTCCAACCTGTATGGATCCCTGCATCCTGGAGAATTATGTTCATCATCCTGCTATGCTTCAGTTCTTAAAAGATTCCAGGTTTCAGAAGAACATTAATCATAATATCCTGTTGCTCCCTTGTAGCATCCAAATGATCTCATACATGAGTTTAATAAACACTACTATCAGACCGATATCAACAGACGTCTCATAAAGGATTCAATAATCTCATATCTTTCCATGCATGCTCAGAACCTTCCTAACCTATATGTTATTTTGTTTTTGGAAAAACCTCAATAAAATCTTTCATGATAAGAAAAAAAAACCTTCCTAACTTCTCTCGACCTCGGATAACTGACACTCATGTCAACAAAACTTCCTGGAACTCATTAAACTCCACACTAACTTGGCCTCAACTTTCATACCTTTTCAGGATTTTCCTTCAACTTGAAGCAGTTTCTTCAACATTCAAGAACAACATTGCTTCACAATTCATCAAGAGAAATGGAAGATGCTTATCACCAGTCTTTGAATCAGTCAGTCTTAATCCACCACCAGAAATTATACTAGCTTATAGGATCATCTTCTCTTAGTTTGCTTGGAGGACAAGCAAGTCAGTAGCCATGGGTCCTCAGAGGTTTCCTCCACAGGAAGTTTTTCCTCTCCTGCTTGCTACTGGCCACACTCTCTGTGAGTTGGAGGAAGTAATCTTTTGGAGCCTTCTATTCCCTACACACTACCCAGCATATCTACCAAGGGTGGGAATTGAGAAAGTCCAAAACTTTTTAAGTATACAGAAGCACTACACTATTCATCAAACATTGAATGGGGGGGGGGGGCTAAAGTCATTGTTTCCATGTGTGGGAACAGCTCCTCCCACATCCTCTACAAAATCCAGCCTCTCCCAGCAGTCCATGCTTAGTGTGTTTTCAAACATGCAGCATCCTCCCCTGCCTCCTCCTGCTCCTTCGTCACTCAGCTCACCCTTGGTGTGGGGCCTTCTATTCCTTACACATCACCCGACTTATCTACCAATGGTGAGAAGAGTGAAAGGCCAACACTTTATAACTATACATAAGTACTGCACTATTTATTTTATTTATTTAGCTTTTGTTGACCGGGTTAGTGCACTAGACAAATCCTGCCTATTTTCAGGCACGACCCGGGGGAGGGGGGATACAGATGAATGCCAACTGACCTTGAACCAGATTAAGCTGTTGGTGGTATTTTTAGTGAATGAGGGAAATTTGGCCAGGACACCAGGGAAATTCCCCTACTCTTTTCAATAAGTGCCATGGGATCTTTAACATCCACCTGAACTACCACCAATCCAGGCAGATGGGACCTCGGTTTAACGTCTCATCCGAAAGACGGCACCTCAGAAGTGCAGCACCCCTCTCATGCTGCACTACAGTGTCAGTACTGGGATATTAACCCAAGTGCCAGATGTGGGAACTGAACCCACAGCCCTCTGATCTCCCAGCCTCAGAGGCGAGTGTGCTACCTACTGAGCCACTGACACTGCTATTCACCAAACATTGAACTACATTTTTAAGTGTTTTCATTACCACTGACTCAGGATCAGGTTATAAGCAACACTGAGATGAGGGAGGGTGGGGGGTTGTAGTGTGTAGACAGATTGTTTCCCAGACCACTGACCCAAGTATCAGTTTAAAAGCAGTAGTGGGATGGGGTGTAGATAGATTGTTCCCCTGACCATTGATCCAGTATCAGTTTATAGTGTATAGTGAGGGCTTGTTCTGCTTGGATTTCTATGCCAGCTGAAGCCTTGTTGTACCACATTTCAAAGCTTTTGGAATGCAGTTGTACCCTTCTGTGGTACAGCAAGGTTCCAGCTGATTGGAGATTCTCGAGGTAGCTGGTGTTTTTCACAACACTGCTATGCGCACAGCAATCAGTTCAAGGTCTGAACTGAAACCACCGCTGCCACAGAGCAGTGTGAAAACACTTTTGTTTAAAAAAAAAAAAAAAACTAAGCCAAAATCCCATACACAATAAAATACCTGATTAGGCAACCACATGCCCAACCAGCTTGTGCTGCTGTCTCAGGCTTCAGATTAAATTGAACCTGTCAATCTTCACTCTTGAGGTCTGATGTAATCAGAACTCCTCTGTAGCAGCACAGGCAGGTTATGCATGTTTGCCCAGCCAGTATTCTGTACATGAGCAGTACTGAGATGGGGGTGTTGTAGGCAGAATGTTTCCCTGACTGATATCTCGGGATGTGTTTCTGAGCAGCACTGAGATGAGATCCATGTAAAGTGACTACTGATCCCAAGTCATTCCTTTTTTTATTAAAATTTAATATACTTTATTGAGTTTAAGATACACAACAAACTCAACCCAACACACATTATTAACAAACAGTACATACTAATCAAAGCAACCTCCTGGCCCTCCCACCCCTTCGATAGAGTTCAATTGCTAATACTAATAGTCTGCCCTGAAATAAAATTAGCACAAAACAGTTAAATAAGGGATCTACGACATACAGCCAAATTGAAATCACATACATAATAATTGACATAAATTCAGCTAAAGGAAAATTCTGGTACTACTATAAGGTGATGCTCCAGTGAAAATCAGAGAGAAAATAAGGTATATAATCTGCCCCATTTCTTATTAAACCCCGCAATATTATTACCAAAACTGGCTATCATCCTCTTGAGCTGGAGGTTGCTCAGCAACTTGTTTAGCCATTCAGCATATGATCGATCTGATTGGTCTTTCCAATGGCAAAGCAATACTCTCTTAACAGTGAGAGCAATGATGGTCAGGCGGTATCTCCGCTCTTTCACCCTCACCCCTGAATGATCCCCTACAAGCAGGGCCACTGGAAAATTGTGGAAAATTTTACCCAAAAATGCGGGGACATTTTTGCAGAAATTGCAGGAAAATTGCGGGGGTTCACTATACATCCCCACTGCCCCCAATAAATCTTTCATCGTTTGCTGCCACTTGTATTGATCACACGAATTGTTAGATAAATGTATTGTCACTTGTAAATGCTTTTAATATGAAGAAATGTGTGTTTTTGAAATGCACTGCAAATGAATCATTATGTAACATATCCTCTAAAAATCAAAACATCGAAGTCATGCAGTGCTAACAAGATTGTATTCAATAATGTACAGTTAGTCTGTACTGAATACATCCTGAAACAACATATTTTGCCAATTTTTAGATGTTAAATAATGAAGCCTGTTTAAACTACTTGCTTTGGTGCAAGAAAAAAATAAACAGATAACCAGGGTGCTTAATAAAAGGTCTAGTAAGAAAAATATGCATTTTGTTACAATAATTACTGTTCTTAATCAGCACTGCAAGTACATTTTAAAATCACATGATAAAAGTATCAAATCAAACCAGTAGCTTTTCATTACATCATACAATAGTTTTCAATACATTGTACTTTTGCTCAACTCGGTTTGCAGTGATTTTACTTGGGTTGCAATTATTTTGTCTATTTGAAGGTAACTGTTTAGCTATACTTAACCTGTTCAGCATGCTTTCAGGAATGGTTTGCTTTCTGTAGGCTTTGTATGCGAGTATACAGTTGTGGCAGATTGACATGTAAGGAATCACTTTCACCAACCACCTCAGAAGCACATTCAAGTTTATAATCAGCAGCCACCCAAACTCCTCACACATTTGAATCAAAATCCTTTCAGATTGAAAATATTTATACAAGGAAAATGTATTTTTTTATTTAAAAGTTTTACCAGGAAAGGAGTACTGAACAGACTATCACTCGATTCCAGATGCGTCCTGGGGGTTGTTGGGGATGGAATGTTACATGCATATGAAAATCTACCTTACCATTCAAAAACAAGCACTGTGGTCAATGTTTCGTTTAGGTGAATGGGGCACTTTGCATCTCTTCTCACAACTATTGTTTCAGTCTCTGTGTCAACAAAAAGTTCTTCGATAGTCTGCTTTAACACAGATTTTAAGTGTTTAAGTCTACGTATGCATGACCAGAGGATTTTGAAACCAAAGCAGGGAAGTGAATCACATGAAAGTAGAGTCCCATTTGATCCCTCCTCACCTCACACTGTACTGTTTTGGTCAAATCCAAGTCTGTGTACTGAATTGTTAACATATTTGAGTAGATTTCCTTGAAAATGTAAATGTTTTTATACAATTTCAGTCAAAAATTCCATAAATATAAGAAATTGCAAAAAAATTGTGGATTTTGTATGGAGAAGGGTGAAAATTGTGGAAATTGAGGAAAAATTGCACCCTCAATTTTCCAGTGGCCCTGCCTATAAGGCAGATTTCAGGTGTAAATTATTCCTCCAAACCAAAGAGCAGGTCAACCCTGGACTTTATCATGTCCCATAAAGACACAATCCTGGGGCAGTCCCACAACTAGTGAACTAAGGATTCTTCAGCTTGATTGCTTCTAGTGCAAAGAGGGGAGGAGAGACAACCCATCTGATGTAATATGTCTGGCGTGAAGTAGATATTATGAAGGATATAGAAGTGGGTAAGATGTAATTTGTCATTTTTCATATAAAGGTATAGGTCCCCCCAAATCCGTTCCCATTTAAAAACTTGTGTGAGAAACAGGGCCTACCAATATGGTGCATGTCCAGTATCTACAGGGAATAGTCTGGCATAAAGGGCATTCATAATAAGGGACAATGCATGTTGCTTCCAAGCCAAGGTGTGAATTGTGTTCAGAAATTCATATTGATTAATAGACCAAGATGACACACCAAACCATGCAAGCAGCAAATGTCAAATTTGGAAGACCTTGAAAATCTCCTGACTGGTCTTGAGCTGACCATCCTGTAAGAAATCTGCCACCCACTTGTCTGCAAGTTGTGGGATTACCCAATGGGTCAGCACTCTTTCCCCAAGTTTAAAATTCAGGTTGCGACATAAAGATTGGGAAATATCCCTGAGGTTGTCAGAGCGGGAAACTTTACAGAACTGAACATGCACTTTCAAAAAGGTAGCTATAGGTGTGTGTCTAAGCTGGAGGGGTAATGCTTTAGGGGTTTATGTGATAATGGCAAACGCCTAAAGGTGATTACTGTTATCACTCAGTCAGAGTGCTGAAAACATTTTTGGCACTCTGACAACCCCGGAGCCTCAGGACAATGGCGCCAGGACACTATTTTACTGCTTTCTGTAGGGGGGTTGCATATGCAGTGAATACGAGTTGTGCACTGGGGAAAGGAAAGTGAACTCTTGAGTCGAGGGATTAAGGATGAGCCATGGATCACATAGCCCCACCAAATCCATCAGCTCATGAAGTGACCACTGGGCTGGAGACAAGCCTGATTGCCCATTGCCAGAGCTATCCAAATCGGTGGTAATAGTCAGGTTCCAGTCTCCTGCCAAAATAACAGGGTTAGAGACAAAGGGAGCTAAGTGTTTAATTAGCTCAGAAAAAAAATCCATGAGCGTACTTGTTAGGCCTGTAAATACAGCTCCGCAGACCGTCCGAATGGTCTACTATACCCTTTAGCAGCAGATATCGGCCTAATAGATCTTCTGTTTTGCGCAGTAATTGAAATCTCATGTACCTCAAAAATAAGACTGCCACACCTCGCTGAGCAGTGGAGCTTTCAGCTTCATACACTTGGCCCACCGACTGCCAATGGAATAGAAGTCCTTCCGAGGCAAGCAGGTAGATTTCCTGAAGGAAGGCTATCTGGCAATGTAGTAACCTAAGATGTTTTAATATCTGAAAATGTTTCACCATGGAGCGGGCACCTCTTACATTCCAAGTAACATATTTTATGCTACCTGGACCGAGGCTGTATTAAGGAAAATGATAGGATCCCTGTTGGATAAGGCAGACTGTGCAGACCCCAAACAGTAACATTCTGTCAAATAAAATCCCTGATATACCCCAAGAAAAAGAAAAACAACCACCAGTATTCCCTGTACCCCCAAGCAGTAACTAAATATGGAGTCACAGATACCAGATGGTTTAAAAGATGACACAAAAATTCACACTCTGTCAGAAGGAATACTAGGGACTGACTCTTTAAACCTACCCCCCCATGAACCCCACACATAGAAATTCCCATCTAACAACCAACAATTACTCCTGTATGAGCAGCTGGGCCCCAACTGTGACAACAATAGCAAGATAACTAAAACTAAAAGGGACCCATAGAATAAGGAAGTGAAAAGACCCACCTCCCCCCTCAAAAAAAAATCCTCCCCCAAAGAACAAAGAACATTTCCCCCAGTCCTAATGACTGAACTCCACTAAACCCTAAGGTTGCAATGTCAATCCTATGCTGCCCACAACTGATATCCCCCAACCCCCATCTACAACAATAATGAGAACAGAATCCACCCCAAAATCCCTGAGCCTTTATACTAAGACTAAAATTACCATGTCAATTAACAAAGCCGAACAGGCTGTACATGGTCCTCAAACTCAAATAAAATAAATGGAGACATATTGAAACAACCCGCATTCTCCTTATTGGGTAGTACATGTAACAAGCAAGGCATGCCATAAAACCAAAAAAGAAAATAAACCCCAGAAACTAATATCCTTTTTTCACTAGTCCGTACTGCAGCAGTCCAAAATCACTAGCGACCATCTCCAAATGATCTTTGCCAGAGTCTCCACTCGGAAGCATTTCCCTGTCTTACAGTATGTAAGGGGAGCAGGCAGAACATTGTGTAGCTAGTCTTGACAGAACACAAAGCAATCATGGAGGGTCCTGAAGATAGCCCTGCAAGTAAGCTGCGATGCAAGGCACATGAAAAGTCTAAAAAACAGTCAATATTCCATCCAACAAAAGATAGTCCAGTTCAAGACATATCAAACAGTCCACTGTTGAGTAGGTCTTGGTGAAAGAATACTGAAATGTGCCATGGTAGGGGAAAGATAGCCTAACCAGAGAGCAGTAAATTCACCTGTTTCCCCTTGAACATAGAGCACTGGAAATAAGCAGGATTAGGATGGGCAGTAAAGAAATGTAAGTCCAAACAGAAACTAGGTCAACCAGTCCATTGCCAACACTCACTCCAGAGGACTATAGGAAGGATCCAAATGGTCCAGATTCAAAAAACCATAGTGGTTTAGCCAGAACCTCTGAAAACAGGCAGTCATTTAAACAAATCTGACAAGAGTTTCTTTAAGGCTGACCTCACATCTTCCTGAGTGTCATAACTGTGCCATCAGCAATCTCGATGGACCTGCAGTGTGGCTGGATATCAAACCTGATAGCAGATAACAGCCATTATCAGCTTGGTAACTGGTGGATGAGGAGCCATTCTCCATTGGCGTACCATATATGGTAGGTCTTGGACTGCTCTAATCTGCGTCCCCTCCGGCTGCAGTTCTTGTATATTTCTGACTTTCTCCAAAATATACTGCTTATCTAAGAAATGTAACAGTCTGGGGAGATCACATGATGCTGAGTGCTGAGTAGCAGCTCCCTCAAGCAGCTCCCGCTTCCCATCTCTTATTTAGCTCGTTTTGGTGCTCAATTTTATTATTTTCTCTCATTTCTAAGTTTTTACGCTGTACAATAGCTGTTGCAATCTGGTCTGGTTATCTTTTGAGTGGATGGAGGCTTATATGAAGAAAGCCCCACAGAAGCATACCCCTCCAGCAACTCCCGAGAAGGCCCCTAAAATCCAGGGACTCGGGTGGTTCTAGCTCTGATCTCCCAAGCCAAAGTGGTGATCAGGAACCTCTAACACTGGTCAGATTTCTTGAGGAATTCAAACCCTTTCGAGAGGAAATGAAGTATATGGCAATGGACTTGAAGTCGTTATCCAGAAAATTAGATGAGCTCTCATTGTCTGTTTCCGACATTGCAGCCCAAATTGCTTCTATTGAGAAAAGAATGGGTAGTCTTGACCCTGAACTGGTCTCAATGCAGCAGAAGATGTCTCGTCTAGCAGCCAAGCTCGAGGACCTAGAGGGTCGGAGCCGAAGAAATAATGTGGTGGTTCTCGGTTTACCAGAGGGAGAGGAAGGCCAAAATGTCGAGGCATTTATTCGGAAACTGGTTGAGTGGGTGGCAGGCCCATCCCCATTTGGCTCTGGCTACATTATAGAGTGTGCCCACAGGGCTTTTCAGCCTAAGCCACCCCCTGAGGAACCCCCCCGCCCTATTGTGTGCCGGTTCCTGAATTATCTGGAGAAACAACATTTTCTACAAAAAGTGTGTGCTCTGCAAGAGGTTCGCTGGGAACATATAAAGCTGAGAATTTCCCAAGATCTACCCATCTCGGTCCGCATTAAACACAAGGCATTTCACCCTATTGTTTCCAAGCTAATTGCTGCAGGCCTGAAGTTCAGAATGAGTTATCCGGCTAGACTACAGATTTCAACTAACGGATCCTGGAAAGGCTACGAAGACCCTGAAGAAACCCTGAGGAGCCTTAAGTCCATGTTGCCTGATCTCTTCAAAGACCCTTGAATGGTGGTGGCATAGTATCGAGTATTGCATGGAGCCAAGAATTCGAACTTTCGTTTTTCTTTCCTTGGAGAAATCTTAAGAACGTAAAGACTCAGGCGACTGCATAGTTTGCAGTGAACTTGGGGGGTCACCGCAGACCACCCCATTTCTTCTTTTCTTTCCATTTCATAATGGGCCTACAGTGGCCTGATGTAAAGGACACTGGGGTCTCAAGCCTTCTTGGGGGGGAGGGTTGTGAGCCAGGGTTTTTTGGCGACAATTTTTGTTGGGGGTTAAAAGGGCCCAGTTTGGTTGTGGGCTAGTTTCTCGTTTTTCCTTTGAGGTTGTTGTTGGGATGGTCCTGGGCTTTCTCCATCTCGCCCTCCACTGGGGTTGGGTCGAGGAATTGACCACTAGAGGGTGCTTCTACCTCTGGGGACTTGCGGGGAAATGCTACTCGTGAGGGTTCTAGCAGGAGCATTGATTGGCTGGGAGGCAGCACTCTCAATTTCTCACGGAGGCCCTGTTTACCGGATTCTGACTGGGAGTGGGGAAAGGTAGTTTTTAAGCCCTTCTCCTCTGGTCTATAATTTCCAGCTTTTCTATTTTAATTCTCATCTTTAATGCAGGCTGGGGCATTTCTCCCTCCAGGTGTTGCTGAAACCAGTGCTTCCGATTTTAATACAGGTTATCACAAGCAAGTGGGCATTGAGATGGCCTTATCATAGCCCCCTATGTTATTTTCTCTCATACCCATACCTTGTTTGGAATGAGGTGAAGGCCCAGGACTACTCATTCTTGTTGGGGGTACATCTGACAGGGCTCGATTTCTGAAGGCTGTCCTTTGTGTGCAACAGCGCTAAATAGCAAAGCTTAGTATCGGTGGGTGGGAGCAGAGGGATTAGGACCAGTACTGTGCTGAGCGTAGCTTGTGACAGATTGGGGAGGGCAGGTGCGTGGTTGGGGGTGGGGGTTACAGGGTATGGGCGGTATCCACTTCTGGGTGGGCTAGGGAAGAGGGTGGGCTTTACTGCAGTAACCCTGGGGATATATGTAATGGAGTTTTGCATCTCGTGTGCTGAGTGTAATTATTTCAGTTTGATATCTCTTCTGGATGGTAAATGAGTTAACATTTGTGTCTTGGAATGCTAAGGGGATCAGAAAGCAACATAAGCAATTTCAGGTTCTTAAACACTTTAGTTTGTTTAATTCACAGATAACTTTTTTGCAAGAAACCCATTTATTAGAAGGGGAAGCCTTGCAATTAAGGAGGCAACAAGTAGGATCGATTTACAGTGCCCAGGGCACAACAAATAGCTGTGGGGTCATGCTCATGATTAACAGGAGTATCCCTTTTTTTCCTACACAAGTGATCAAAGATACCGAGGGTAGGTTTATACTGGTCAGAGGTACCCTCTGGTCTGTCCCAATTTTACTGGGCTGTGTTTATGGCCCTAATCAGGACAACCCCGGATTTTTTGTGAGACTTATATCTATCATCCTCCCAATGATTCCCATTAAAATTATTTTAGGGGGAGATTTCAATTAAGTATTTGATTCTCACTTAGATAAACTGGGTAGTGGCCCAGGTGGAGTTATCCCTGGACAGAGGCACTCAGGGAACTATTAGATCAATGTGGGCTCTATGACGTCTGGTGCATCTTAGATCCTGATTCCAGAGAGTTTATGTTTAGGTCCAAGGCGCATGGCTCGCAGTCCCGCATTGACTATTTACTTATTTCTCAGTGCCTCCTGCCTGGGGTGAAGACCTCCTCAATTCAACCTGGCCCATTCTCCGACCACTCACTGGTGGTATGCAATTTGGTACTGCTCAATTCATTTGACAGGGAAACTAGATGGAAGCTCAATGATCAACTTCTTAAAGATGATAAATACTGTAAACTTATTAGGGAAAAAATAGAATATTTTTCCTCACTAAATCCCTTAAAGGGTGTAAAATCTGATATCTGGTGGGGGGCCTTCAAAGCCTTCATGACAGGGATACTGATTAGCATGGTGGTTGTTAGGAAAAGAGAGAGAGAGGAAGACCTTAAATCCCTATTATCCCAAATTAGATCTCTGGAAACAAACCTTCCATCTAATCCTCTAGATGAGGATATTCAGAAACTCCTGAAATTAAAGGATAAATATCTGGGGTTACTTCAAGAGAAAGCAGAACTAGCTATTATTCATACCAGAGCTAAATATACAGATCAGGGGGAAAAAGTGGGACGTTTACTGGCATTGCATATTAAACAGCAGGAGTCAATGAGATTTATCCTGCCTATCAGGTCATCAGCAGACGGAACTCTCAAAGTGTCCCCTAATGAAATAGCCCAGGAATTTGCTGCTTATTATTCTAAACTGTATAGCGACATGCAGCACCCTCCCTGCCCAGAAGATATAAAGGTTATTTAAGAGGTTCCTACTTTCCCCTTCTCCCTGACAGGTGTGGTGAAACTCTGGTTGTCCCTGTTTCTCAGGAGGAGATTGCTAAGGTTATTAGCGAATTGCCTGCCGACAAGGTCCCTGGTCCAGATGGATTTTCTCCTTTATTCTACAAGGTCTTTCGAGACCTTCTTGTATCAATACTTGGTCGTTTATTTCAACAAATCCTATCTGGGGAGGATACAGATCCATATCTCTATGAGGCCTTGATTGTTTTGCTTCCCAAACCTGATAAAGACCTTGATAAGGTTCAAAGTTATAGACCCATCTCTCTCCTAAACCAAGATGTTAAGATTCTCTCTAAAATACTGGCCAACAGGTTAGCATTGGTTCTTCCTGGGTTAATAGGTACAAACCAGGTTGGATTCTTGAAAGAGCGATTATCTTCTGATCATTTATGCACTTTGTTGCATGTCTTCTCGGCTACCAGGGATGCGGGGTTCCCAGCGAGCCTGGTCTCCTTGGATGCCGAGAAGGCATTCGACCATGTGAACTGGAATTTCTTGTTTCACACTTTGGAGGCTTTCCATATCCCTTCTCTGTTTATCTCCTGGATTGCCGCCCTTTATAAAAACCTCTCGGCAAGGATTTCTGCGAATGGGGCCTTCTCCCACTCTTTTCAGCTTCATTCAAGTACTAGACAGGGGTGCCCCCTCTCTCCTTTATTATTTAACTTATATCTGGAACCTCTTATCCAAAACATTCTCAATAATGACTCCATACAAGGAGTTAGAATTGGGCGGCATGAGGTGAAGGTTACCGCATATGCTGATGATCTGTTAATACATTTGCCCCATCCAGTATCCTCTGTTCCGGCCTTACTAAGTGAAGTGGCAAGGTTCAGTGCTTTGTCTAACTACAAATTGAATGCCAGTAAGTCCCTGTTTTTCCCTTAAATAACAAAGTCTTCAAAACTGATATTAGTCCCTTGGGGCTATGCTGGACTCCCAGGTCTTTTAAGTATCTGGGTATTAAACTTTCACGTAACCCCTTAGTATGGTTCAAGGAAAACTTAGATTCTTTACTGCAGGGAATTACACATGGTCTAGAGAGGTGGTCCAAACTCCCTATTTCTCTATGGTGCTGAATTAATAAAATTAAAATGAATGTATTTCCTAGAATTTTTTACCCGCTGTCCCTTCTTAATGCTTTTGTTCCTTTAGTCTGGTTCAAAAAGGTTAACGGTATTTTTACTAAATTTATCTGGGCTGATAGGTATCCCTGCCTGGCTTACCATAAGCTGACAGCTCCTAAACTGGAAGGGGGGGTTGCGAATCCCCCACCTGGCTATATATTATTGGGCTAGTCACCTTGCGAAATGTTCGTGGTGGGTATCTCCCGGCCCAGAGGAAGCGCAATCCATTTGGCTCAAAATAGAATTGGATGCAATTAAGGCCAATAATCTGGACCCTCTCACGTTATTTTTCCTTAAATTATCTCAAGTAAGTACAGCTGTAGATTGTCCCATAATAAGGACCTCTTTAAAGGTCTACCTACAGATGTGCTCCTTTTTGCAGTATTCTCCCCATCTGGACCTGGCCCAGTCTATATGGAATTCTCCATCATTTACTATTAGCAAGAATCAAATCTCCCATCCTTGGTTGCCTCAACTTGAAGAGGGGAAGCTTTCCACCTTTACTGATGATAAGGGGCACTGGCTATCAGTGGAGGAGATGGGTAGAGAATTTCACAACCCGATTTCTTCTTTCTCCAAAGTCTTGCAATTGAGACATTTACTGGTAATCTCCCTGGGGAGTACTCCTCCCTCTCAGAGCATCTCCTCTCTGATACCCGAGATATCCCTGCTTTCTGGGTCCTCTGGTGTAATCTCTAAATTATATCAGGTTTTGTTTCACAAAAAGTTTGGGGGCCCCTTTGGGCCATCAAGATTTTGGAGTAACTTTTTCCTCCATCTGCAGTTAGACTGGAATTCTCTCTGGAAGTCATGTCACAAATTTATCTCTCAGGATAGACTGCGTCTCATGCAATATCATGTATTACACAACATATACTATTCTTCGGTTAAGTTCCACAAGTGGGGCTACTTAGACGCCAATAAATGTAACAAATGTTTGCAATATGAGGGCATGCTTTTTCACATGCTTTGGTCTTGCCCAAGTATTTCCACCTTTTGGGTCTCAATTCAAACCTCCTTAGACCCCTTGTTGGGCCTCCAAGAATACTTTATCCCTGAGGTATGTGTGTTGGGGGTCCTGTCTTCCATTAAAGTCAAGGTGCGTAAATTTCATATATCCATGGTCGCCTTGTCAGCTAAGAAAATAATTCTCCATCATTGGAAGGACAGGTCCTCCCCTTCTTTCCAGGAATAGGTAAGAGAAGTTTTATCCAACTTGCGCACAGAAAAAGCAATATCCAGCCTACATAACAGACTGGCAACTTATGCTAGAATCTGGGATCCTCTTCACTCATTAATCTCTCTGGTTCCAAACTAAGTTTACAATAGGCTCAATGCTTTTATAAGGCCTTTTGATTAGAGGCTCTGCATTTACTGGTACTGCGATGTGTTACTGCAGTAAGAGGAGGAAGGGGGGGCAGCATCGTTCTACTATGTATCAATGTGTCTCTGCCAGCTTCTTTGTATGCGGCCTTTTATGGTGGAAACTGTGTGAATAAACTTTAAATTAAAAAAAAAAAAAAAGAAATTTAACAGTCTGGAGATAAGAGCCTGCAGGGGGAGGGGGACCCAGGCTGGGGGACTGCCCATTGAGAGCTTATGGGCCCACTCAATAACATAACTCAGCCCATTGGGAGAGGGGTTTGCTATTTTTTCACAAACTTTCTGAACAAGGGAGATGGGGGACGTACCTTCTTCACCCTCTGGAATACCTAGTACAACCAAATTGTTTCTTCTGAAATGCCCCTCAAGGTCTTCCACATGATCTTCCATTTTTCTCAGTCTTTGCCACAGTGTGACCACTTCTGGGTCAAGTGTGGTCCTCCAGTCATCGAGGGAGGATATCTGGCACTCATTATCTCCAGTGTGTCAGGCCGAGTCAAGTGAAACACGCATACCTTGCAGTTCAGATGCCATGAGCTGCAGCGTTTCCTTTGAGGGAGAAAGTTCTTCAAGGAACTTAGCCTCTATTAGCACAGCCTGGGTAGTAGAGTTACCTGACACACCTTCGGTCTTTGCCTTGGAGTGCTTAGTAGACTTGTCGCACTCTGGAGTAGGGGTGGGGTGTGCCTTGGAAGCTGCAACTTCATTTTGGCATCCATAAGTAAGTAGTTTAAACAGTAACTGCCACCTTGGAGAGTTTTACACACACTGGAACCACAAAACACCATTCTTGGTAGTAATGGGTGGAATAAAAGAAGATAAAATAAGAGTTGAGACAGGTGCAGTAGAGGGGCACATCTGCTCAGGCACCCATCATGTGACCTCCAAGTCACTCCTTACTGTATGTCCAAGATGTGTCTAAAACATTCCCCCAAATAACCATGCAAAGCAGCAGCTGAGGTAGCCTAGTGGCTAGAGCACAAGTAGCCTGGGGGTATGTTGCAGCACACTCAGTGAATCCTGGTACCTTCTCATAGAATTTGCACGAATGATCAGAAATAGTTACAAATGAGAAGCACTGATGTACCAGTCTGTAATTGTATCAAATTTTTATTGCAGCATCTTACTCAGCATCCACAAGAGGATTTTGCAGTTAAAAACCAGGAGCAGAAACCCCAGCACGTTGAGGGTCAACCAGCCTCTTCATCTGGGGGAGGTTAGAGCCCAGCTCTGCAAAGCCAGACATATGGTCTCATGATTGCTTCATGAGTAAACATATTACAAGTCTGCTTTACCTACAGATTTTACCACAGTGGTGCTCCACAGTGGCATGGTATTAGAAAAGTAACTCTACACTAACGTGAGTTATGTGGAGGGACCACTAGCTCTTGAAGTAGAGTATTTTTCCCTAAATCAGAGCTGGCAGTAAACTGATCCTGGATCAGCTGTCAAGAGAAAATCAGTCTGGAGCGCTTTGTGTCAGAAGACTGAGGGATCAAGCATGTCACCAGGGACACAGGTTTCCACCCAGCATGAAGTACTGTACTCGGTGTCAGATACTGCCTTGTTGGAGGTGCTGTCCTTAGGTTGAGATCCTAAATTGAGATCCCACTTCCTGCTAACTCTAGTAGCTTTCCAGATAGATGTCTACCCCGGCCCCCCATGGTCCTCTTTAAAAACTGCAAAGGACTTACCTGGTGTCCTGACCACCTTTCTGCTCCCATGGAAACTGTTTCTGAAACACTGATGTTCTATGGGGTGGGACACTGTTAAACAAATGCAACCCTTGCACTTGCCTGCCTAGTTACTTCACTACCAATTAGTGTACATTCAGCTCAATGCAGTATAAAGCACTCTGAGATCATTAATGCATGACACATGCTACAGAAAGCTAAATTCTGTTCAATTCTGAGTGTACTGTTGTTTTACTGTTATGTGACCCATGTTGTCACTTAATATAAATTTATATGTTCTGTGATACAGCAGGATTTCCATCTCCTCTGAGTAGTGTTTGCATTGCAGAGTAAAAACCACTTCTAACAGTTTTATATGAGTAATGCAAAATAACACTTCCTAGCACACATTCCTGCCCCAAAACTAAATTATCTATAGGCAGTCTTTCTTTATTCGTTCAGAAAATATGAGTCATTTTGGTCTTTTTCAACCTGAGATAAACTTAGCCTGCAGGATGGCAGAGGAACACGAGGCTGTGCACATACTAGTGTATTCCTTTAGTAAAAATAAAACCGATTGCCATCAGAGAGTTCTTTTGAACAGCAATAAAAGCAAGATACATTTGTTTCATTTTAAGATGTTGTATCCCTTTAAGCCCACTAGTCACTGTACATAAACAAAATGGGATATGTGCACTAATATTTGGATTGCTGACATGCCACGTATCCGTGGTATGTAGGCAACCCTTGGTCAGAATGCTCCAGCATAGCAGGGTCCCACAGACCCGGTGGCATTCATAAAGGTGGTGCATGCCCCTTCACATATGATCCCCAGGCAGATCGCGCAGCTACTGTATGTATCACAGACAGTCTGGGGGCATGTCTGGGGGCCTGCCCACTCTCCACGCCATACACTAAGATGTGGCATGACACCTGCCAGCTGGGGAGGGAGAGGTTATCCCTACACCGTGCTGTCCCAGCCTACCAGGCTGACAAGAAGGGCTGGGGCAGCCATTCAGGCAATCACCCACACTTTAAAGAAAAGGTGCTCCTGTGCCTTCCTAGAATGCCCTGCTTGCATAGAGCAGGGGATTCACTTTTGGACCTAGGATTGCCACCCTGCATCCCTCAAACCACTCCCAGTGCAGCTGTGCATCAGGGAGGTGGGACCACAGACAGGTGCCCTGCAAGTACATGCAGTTGTGCATACCACACACCCTATGCCTGTCTCGAGGTGTGTAGTTACACTGCCCAGGTAAGCACGAATCACGTTCACCCGGCTGCACCATAGTGCATAGGCCCCATTATTAGAGTTCATCAGGACATTGACTTTTTACAGAAAAGACTTCTTTACTTGTCTAACTCAATCTAATGATACCTGGGTACTAATAAGAACTGATTAGTAACCTCTCTCAGATGTAGCTATTTTACAAACCAAACATTAGTGATGTTGAACCAAAGCTCCAAGAATACTGCATGCTTCCCTCATACAAGAAAAAAGCAGTCAGTGGTATTCACTGCAAAACACAAGCCAGCCAGGCTAAACACAAAGCTGAGTGTTAGGAAAGAAAATGGCTCCCAGGTAGAATCTGTGGTCTGCCATGAATACTGTACTGTACCTTGGTATTTGGCTGGACCAAAATTTGAATTTCTCCATCCAGCTCAGTAAACTTTAGGAGGAAAGGAGGGAGAGAGGGGATATGATAGAGACATACAAGTATCTTACAGAGAGGAACAGTGTGCAGGAATACACTATTTTTAAGCAAAAAGATGTTCCAGAACTAGAGGGCATGGGATGAAGTTGGAGGGAGGACGATTCAGAGGAAACGTGAGGAAGAATTTTTTCACAGAACGGGTGGTGGACAAGTGGAACACACTGCCAGAGGAAGTGGTGGGGGCTGAAACAATCACGGGATTTAAGAATGCATGGGATAGACATAAAGGAATTCTGGAGGTCAGGGGTAAGGGGCAACAGACTTCTAAGAAAACATAAACTGAACTTACAAGCTCAAATGGGCAGACTGGGTGGGCCATAGGCCCTTATCTGTCGACACTATCTATGTAACTTGTCTCCAGACTCCACCCTCCCCCCCAACTAAATGGTCTCTGCCAAATTGGTCAGCAGCATAGTTTAGTGAGAGTATAGGCTTCGATGAAGACCCAGCTTTAAATCCTACCACAGCCACTAACTCCGTCGTTCATCATGTCACTTAACCAATCCGTGCTTCCATATGCTTCAGCTGGAAAATGGGTAAAAGCAGGACCCTACTGTAAACAAGATAGCAAGGTATCTTACTAACTGTTACTTCATTTACTCCTTTCTGTAATCCCTTTCTCCCTGGTCACACGTGGAAACAAGTTCCAGCTTCATGCATCTCAACTAAACTATCCAGGATAAGTAACTGTAAAAAGCAGGAAAAAGGCTGTCTGTCTCCTGCAGTATGTAAACGCCTCCTCTCCTTTGACTAGAGGGAGACAGTTTATAGAGCTGCCACTAGTCTCAACTAGTAAAGATAGATGAGGTGTGCATTTCCTTTTGTTACTTTGTACTAAGCTACCCATATCTATTACACCATTAATTGTTCTTGTCTAGCAAATTCAAGATATAATTGAGAATCTGACATTTGCAAGTGAAAAGAATGACATCACCATAACTATCATAGAGAAATGGACACTGACAAACAACAAGAGCTGGAAAAATTAAAAAGATTTAAAATGGCATCTGTGATACTTAATGGTTAAACACAATGGGCCATATTTTAAGCCTTTAAGAATGGTGCACGGTTCTTGCACCAACAAGGTCTGGTGCAAGGGGCATCTTGCACCACAAAGTGCACCATTCCTGATTTTCAGACACTCCCTAAACCAACTGGGGGACTGTTTGTCCTAGCAGAGCTGTCGCCATCCCTGTGATGGACACACAGGTAAGGCAAGGTGAGGGCAGCTTGTGCCACTGCGCCAGGGCAGTGGACAGCACTGCGGTATCCCCTTAATTGGGATTCTTTAAAGCACTCTGATTAGTGCATGGGCTGCCAGAGTTAAGACCAGCCAGGAGCTGGCCTAATCCACTGTACGACAATTGGAGTGCCCCGGCTTGGTGGGAAGTGGACCATACCCCACTAATGCAGCCAGACCAGTGGACTTCTGTGGTCATCCTGCACCCAGCCAACTGTCCCTGCACTTATGCAGATGTGGGGGCTGCTCTCCAAGTCCTTCCCCACCGCCAGTCTTACAACCACTCCTGCCCTGCACACCCACTCCTTGACACTGAACCTGCCATGTCCTGTCCCTGCCCAGGGTTTGTCACCATGCCCAACCCCAATCAACCCCATCCTACTGTTCATGAGCCCTGCCAGCCTACAGATACACACCTGGTAGGCTCCCCATGGCTGCCACTGCTGCTTGACACTCCAGCAGCTTGGGGCATTCCCCTGATGTGCACCAGTTGCTTGGCGCACAGGACAACTTGCGGTGAACTCAAGGAGTTTAGTGCCAGGACTCTGATTGTCAGAAAATCAGGTGCAGGGTCCTTGGTGCCTTGAGTTTGCCACAGTCAGGGTTTCAGCAGCGGGTGCGCCAATCTAATGGGGGCTTATAAAATTGAGCCTAATTACTTTCTTTCTTTATCTTCAATTTGTAATTTGTAATCATTACAGATGACCTTAAGATAAGCAAGCAATGTGAAAGGGCAGTGCAGAAAGCAAATGGCATCCTCGGATGCACTGGAAGGGGTATAACTAGAAGAAAAAGAGAGGTGATAATGCCACTCTACAGATCACTGGTCAGGTTGCACATGGAATATTGCATCCAGTTTTGGAGGCCGCACCTGAAGAAGGATATTAACAGACTGGAGGTGGTGCAGAGAAAGGCTAGAAAGATAGTGCAGGGTTTGCACCAGAGTCATATGAAACCAGATTTGCTGACTTACAACTGTACTCACTTGAACAGAGAAGAGACTGGGGGGATATGATCGAAACGTTTACGTATATGAGGGGAATTAACACAGTGCAGAAGGAAAACCTGTTTCAGATTAAATCAGAGAGTAGTACTAGAGACCACAATCTACGACTGGCAGGAGGTAAATTTAGCGTAAACATCAGGAAGTACTTATTTTCTGAGACGGTAGTCAACCCGTGGAATAGCCTACTGCAAGAGGTAGTAGACTCAAAAAATGTAAGGGAATTCAAACTTGATGGGATAAACACTATGCTCAAAAAAGGAAATGGTCTGGGGGTAGGTATTCTGGGCAGACTAGATGGATCAAAAGGTCCCCTTCTGCCGGAAAATTCTTATTTTCTTGAGTTCTTTTTTTTTCCAAATTGGGTATACTTTATTGAGTTTTTCAACAAAATTGAACAAACACCAAGAAGAGACACAATGAAAACAGAAAGTACAGAGCATAAAACCCCCACCCTTCTCCCTACCAAAACCTTTCCCCCGACAATGGTATTATAGTATGTTCAAAGTGCAGAGGAACACAGTAAGTATACCAAATATGTTTCAAAACTCACAACAAGAATATGAAAACCAGACATCATAATAGAAATGAAAAAATGGAGCCCTGCCAGTTTGAAAGCCCTTCCCCACCTCCCAACCCCCCGCCACCAGGGAACTATTATACCAACAACACAGGCACAAAATCGGGAACTAAGCAGGCTAAGAGTAATCAGAATACATTGGTAGGTAGTAAGCAGGGGCACCCAGATTTCCAGATACAGGCCAGTAAGGGGAAGTCAATAACACAGGGAGAACAAAAAAGAAAGAAAAAAGAAAAGAAAGGAAAAAAAAAAGGAGAGAGGGGACTTATGCAGTTAACAATGAATATAATGGTTTTCAAATCATCCGGTAGGTAGCGGTTCTATGGGTGAGGTCGGTAATGGTCTGTTCAGCTTGCAAAGCAAACAATATTTCCCTAAACCACTCGACGGTGGAAGGGATGGTTTGGTCGAACCAATGTCTGAGGACAACTTTTTTCGCACAAAGGGATATGAGGGACATGTAGAACCTCTGATTACTGGCCAGATTGTCACCATAGTTCCCCAGCAGACACACTTCCAGGAGAAATGCCTCAGAGAGACCAAGGAGAAAATCCAGGTGGGCTTGAATCACTGACCAGAAAGGAACTACCTTTTTGCAAGTCCAAAGAACACGTAGTAAAGTACCGGGCTCTTTAGTACATCTGGAGTAGGTATTGAAAGGAGGTTTCCCCATTTTATATGTTATCCGGGGTAAAATAAAGATTATGCAAAACATGAAACTGAAGGAGCCAGTACCTGTCCCATTTGATGAATCTATATAAGTGCTTCCAAATACATGCCCAGTTGCATGAGGAGTTGGGAGAAGGCAACACTTGATCCCAGTAATATAGAGTTGGGCCTTCCCTGTGGGCGAAGAAGTCTAAAAGCTGGTGATAATAAAAGGAGATGGCATGAGAACGAGGGGTTAAGGAGGCCATGGATAAGACCTGGGACTGGTATGAGTCATCCCAGGGGCCAGAACCAAAATGACACACAAGCATATGAGAGAGTTGAAGGTATTTGAAACAAAAGGGGAAAGGCAAATGGAACTTAAGTCTGGCATCTTGAAATGTCAGGAGCTTCTGGGCAATTACCAAGTCTGAGACCCTGTCCACTTCAGTGGAAGCCAAAAAGAATCTGTAAGAGTGTGGCCACTGATCTGAAGATTAGGATTACCAACAAGTGATTGAGAGACGCCTTTGTAGGGTTGGAGGTTAAGAAGGGCACAAAATTGTAAGTAAGCATGTACAGATGCCTCTATTGGAGAGCCGCATAATGATTTGGGTAGTTTTTTAGTGGAAATGTAATGAAGGGAGTGGATGTCCAGTCTATGGAGAGAACAGAGGGTATTTTCTGTCTCCAACCACACTGGCATGTAAATAGAGGAGTCTTCTTCTGGATAGTTTTATAACCAGCAAAAGAACCGGGAACAATGAATGGAAAGGTAGTAGAGGTAGAAGTTGGGTAACTGCAGACCCCCACACACTTTAGAGTGCATCAATTTGTAGAGGGCTCTTCAGGGAGTCTTACCATGCCACAAGAAAGAAGAAATTATCCTATCCATTTGCAGGAACCAAGATTTTGTGATGATATGATTGCATATATATAGTGGATAAAGAAGGCAGGAAGACCATTCATTTTTACAATGCTAATGCAGCCCCAAAGGGATTGAGGTAAGACAGCCCAATGCTGCAGATCTATGTGAATGATGCTAACCACTGCATCAAGATTATATTGCTAAGCAGGCCCAGTGGTGCTGAAGGCTGAGGTGCTGGACGCCACACCTCACGCCACACCAGGGACCCGGGTTTGGGAGTAAGCTTGGGTGCCGGAGGTCATTAGGGAGAGGGAGAGGATTTAACATCCAAGGACTGCTCTCCTCTCCCAGGGGAAGGGCTTCAGCTTGCTCTGGCATGCTGGTGACCTGTGATGGAGATCAGGGGCATTACAACACATGGGACAAGATTGTAGGGGCAGTGTGGCAGATGTTTGCAGGGTTGCCGTGCACCTTAGCATCATTACACACCACACTCAGGGGGCAGGGGAACTCACAGGACAAAAAACAAAACAAAACACAGAAATACCCCTCCAGCCCAGATAGGTGATGGCCCTCTCAGTGCCGAACCACCACACACCCAATACTGGATCCTTACCTCTGCCCCCTTTGATCTCCTCAGGCCTTAGCCTCCAGGTTCAGGGAAAATGTAACATCCTTGAGGGGGCGGGGGTCACAATGGGTGGTAGAGCAGCATAGGCGAGCTGAACAGCCTGAGAAAGTTCTGGGTCTGAGGGAGATAAAGGGAAGTTTAAAAAAAAAAAAAAAGATTATATTGCTTCCATTTAGAAGGAGAAGTACTGATGTGCATACATATATATTTTAAGATATCCCAAATCCAAATCAACCCCAGATGTTCCACTTCAGACCTCATGCTGACACCGTTGAGCAGCATCACCTCTGTCTTGGCTAGATTTAACTTGTAATTTGAGAACATACCAAAATCTAAGATGATGTCCAAAGCAGCGGGTAAGGATGAGGCAGGGGAGGTAAGATGGAGGAGAATATTACCTATGTAAACAGAAAGTCTGTATTGAGAGGGCCCAATGGAAATTCCCCTCACCTGAGGGGAAATCTTATTCTTCCTGAGCAACGGTTTAAGAAAGAGATTGGAAAGTAAGGGTGAAAGTGGGCATCCCTGCCTGGTGCTTTGATGTAGCCAGAAAGGGGAAGACAATATCCTGTTACAGAGAATGCGGGCCGAGGGATGGGAATATAACACTTAGACCCAGTGGACGAATGCAGGTGGGATATGAAATTTAGATAACAAATGAAACAGGTAATCCCAGGAGACCCTGTCAAAAGCTTTTTCTGCATCAAGGGAGACAAGTATAGAGAAGACCCCGGACTCCCTGGACACAGAAATGAGATGAGAAACAGTGCGAAGGTGGTCTGCTGAAAGCCAACCTGCCACAAAACTGACTTGTTCTCGACTGATAAGCAAATGCCAAACCTGGTTCAACCTACCGGCCAACACTTTTGCAAGAATCTTGAAATCGACATTCATAAGTGATATTAGTCGGTAGTTTGAAACCAGCAGGGGGTCTCTACTAAGATTTGGTAACACCACAATGGTGGCCTTAGTAAGAGTAAAGTCCAAGAGACCCTCCTGAAAGATGTAGTTTACAGTATCAAGGAGAACAGGGGCCAGAGGCTTTGTTCAGTGAGAGAGAATTGATAGCAGTCAGAATTTCTGAAAGAGTCAGAGGAGCTTGCAAAATGTTTACTTGGGAGGGAGACAAATAAGGAAGATCAATATCCTGTGAAAATACATCCAGGTGGGATGCATTGAAAGAGGAGGAAGAAGGCTGCTACATGGCCATATAGTAGTCTCAAAAGTGGTCTACGATGTCCCTAGGGGAAGTAAGAAGATGACCTCAAGTGTCCCGGAGGGAGGAGATGTTCTTATGTTCTTAATCTGTGCCCCTTCTATCCCCCAGTGCAGCTTTTCTTTGGGACACACCATGGCTACCAGACCACCATCACCCCTGGCCACAACTGTCTACTAACATGTAGCTGTGACTGTAATCCATAGGCAGGGATGTGAGGAAGTGACAACCACCAAAACTCTTGTTGCATTAGCTGGCAAGGCAGGAGGCAGTGTGGGGTCTGAATATACCAGTGATCATCACCCGCTGCTGCTGAGGCAATGTTCTTCATTTCTTTCAGCCCCAGAGATACCAGCATGCGTTGGGTTCACTGCATGAGCCCAACAGCTATCTCCTCACCCACCATGTCTCTGTTTCACTGCCATCAACAGTTATCTAGGCTGCAGCATTGCATCAGAGACAGGTTCTCTTGCCTTCCCAGAAGAGGAGCACGTCCTATGGGGCACTCAGTCCTCCTCTCCCTGACCATCCCCTGACAGCCCTGGCTAATGGCCAAACCTGAGTCACTGGTGCCATGAGCAGTAGCTGTATTACTGCACCAACAGGCTGACCCAAACACAATGTATTTCTCAAAGATTATTTACTGGAAATTGTCAATCCTTGAGTGCATAATGCTAGGACTGCCCTTATCTGTAAACAATGCTTTATAATATGTTTCTGGATAGAGTGTTGGAAACTTATAACTCTAAAAGAGAATTCCCCTTGTTATTGATTCAGGGCTCAATCAGCTTATTAGTCAGCCAACTAGAGGTAACAACATCTTAGACCTTCTAATCACAAACATTGGGAACAATATTTCTAACATACATATTATGGAACCACTAGGGAACAGTGACCATTGCTCCATACTATTTAATATAGCCTGTGATCCCAAATGCACATCAAAAAAATCAGTGTATAAAAATTATGAAAAACTTCACAGAACTCATTAATAGTTTGACTAGGACTAATTGGAACAAAATTCTAGCCCACCTCATAGTGGGGGAGACATGGAACAAACTCAAAACAATCATCCATAAACTAGAAAATAGTTATGTACCAACTAAGGAAAAATATAATAGTAAGGGGAAGATTCCAGTCTGGTTAAACAAATCAATAAAAACACAAATTAAATTGAAGGGAAAACTATACATAAAATTTAAATACTGTAGTCCTGAAAAAAAGAGATATTTTATATTCCAAATATAAAACAGCAGTTTCTACTCTCAAATATATGATTAGGCATTCTAAAGTAACTTAGAATTCAGATTAGCACACTCAAAAGACTGTCATAAATCCCTAGTTTCCTATTTAAACAATAACAAAAGCAATCAGAGACAAATTGGTCCTCTGACACAAAACAGCATGATTCTGAAAACAGTGAAAGATACAGCAAATCACTTTAAGGATTATTTCAGTTCTATATTTTCCAAAATAGACATCCATAATTGCTGCAGTTATCCTCACAATATCCCAAAACCCACATACTCCATTACTAGTTGGATGTTCTTTCAGCCATAAAAAAGTTAAAAAAGACATCCAGCCCAGGCCCAGACTATATTACTTCCAAGTTTCTCAATGAAATTGCAGATTCAATTGCCCTGCCCTAATCAATTTATTTTTAACAAATCCCTAAATGAGAACACAATTCCAGCTGATTGGCTAAAAGCCAGTTATTCCCATATTCAAAAAGTGCAACGGATCAAATGTTCAAAATTATAGACCAATTAGTCTCACATCTATCATCTGTAAACTTATGGAATGAATTATCAAATCCTACTTAGAAAAAGAAATGGTTTCACTCAAAATATCAGACTCTTTGCAGCATTGTTTTAGGACTGGCCACTCATGTACAATGAATTTAATAGCCTTCTATAATCACACAAGTCAGGGTCTAGACAGTAACATTCCTATGGACGTAATCCTGCTGGACTACAATTGAGCCTTTGATAAAGTCCCCCCATGGAAAATTAGTTGTCCAACTCTTACTACTAGGCTTCTCACCATGTCTTACAAACTGGGTTAAGAAATGGCTCTCAGATAGGTCCCAGAGGGTGAGAATTAATGGTATTCTGTCAAATCCAGGTTCGGTCACCAGTGGTGTACCCCAGAGCTCTGTCCTGGGGCCCATACTATTTAAGATATTCATTAGTGATATGCAAATTGGATCTAGTAATGTACTCTCAAAATTTGTCGATGACACAAAGCTGGGGGGTAGACTAGACAATGTTGAAAGCAGTGCATCATTAGCCCAAGACCTAAATATAATTGAAAAATGGGCACACTGTAATAACATACTCTTTAATGTTGATAAATGCACTGCTTTGCATTTCGGAAAAAATAACCCAAGAAATATTTATCACTTAAATAATATCCCCCCTCAAGGCTACAAATAATGAGTGAGATATAGGAATCCTAGTTAATAATACCCTCTCTTCTTCAGAACATTGTGCAAAAAATTGCCTGTACAACTAATGGGTTACTCAAACAAATGAAACGAACATTTGTAGCTAAAACCGAACAATGTCTGATCCTCCTCCTCTACAAGGACTACATTAGGCCTTATACTGACAATGGGTCATCTTTCTGAAACCCACTTCTCAAAGGAGACATCGCACGCATAGAGCAAATACAGAGGTGGGCCAAAAAATGGTCCCTAGATTGGCACCAAAGGGTTACCAATGCAGGCTACAGGAGACAGGCCTCCACTCTCTACAGTTACTTTTGTTCAAAATACTACACTCCCCTGATTTAATGCAACAATATGGGCTCAGTTATAGCCAAAGACGAATAGTCCCTAGGTTACGTAATAGGCAACTGGTAGTACAGCGAGCAAAAACAAACAAAAGAAACAACTATTTTTCTATAAGGGCAACCAGAGTCTGAAACACCCTACCCCAATATCTAGTCGACATGGAAAACTTCAACTCATTTAAAAAAAGTTTAGATGCCTGGTTATTACATAATCAAACCTGGGATCAATAACCCACACAATGCGGGGGATAATCACGATAGGCTATTAACCTGTTTTTGTCCTACGTAACCAAGTAAACCACATAAAAGTAAAACAATAGAAGAACTAATTTATCATATCTTGGATAGCTCATTTAAGAATATATAAAGAAACTGGAAAGTCCCTAAAGAGCAAACAATGAGCAATATACAGTACCTGGCTATAATGAAAATATTGAATTCTGTTTGGCCTTGTTTGTATATTATGCAGGAGATTTTCAATGAAAATCATTGCAATGTAAAATATAAAAACTGGGGGACCCCCCCCAATAAGAATAGCCAAAGTCAACCATGGTTCAACTGCAGGTTGATCATGGTCAAAAGCCATGGTGGACCATGAATTTGACCATGCTTGGTTATGGTTAACCATGGTTGTGAAATGACCCCACAGGCAACCATGGGCAGCCATAGCCAGAATGTGCCATTGGCAAAGAACTTGGTCAGCCATTGTAAACAATAGTCAAAACAAGACCCCAGATGGTTATATAACCATGGCTGACAATAGTCAATACAAGTCTTTACAGGACTCAATAACCATGTCATGGCTGTAAGATTCAGATGTTTCCTGCATAATAAAACACATTTTAAGCAGCTCTAGTTATTTCCTTTATTTCAACCATCTTTAGTGAGGAATACATATTATCCACACATACTTTTGAAATACTTTTTATTTATTTATCCATGTCTGCTGTTGGTTCACTTTCTAATGGAGTCTCTTCTTATCCGTAACTGAGAGAATGACTTAATCGCTATTTATGCAATAGGCGTGGACAGATAACCAGTGGAATAAATCCATTTGTTCTCACTGCTGTTGGATACATGGTGGTTCTAATATTTATCCAACACCCTGCCATCAATCAACCACCATTTGTCCAACACCCTGCCATCAATCATCCCCCCTCCTGCCAGCACTACTTCCACTTATCCACACTTACAATTTTACTATCAGTTTCACTTCCATATCCACTCAAAACACCACACTCGTTACTCATGCTAGTAATATCTACAAGTCCCAAACTATAATGTTTTTTTTCTTATAACCTAGCATACCTTTTCTTCCATCACTTCCCTTCTCCCAAACCCACTGATCACTTGCTTCTAACTTTTTTTACTTAATACTTTACCTTGATTACAACTTGTCCCCCAATCCTATCCTCACTGCCATTTGCACTTTTGCCCATAGACTGCAACTTTTCTTCTGTACACCCCCCCCCCCCAATCTGTGCATGTTCCTCTTCGGTACTCCCCACATCTCTACATCCTCAAGCCGCAATTTTATTACTTTTACTTCAAATTAAAGACCTTCCATTTATTCTCTCCCCATTTTCTGTCTATTTCATACTCACCCACTCATTCTTCTTGAACCTGCTCAACTTATGTCTTTTAATTAAAACAGCTGCCATGAAAACGAAACTAAAAAAAATGATCCCCATTCTGACTTTTTATTTCTTGCCTTTCAAAAATCTGTCACCAAAAAAACAAATGGCAATCTTCTGAAGATGCACTGCATACCACATTCCTGAACCACCGAACCGCACTTACTTCTGCCAAAATCCCCACCACGGATGCTCGTTCTCTCTGTAGTCATGGTGTAATGTATTCCCATTCACTCAATCCCTGACATCAATCCAATGCTTCTTCACCACTCCTACTCACACAAAAGTGCAGGATCAACCACATATCAAAATATTATACTTTTTTCAATAAAAAAAAGAAACCTTACTATTTAAAACAATGATTGTTAATCCCCAATCTATCCCTCTCATTAAGCAAGAAACAGACCTGCCATCTTTTTCAAACTATTCATCCTACCCACTGCAAATTTATAGCCAATCAGCACTTGTCATCTTTATAAACAGTGCGCACACACAATACAGCACAAAATAATCCTATTTTTTTTTTAAAAAAATAAACAGAAAAGAAATAAAAATGAAAAAAAAAACCCACAAAAATAAATGCCCTATAGCATAAATTGCACATGTGATGGGCTTCAGTGGGAAATATGATTTATTTGAACTCACAGTGTGTAACCACTATGTAACTAAACATTTCTAAGATGTGGTGAGTTCTCATATTATTTTCTATGCTGTTGTAATTAATTGCTTTGTGCAAACCTTCTTTGTTCTTTATAAATTTAAATAAAATGTTAGATTGGGATTATTTATATAGTTTAAAGTGTCAAATTCTGCATTCTGATATGCAAATAAATTATGTAAATGTGATTGCTATTCCATGCTCTTCTGACCATGGACAAACCACAGCCAGATATGGATGAACTGTGGTCAACCATGGTTGACCATGGTGTATTCAGAACAGTCAGAAAACATACTGGGAAATACTATAATTATAGGTTCATGGTAGCACCTCTGTAGTTAGGGTTGAGTAGACTGTTTAATGTTAAACCTCAAATTTTGCACATTAATATCTTTGGCTCTCTTTGACAAAATAAGCCCTAACACTCACCCCATTCTCCTATACTGTACCCATCTCATGTTATTTACTTATTGAATGGGGTGAGTGTTAGGGCTGATGACTACAAGGCACCCCATACAACCCCTGTTGGTGTGTGGAGTGTGGGGATGGGGTGTTAGGTTTGGAAACCATAATGCCACATGTCCCTACTTTTGTGGCTGTAATCCTAACTAGAGTTTTAACAAAGTTTTTCACAGTTTATATATAATATAGACAAAATAAACAATTCAGACATTTATAGGAAATGTTCTTCAATTTAAACGTAGTAAAATATTACATGGATGTGTTCTGTTAGTTAAACCAATGGATGCAGAATGATCATGGCCAAGCATTGTCGATCCTGGTTAAAAAAAAAATTATCCTGGTTGACCATACTCTGACCATACTAGACTGACAATGGTTTTTAACCATGGGCATCAAGCACAAAGCATGGTTAGAGCATGGTCAACCATTTTCAGCCATGGTTGAGCATCATACCTCTATAGTCATATCTTTGATGGGGTCAAGTTTACAGTATATGGTTAAAGGGGTTACACTTTAAGTGGCAGTTAACTATACTGTAGTCACAGTGTAACAACTCTGTAACTGCAAAAATGTAACTGTGCATGGAAATCCACACACTTCCAGATGCTGTTGTACCACCGTAGTGATTTTCACCACAGTAGCAATGGCACTGCTGTGCTACAACATCATACAATCCAGTACTGTATATATTTAATGCTTCTCGTGCTTTCCTGCACTGTAGATTCCTTGCACTGAATATATTAGCAAGACTTGAAAACATCCCACATGAACTGTACGATAAAAGATGAAACACTGCTTGTCTTACAGGTCACAACCCCCTCCTTTCTCTGAACAGACAAGGCAGACATAGAAACATAGAAATATAGAAACATAGAATTTGATGGCAGATAAGGACTGCTTGGCCCACCCAGTCTGCCCATTTCCTTACCTGATGGATAAGCTGCAGATCCTAGTTAACCAGCAGCCTACTTCTTCCTACCCCCACCCCCTAGAATTTCCTTATGACTGTCCCATGCATGCTTGAATTCCACCACTGTTTTTGACTCCACAACCTCCTCTGGAAGGCCATTCCATACCTCCACAACCCTCTCTGTGAAAAAATACTTCCTTAAATTACCTCTGAGCCGCCCCCCTTCTATCTTCAAATTGTGTCCCCTTGTTCTTGCACACCTCTTTTTTTGAAAGATGCTACCCTCTTGGACTTTGTTGATTCCCTTGAGATGCTTGAAAGTTTCTATCATGTCTCCCCTCTCCCTCCTTTCCTTGAGGCTATACATATTAAGCTCCTTAAGTCTCTCTTCATATGTCTTCGGTGCAGACCCTGCACCATTTGAGTGCCCTCCTCTGGACAGCTTCCATCCTATCTATGTCTTTGCGGAGATTGGGTCTCAGAACTGCATGCAGTACTCAGATGTGGTCTCACCAGCTGTCTGTACAAAGGGATAATAACTTCTTGTTTTCTACTGGTGATGCCTCTCCCTATGCATCCCAGTATCCTCCAGCCCTCCTTGCTGCCCTCTCACATTGCTTGCCCACCTTTAGGTCATCTGATATGACTACCCCTAGGTCCCTTTCCATTTTTGTTCTTGTTAGTATCTCACCCCCCATTGTGTACTCTTCCCTGGGTTTTGTTTCACAGGTGCATTACCTTGCACTTCTTAGCATTGAATCTAAGCTGCCATACATTTGACCATTCCTCTAACCTTGCCAAGCCCCTTCTCATCCTTTCCACCCCACCTTGTACATCAACTCTGTTGCAGATCTTTGTGTCATCTGCAAGAGACATACTTTTTCCTTCAGTCCCTCTGCAATGTAAGCATAGCGACATTGAGAGTACCGATCTAATACTGAACCCTGCGGTGCCCCACTACTAACCCCTTTTTCAAGAGTGGACTCCATTTACTATTACTCTCTGTGTCCTATTCTCCAGCCAATTCTTTACCCAGGCTGTCATCTTGGGACCCACTCCCAGGCTGGCTAACTATATTAATCTTTGTGGGACTGTGTCAAATGCCTTGCTAAAGTCTAGTGTAGGCCATGTCCACAGCCCTCCCTGATCAACTACTTTGGTCACCCAGTCAAAGAAATCTATCAGATTTGTCTGGAATGACCTTCCGCTGTGAATCATGCTGTCTTGGGTCCTGTGCCCTCTGGCCTCAGATACTCAACAATTCTTTCCTTCAAGTGATTCCATCATTTCCCTACCACTGAGGTTAAACTAACAGGTCTGTAGTTTTCTGCTTCTGCCTTGCTCCCACTTTTGTGAAGGGGAATCACATCTGTCCTCCTCCAGTCCTCAGGTACCACCCCATCCTCCCATGATTTGTTAAAGAGGGTAGTCAGTGGTGTCACTAGTTCTACCCTTAGTTCATTTAGAATTCTGGGATGAATCCCATCAGGCCCCATTGCTTTGTCCACCTTCAGTTTTAAGAGCTCTTTCAGAACCCTTTCTTCCTTAAATGGGCTGGTATCAACTTCTGTATCCAGAGTGTTTCTACTGTTTGTTTTAGGTACCTCCCCCTCTTCCTTTGTAAATACTGAGCAAAATATTTGTTTAGTATCTCTGCCTTTCACAGTCACCCTCTGCCCACCCTCCCTCCCTTTATTAAGCCTTACTAACCCTCCCTTGGTCTTCCTTCACTCCCTGATGTACCTATAAAAGGTTTTATCCCCCTTCTTAACTGAGTTGGCTATCTTTTCCTCAGTTTGGGCCTTTGCTGTTCTGATTGCCTTTCCAGCTTCCTTTTGCTTTAACTGATACAGTTCTCTGTCCTGTTCCTTCTGTGATTCCTTGTACTTCCTGAATGCTTTCTTTTTCTCTTGAACCTTCACTGCCACTTCCTTTGAGAACTATAGTGGTTTCTTACCTCGTTTCATTTTGTTTATTTGCTTTACACAAAGGCTTGTTACCTCTGTGATGGCAGTTTTTATTATTCCCCATTGTTCTTCCACCCCTCCTTCCTGCCCATTTGCTAGTGCATTCCTTAGGCACTCACCCATTTTGGCAAAGTCAGCCCTCCTAAAATCCAGTACCTTTGTCTTTGTATGGTTGACTCTATTGCTGTGTTTATTGTGACCCATACTGTTCGATGGTCGCTAGTTCCCAGATGGCTACCCACTTCTACATCTGTGATCCTTCTTCATCTCCATTTGAGAGAACCAGGTCTAAGATTGCTCCTCTCGAGTGGGCTCCAATACTAGTTGTCTAAGGCATGCCCCTGTAGGGCATCTAGAATAACCCCACTCTTAGAAGTGGCTGCTGCAACTGCACTCCAGTTAACATCTGGCATATTCAGATCACCCATCAGCAATATATCCCTTTATCTGCCATTCTAAGTATACTTTCTATCATTTCCTTGTCCATTTCCTCCCCTGAGAGAGGTCTGTATCTAACCCTGTGCGGATTGTGGTGCCATTGCCTGCCTCCAAATTGACCCACAGTGCTTCTTCTCCTCCCTGTTTACCCTTTTGTTCTGTTGCTTTGATTTCTTCTCTTATGTAGAGAGCTACTCCTCCTCCTCTTTTACCTTCCCTGTCCCTCCTGTAGATAGTGTATCCTGGTATGTTTACATCCCAGTTATGGTTCTGTGTGTACCATGTTTCTGTGACTGCCATGATATCCAGATCTTCCTCCTCCATCAAGGCCACTAATTCAGGAAGCTTGTTACCCAGACTACGGGCATTGGTACTTATTGCTCTCCATTTTTTGATGGCTTTACCTTCTGTAGCAGCATCCCCCACTGACCTTTCTACCTTGGCAACAAGCTTAGACAACAAGCTTAGAGGAACCACAGCCATGTATTTATTAATAGTTAATTAGAACGAGTGGAAAAATGTGAACATGCCAATCAATCAGGCGTGACATTGTCATCGAGGCAAAGGTCAGAAAGCATAGGAAGAACCAGGAGCCGTTGTAGTATTCACAAAAAATGTTTATTAGTACTAGCAGTAACATCAAAAAATAAACTTGTTCAGTATAACTATTTACAAAGGCAGAATAAATAGAGAAGATCCATCTGAGTTTTCCTTCACTCTCTGTGTGTCTCTTTTTGCAAAACATTGCAGTTCCTTTTTTATACAGTAAGTCAGTTGAGGAAAAAGCCTCGCTGTAGGTGAAACGTCAGAGCTTTTGTTTTGTTCCTGTGTAGGCCATTGTGGTCCGTATGTCCGTCTGCACAGCAAGTGGTAAAATAAATAGACTTTCATACACAGTAATCTGGTTGTCCATTTTGCAGTACTTTATTTGCCTAAGAGGTGAGTTCCATGACTGGAGCCTGTCTTTGTTTGATTGTGGTCACTGAGCACCCCTGACCCTCCTAGTGCAGCTCTATTGTTGCCTTTTATAATTATATGCATTTTAATAGTAACACTATGTAATTTCTAAACAAAGGGATCCCAATATCAGTTACATTTCCACATAATGCTTTGCATATATTTTTATACCAGCGGATATACAAGGAAGGAAAAGACCAAAAAGCAAGTGAAGACTGAGAGACATTGAGAGGCAAAGAATTGTGAGACTGTCGGGGTGATCAAATCCTAGGTCTCACAGGAAAATGTGGTTGCGCAACCAGACAGTCAAGAGACAGGAAAGGAAAGAACAGAACAGATCCCTGCATTCAAACTCTCCATAAAAACTGGGACAGAGTCATATTCCACCCTGTCACAGACGTGCGCAGCAACGTGGTCATAGTAGATCTTTTTTGTGATCATATAAATGCATATTTACAATTGTCCTTCCCCTCCTCTTTCAGAGGGGGGATTGACACACTGGATACAACCTCATGAGGGTATCCAGCCTCTGAGGTGTGAGGGGTGGTTCTGCACAGGCCAATCACAAGGCACCCTCCTTGTCAGAAGTTGCCACCAAGTGTGGGCCACAGCCTGAGGGTTTATCCATCTGACTACAAACTGGCCTCCTTACAGGTAACCAGCCACCAAAGGCCTCACCTGTCCCCAGCCTCAGGGCAATCTACCTGCAAAAATGCAAGTTTCTTTGTTACGCCCTCTGTACTAGCCTGTGAGACTACCATGCTGCCATACGATGAGCATCACTTTTGCTACATGGCCACCAGTTAAACACCCTCTGACGCTCATCCCACAGCAAACACATCATGCTAGCATTTCTCCAAAACACATTGTAGATCCACTAGAAACCTGCTATTCCCTAAGTCAGAAAAATATACTCCATCTTTAGCATAAAACTCGGGAACTTTTGCAATTATCTCACAATGTTGCAAAATCAGAACACAAATGGAGTCCATAAATCCCCTCATGGCCATATTAGTCAGTCTGTGTGGCCTCTTGATTGCTTTAGGACTGCAAGCTTGGTGCCAATGCTCCCTGAATCATGTGTGACCCACAACCTGCATGCTAGTCCATTCCCAGTGCAAAATACCAAATCCTGTTTCATCAATTGCAACAGTTCAAGTGATTTAACCACATTCAAGTCATTGCTTCTCAGATAGATGACCAGTATATCTGGAAGGCTGTGGCATTCAGCTTTGGACATAATACATGGGACCAAGTCTCCCCATTTCATCCCCCACTGGCTCATTGACCAAACTTGTACATGCAGTGGACCCATGAGAGATTCTTGCCCCCTTGGAACTGCCTTGCTCTCACCACCCTCCAGTACTTGAAGGAATGGCTCCAGATCCACACTTATTTCCCAAGGGAGTTATGATCTTTCAGAATAAAACAGAAGTTTAAAGCTACTGTGGTCACTCGTAACTCTTAAAAAGCTTGAGACTTCTAATGTCCCAGTTGCTAGATCTGTGTATCTGTCCAGCCCTCTACCTTAACGTGTGAGGCAGCACATATATTAAAGGAGTGGGTGTTGTACTCCTGTGAGTCAACTGCCAGGATCCTGAGGGCCTTGTTCAGCATGTTGCAAAATTAAACAATCTCCTCTGAAGGTACTGAGCACACCTACGGTAACACTTCTCAACCTTGCACCAAAAGTGCTGGGCTATTTGTCCACCAGCCATTCTGTTGGTTTGGAACCCCCAGGCTCCCATTCTAAGATTACCAAAAGGGAAAATGTCCACATAGTCTTCCTGGCCCCAACCCTGAAAACAATGCCCAAACTTGCTAGAAGCTGCACCACTGCTGCCAGTGTGGGCCGTTCCAACCTCCTGAGGAGGAAATACAAGCACAGCTGGTCCATCAGAGATGGGCCACCAATTCCCCATCCCTGGGCCTCATGTACACTCAAGAAATTCTCTACCATTGGTATGTTGTCTATATACTGGGCACTAGAGAAACCTGAGTAAGTCAATGAATATTTTAAGTAGTGATTTCCCATGGTAGGCTGGGACTTCCCCGAGAAACCTCCCTGCTCCTGGAGCAAGCTCTCAAAGTCTCTGCAACTGGTTGAGGATTCCTTGGAATGCCCTGTCATCTAAACACATGAAGCTGCAAGACAGAAGCACAAACAAAACAAGAAACCCTGTCTCTGGTCTTAACCTTTGCTCTTAACCTTTGTTCTTACTGCATTGCAGGCTACACTGTACAAAAATACCAGCATTAGTAATATTGCATTAACAGAGTAACCCTCTTGGTGAGGTGCTGTGCCAGGTACCATCAAAATGTATTCTGCCCAGCCCACTAAAACCTCCTCAGTATGAATCCTCCACCCAACATTCATAAGCAACCTTGTGGGAAGGGCTTTTAACAATAAATCAAGCTAATTTCTATTAGCAAATCATAGACTGACCAAACTAACCCCAGTTGATGCCAACAGGACACTTATGATAAATGGCCTTCAATTACAAAAAAAAATATTCCTACCCTAAAAGAAACAAAATTAACAGTAAGTTCCTTTGGGGGTCTAGCATCCTAGGAGGAGAGATGCATGAATGAACAGCTTTTAAATAAAATATTTTTTCAGGTGATGATTATTTTCTTCTACTGCATGAAATATTTAACATTTTATTATCTTCCTATGTTTGCGCAGGCACAGTCTGTGAAAGTGAAGAAGAATTGCTGTTGCTGGGGTGTGTGTGTGTGTGAAATGTTAGCAATGCAATTTAAGGTATAAGATGAATGTTTATGGGAATTTCTATTATATAGATACCAATTAAATGATGGGGACTAATACCAAAATTCAGATTTTTTTTTTTAAAACCATCATGGAATTTTCCATGTAGATATTGAAGAAGTATATTGATATAATTTATTGTTATCGAAAAAGTATATTGATAACATTTATTTTAAAAAGAACACTTCTGTTGTGAAGTAAAATATATATATATATATATATATATATATATATATATATATATATATATCAAGAGAAAACTCCATATTTCTATATTAGTAACATAATTACTAGTGCTCCACAATAATGATATAATAACAACACCATTTCTTAATAGTTGGACTCTTGAACTCTAAGGTTTTATTAAAAAAAAAATTAGAGTTAGCCAGCCCAACAGTGAAGGGCTGAGGCTCTCTGCACCTTACCTTTCTCACAGTGGTGACCTGGGTTTGGGAATGTAGTTGGGTCATCAGGGGTTGGCTTGGGAGGGAGGGAGGGAGGGAGGGAGGAGAGGACTAAGAGTTCAAGGGAGTGCTTTCCTCTCCCATGGAGAGTAGGCCTGTCAGCCAGTCTGAGCTGCCCCCAGGTGGAAGCCTGGAGGAAGAGCAGCACCAGGAAGGCACGTATGAGAGGGAATTGCGGGGGACGTTGAATGGGTACACCTCCACATGCGAGCATGATGCTCTGCTGTGGGGTGGAAAATCAAAACATGAAAATGGCATCAGAGGGCTTAATGAAGCGTAGCCCTGCTGCACCTGTGCCCACAACCCCACTCGGTCGCCACACAAATCCACTTCAGATAAGTTGAATGGAGAGGGGAGGATGGCCCTCCTCTCTTGGCCCTGCCATTAGGAAGAATCTTGTGGGGAAACTTAAAACCAGGTAGTTGGTGGGGGTGGCAATGTGACTGGTACGGGTGGACCAGGGACTGGACTGAAGAGCTGCCCCTCTGGATGAAGGAGGAAAAAATGCATATGGCAAAAAAATAAATAAATAAAATTAAGTTTTCTAGCCCCAACAGTTCCAGAGTTAGAGCTTTCAAAATATATTTTCCTTAAAATGTAACAACTTTGGAACTATTAAGGTTGGAGACTTAATTTTTTTTAATAAAATCTTGGAGTCACTCATTAGTACAATATATCACTACAGTGACGATACAGCAATATAAAAAACATAAAATGTTTCAAATTGATATAAAAAAACATAAAATAGTTTACTACATTGTTAAGGTCCTGTTATTTTTACCACACACATACACACACACATATATACTGTAGATATATATATTGCAAATATATTTTCTTTGCAAAAATCTTTGATAATGCATCAGTTAGGGTTAAATCTATTAAAGCATCAGTTAGAGTTAAAGTGACAAAGGTAGGGATCTGTGGTGTTAGGCTTTCCAACCCTTAACACTCCACCTTGCAGGCAGCAACAGTCATGCAGTGTGCCTTAGGGTTGTCAGACCTACCACTCACCCCATTCCATGAGTAAATAAGCTGGGATGAGTGCAGTATATGAGAATGGGGTGAGCGTTATGGTTGACAACCCCAAGGCACACCCCACACCTGTTGCTCCCTGCAGGATCGGGTTGGGGTGTTAGGGTTGGAAACCCTAATGCCACATTTCCCTACTTTTGTCACTTTAACCCCAACTGTTGCATCAACACAGTTTTTTGCAAAGAATTTCCTTACTTTTTGAGATAGTATAATCAAATCCTCATTTGGCTGTGGGAGTGCAGTGCCCCCCCAGGCCCTGTGCTCCTAGCCCTCCATAGATGCGTAGATGTATGTTGACCATGGAGGGGCTGTGGACATGGTGTACTGAGACTTTAGCAAAGCATTTGACACAGTCCCACACAAAAGATTAATAAACAAATTAGCCAGCCTGGGAGTGGGTCCCAGGGTGGTAACCTTGGTAAAACATTGGCTGGACAACAGTACACATAGGGTAATAGTAAACGGAGTCCACAGTGAAGAAAGGGAGGCTACTAGTGGGGTACCACTGGGTTCAGTACTGGGTCCAGTCCTTTTTAATGTCTTTATAAGTGACATTGCAGAGGGACTGGAAGGAAAAGTATGTCTCTTTGCAGATGACACAAAGATCTACAACAGGGTTGATACACAGGGTGGTGTGGAAAGGATGAAAAGGGACTTGGCAAGGCTGGAGGAATGGTCAGAAGTATGGCAGCTTAGATTCAATGCAAAGAAGTGCAAAGTAATGCACCTGGGAAACAAAAACCCAGGAGAAGAGTACACAATGGGGGTCGAGATACTGACAACAACAAAAATGGAAAGGGACCTGGGGATAGTTATATCAGATGACCCAAAGGTGGAGAAGCAATGTGAGAAGGCAGTAAGGAGGGCTGGGGGATACTGGGATGCATAGGGAGAGGCATCACCAGTAGAAAACAGGAAGTTGTTATCCCTCTATACAGACAGTTGGTGAGACCCCATCTGAAGTACTGCATGCAGTTCTGGAGACTCCATCTCCGCAAAGACATAGACAGGGTGGAGGCTGACCAGAGAAAGACAACCAAAATGGTGCAGGGTCTGCAACAGAAGATATACAAAGAGAGACTAAATTAGTTTAGTATGTATACCCTCGAGGAAAGGAGGAAGGGGGGCATGATAGAAACTTTCCAGTACCTCAAGGGAATCAACAAAGTCCAAGAAGGTAGCATCTTTCAGAAAAAGAGTTGTGCAAGAACAAGGGGGCACAATTTGAAGATAGAGGGCGAATGGTTCAGAGGTAATGTGAGAAAGCATTTTTTCATGGAGAGGTTTATAGATTCATGGAACAGCCTTCCTGAGGAGGTTGTGGAGTCAAAAACAGTCGGAGAGTTCAAGAATGCATGGGACAGACATAAGGCAATTCTAGTGGGGGGAGGAGGAAGTAGGCTGTTGGTTAACTAGGATCTGCAGCTTATCCATTAGGTAGGGAAATGGGCAGACTAGGTGGGCTAAGCAGTTCTTACCTATCATAAAATTCTATGTTTCTATGTTTCTATGAAAACATGTATGCATCTGTGGAGGGCTGGGAGCAAAGGGCCCAAACAGCTGTCACGTTCATGAGGTGATGTAAAAAATGGATAAGTTGAAAATATGGGGTGAAAATATTTAAAATGACTAAAGTTATGAGAGAGTGTAGTTAAATTTTAATGCATGCACATGACATCACAATTTTTCCATATTTTGACCCTAAATTTTCAACATAGCCTTCTTATGACATCTCCTCATGAACAAAGGAAGTGAAAATTTTAAATCATGCCTGAAAGGTGATTTCATCAGCCAACTGTGTAATCACTTTTCAGGAAAGATTAGCAAAATTCCACTGACATTGTCCATGAGGAGGGGTCCACAAAAGACCATATTGAAAATTTGGTGTCAAAATATGCAAAACTGGCCAAGTTATGCATCAAAGTTGGAAACCCCATTGAAATACATTGAACCACATTTACCTTAGTTTCTCATACTGCAGTTGCCGGTTCAAGCAGCAAGACGTGTCTTCGATTGGAGAGTGGATCTTACATAGTAACATAGTGATTGATGGCAGATAAGGACATCTAGGCCCACCCAGTCTACCCATATTTCCTGCCTACATCAGCAGCCATTGACCCTGCTTGGTCACTGGCTTTTACCTGTCTTTCTTACCTCTAGTGCTCTCTTATGCCTATCCTATGCATATTTGAATCCCCTCACTGTGCTGGTTCCTTCCACCTCCTGCAGTAGGTTATTCTATGCATCCACCACCCTTTTTGTGAAGAAAAACTTCCTCACATTCCCCCTTATCCTGCCCCCTTCTAATCTCATATCATACCCCTCATCCCAGTATAACTTCTATAATGTAAAATGTCCCCCACCTGCACTTTGTTCAAACTCTTAAGATATTTGAAGGTGTCAATCATATTCCCCCTTTCCCACATCTTCTCCAGTGTATACATAATTCCTCCCCTGGCCTTCCTTCTTTAGGTGATGTACCTATAGAAAGTCTTTTCCTCATTTTTAATCATCTTCGTTAATCTTTCCTCTTTGCGCCTATGCTCTTCTCACTGCCTTTATTGCCTCCTTCTGACTTTCTAGGTACACTGCTCTCTCTTCATCACTGTGTCTCCTTGTAGTTTCTGAAAGCCACCTTCTTGTCCCTAACTTTCCCTGCCACCTCCCTTGAGAACCATAGTGGTTTGTTCCTTCTTTTGCCCTTCTCTCTCTGTCTAATGCAAAGGCCTGTCACCTCCTCTATGATGCCTTTTGTGTGTGCCCACTGCTCGTCAACTACCCCCCTTGCCTCTTTTCTCACCAGGGCTTCTCTGATCACTCTCCTCATCCTAGCAAAGTCCGCTGTCCTGAAGTCCAGGACCCTTGCCTTTGTGTGGCTAGCCTGTGCCACTTTACCAATATTAAACCACACTGTGTGGTGGTCGCTTGACCCTAGGTTCCCCTCCACCCGGACCTCCTTAATCCTGCCCCCATTGGTCAATACAAGGTCCAGAATTGCCTTGTCCCTGGTGGACTCCTGCATGAGCTGCCTGAGGCCTGCCCCCTGCAAGGAGTCCATGATGTCCCTGCTTCTGACTGAGGCTACAAACAGGATGGTCCAGTCCATGTATGGCATGTTAAAATTGCCCAGCAGCAGAACCTCCCCCTTTGCTACCATCAGCCTCCTCCCCCTGAACTGGAGGCCTGTAGATCACTCTTAAGTGAACTGCTGAACCATCGCCTGGCTCAAGGATAACCCACAGTGCCCCCCCGTGTACTTTGTATCTCCGTAGCTTTAACACCCTTCCTGACGTAAAGGCTTTTTCCCTCTCTATCCCTCCTGAACAGAGCAAAACTTAGTACATTCACCTCCCAGTCATGATATCCTGTGTACCATGTCTCGGTAATTGCCACTAAATCCAGGTTCGACTCTGTCATCAAGGACGTCAGGCCTTGGATTTTATTCTTCAGACTGCAGGCATTTGTATACATGGCTGTCCATGTTTCGCTGCCTGCCCCCATTATAATTCTGCTATTACCTTCCTGTCTCTTCTTCCCTTTTTTTTTTTTTTGTGGTCTCCCTTCCTCTTTCAGTCCCTTTATGACGAGCTCTGGAATATTTGTCTCCATCCCCCCCCCCCGTTCCACCATGCAAGCTTCCCTGACCTGTGGGGGTGAGCTGCCTAAGTCTCCCTGCTCCCAACTGCCCCCCCCTGCAAAGCTTAAATGTTTGCCAAGGAAGCATTTAAACTTTTCTTTGAGGACTGCAGTCACCTCCCTGGATGGATGCAGGTCGACCTCCTTGTACAGCCCCCCATCACTCTGGGTAGGTCCCCAGTCCTCAATGATGCCAAAACCCTTTTCCCTGCACCAGATCTTCAATCACAAGTTGAACTTCCTGATATGGAGATTCCTAGCCTCCCTCCTGCTATGGACTGGCAGCACCTCCAAAAAGTTATGGATCCTGCTGCCTCCTCAAGGCACCTACCCATCTCGCTGAAGTCATCCTGCAGCTGCTCTATGCTCACCTCTTCCCTAGGTAGGTCATTTGTCCCAAGATGGACCATGACCTCTACCCCTCCTGCAACCACTGTGGTGATCCTCTAGATTTGCCTCCCTTCCCTCTGAGCTGTGCCTTTTGAAAGGCACTAGACCTCCCTCTCCAGCCCGCTTCCTGTGCCTAGATCTGTTCCCCAGACTATTGAGTCCCCCACCAGGATTTGCTCCCTCCTTCTCTGGGGTCTTCTACCACCCATCCCTGGGTCTCCCTCCTGGAGGACCTGCTCATCCTCCCTGGTCACAAACTTGGGTTCCCTTTTGGGGCTTTCCCACCTCTCCAGGACAACATCTTCACCCTATCACCTGTCCAGGTGAGTGAGGGTGTGTGCGGGTATACCGGGGGTGTGTGAGGTGGTGGGTGCTGAGTGGGAGGTGGGGTTGGGGGGTCAGATCACCGAGGGACCTTCTTGAAAAAAAATTGAGGATCATTTTCTTTTTGCAGGCAGGGGCAGCAATGGGCGGGTGGGGGTGCCACTAGACAACAGGAAAACAGTAAAATAAAATGGTAACAGTAATCTGAGGGTAGCGGTGACACTAGAAACCAGAGAAATAGACAAAAAAAACAGCGACATTAATCAGAGGTTGGGGGTGCCACTAGACACCAGAGGTACCGGGAACAAAAAGGGAACAGCAATCGGAGGGTGGGGGTGTCAGTAGACACCAGGGAAACAAAAAAAAAAAAACAGGCAGAGAAATTGGAGGGTGGGAGGTACCAATAGACACCAGGGAAATGGGAAAAACATGGGGACAACCATCAGAGGGTGGGAGGTGCCACTAGACAACAGGAAACAATTTTTAAATATGGGGATGGTGCTCGGAGGGTGGAGGGGTGCCACTAGATACCAGGGAAACATTTATAAATATGAGGATGGCAATCGGAGGGTGGTGGGTACCACTAGACACCAAAGAAATGTATTACATTAATAGAGATGGCCATCAGAGATCCTTTTTCATGTCTTTTTTTGGCAGTTTTCTAAACAGGATCCTTTTTCGAGTCTCTTGTTTCACAACTTGCAAAAAAAGGATTCCCAAGCATGAAAAAAGACATGAAACAGGACTGCAAAGTGTTTTAAAAAACCCATTTGCAAGTGATATTTCCAAAGACTAACCCCAGAATCGGCTGAAATGGGTCCCAGTTAGCAGAACACATGTTGGTTTTTAGTAAACACATCATTTTTTTTTCTTTTATGTTTTATTCTCCTTTCCCCGGCTGCCCTCTTCTGACTGATCCCCCCCAGCTCCATCACCCAGCTCCCATGGGGCTTACCTTACACCAGCATCCTCTGCCACAGTGCTTCTGGTGTGTGCCCAGCCACTGGTGCAGAGCCTGCAGGGGGTTGGTTTTCATCCTGCCTCTGGGAGTTCTGTTTTTCCACCGGTTTTTCTCCCCTTAATTCCCTGGGGCCTCATTGAGTCATGGTTGCACATGTGTATGGAGGCGGCATCGATAACAGCCCTGATCAGCCCACCTGGCCTAGTGCCAGCCCCTCCAGTGCCCCGACACTACCAATGAGTGGTTCCATGTCATAATAATGAAAACAGAATGGCGACTCGCTTAACAACAAGTACATTTCATTGAATCCAAAATTCACTACAAAGCCACCACAGCAAGCCCAATATCAGCGACACCACTACACATAGTAAAACTGCCACAAAATAAAATAATATATAATGCAGGGGACTACACCCCCTGCAGCCCCCCCAGGTAGAGGGAAAGCACCCTGCACCTCCCAAACTAATATAGTCTACTCCAGTGGGAAGGGCGCACTGGGGTAAAGGAGAATACATGGGAGGTGGGCTACCGAGGCTGGGGCACCACAGTGAGGGGAACAGGGGACAGACAACAACAAAAAACAATTCAAACACCAAATACAAATGTACACCTATGGGCAGTCCTGAACTGGGGACCATCAGCATCCCAAGCAGTGACTCCATCCACCACTCCAGGTGGCCAGCTTGGTAGCACCAGGTTGAACTACTCAATTTAACCCCACAACATAACACCATCCCCCCCTTCAGTTGCCCTCCCAATCCTATCGTCCCATACTTGCTATTCCCTCTCATCGCTATACCTGCATTATCGCTACTCCATCAAGCGTGCAAATTGAGTCTTTCATATTTGAGTAACTCAGTTTACTTCACCCATATCACTGGATACCCCATTGAGCCTCCTCTTGGTGGCAGCCAAGAGCCATAGAGGCCTTTCTCCCCAGTTTGGGAGAGGAGAGCTAGCTGACAGTCGCTCTACCCACTCCCGGCCCTCAATCCCCCCCCGGCCGACCCCCGGCAACCCATGCTCATTCCCAAACATGGGTTGCTGGCATGGTGAGAGATAAGGCATCTGGCACTTCAGCCCTCTGCGCCACGGGGCTGACTGTACCACATTATTTTTTTGAGTTATTTAATTTTGTTTCCTTAGCTAACTGAAAACAAGATGGTGGCGGCATGAAAAAAGATTTCCCATTTGCAACACAGAATCACCCATTTGTGAGAAAAAGGATTATCCATTTGTGAAAAAATTATCCTTATTTTGAGTTGGACATCTAACTGGAGAGTGAAATTCCCCTTGAAAATAATGGGCACTTTAAAATGTAATAACTTTGGAACTGACTAATATTTTTTCACCAGACCTTCAAAAAGGCACATCTGTGAGGCAAAACCTTTCTACCTAAACATTTCAGACAAAATTACAAACCATTTTTGTGCTGCAGCATAACAAAGAAATGAAAAAAAATGGAAGATTTCACATTTTTTTACACTCCGTATCTCAGGACCCACACATCCAACATGAATGGAACTTGCTACATCAAGAGAGTTTGGTCCCTGATGGCACATGCAAAATTTCATGAAAATCAGTTGAATGGTTGTAAAGTTATTAAAGTACAAAATGTCAAGTTTAAGATAGACATGACTGTTCAACCCTAACTATAGGGCCATGACTGCGCCCCTATAATATGCATGTAGCATCACAGGAGAACAGTATAAACTGTTCAAATAATACAGCTTTTTTTTTTTCACTTTATCTTTTTATTGAAATTTGAGTATATAAGAAAGCACACATCTTATACAATAAAAGACTATCCTCCATGTAAGGTATAAAATATCACTTAACAAAACACAGTATTTAGGGTAAACATATTGGAGAAGCCTTATATGCATGTACTGATAATAAAACACAAACCTAGACAGGATATAAGTGGAGAGCAGAAGGGTTACAATCAGTAGGGTATTATAGGATCAGAAATAGCAACCATGTACGAATTATATGCTAGGGCAGGCTATGGCAAGGCATTCAGTAGATTGCAAAAAGTGATAAATGTGGTAATATGAACAGTGTTTGGTAATGGAGAGGTGAAGATAAGAGAAAAGTGTGCAAGGAAAGAAAGAAGAGAGACAAATGCAAGGAAGAAGGGAAGGAGAGAGGGAGAAAACAGAGGAGAAGGGAAAAAAGAGGAGAAATCTGTGCACAAAAGTTTCTAGAAAACCTAATATGAGAGCAAAATAAGAAGGAGGGCTAAATATCCCTAAGAATTAGGGTGTAGAAGAACTAGGTTTGATATACTTGAAGTAATCCTGCCAACATCTGTCATTTACAGTGAGTCGGTTATGAGTAACATGAGATAATCGGTCTAGAGAGGCATACTGATGGAGGCTTTGAATAACATCTGAAAGAGAAGGCACCAGACTTGATTTCCTTTTCATAAGAATCAGATGTTTGACCGGAAGAGAAAGAATGTTTAGCCATTTAAAATGTGCATGTGAGAGGAGAGAGTTATTGGGGATAAGGATGCCTAGAAGGAATAGCTTGGGGTCAAAAGGTAGTTTTTGTCCTGTTACTCTGGACGCAAGTAAACAGACTTTATGCCAGAGCTTATTAATGGGAGCGCAAGACCACAAGATAAGAAGTAGATCCCCATTGGCCAAATTGCAGCGCCAGCAATTATAATTATTTAATAGGCCCATTCATTGAAGCACAGAGGGGGGTTCTATACCAAAGATGTAGGATTTTAGTTTGTATTAAAGAACTACGGGCATCTTTAAAGGTATTATGTGCAATACGTCAACAATTACTTCATTGTGCATCTGAAATATTGTAGTTAAGAAGAGTACTCCATTTATTTTTGGCCTGTATAGACTGATCAAGTAGATTATCAATAATTTCTTTGTAAATTAAGCTATTTAATTTTACTGATAAATTAGTCCAGTGCGAGATGTGTGGGTTTAGAAGAGTATACCTATACACTAAACTGGAGAGAGAGAGTTATAAGCTGCTCGAATTTGTAAAAACTTCCAGAAGTCCTGTTTAGGAAGTTTCCATGTGACCTGCAAGTCTGAGAATGATCTAAGGGTGAATAATTCTGGTCCAAGATTTCTCTGAGAAAGAAAATGCCTTTGTTCCTCTATGTACGACAGAAAATTGGGTGATCTTCTAGACTGAGCAGTGGATTGCCCCATAAGGGGGCATAAAGCCAGGGTGTTGGATTGGATTTCAGGAATTTGTGGGTTAGTTTCCAACAAAGAACAGAGGGTGATATAGTCGGGTGAGATTTTAGTTTGGAGGAAATGGGATTAAAAATGAAGGAAGTGGGAACTCCTCCTGGGCACAATGTGAATTCCATTGCAACCCATAGAGGTGAGTGAGGGGAGGATTTCTGAAACCAGTTAATGGTTTGGGCCATTCGGAAAGCCCAGAGGTAGCCTTTGAACCAGGGGAGTCTGAATCCCCCTTTTTTCCAATGTGATCAAAGTTTGTTGCGGTTAAATCTCGATGGTTTCCCATCCCAGATAAAGTTACCTATTAATTTATCAATTTTAGCAAAAAAAGGAGGATGGTAAGACTAAAGGAATATTGGCAAAGAGGTAAAGAATCTTGGGAGAAATGGACATCTTAATGGCTGCAATTTTCCCCATGAAAGAGAGATTAAGAAGCTTCCATCTGTCCAGAATTGTTTTGATGCTATCAAATACGGGGTTAAAGTTAATGTCCCATATCTTCCCTAAGTTATTAGTAATTTTGATTCCTAGATATTTGATACCCTGTGGTGACCAGCGGAATCCAAGAGGTATGTTCATAAAGGCTTTACAGTGGTCATTAAGGGGCATAGTTTGTGATTTGTCATAATTCAAAGCAAGGCCAGAAATGTTAGTAAAATTATTAAGCAAATCAACCAACAGGGGCCCTGCCTCACTCAGTTTTTCGAGTAAGATTAAGAGGTCATCTGCATAGGAGATAGAAACATATCTTGAATTGCTCACAGGTATGCCCATAATGCCAGAAGATTGACGTAAACAAGCAGTCAGGGGTTCCATGGCTAAAATAAACAAGGAAGGTGACGGGACAGCCTTGTCTAGTTCCCCTTGCTAGACGAAAGTAAGAGTAAGGGGTGGAATTAGTAAGTACTTTAGCAACAGGGGAAAATAATACAGCTTTTAAAATGTACTTTCAAGCACTATAAAAACATCACAGAACATAGAGGATAATGTATGGTCCTCTATCGGTAACCGGTCTGTTAACCGTCGAGAGGTTGCCAGGGCGACCGTGTAAACCTCCGAGCAAAGCTTGAGAGGTTTCTGGCCATGGCAAACCTCAGGAGGATTTACCAGTAACAGTTGCCGATAGAAGGACCATACATTGTTTTATAGTGTATGGTCCCAAGAAAGGGAACGGCTCCTTACTTTTGAAACGGAGTCACCGCCGCTGCCGTTCAGTCCTTCCCCTACGGCTGCGTGCATTCATCGGTTCCAGAGTGCAAAAAAAGGCATGCACATGCGCAGACCCATCCCTGTTGTTAACCTATCGATGTGACGTAGCATCGATAGGTTAACATCAATACTACGTCACATCGATGGTATAACAACCTTAGGAAATGATGATTTCCTAAGGTTAACAGCATTCTACCAAACATTATATTATTTTCAGAAATGGTTGAAAGAAACTAGTGGTTGTTTTAAGAATAAATACATTCTTTTCCAGTTTATGTAACCATTTACTGTACCTCAGCTGCTTCTTTTCATAATGAGGTGATTAGCTCTAGCAGAAGCGAGTATTTTTACATTAAATTCTCCTCATTTGGATAATTCCTGATAGGGCAATTACAACTTATGCATACTAGCAGTTGTGGTATTCACACTGCAATTACCCTCTGGTAATTTGAATCACTTGAAGCTCTCTTCAGCATGTGGTTGTCCCAAACCTCCATAATCAATCTTGGTCCCCTGCACTGGACTCACATGTCCCACGTTTTGAACCCCGGCGCAGGTCCTGCTGATGCAACCTGCCTGCTTGGGTTCGGCCCTGTATATAATGTTTCCATTCACTGTTCAGGTGATGCTTTGACTGTGGCTCTACTTTTGGGGTCCAGAACTGTATATAATTGTATGCACCACACTGCTCATAGCTTTGGTGATGCTATGTATAGTTTCTGTCCAGATTTTTAACTGTGTGTACTGACTAATTATGTTATGTTTCTCCTGACTCTGTGTAACTGCCTAAATTGTATCGTGTTGTTCTCTGTATTGAACTCGTATTTCCTTGTACTCTCCCAGATTGTACCTGAAAATAGGCAAATGTCTTGTCTAGTGTACTTGCCTGATTAACAATAGCTAAATAAGTAAATACAATTGGCCAAAGTCTTTACCCCGTGACTGAGTCATAAATGGTAAGAAATACGTGCAAACTATATAAAACAAGTTTGTCCAGCTCCTATCAGATTTGTAGCTGTTTATGGCCCTTCCAAAATGTGCTACAACTGTTACTTCCATGGTCCATTGAGGCATCTTGATTGTTCCCTATCAAACACCTACCCCTTTAATTATGCTTCGAGGCCACCCTACCGCCAATACACCAAGCCTGACAAACAAGTTAAGCCACTTGGGGCATCACAGCTACACTTATATAGTGGACTGGCATAAGGCTAGTAGAGACAAAAGACTTCCTTATTTAGCTTCAGAAAACTGCTGCCCAACATGTGGTCTTGCCTCAGACTGAAGTTTCTTCCGTACCCCTGGAACATAACTGGCTCTGTCAAGCAAGGAAAAGTCATTGCAGTGGTAGCAACAATAGCAGCAGTAGTAGAAGTAGCAGCAGCAATAGCAGCAGAAGTAGCAGTGCTTGAAGTAACTTTTGTTTGGCTGTCCACTGTTACTAAAAAGGAAATTGAGATAGCAGCACACATAGTTTAAATAAAATGTCATAGTTAGATAGAAACACTTTGTGATCTTATTTCATTCAAGCTAATACAGCAACATGTAGAATTATTTATTAGCAGCTATACACAGCAATGCTGTGTTGCCAGCAAAGGCTGAGATGATATGTATCTCGAGAGCAGAGCTTGAAGTCTCTATAAAGTTATCTCACCCCAAGATGAAACTATCAGTCTTGTTATGTATGGTTTTCCATACATTATTTTGTATGGTATATGTTTTGTTTTAATTATTTATCTTCTTTCTAAATCCTTCTTGATGGGTGGCTAAATAAACAGAAAACAGCAAACAACAGATAAGATTAAAAACATTTAATGGGAAGTACAGTGTATCCCACTTATAGTGGACACATTTAAGGTGGACAAAAGGTTATTGCAGATGAACTGTAAAAAAACAAGATGGCTGCATAGGCCACCTGTTTAAAGATGCTGGATATAATGTGCCTTCTGCACCATACTTGCTAGACACTTGCTTAGTACCTTCAGTTGTCTGATGAGGTGCTAATTGTGCTATAGCATAAGCATATAACATAAGCTATTAGGCTCCTGCAGGAAGGGGTGTTAGAAACCCATATTGTCTCTGGCCTGGATATTCAGAAATGTGCCAAAGTCCAGCGCAAGTCTGGCACAGCACAAATCAGATGTGCCATGGTGCAACTGGAGCCATATTCAGAGGTTGTGTAGGCCAAACTGCACCAGCGCAACCCGGCTAAATATGGTAGAGTTGCGCCACGGCGCAAACAGAGTTGTGCCATGGCGCAAACAGAGTTGTGCCATGGCACGAACAGAGATGCTCCAGTGCAACTGTGGAGCAGAGCAGCACAGCAACAGAGGGGAACAGCGCACACAGAACAGACCCAGGGACAGAGCCATGGAAGCATAGTGACAGGCCACAGGAGGCCGCCAGCAGCAATAGCACAGCAGGGTACACACAGGCACCCAGACACAGGACCCCAGAACACAACAGTGGCACAGATAGCAGGCAACAGGAGGTGCCAATGGTCAATGAAGGGCCATCAAGGGAGCCCCCCCACAGGCCCCTGGCCATGACCCCACTCCCAGACCATAGCAGGCCACACCCAGGACCATGCAGCCAAGCACACACATGCCGCACAGGCACACAGGAAGTCCACACATTGCACACTGAAGGGACGGTGTTGCAGGCAGCATGGCAGACCAGATGGGACAGGCTGCACAACACCAAGCAGAGGACCCCAACACAGTGTGCGGACAGTACCTGACCAATGACCATGGCCGTGTGCCACCACCATGCACACATCTGCCACACACCCCTGACAGCTGCACCATGAGCACACCAAGGCACAGCCACTGACCCAGGAGATGGACACCACCACGGTGGGACACACCACAGCACACAGCAGGGAACCACAGAAACACAACATGCGCCCCCTCTCATGCACACCACATGGAAAGACACTGGGCCACTGCAGCATGGCTCTTCACGCCACCTGCAAAGCAGACAGACACAGGCAGGTATGTCAAAAAATATATATATTTACAAAAACTATGTACAGAAAAACAGGGGCTGGGAAAGGGTAGGTACAGTGAGGGAAGGGGACAGGGAACAGGGACTGTACAGTTGGAGGGGGGCTGTAGGGGAAGGTTCAACAGGGAAGATGGGAAAACTGGTGAAGCCTCAGTGACAGCCCCATCCGGCCGCCACTGGCATTCTGCCTCTCCTTCTTCTCCGCCACCATCATTCAGCGCATGGCCACCACCACCTCTAGGATTAAGTTATATAGTGTGGGATTGTTATTGTTTTTAAAATGTGCTGAGGTAGCCAAAAGACAGTCAGGCAGTATTCCCCCACCAGACTCAGGGAACTGCACCCTTTTGACTGTTCCTATCTTCCAGTGGAGTTCTATAAGCGTTGTCAATCCTTGGAATTGCTAGGAGGAATAGGAAGGGGTGGGGAACTGGGCCTGGTGGAGGAACGGAAAGGGGGGACAAATTGGGGTGGTAGGGAACAGGTGACGCCCTGGGCAAAATGGTACCAGGACAGGGGTAATCCCTGTCTTGCTTCCATACCCAATTGCCCAGCAATTAATGCTGGTCAGGAGCTAAGGTCTTTCTCAGCATCTTATCCAACCCGGGCAGTGTTATGTAATGCCAGGTCCATCAAAAACAAGACAGCTATTATAGCTGATCTTGTTGAAATGGTGGATCTGGCATGCATCACTGAGACCTGGCTGGATGAAAATGCAGGCCCAGTTTTGGCTTCTGCAGTTCCAGTTGGGTTCTCGGTGATTCACTGCCTGAGGCTGGATGGTAGGTGTGGAAGTGTAAACATCTTTTTTAAGACCAAACTGAGCCTTGTGGAGGTTGCAGTAGGAATCACCAGATCCTTTGAATGTATCATGGGAGAGGGTGTAGGTTGTAGGATACGCCTCATTTACCGTCCACCAGGTGATGGGCATTTATTTCTGCAGGAGATTGAGGACTTCATCATGGACATGGTGTTGGAGTCTCCCAGATGGATTATTCTGGTGGACTTTAATGCCTGGGTCGACAATGAACTCTCACAGTTTGGTCAAAATCTCCTCCAATTAATGACAATGCTGGGCCTTACACAGGTTGTTACCTCCTCTACCCATATAAGAGGTCATTAATTGGATCTGCTATTCCTTCTGGGGATGGAGATCTCTGACTTGGGGGTGGAACCAGTCAGTTGGTCTGACCATCATACCATAGGGTTCAGTTTTGAGCCCCTCCCAAATAGTCCTACCCCTTTGGAAATGGTCCGGTACTGCTCTTTAAGGCGAGTTACCCCAGAGAGTCTGTCAGCGGTTCCTGGCCTATCGGGATTGCTGAGTGAAAGCACAAGTCCAGGGGATCTAGTACTAGCCTATAATGAGGCAGTGGGAGATGCCCTGGATTGGATTGCTCCTGTTCATATTCGACCACTCACTCTTCAGCCAAGGACCCCTTGGTATGATGGGTCCTTGAAGGAGTTGAGGTGGGTTGGTCAAAGGCTGGAGAGAGCATGGCGGAAGTCCGGCCTTGATGTTAACAGGCTTAGATTGATGGAACTCTATGTGGGCTATCAATCAGAAATCTCCCATAAGAAGGCAGAGTTCCTGTCCAGGGAGATTTCTGATGTGCAAAATCGACCAGCTCAACTCTTTCGAACCATCAACAGATTGTGCAATCCAATCTGTCTTCAGTCAGGAAGAGCATTTTCACAAAATAAGTGTGATGAGCTAGCTCGGTTCTTCGCAGACAAGGTTACTAGCATTAGGGCTGGAATTGGTCCGGCTCCCTCCATGAGGGGTTGCAGAGGTCGATGGGAGGTAGTGAGCACCCAGTTTGTCTGGACTGATTTCAGCCAACCAGAATTCATGGACATTGCGGAGATCGTCCAGATTTTGCACCTGATCTATTGTAGTTTGGATCTGGGCCCTACTCACTTATTAGTGAGTTGTGTAGATGCTATCTGCCTGATCCAAGCTGAAATTGTATGGAGATCCCTGGAGAGGGGAGTCTTTCCAGACCCTCTAAAGGAGGCGGTCATTCGACCACTCCTTAAAAAACCCTCCTTGAATCCCGACAATCCAGCTAACTACCGACCTGTCTCTAACCTTCCTTTGTGGGGAAGGTTATTGAGAAGGTGGTTGCATTGCAGCTGGATGATCAGCTTGTTACTCACAATGTCTATGAAGTTCTCTAGTCTGGTTTTAGGAAGAGACATAGCACAGAGACTGCCCTTGTTTGGGTGTTTAATGACCTCCTAATGTCGAGAGATCGAAAGTCTCGTACCATCTTGGTCCTTCTTGATCTCTCAGCAGCCTTTGACACTGTGGACCATGGGGTGCTTTTGGAGACCCTGCGGTTCCTTTGTAAATTGTCAGGTACAGTCCTCAAATGGTTTTGATCTTTCCTCGTAGGCAGGTCTCAGAGGGTGATCACTGGAATTTACTCCTCTCACGCCTTCCCCTTGTTCTGCAGGGTGCTGCAGGGCTCCATATTGGCGCCCATGTTGTTTGCAGTGTATATGCTGCCATTGGGAGATATCATCAGATGATATGGCTTGAGCTATCACTGTTATGCAGATGATATTCAGCTGTATATGTTCTTTGTGCTGGACAGGTTGATGCGGTCTCTGTGCTAAATAGTTGCCTCTACGAGACCAAAGACTGGATGAACTCGAGCTGGCTGAGACTGAATCCGAATAAGACTGAAGTGTTGGTCATGGACCCGGGTCGCCCAGGGGTGGGTTTTGGGGCTGGGCACATGTCGGGCCTATGGCTTGATGGTGACCAGCTCCCTACCTCAGACTGGGTGCGTAACCTGGGCGTTATTTTTGACGACAGTCTGACCCTGAAATCTCAGGTGTCGCCTGTAGTTAAATCCTCATTTTACCATCTGAGGAATATCACCCGGGTGAAACACCTGGTTCCTCTGGGTGATCTTTCAACATTGATCCATGCCTTCATTACTACCCGTCTTGACTACTGCTATGCTCTCTACCTAGGGCTATCTGGGGCTGATATCTGCTGCTTGCAGCTAGTGCAGAATGCTGTGGCCAGGCTGATGACTTGTACCTCTAGGACCAGTTATATTACTCCTGTGCTGCACGAGCTGCACTGACTGCCAGTTCAGTGGTTGATCACCTATAAGGTAGGCTTGCTTACCTTTAAGGCCCTACATGAACAGGGACCTGACTACCTGAAAGATCTCTTGACTCCCTACTCCCCCAATCGTCCTCTCCGATCCATTGATGAGGGATTGCAATAGGTTTCCAGGGTCCGTTTGGGGCTTGCGCTTTTTCATTTGCAGCACCGACCCTGTGGAACTCTCTACCTCATCGGTTAAGAGAATGCCTGACCGTCAGTAGCTTTAAAACTATGCTAAAAAGCTATTTATTTTCTCAGGCTTATCCAGACTGATTTTAAATAACTTATACTGTTGTTGTTTTCATATACCGTGGCTTATGTCTGTACAGCACCTTAATTTTGAAAAGAGCTTTATAAATAAAGTGTTGATGTTGTTGATGTTAGGATGGAAGACACCATGAGCAGGGTCTGGCACATAAGCCAGCTCAACATCTGGTGCTGTGGTCTTTGCACTGGCCGCTGGACACCTATAGCAAGGGGTAGGACAGGTGATCAGTGCAATGGCCCAAGGAACCATGCTCATCCACAGTACACAATGGGCAGTGGGACCACACACCCCTGGAGGGCCCGTAAAGCCCCCCTGCAGGGGGGTGGGCCAACACCAGCCAGCAAAACAGTGCACCACGACGTTGCACAGAGGTGGTTTCCACCGCACAATGGTCACACGACTACGCAACGACAGTCACATGGCGTAGTACACTAGCAGCACCACAGCAACAATGGTGGCAGCTGGGCACACACCCACCACACCAACAGCCGGAACATGTGTCCAATGGATGTGCCACAGTGGCATGCACCAGGCACAGTGTGACACACACACACACACACAGCTGCCACAACACATGGCATAGGTGACCATGCTTGCACCCACTCCTCCACTGCCACCCCCATGTACAGTGCGAAGGACCATGAGAGTGCTTACCTGCCCCCTGCGGCCTTGCTGATGCTGGTCCTCCACCATCATGGCACACAGCTCGGTCCTATGCTGCCGCAGCCCTGGCCTGCCTGTGGTCATCTAGTCCTTGGAATGGAAAGAAGATGGGTGCACATCAGTAACTGACCACAGCAGCTGTCCCCCCAGACCCCTGTGCACAGGGTGTGCCCCTGCCTGACACGTCCTGCATGCCTGCATGGCTGCATCACATTGCAACGCAAGCAGAAGCTGGCAATGTCACTCCGTGATGCACATGACAACAGTGTACCCCTCTGCAGGGCATGCCAGGCAGCCAAACCAACACCACACTACAGCACCAGGGCAGACATGCAACATGGGATGACTTACCTGGCTGTGGCACAGCCCCATGCCTGGTGCATGCCTGAAGCCTCCTCAGCCAGTCAGGGTCCCATCTGATGAGGTCACCATACCAGTGCTTGCATTGTTCCCCTGTTCTGGGCACCCCAGTCCTGTGCTCCAGGCTGACAGCAATCCCCTGCCACACAGTGCCCCTGGCCTGCTGCAAGGGCACCTTCCCAAACAGTTGTGGGGCACGGGGTTCAACACAGGCCACAAGGTTGGCCGGTCCAACCTGGGACCAGTTGAGGGCACATCTCCGCCTAGCCTGAGCCATTGCTCCTTAGCAGGTTCAACAGCAAAAATGGCAGCATCAGGCACACGTGTTCGGTACAGGTGCCAGATGTGTGACACACAGGAAATTCCACAGTGCCCTCCCATCACGCAGTTCTGGACATGCGCAGTGGGTGTGGCTGGCAAGGTCAGAGGGTCATGGAGAGAACCCAGGGGGTCAGAGGTCAGCAGTTAGTGCACGGTGTGCATGAGCGCGATAGGGAACATGCCATCATGTGCGACATGCACATTGCTGGCCATGTGCAGCTTGCGCAGTGCCGATTCATCATGATGCTCATGCATCTTGCACAACTGACACTATGGTATCACAGTACACATGCGCATTACAGGCCCGAGCACCGCGCATGCGTGGGCAGTACACCACCACTTGCTCTGGCACAAAACCATTGCGCACGGTGCAATATCTCGATATTCAGATGCCGCATGCAAATGAGCTCATCAGCCAATGTGTGGCACAGTGGGGTGCATTAGCATGTCATTACTGTTGCACTAACTTCATCTACATGCATTGCACTCATAAGCACCATGGAACAGCACAGGCCATGGACTGGTATTGCAACCTTAATAGGTAAGTGGTGGATGCCACTGCAGCACACTGGGAGCAGACAGCACTGCAGGGTGGGATGACCAGGGATATGCTACCACTGACACACTGTGCTGTCCATGTCCACAGGAGGCAACACATCGGAACATGAGGAGGGCAAGGAGTGAGGGCCTGCACGGAAGAGTAGGGCCAACTTCACTAAAGCTGAGACAGATGCCCTGTTTGAGGCCTACCATGACAGGAAGGCCCTGTTGAGCAGTGCCACAGGCACACCACAGGCCAGGGCTGCTGCATGGGTGGAGGTGATGACCTATGTGAAACAGCATGACAGCCACCATCGATCAGTGCAGGAGTGCTGCAAAAAGGTTGGGACTGTCAGGCAGTGGATTAAAGAGAAGGTGGCTGCCATCAGAGCATCCCATGATGCCACCGGGGGAGGGCCAGCAGATGCACCCACACTGACGCTGACAGAGGAGTTGGTGGCAGCCACCATGCATCACACCATGGTGGAGGGTGTGCCTGGAGGAGGCTTCCAGGTGGGTGGCAGATCATCACTGCATGGAATGTATGTCAGACATGCACAGCTGGTGGCCTGGAGGGTGTGTACACGGGCATGCTGGTGTGCATGCAGCTGTCATGCATGTCATGTGCATGTGTGTGCACCCACATGCATGCCCTGCTGCAGGACTCATGCAGCGGTAGTGTACGGGGGGGGCACATGTGGGCATTGCATCACTGGCACACCTTTCTTTTCTTGCAGCATCGACATACCTACGTACAGAGGATGGGGTGCTGGCAGTAGCAACAGCACCCGTGGCCACTGGTACAGCCCTGGAGGATGAACCTTCCACATCCACTGGCATCCGGGTGCCCGACAGGCTGCAGCTCAGCACCATGGTGCCAGTGGATGTCCTAGACCTAGGGTTGGATGAGGCCCTGGATGTGATCCAGCAGGATGCCAGACTTGGTGTCCTGTGTGTGGAGACACAGATCAGGGCGGGGTCTGACACTGATGATGACTACTCACAGCTCCTGGACAACACGGGTGACATTGTGAGCATGTTGCCCCTACTGACATCACAGGCAGGTCCCACACCCAACAGTCTGCCAGCAGAGCAACAGCTACCTGCCACCACAGCTGGTGCGTCGGTGTGCAGTGCCATGGATGTGCCCTGTGGTGGTGGTGGTGGTGGTAGTGCGGCCACTCAAGCGCAGGGTGGCATACAGCAGCTGGATGGGTGATGGCAGCAGGCTGCGAGTGCCACCGGGCAGCTGGCCACAGGGTCCGCCACCGGTGCGCCTGCTGTGCACATTCCCCCTGCACACCCCACTCTGCAGTGTCCACCGGAGAGGGGAACTGTGCAGCATGGCAGGTCACCACCAGAGGAATGGCGTCCCTCCCAGGAGCCCCAGGATGCCAAATGTCTGGCTGAGCACACCCGGCTGCTGCGGGCGTTCATTCAGCAACAGGTGCTGCACACCACTGGGGTGTGTGCACTGCATGCGGAGGTGCACCAGTTAACTGAGCAGCAGGAAAGAGGCACTGCACAGCTCCTGCAGGGGATGCAACACATGCAGGAGGCCACAACTGCATCCTTGGATTGCATTGCCAGTGCGATTTTGGATGGCTTTGCATTGCTGGCTGCCACAGGGCATGGTCATGTACAGGAGACCCCCCACAGTATGCTGTCCACCCCATGGACCTGGCGTCGGGTGACCCTGACACAGTTGACACCGGGCTCTGATATAGACATCCCAGGCATGCCTGGGGCTGGCCTGTTTGGATGCCTGCACACCCCCTCGCGAGGACACGGTCACAGTCCCACAGTTCCACCCTTGGGGGGCTGTTGCACACTCCCCTTGGCTGATGTGCAGCCTGTACCTGCCGATTGGCCCTGGCACAGCTGCCCTTGTGGCCATGGTGGCCATGGGCCATACAGCGGCCCTGATCTACGGGCTGCCCTCACCGTTGTCTGCAGCTGCTGCCCTGTGCTCACATGGGCGGTGTGTGTGTCTTACCACTGGGGTTGCACCTGTGTGTCGTGCCGCATGCTGCCTGTGTGTGTGCATGCCCGCCCACTGGACTGTGTGGCATGGGCGTGATGAGGGCAGTCTTGCACCGGTTGCACCTATGCCCCAGTGCAATGCATCTGATCCATGCCATATTCTGATGTCTGGGTCGGTGGGTGCGTGCACGTGTATATGTGTGTGTGTGTGTGTGTGTCTCTTTTGCTGTCTGTGGTTGTGTGCCACTGACTCCCCTACCCCTTTATCACACCTCTGTGTGTGCATGCCTCTCGCCATGCCTGTTTCTGCATGTGTGCTGTACCTGTCTGTGTGGCCCATGCATGTGTACTGCAGCACCTACCTGTGTTCACCGTAGTGTTCCTGTGCGACAGTGTCGCAGTGGTGTCAAGCTTGCTGCATCAGCCGGGGGTCCCTCCACCCAGGGGCTGGCAGTCCACCACCCTCCAGCCCATTGTCCCCATCGTCCCACTACTGTAGCCCTCATCAGTCTCGATACCTATCCCACGGTCAATGGCCATGTGTGCAGTATGCAGCAGTTCAGGAATAGGCCACAGGGTTTCAAGGGGCTGTACTGTAGGGCACTGCCTGACCTGTCTAGGCAATGGAATCATGCCTTCAGCATGCCAAATACATGCTTGATGATGTTGTGCATGCTGGCACGTGCCTTGTTGTACTGTTCCTCTGCTGGGGGTGATGGGCGCCGGTAGGGGGTGAGCAGCCAGGGCCTCATCGGGTATGCACTGTCACCTGTGAGGGCTCAGTGTTGGGACCAGTGTTGTTTGGGATATTCATTGCAGACATATCATGGGACATCAAGAGCAAGATCAGTCTGTTTGCTGATGATACCAAGGTAGGCACGGTGGTGGATGACCTAGGGGGATAGCAGGGGTTGCAGGATGATCTGGCAAAGCTTGAAACCTGGTCAGACACCTGGCAACTGGGCTTTAATGCCAAAAAGTGCAAGGTGCTGCATTTTGGGATGAAGAACCCAAGGAGGAGTTACCAGCTAGGGGGAGTGCAGCTAGCCCAGACAGAGGAGGAGAAGAATCTGGGTGTGCTCATTACAATGAACAACTCGGCACAATGTAGGAAGGCAGCTGCAAAGGCCAACAAAATGCTGGGTTGTATTGCTAGGGGTATATCCTCGGGGAGGGAGGAGGTGATTCTGCCACTGTATAGGTCATTAGTTAGACCACACCTGGAGTACTGCGTGCAGTACTGGTGTCCGTATCTGAAGAGGGGCATTAAGTTACTGGAGGGGGTGAAGCGCAGAGCGACTAAGATGATCAAGGGGCTGGGGGACTTATCATATGAGAGGAGGTTGAAGGAGTTGAACATGTACTCACTGGAGGAGAGGAGAGACAGGGGTGACATGATTGAAACCTTTAAATACATGAAAGGAATAAACAAGACGGGTACAGAGGGGCTGTTCAAAGTAAGGAAGGGGAGGGCCACCAGGGGCCATGATATGAGACTGGAGCAAGGAAGGTTCAGGAGGGAGATGAGGAGACACTTTTTTACAGAGAGGGTGGTGGCTGGGTGGAATGCGTTACCTGCTGAAGCGGTATGCAGTAGAACAGTGGACTGCTTCAAACAAGGATGGGACAGGACAAGGGAAGGGTTAATGAAAGGGAAGGGTGGGAGGAGGGGCAGCTGCAGAATAAGGGGTGCTAGCTGCACATTTGAGCAGACTTGATAGACCTCTAGGCCTTTATCTGCTGGCAAATTTCATATGTTCGTATGTTCATAATGACATGGTTAGCCCTCTGCTATGCCGTGCTGTGCCCCTTGCCTGTCCCTAGCACCCCAGCCACTATGCAACCCCTGCCCACCCCCCTGTCCCCAGGTCTGCTCTGCCCATTGCTCCTTGCCTGTGCCATACTCACCCACTAGGTGGCCTGTGGGGATGTCCACACATTTGAATCTGTGGCACAGTGCAGAGCTGTGCCAGATGAATGCGTCATGTGCACTCCCAAGGTGTGTGGCGCAGACATTGGTGATGCTCCCCATGGCATCGCACACCACCTGGCAGTTGATACTTGGGCTCTCCTTCCTCTTTATATATGCCTGTCCCTCAGGGCCAGGTGGCATGCAGATGCCCACATGGGTGCAGTCAATGGCCCCAATCATGTTAGATATGCGTGCCACCCTGTGGAAGTATTGTATAGCTGCTGTACACTCTGCCTGTGTGCTGGGGAAATGGATGACTTCTGAAGCACATGGCAGCAAAGCATTGAGGAACTGTGTGAGGAGGGATGTGGCCAACTGGGTGATGCCATGGTGTCCCCTGTTGGTCTTTGGAAGGTGCCTGTGGCAAGCAGGCACAAGACGGCAGTCACCTTCATCTCCACGGACATGGCATGGCTCCGTCTGGTGAGTGAATGCATCTCCTCACTGCACAGCTTGCAGAGCTGCCTCAGAATGGCCCTGTTCAGGCAGTACTGGCCCACAATCTCAGTATCACTATTGTTCTGAAAGGTGATGCAGGCACGGTACCACCTGTGTCACGCATACTGCTGACGGGCACTTCATCGGCCAAGTAGCTGTTCATCCTGCTCCCTCACACCCCCATTACTGCCTCCATCATGAAGGATGCACTGTCCATGGCCCATGCTGTCCACTGTCCCCCTGGGCGGTTGGCTGCTGGCTGTGTGCCACACTGGTACACAGGTTGTGTGTGTGTGTGTCTCTCTCTCTGCACCTCTCTCCCTCTCCCAGGCCACCTCTCTCTCCTTCTCCCTCTGTGTCTGGTATTTTGCCTGTCTGTCTGTCTCTCTATCTCTCCCTCTCACTCTCACCCATGGTGTAACTGCTGTCTGTGTGTTTGTGCCCTGTATTTATAGGAACAAGTCTGGTCAGAGCAACTTCGATTTGCTCCACACTTGCGCCATGGTTTCATGGTTGAATATGCCACTGTGCTGGATACTCATGGGAACGCCCCCTGCACTTGAGCTGCATACATTATAATTGCGCATTGGCACAATGGATTTTGCACTGCGCAATGGCTTCTGCTGACAATGGCACCTCGGTGCAATTCTGCACTTGCACTGGCACAACTCAGTTTCGCCATGCGCAACTGCTCTGAATATCCGGGCCCCTGTGTTCTCATAATATAGAGGTGCTGGGTGCAGATCAGGGGTGGCAAACTGTCGAAATATCAAACAGTTCCAAATTATATGCACTCACATCATGAAGGAATTACGGTCAGACTGTTTAAAGTCTAATGTGAAACTTTTATTTAATTCTTTAACATTCAGTGTCAGTGCCGAACAAACACAGACAGCACTCTTGGTGTGTTTGTTCGGCACTGGCACTAAATGTTAAAGGAAGGGGTGTTACATGTTCATGAATAACTTGAATGGCTTGATCCAGGAAGGCATGTCTCGCCTTCATACTACACTGACTCCATGTAACCACCTGTCCCCCTCTGGAACAGGTATGAGTCCCCAGTTCACGTTTCTAGTTTTGGCAGCTGACTCAGCGGGGAGAGCTTTCCTGCACTCGACGTAAACTCACCTCACTATCCAGGTTGTGTTTCCTGTTTGTGACCACTCTGTATCTGGCAGTGTGTCCCCAGTTCATGTTTCCAGTTTCAGTGACTGACTCAGCAATGAAAGCTTACTGGCTCTCAATGTAACCTCACCTAACCATACAGGGTGTTTCCTGTTTGTGACTACTCTGTATCTGGCATTGTGTCCCTAGTTCATGTTTCCAATTTCAGTGACTTACTCAGCAATGAAAGCTTACCAGCACTTAATGTAACCTCACCTAACTATCCAGGATGTTTACTTTTTGTGACCACTCTGTATCTGGCATTGTATCCCCAGTTCATGTTTCTAGTTTTAGTGACTGACTCAGTGATGAAAGCTTACCGGCACTTGACGTAATCTCACCTAACTATCTGGAGTGTTTCCTGTTCATGACCACTCTATCTGGCGTTATGCCCCCAGTTCATGTTTCCAGTTTCAGTGACTGACTCAGCGATGAAAGTTTACTGGCACTCGATGTAACCTCACTTAACTATCCACAGTGTTTCCTGCTCATGACCACTCTATATCTGGTGTTCTGTCCCCAGTTCATGTTTTCAGTTTCAACTCAGCGATGAAAACTTAACCTTCACTTGATGTAACCTCACCTAGCTATCCGATGTGTTTCCTGTTCATGATCACTCTATCTGGCGTTGTGTCCCCAGTTCATGTTTCCTGTCTCAGTGACTTACTAAGTGATGAAAGCTTACTGGCATTCAATGTAACCTCACCTAACTATCCAGGGTATTACCTGTTAATGACCACTCTGTATCTGGCGTTGTGTCCTCAGTTTATGTTTCCAGTTTCAGTGACTGACTCTGCAATGGAAGCTTACCAGCACTCAATGTAACCTCACCTAACTATCCAGGATGTTTCCTTTTTGTGAGCATTCTGTATCTGGCATTGTGTCACCAGTTCATGTTTCCAATTTTAGTGACTGACTCAGTGATGGAAGCTTACTGGCAGTTGATGTAACTTCACTTAACTATCCGGGGAGTTTTCTGTTCATGACCACTCTGTTTCTGGCGTTGTGTCTCCAGTTCATGTTTCCAATTTTAGTGACTGACTCAGTGATGGAAGCTTACCGGCACTTGATGTAACTTCACTTAACTATCCGGGGAGTTTCCTGTTCATGACCACTCTGTTTCTGGTGTTGTGTCCCCAGTTCATGTTTCCAGTTTCAACTCAGTGATGAAAGCTTACCTTTACTTGATGTAACCTCACCTAACTATCCGGGGTGTTTCCTGTTCATGACCACTCTGTATCTGGCATTGTGTCCCCAGTTCATGTTTCCAGCTTCAGTAACTGACTCAGCGATGAAAGCTTACTGGCACTCGATGTAATCTTACCTAGCTATTTGGGGTATTTCCTGTTCATGAACACTGTATCTGGTGTTGTGTCCCCAGTTCATGTTTTCAGTTTCAGTGACTGACTCAGTGATGAAAGTTTACTGGCACTCGATTTAACCTCACCTAACTATCCAGGGTGTTTTCCTGTAGGGCAGTAAGCAGAGAAGATCACCTGAGTGAGGACAGCAAGGATATCATAAGAGCATTATCGGCACTGATACAGTAAATAGTGATAGTGGTAACTAGGTGGGTTGTAGGCAGCATACAGGTGGGTGGTTTTGGTGGCTGATTTCATGTAATTTGCTGAACTGTATTCTTTGATGCCTAATACGCATGAGCCTGAGAGTGGGTTGGTAATGTAAACACAGGTGGAGCAGGTTAAAAACTGACTTTGGGCTGTTCTGGTCACCTGTTAATAATGGACAAAAGGGTACGCATGGAGTTGTCCACTATGCATGGATTCCACTGTAATAGTTACATGAGCTGGTAACATGCTGGAGGAGCCTGTAAAGAACTGCAGCAGGTGAGGTTTGTCTATGAGTACACTCCAGGGGATACCTGAATAGACAAGGAGTTAGTTCCGCCCACTAGGGGCCAGGTCAGGCAGGTAGGCTGGGTTCCCAGGGAGTGGAGGCTACCGGGTGGAAGAGTGGAACCTGTTTTTTTTTAAGGCTAGGTATCTGGGGCTTTGCCCTCTTTCAGTGTTTTCCTTCCAGCTGGTACCAATGAAGTACTAGGAATGTTGATAGCTCATGTAACTATTACTTAAATCTCATTAAATAATTTTAATCTTATCCAGTTTTGTTTTTTTTTAACATATTTTATCTCCCACTGCCAGTGGGGCTCGGTGGCAATTATACTAACCATCCATGCTGCATCCCCCCTCCAGCTGTCAGGGATCATGCTGTGCAGCAGTGGAGGTTTGGTGTTTGTGTTTTTGGTGTTGCTTTTGTCCCTGAAACACCACCACTGAGGACGCTGGCATGAAGGACATGAGTCCAGGCTGTAGACATGCTGGGACACATCTCAGCTAAGCACCTAATGAAGGCCTCCCTTCCCCACACCGCTAATTCCAAGCGATGTGACAGCCTCCCCACCCCACCCCCTGAGGAGGAGAGTGACCTACGGGGTGCTCAAACCTCCTCCCACTGACTTGCCTGTGACAACCCAGGATCGTTCCCAAACCCAGGTCGTTGATGTCACAGGTGGTAGAGCTACCGCCGTGCCAGTGGGCCAGCACATTGCTTACTGTTTTTTGTTTATTTAGCCACCATTCAAAGTGGAGTTAGAAAGAAAGTAAATGAATTAAACTTATACAATACTAAATAGTATATGGACAATCATACACAACAAGACTGATAGTTCCTTCTTGGGATGAGATAACTTCATAGAGACCTTTTGAGCTTTTCTCTCGAGATATATGATGTAATCTTAGTCTTTGATGGCAACACAGCATTGCTGTGTGTATAGTTGCTCATAAATAATTCAATATCACTCACCTAAAGACAGCCAGTATAGTGTTATGCTTGTGCAACTGTGTTAGTTTGTTTTTTGCTGTTCGCACTGTCTATTACAGAGGAATTACCGCCCTATAGGGCTACGAAGGGTAGGAACTCTCAGAGAGGGTTCCACTCCTAGAGGTGCCACAGGATGATTCCTATGGCTAAAGGTACCTTAGGAATCCCCCTAAGGAGAGAGTGTTGCCACTGGAGGAGGAGGAGGAGGGGAGGATGATGGGGCAAAGAAAAAAATGCTTCACAGTCAGGCTGAGAGGAACTGCTTGTATAGCTCAGGAAGTGGAAGTGGCTGGCTGCTTGGCCACTGAACTCCAGGCAAAGCCATATCAAATGTTGCTGTATTCGCTTGGATGAAATCTGGCCGCAAAGTGTTTTTATTGAGCTATGACATTTTATTTTCATTATGTGTACTGTTATCTGAATTGCCTTTTTAGTACTGGTGAATAGCCAAACAGTCAAAGTTACTTCTACCACCATTACTACTACTACTGCTACTGCTACTACTGCTACTTCTACTACTGCTACTGCTGGTACTACTACTGCTACTACTGCTGCTACTACTACTGCTTCTACTACTACTGCTACTACTACTACTACTGCTACTTCTACTTCTACTACTACTACTGCTACTTCTACTACTACTACTACTACTACTGCTACTTCTACTACTACTACTACTGCTACTACTACTACTACTGCTTCTTCTACTACTACTGCTGCTGCTGCTACTACTGCTACTACTACTGCTGTTGCTACTACTACTGCTACTGCTACTACTATACTACTACTAAGCTACCCATATTAAGTGTGCCACTGCAGCATGTTATAGCAACTGAACCTCCCTGGAGTCTACAGAAACTCTCATGTTGCAACTTACATGCATATATTTTTCAAGGGCAGGCTTTCAGAGAACATTCACAGCAAGTTCTTCCTCACTGTACTGTATCACAGTCTTACCCAGTTCGGTCTACCAGCTCTAACAACTTTCTCACTCCTAGATGCAAAAATCCAGCAGGGCACAAAGCCTACACCTTCAGTTTCTGTCAAGTCTGAATGTTGTCCCAGTCATAGCTAAACCAGTTGGTTCTATTATACGTTGCCTGTACCCTCTGTTAAAAGTGCAGTATGTTCATATACAGCACAGTACGTGACTTTAGATTAACTTAGATTCCCTGCATTTTTGACCATAAGCCTGTCACTTGTACATATGCAATTGTTACCTGTTGATACCCATGCATCTCCTGCTGCTACATATAAGCTAAGGTTGTGGGTTGTTATGTAATAACCCACACTAGCAGTTGACTGCAAGGTCTGTGTGCCTTCAACCATTAGGTGTTTGGTTTATTATTATGGATTGAGAGAGCACTCCTGATCAATGGAACCACTCCTTTCCCCTGCACATGAGACATTCATATTCTGTAAACAGCATCTCACATGAAGATGCCCTGGAAACGGATACTTTTCAGGCAAGTTTTTTTAAGAAAAATATAATAAGATCGATGTCACTCAATCTAAAATATATTCGATCTATAATATGTTAATATGACCCCCATTGTCACTGGTTACAGGATAAGAGTGTTTTCACTTGCCTTCTGCTCGAGCCACAGCAGCTCAGCTTTGATTTGCTTTTCTCTCTCAAGCAGAGCACATGTGAAACCACTTTTATCCCACAATGAGTGGCTCTGGGGGACATATTAATATATACAACATTGCCCAAAAACCCTGGAGTGTGTTATTGTGCTTATAAAATGGGTATTAGAAATAAAAAAACAAAGAAAAGGCATTTTTAATTTGTTGGTCCAAGTGTGAAGCGGGATGGATTTTATGATGTAACATGGTTGGCTGCTGAAAGCAGTGCAAAAATGTGGCGTTTTGTGACATAAATGCACTTCTTTTGGGCAACAACAGGCAGACACAAAACATTACTTTCCCATTCCTTTTAATAACCCAAATGATGAATTTTGTAATATAAGCTCTTTTAATTTGTGTCTCTACGTTGTTCAAAGCCCAGTTGGCCATTCCTAGCTTGTAAACAATTTTGAATACAAAAAAAAATAAAAGGTTATATTTTTATAGATGACATTGTCTGCATCAGTAGGGAAATGCAACAGTGTAATTAACCAAATCATGAAGGAGTCTCTAAAATAACCGTGAGTTATGCCACTTTTGCAAGGTTGGGTGTCCAACAAAGGAGCCAAAGGCCCAGATATTTAAAGCTTTGCACCACACAAAAAATGACTGCGTCTGTGTGTGTTTGTGCCAGAATCCTATATTCAAAGTGTATCTTTCTGTGAACTAAAACCATTTGCACCCTACCACAGAGATAATGTATGCAGCACATAAAGTCAAGGGCAATCAGGACAGTGTAGTATTCAACATTATTAGCACTGTGCAAATGAGTTTGTACAGGTTACTCAGCGCTGTGCAATTGCCACCTATAAAAAGGCCATCTTAAACCGGGGCAAACAATAGAGGCGGGAGGAGACACTGCAAGCCACAGTCCAAGATGGCACTCATGGGAGCACACATTATCTACCTCATGCAGCAGGTCTTAGAGGATTAGGAGAGGGCCAGTGCACACCCTGGCTCAGATATGGCCATGAAGGCACTATACTGCACACAGACAGTACCGTCAATGAGCCACATTTAAAGTCCTCAGTGATGACCAGATTGTGGGCCAGTATAAGTTCAACAGGCCCATGCTCTGGCAGCTGTGTGAGCTGCTGCATGACCAGCCCCAGACAGACACCCAGCATTGCCATACATTGTCTATGGAGCTCAGTGTGTTGGCTATATTGTGTGTCCTGGCCACAAGAACGTTCCAGACATTGGTGAAGGACACTATCAGTATCTCGCGGTCAACCACTTTGCACCTGTTTTGTCATTTCCTAAATGCCCTGCTGGCCCATGCTGGGGAGTTCATCATATTGCCCAGCTATGTTGCCATATGGGCACCCACTGGTGAGTGGAGTGGAGGCCTATGTCATCAGGAAGGGGTACCACTCCATCAATTGCAAAGTGATGTGAGATGCAACAGGGCACATCATCAATGTCTTGACATGATACCCCAGCAGTGCTCCTGATGCCTTCATATGGCACAACTCCATCCTGTGCTGAAAATTAGAACATGGAGACATCCCTACTGGCCATCTTGTCGGTGAGTATACCCCAAAGGCCATCCCCTCCTGCCCCTTATTGTGCACGATGACACTAACCAATGCCCTTTACTTACATAGAAGACAGTGCCCACCCCTTGCATCTCTGTTTCCTCACACCTGTCCTATGCCCCACATCCTTTGAGAGGACAGGTACAATGCAGCACACACTGCCACATGCAGCTTTATCAAGCCTGTTTTTCGAATGCTCAAGATACAGTTCTGGTGCCTTGATCTCCAGTGGTGTCCTACAGTGCATCACTCAGAGGGCCTGTGCCATATTCCTTGCCTGTATGCTATACAACATGACACTCAACTATGGGATATGCATGCTGGCCCCAGAGGAACAACCTGCAGTGGATTCAGAGCCAGTAGACCAGTGGCTACTGGAGCAGCTAGACATGAATGACCCCAAAATAGCCAGAAGGGCCCAGGAGTACACAGCCTGACTCATAAGAGACACCTTTGGACATGGTGGATGAGTACAGACCACACAGGAGACCGTAATAGTTTTACACAATGTATTATCAAACACCAAGAATAGCACATACAGAGCATTATGCCAGGCAAAGGTGTAACACAAAGGGGAAACAGAATGCATTGTAACTAAGTGAGGGGTAGCAAGTTGGGCACACAAACAAAGAAGTCCATGTTAGCAAGAGGATCTAAGGGGTGCCAACAAAAGTACATGTCATCCAGAGGCAGTGGTGTTCCGTGGGGGTGCAAGGAATTATAGGCCTGCCAGGCATGGGGTTAGCAAATGGGGTACACATAAAGACAGGCCATGTTGGGGGGGGTCACAGGGATGTACACATAGGTAACTGTCAACCAGGCAGGGGAATTCTGTAGTACAGTCCATCCATTAGGACTGCCTGGGTTAGGTCACAGGGCAGATGGCAGTGTCATATGGGTAGTGCATCGGAGGGGAGGGAACATGGGGAGGTGGTGGCCATGCACAACCTATAGGTGTCCCCTGCCACCTCCTGGGTATAGACTGTATGTCTGTGCTGTACCCCAATATGGAGCTGGGGGCCTCATCCATGGTATGAGAGGATGAGCAGGGGATGGTTTTACCTGCCCTGGCTATGGCACCATGGGATACTGCTGCAGGGTAGAAGCATGTTATGACCTGGTGTGTGCAGTGCCTTTGGTGATTAGGGTGTCCTGGGTATGCTAGGCATTCTCATTCCAGCATCGTGTGGCATGGGCATATGCTATGGTGCCTATTGTGGGTTGGCACTACTCCCACTGGACAGGCTGGGGCTATGTCCAGCCCTCACAGTGTCTGCCACTATGATTGCAGCCTCCAGCATTGTGGCAGACAGGTTATCCATGCAAGTGATCATGCCACTGCCCACTCCTCAGCAAGCTGCATATCCTCATGCAGAATGTGGTAGAGGCATGTCAGTTCCTGCTGTACAACACCCTGGGCTCAGAAATAGGCTGTGGAGGTGCTATGCTACACAAGGACAGTACTAATTATGAGTCACATTCGAGTCCTCAGTGATGAACAGATCCTGGGCAAGTTCAGGCTCAACAGGCCCATGCTCAGGCAGCTGTGTGATCTGCTGAATGACCAGATTTAGACAGACATGGCCTCCATGACCAACCACAGTAGCTTTCAGTTGTCTGCTGCATCCAGCTATTTCTGGGGACTGTTCATTGGGACAGGAGTAGACTGAACCCATGGCGATTGTAAGGGCTGGGGCTGCACTGTGGTTGGTGCTACAGTCTGTTGTGTGCGCTGCTGACTGTCTGTGGTCAGCTTGGTGGGATGTGCATGGCTCAGCAAGGCTGTGGGAATGCCAGGGGATGGACCATGGGGAGGCGCAACAGTGACTGGTCTTGTGGTATTGCCACGGGGCAGCAGGGAGAGGCTGTGCTGTGGTTGAGGTACAGTGGTGGCTCTGCAGTAGCTGTGTCAGGGGCTGTGGGAGGGCTGCACTGTTGTGACTGCTGGGCTGTCTGGGGACAGCATCTGGGCCCCACTGGTATAGAGACTGGCAGGGGGAATCCCTCCTGGTCTGGGGTGGACCCCTCCTGTCCCCAGCTCCTGATGTAGGTACCATCATCCTTGTCTTCCACTTCCTCCACACTGCTGTCCACCTGCTGGCACAAACAGGTTGACGGCAGAGGCAGTTTCTCTGAGAGGGTCCTGGGGCATCCTTCCGCTGTCTCTGTGTCTGTTATGATGTGGTGTGCTGTAGGGACAGGAGAGGGGGAGTTATATAGCATTGTAACATACTGAATGGTGTGCCAGCCAAGGAAGCAAGCATGCCCAGCATACAGTAACATATCACTCTGTAAGTGCAGTGCACTGCCTATACCCCCCCCCCGTGTCTCTACACACCCTTACATTTGTGAGCACACACCCCATCACCATGGGGCACATAATCCAGCCCCAGTGAGCACCTGTCCCAGCACCAGTGAGCACACACCCTAACACCTGTGAACACACACCCAGCACCAGTGAGGACACACCCCACCACCAGTAAACACACACCCAGTACTAATGTGGGACATATCCCAACACTAGTGAACACACAACCCAGCCCCAGTGGTCACACCCCTAGTATCAGTGTGCGCACAGCCCACCCCATGGGGCACATATACCAGAACAGGTGAGCATGCTGGCAACAACACATGGAGCACAGTCATGGATCTGCACACAGATGGCTACCCATTGGGTGGCAGAGACTCAATAGTGTGGCCTGCACCCAGTGTGTTACCCAGCACTGGTGTATGCATGCACCCATACCTATATACACCCACATATATACACATGGCAAATGGAGCATCACACTGCTGTTACTAACATGGTTGGGTAGGTCCCACTAGGTTCTTGTAGCCACCACCCAGCAGTCCCATCACCTCCATGGGCTATACGGCAGATGCTATAACCTCCTCTGGAGGATCCAGGGTGTGTGCAGCTACCTATGCCCATGGGTCCCTCCCTGTGACATGCAGTTCCCTGCACTCTGTTTCCATGACCTGCATTGTCTGCCTCCGCATGTCCCTGAAGCACTTCCATGCTGCCTTCATGGGCCTGTTGTGGCCACTGACAGCAGTGACTTCATCGTTTTCTCCTCCAAGGCCCACTGTACCTAGGCATTCATGCTCTTGAATTGGGATAAGACCTCCTCCATGGCCCGACAGGCCTCTGCCAGTAGTAGTAGCTCCTCTGCAGAGAAGTAGGGGTCCCAAATTCTGTTGGTGTCCTCCATGGTACCTACTGGACAGGGAAGTGGAATACAGCTGACTGGGGAGTACACACAGTGGCACATAGCTGAACAGGACTGTGATGTAGCCTCCTACCCCTGACCATGTGGGTGTACTGGCAATACCTGCTTTACCACAGCCCCCGGCTACCTTACACAGGCCTGCTCATGTGCAAATATAGTCTCTGTGGAGATCACAGACAGACAGGGGTGGACATGGGCAGGGGCCCTCAGGAACGCAGCGCCACCACTACCTACTCATGTATACAAGGGGGTAACTCTGCTGATAGTGTGCAACATGAACCAGAGTGAGAGGACTCCACCCAGACATGGCAACACCATCACCACTAGCTGTGGATATCATCAGCCACCACTGCCATATGTTCAAGGTACCACTGCACACAGCATACTCACAGGGGTTACATTGGGCAGGGGTCACAGGAACTCCATTCAACCACCTCATCTCACTGACACATGTATTGGAGGCCCACTGCATCAATCATACTACCCCATTGACTACTACAGGTCTGCACCACCACCTACTATTGACATGACCACCACCTAGAAATCTGGATGTGAGAGTTCCCCCAACCAAGCATTTCCAAAGTATCAGAGCCCCCAGATGTATAAGGCTTCCTGTATTGGTCATGGCAATTGTGACATGTGCAGGGAAAATGTTTCCATGGACATACATTTGCTACACAGGACAACTGACTATTTTGTCCTATATATTACATAATGGAAACTACTGGAACCCTGAGGAACTTACCCTGGAGGTAGATTGGAAATGCCCTATAAATCTGGGAGCCATGCTGTAGCCACTGCATACACATAGTCCAGGGCTCACCCATCACTTTCTAGACCATTCCGCAGGACACTTATCTGCATTCAACTGCAGTTCAGCTGTGGAAGCTAGGTGGTGTATCATGCTCCTTATGTACTGCAGGTACAATTAGGCATGCTAATGTATTCATACCTGCCAGTAATGGCATGTAAATGTGGTTGTTTGCCCACAAACTATGAAATTACTACATTTGCATACTCTGGCTGAATATTGGTTTTGCCCGCCATGCAAACCATGTCTGCGCTAGCGCACTGCTTTGTGCTACACCTTTGTGTAATGGCAGGCCATGGTGCAGCCACGACATCACTTAGCACCTATGACAACATCAGTCTGTGCAGTCCCACAAGTCGGCTCATTGTGCAATAGCTGTGTGCAGCACTGCGCATAGTTGCACATGTGCAACACACACAGGTGCATCCTGCACACATGCTACCCTATGCTGGGAACATGTCCCCAGTCCAGCCCCACTCCAGATGAGTGTGCTGCACAGCACAATGCTACATAGTGCAGCAGTACTATGGCAACATACTGCGCAAAACTACAGGACACCCCCAGACAGCCCAGAAATCAGGTAACACCATGGTACAAGCACTAGGCCTAGTAGTGGGAAGGAAATGTCTGGCAGATGACGCAGGGACATTTTGCAGTGGAACCATAGGAGGGTCAACACTAAGTTGGCCAATGTGGTCAACCTGGTGGTTTCCAGAATCAGCTGCTGTGGAAGGCAGCAGGGGCAGACAGGCCCTGAATTCAAGTGTTGGCATCTGTGGGGTGGCATCTCACATGCAGAACTGGGGTCATCCACACCAGTGACCAGTGTAGGCATAGCTACAATTACCTCCAGAGGAGGGACGCATGCTGCCTGCAACAGCTGTGGTTGATGGTGGATGCTGGAACCATCCACAGATGAGGTAAGTACAAATAGTTGTTTATATTGTGTGTGTAATGTCTTAGAAACATAGAAACATAGACTTTGACGGCAGATAAGGACCACTAGGCCCATCCAGTCTGCCCATTTCCCTACCTACAGGATAGGCCGCAGATCCTAGTTAACCAACAGCCTATATCTTCCTGCCCCCCACAAGAATTGCCTTATGTCTGTCCCATGCATTCTTGAATTCTCCCACAGTTTTAGACCCTACAACTTCCTCAGGAAGGCTGTTCCATGCATCCACTACCCTCTCTGTGAAATAATACTCCTCACATTGCCCGAACCGCCTCCTTCTATCTTTAAATCGTGTCCCCTTGTTCTTGCAAGTCTCTTTTCTGAAAGATGCTACCTCTTGGACTTTGTTGATTCCCTTGAGGTACTTGAAAGTTTCTATCATGTCCCCTCTCCTTCTTTCCTCAAGGGTATACATATTAAGCTCCTTTAGTCTCTCCTCATACGGCTTCTCTTGCAGACCCTGCACCATTTTAGTGCCCTCCTCTGGACTGCCTCTATCCTGTCTATGTCCTTGAGGAGATGGGGTCTCCAGAACTGGACACAGTATTCCAGATGGGGTCTCACCAACTGTCTGTACAGAGGGATAACAACTTCCTGTTTTCTGCTGCTGATGCCTCTCCCTATACATCCCAGTATACCCCCGGCCCTCCCTACTGCCTTCTCACATTGCTTGCTAACCTTAAGGTCATCTGATATGATTACCCCCAGGTCCCTTTCCTGTTTTGTTGTTGTTACTACCTCCCCACCCTTTGTGTATTCTTCCCTGGGTTCTTGTTTCCCAGGTGCATTATTTTGCACTTTTTTGCATTGAATCCTAGCTGCCATACGTCTGACCATTCCTCCAACCTTGCCAAGTCCCTTTTCATCCTTTCCACGCCTCCTTGTGTATCAACCCTGTTGCAGATCTTTGTGTCATCTGCAAAGGCATATCTTTTCCTTCCAGTCCTCTGTAATGTCACTGATGAAGACATTAAAAGGACTGGACCCAATATTGAACCTCTGCGGTACCCCACTGGTAACCGCCTCTTCTTCAGAGTGGACTCCATTTACAATTACCTTCTGTGTCCTGTTGTCCAGCCAATGTTTTACTCCAGGCTACCACCCTGGGACCCACTTCCAGGCTGGTTAATTTGACTAATAATCTTTGTGTGGGACTGTGTCAAATGCCTTGCTAAAGTCTAGGTAGGCCATGTCCACAGCCCTCTCCTGGTCTACTACTTTGTCACCCAGTCAAAGAAATCTATTAGATTCCTCTGACATGACCTTCCCGCTGTGAACCCATGCTGCCTTGGATCCTGTGCTCCACTGACCTCTAGGTACTCAATTATTCTTTCCTTCAGAAGTGACTCCATCACTTTCCCTACCACAGAGGTCAGACTGACAGGTCTGTAGTTTCCTGCCTCTGTCTTGGTCCCACTTTTGTGAAGGGGAATCACATCCGCCCTCCTCCAGTCCTCTGGTACCACACAATCCTCCCATAATTTATTAAAAAGCGTAGCCAGTGGTTTCACTAGTTCCTTCCTTAATTCTTTTAGAATTCTGGGGTGAATTCCATCAGGACCCATTGCTTTGTCCACCTTCAGTTTTAGGAGTTCTTGCAGAGCCCTTTCTTCTGTGAAAGGACTGGGATCGACCCCCCTATCAAGAGTGCTCCTGTTAATTGGATTAGGCACTTCCCCCTCCTCTTTTGTGAATACTGAGCAGAAATATTCGCTCAGTATTCCTGCTTTTTCACTGTCCCCCTGCCCACCCACTGCTCATTCTATTCAGCCTCATATCCCTCCTTTGTCTTTCTACACTCGCTGATGTACCTATAAAAGGTTTTATCCCCCTTCTTAACTGAGTTGGCTATCTTTTCCTCAGTTTGGGCCTTTGCTATTCTGACTTCCCTCCCTGCTTCTTTCTGCCTTAACTGGTACAGCTCTCTGTCCTGCTCCTTCTGTGTTTCCTTATACTTCCGGAATGCTATTTTTTTCTTCCTGACTTTCACAGCCACCTCTCTTGAGAACCATAGTGGCTTTTTCTTTCGTTTTGATTTGTTTATTTGCTTCACACAAAGGCTTGTTGCCTCTGTGATGGCAGTTTTGATAATTCCCCATTGTTGCTCCACACCTCCTTCTAGCCTGTTTGCTAGTGCTTTGAGGCACTCTCCCATCTTGCAAAGTCAGCCCTCCTAAAGTCCAGTACCCTCACTTTGTATGGCTTGACTCTGTAGCTGAGTTTAACGTGAACCACACTGTTTGATGGTCACTTGTCCCCAGATGGCAACCCACTCTAGATCTGAGATCCTCTCACTGCCCCTGCTTTGAGAGCACGAGGTCTAAGATTGCTCCTCACGCAGTGGGTTCCAAACTAGCTGTCTAATGCCTGCCACCTGTAGCGCCAAGAATGGCCCTGTTCTTGGATGTGGCTGCAGCAAATGTGCTCCAGTTAACATCTGGCATATTCAGGTCTCCCATCAACAGTATCTCCTTTCTGCCATTCTAAGAATGCCTTCCATCATATCCTTGTCCATTCCTTCCCCCTGACATGGGGGTCTGTACACAACCCCTGTGCGGATTGTGGTGCCCTTTCCAGTCTCCAAGGTGACCCATAGTGCCTCTTCTCCTCCCTGTTTACTCTTTTGTTCAGTTGCTTTTATCCCTTCCTTTACATAGAGAGCTACTCCTCCCCCTCTTCTCCCCTGCCTGTCTCTCCTGTAAGTTATGTACCCTGGTATGTTAACGTCCCAGTCATGGTTCTCTGTGTACCATGTTTCTGTGACTGCTACAAATTCCAGGCATCCCTCTTCCATTAAGGCCACCAGCTCAGGGAGCTTGTTGCCCAGATTACAGGCATTGGTACTCATTTACCCTCCATTTCCTGATGGCCTTACCCCCTTTTGCCCCATCCCTGTCCTTCTTGCCTTTGTCACTTTCTCCATTTACCCCTGCCCTTCTCCCTATCGACACCTCCATGTTGGTGTTTGCCACACTTACTACTGTGATTGTTTTGGGGGGGGCTAGGATTTTCCTGCTCCTTTCCAGTGCCTCCCCCCTTGGCTAGTTTAAAAGCTTGCCAATGAACCATTTAAACCTATCACCTAGGATCCTGGTTCCCCTCCCGGACAGATGCAGCCCATCATGCCAGTATAGGCTTGCATCACTCCAGGTGGACCCCCAGTCCCCAATGAAGCCAAATCCACACCAGTTTTTCAACCACTGATTGAATCCCATGGTACGGAGCACCCTAGCCTCTCCTATGCCATAGATGGGTAGCACCTCAGAAAAGGTTACCGTGCGTGCTACTTGACTAAAGGCCCTCCCAATTCCACAAACTCTTCCTGCACTTCTCTAATCCTTTCTTAGCCAGGTCATTTGTCCCTAGGTGGACAATGACATCCAGCTCCCTCCCCTGTGCAGCTGTCTGCAATCCTGAGGATCTGCCTCCCTGTCCTCCAAGCCATGGCGCCAGGCAGGCACCTTACCTCCTCTCCCTTCCTTGCCCAGTTCTACCTTCCTAACAATGGAGTCCCCCACCAGGAGTTGTTTCCTTCCTGCAGGGTCCCCTGCCACCCTCCTGTGGGTCTCCTGTGGAGGTTCCCAGCATCCTCCTTGGTCTCCACTGTAGGTGCCTCCATAGAGGAACCACACTTTGCCAGAATGGCATAGGAATTGTGAGAGGTACAACTGGAGGGATGTGCCTCTGTTCCACCACCCTCACCTCCCTGAGCCCACTGTGGTCCAACCGCTCCTCTTTCTTGGCAACCTCTGAGGCAATGGCAGTGGCACTGGTGGTCCCTGGATGGAAGAGGAGGTCCCACAAATCCTGGCCAACTCAGCCTGGAGATGAGCAACCTCCTCCCTCAGCCCACAGAGGTGCCTGCAGATGGAACAACACCGCATCCTCCAGAACATCTCCCGGAAGACTGCTGCTCCACAGCCACTGCACTGCACCACTCCAATCATGTCTTATTTCAGGCTCCTTAACTGTTTGCAATCCTTACTCTTTCCTCTGTTTTTTTTCTCTCTCTCCTTACTTTCTGCCTGTGTGCCCTTTAAGCTCCTGATTGTCCTGTTCTGAGACAAGAATATCCTATATTTCTCAGTAGACCACTTACTTGTTCAGAGGCAGACCTCCAGCAGCTAGAGGGTGCCGGAGAGCTACTCTTGCCCTTCTAGGATGGTGGGTCCTTGGTGGTTCTGTGCTCACTCACTTCCTGCCCCTAAACAGGAAGTCTTGTGGGAGGGTCTGTAACTTGTTAGGGTGTGAGGGAGCTACTGCCCCTGAGGCACTGTGCACATCACCTGTGTGTCAATGTTTTTCCACTGTGTGCTATTGGACATGCCCCACAGCATGGCCTGCCTGTACATATACAGTTGCCTGGGTCCCTTGTTCCATGGGATGTCCTCGTGCACTATACATGGCAGCACGCACTGTGGGTGCCTGAAGTGTGCACCTGCCTGGGCTGTATGGTTGTGAGCCACCACATAGACATAGTGGCAGCATCAGGGTGCATGACAGTCCCATATATAGTGCCCTGGCATGGTATGCAGTGTCTGTTTACTGAGTACAGTGACCTTGACATGTCACTACCCATTGTAGTGTACAAACCGGGAGGGTGGTATATGTGCTCTACCCATAGCTGTGCTGGTGACTGTCTCCATTAGGATGTGGGTATGCCCACCATCTGCGTCATGTGTACTGCCCACACCATGCCACATGGGCACTGGCATGCATCTGCCAGGTACAGCATGGGGCACTACTTCACTGCACAGGAGGTTCCGGACATGTAGTGGCCACTGTGCAGGGCCACATCTATTGTGTTCCACCTACCCAGCCTCTGCACAGGTATGCCTTGCCAGCCCCTGTGATCTGGAGCACCATGCATTCCAATGCGTACTATACCTTGACAGGATCTGCAGCCAATAAGTATGGATCTTACTTTGAGTAAGCACTCATACAGCAGGCAATAACCTTAAGGACTAAGCTGCCAGGCACCAGGACCCCATGAAAACCTTCTAGCTAGTAGTCTCCAGTGGGAAACTGCCCCTGATATCAACCCGCCCCAACATCAGCCAATGGTATAAAGGGGGCAGTCCCCAGCCCCACTTCAGCTCTTTTCCAGCCGTCGACCCTTTTGCATCGGCTCCTCAGACACCTCTTGCTACAGTTCGACCGCCTTTGCACTTTCAGTGATTTTTTTCCTTCATTTTCCTAAATGTTTTACTGTATTCCTGCATGTCAGCTTCCCCATCGTTGTCCATTTCATCAGTCAAATGATAAAGATCAAAGTGTGTGTGTAGCATGCAGATACCATTGAAGGATGGCCATGAGGTCTGCCTTCTTTGCCTAGGCCCAAACCATGACACCATGTTCTGCTAGCACTGCAAGCAGTTCAACCAGAGGACTCACATCCACTGCCAGAATGCTTTCAAGGCTTACCTCCTAGAACAGCAGCTTGCCGCATTGTAGAAACAGCCTCTGGGGAAGAGTCCCTTTCATCCTCTTTGGTTTCCACTGCTTCTTCTTCGAAGCCACATAAAGAAAAGAAGAAGGACTCCAGAAAGCACAAGTCTAGGGACAAAGATAGGGAGAAGGCCCAGACTTGCCCCTGCTCCAGGTCTCCCCACCACAAGAATAGTTCCTCTGGTTTTTCCTCCAATGGGGGGTTTGGACCACTCATCCTGATCTGCCCTTACCTCCTCTGGGCACCTGGTGATGAAACCTCCTGCCTTAGTGCTGGTATCAGGGGGAGATAAGTCAGGGTCCAGGACTTAGGTTCCCACCCTTACACACCTGAAGGTGAAGGCCACATCTCTAGCATCTGCCTCAACCTCAGCGGCTGGGACTGGCTTCAAGTCGGGCAGCAGGACTTTGGCTCCTACCTGCACAGTACCGATGATGGTCTTTGCCAAGTCTTCGGATGTGACACACCACCATCAGGGGCAGGCGTCCTCCTCCCAGAACCTGACAACACCTCTCCTTCACTCCCTGTTGACCACACCATGGGCTCCTGCTCAGCCAGCAGCCACATCTACCCCAGACCACCACCAGCCGACGCCTCCTCAGATGAGGCAGCTTTCAGTGGTTCCTCCTTTGGTGGATACCTTCCAGAATTTGACAAGACTCACCTGGAAGCACCCATCCTCCACCTCGGCTGTCTCTAAAAAATTGGACCTGCTCTACAGGGTGCCCAGCGAAGAGCCATTCCTGGCCAAGCACCTTAAAGATGATTCAATGGTGATAACCGCAGCCCATGACAGATCAAAAAGGCTGAAGCCTTTAAGCAATCAGCATCCTGATCAGGAATCCAAAATCCTTGACCAGCTGGGCAAGAATGTATATTCCTGCTCAACTTGCTCCATTAGATCACTTAATTTCTTCACCCACATGGTTCAGTACTAGAATGCCCTATGAGAGAAGGAGTTGGAAATTGCTCAGGTCATTCCAGACTCGGCCCAAAAGGCCGAGCTCCTGGACCTTCTGAAGTCCAGATCAGATGTGGGCACCCATGTATTGTGTGCCTCATAGGACACTGCAGACTTGGCAGCCAGAGCAGCTACTACAGGCTTGTGTCTTCGGTGCCAGACATGGCTCAGGGTCTCTGGGTTCACCCAGGACCAACAGGCTGGCATAATGAACCTCAACTACAAGGGTTCAGTCCTTTTTGGAGACGAGGCAGAAAAGTTGATCACCTATCTCTAGGACTCGCTCAAGGCCATCTGGTCTGTACAAAAAATGTATAATGCTAACCAGAGGCCATTCAAGAAACAGCCCTTTCATAAACCCTCGGGCCAGCAGTCTAGAAACCAGCCTCAGCAAAGAGAGGGCTACAAGTGTAAGACAACCTCCCAGACCTCTGAGTGTTCCACTTCCAGAGCCTCTAAGCCTTCCCAGGCCTCTCTGCCCACTCCTGGGCCTCTCAATGACTCCTTGCCTGACCCCCTCCTCCAGTGGAGTCTGTAGGGGAAATGGTAGGGGTCACTTATCCTGCTACCTTGAGGGATGGAGCAAGATCATGACAGACCTATGGGTCCTCCAACTAATAGAGAAAGGACATACCCTGGAGTTCCTGGAGAGGCTGCCAGAAAACCTTCCGGTGTCCTCTCATTACCCTCCTTCTCACATTTTCCTCATCAAAGGGGAAATCCAGGCCTTACTGCAAAAACAGTAAATAAAGCCAGTCCACCCAGACCAAAGGAGAAAAGAATTTTTTTCCCACTTTTTCCTTGTTCCAAAGAAGATAGGGGACCTTCATTCCATCCTGGACCTCAGCTCCCTCAACAGTACAAGAGGTTCATGATGGTTACTCTTCCAGGATTGATCCCCCTCCTATACCAGGGAGACTGGCTCTGCTCTCTAGATATGCAGGACGCGTACCTGAACATTCTAGTGTTCCTGCCCCACAGAAAGTATCCGCACTTCCTCTTCCAGGGGCGATTCTGCCAGTTTCAAGCTTTACAGTTCGGCCTATCCTCCACTTCCAGAGTCTTTACCAAGTGCCTAGCAGTGGTGGTTGCAACCCTCAGAAGACAAGGCCACTTTGTCTTTCCTTACCTAGATGACTGGCTTCTGACAGCTACCACTAAGGGACAGCTGCTTCGCACCCTGGGAGACACCTTTACCATCTTTTGAGAATTGGGGATCACCCTGAGTCTTCTGAAGTCATCCCTGTGACCCAGTGAAAGACTCCAATTCATTGGAGCAGTCCTCGACACAGTGTAGGGCAATGCCTTTCTCCCCAAGGACAGGGCAGATCACCTATGAGGACAGGCTTCAATGGTTTGTGCAGCTCCCCACATCATGGCTCGAGTCTTATTAAGGCTTCTTAGTCATATGGCAGTGGTTATACTCACCATTCTCCTGGCTTGCCTCCACGTCAGAGTCCCGCAATGGATGCTCAAGGTGCATTGAAACCAATGGTCAGACAACCTGGAACAGATGATTCGATCTCAGATTCAGTTCATCAGACCCTGTCCTGGATGATGGACCCTGACAAGCTGTCCAAAGGGGTCCTCTTCTGACAGGAGCCCCTGAGGAGAGGGTCTTGATGACCAATGCCTCGGGGACTTGGTTGGATGCTCACCTGGGAGACAGGCAGACCTGGGGTTCTTGGTCTCCAGATGATCAATCCCTGCATATCAACATCCCGGAGATGAGAGTGGTTCTGAATGCTCTGCAAGCATTTCAAATCAATCTCTTACCCAGCCCTCTCCTCATCCAGTCAAATAACATGTCCATGGTGTCCTACATCAACAAGTGAGGATGGATGCATTCCTGTTCCCCTCTAAAGGGAGGCAAGTAGGGTCTGGTACTGGGCTGTGGAACACCACCTAGAACTCATGGCTGTTCATGTTCGAGGCATGCAAAACATCTTGGCCGACATTCTAAACAGGTCTTGGTCCAAGGCCCATGAGTGGGAGCTCCTTCAATCAGTGGCAGAGCAATTGTTTGACAGATGGAGAGGGCCAGAGTTGGACCTCTTTGTGTCCTCACTCAACACCAAACTGCCCAATTTCTGCTCGCTAGATCCAGGGCCTGGAGATTTCTGGCAAGATGCGTTGTCCCTCTCTTGGACAGAAAGGTTTCTTTATGCCTTCTTTCCCTTCTCCATTCTTCAGAGGGTAATTCTCAAACTTCAAGCAGAAGGAGCAGAGATGATTTTCATCGATCCCTTCTGGCCCCATCAGATCTGGTTCCCTCTACTCCAACAGCTAGCCTCCGAACTCCTGATTCCTCTGCCCCTGAGCTTGCACTTGCACTTTCAGGACCAGTGCACTTGAGTTCATCTGGATCTCAAGTGCCTGCTTCTGCATGCTTGATTCCTGTAGACCTAGCGATCACTAGGTATGAGGTTTCTCCCAGAGTGGCTGACATCCTCGTGGCAGCAAGAAAGCCCTTCACTAGGTCCACCTATGCCATGAAGTGGAAGAGGTTCTGTGTGTGGGCTGTTGCCCATCACCTCAACCCCTTCTCCTGTGCAGTGAACTCCATTCTTGAGTATCTCCTTTCTCTGTTTGACACAGGTCTGAGCTAGTTCTCTATAAAGGTGCATCTCTCTGCCATCTCTGCATACCATGCACCAGCAGAGGGTAAAACTCTTGCTCAACTGGATTTGTCCCGTACCTTCCTATGGATCATTTTGCATACAAGACCTCCCATAAGGAACCCTGCTCCTCCATGGGACCTCCTCTTTATGTTAGAGAAACGTACTGTTCCTCCTTTTGAACCAGCTGCAGATTGTGAACTACGCTTTCTCTCTTGGAAAGCATTATTCTTAGTTGCAGTTACTTCTGCTTGGCGGATTTCTGAACTTCACGCTCTAATGTGTAAAGAACCCTATTTAGTTTTCCATAAGGAAAGGGTGTCCTTACGGACCAATCCTAAGTTTTTCACCAGGGTGGTGTCTGAATTTACCTTAAACCAGGACCTTCACCTACCTGTTTACTATCCAGAGTATTCTAACAGGGGAGAAGCGTTATAGCATACTCTGGATGTCCACCAGACGCTTCATTTTTATTTGAACCATACCGGTCCCTTGAGGAAAACTGATCAGTTGTTTGCATCATTCACTCCCAAAACTCAGGGAGCACCAGTTACTAAACAGATCCTGTCTAAGTGGTTAGCTAACTACATAGTTTTCTGTTACCAAAAATACAAAAAGACTTTACCAGTCTTGGTTAAAGGCCATTTCACCAGGGGAGTTCCCACCTCTTTTGTCTCATTGAGGAACGTTTCCACTGCAGACATTTGCACAGTCACCACCTGGAACTCTGTTCACACATTCATCAAGCATTACAACTTGGATGTGGCATCCAGGCATTGGACTGGGTTCGGCCTTGCAGTTCTTCAGGGCCTGCTCTCCTAAACCTTTGTTGGCTGTATTTTTTCTGCCTTTTCCCATGCTAGTCTATTCCTTCTCCCTTGATTGCTTGGGACTCAGTCCTTAAGGTTATTGCTTGCTGCAAGAGCTCTTACTCAAAGTAAGATAGTACAGTTATGTAAGAACTTACTGTAACAAGTAGATCTTTGAGAAGAGCTCTTGCAGTAGGTGCTCCTTTCCCTCCCTCCTTCCACCTGGGTTTTATCTCTGCCTTTCCTTTAGGCAAGAACCTGCTCAGTTCTCCTTCCATACTAGACTCTGGGTCTCCAGTGGGAGAACTGTGGTGGGGCTGGGGACCACCCCCTTTATACCACTGGCTGACATCAGGGCGGTCCTACGTCGGGGGCAGTTCCCCACTGGAGACTGCTAGCTGGAAGGTTTCCATGGGGTCCTGGCACCTGGTGGCTTAGTCCTTAAGGTTACTGCCTGCTGCAAGAGCTCTTCTCAAAGATCTACTGTTACAGTAAGTTCTTACGTAACTGTACTTTCTGCTGTACAGGGGCTGGGGTGCTGGCAGGATGTGGGCACACCATGGGCCGGTGTACACTGTGAAAGACCCAACCTACAACGGGGAAGGTATACCTGATGCACCTGGGCCATGGTTCACATGTGTGTGGTGTCACAGGTGGTCCTGCAGGTACATTACAGACCTGCTCAGACCTGCCCATCCACATCATGCCCATGTGGTGGCTTGTGCACAGTACAGGTGTATGGGTGGTTATACTGTGCACTGCATGCTGAATGGAGCACTGTGTTCCATTGCAGGATATTGATCATGCCTCCCTTTTCCTCCTGTAGAGACCTCAGCAGATGGAGCACCCAGCCAGGGCAGCCAGGGTCACAATTCAGCAGGACCAGATGAGGTGTGAGGAGGACTGGTCTGGATCACCAAGCCGTGATGAGGTCCAAAGAAGCTGGTCATAGAAGGGGTGTATGTGTAAGTACCCTGCATTGCGTATTGCACCTGAGGTTGCACATTTACACTTAGAGGTACCGGAACAGGTTAGGCCGCTATGGCCATGGCTCTACCATCTGCATAGGTGTTAGAGTCTGCCTGTATCTGTTGTTGCAATCATGGCTATGTATTGTAGTGGTGGAGTGTGCTCTGACACTGCAGCTTGTACCGTACATGCTGTTACATTCATGGCACCCTGTGCGTGGCATGCAGAGCGTCAGCAGACTTCTGGACAGTGACAGCCATTGTACTGTTGATGGGAGAGGGCAGGGGTCATGCCATTCTGGGTTATGGGACAGCGAGCCGACTTGACCAGTGTGAATGATGGGGTTAGCCTCAGGGAGGAGCATAGCACAATGGGACACTGCCAGCAGGGTTAGACTCTGGAGAACCACCTGTAGAATTGATACAGGGGTTCACCTGGAACATCAATAGGGGAAGACCTAGGGTGACACACATATGTCAGTATTTCATGTCAGTGTGATACACTAGCTCTGTGTTTGCCTCTTACATTTACATGCAGTGCCAAATATACTTACGCAATACTGACTGAACAGCCGGTCATTTCCTGGCAGTTAACAACTGGCTTGGGGGGGAAGGGTGGCCAAAGGTACAGGGCCAACCCCACCCAGCTAGTTGTTAATCATCAGGAAATCACCAGCTGTGAGGTCATTATTGTGATTTTAAGTCTAATCACAATAATCACTTTTTTTTTGTTTTGATTTATTTGTCAGAAGCACTGAAAACAGTTCTTACTTTGGCAATGCTGCAGTCAGCATAGAGTGCGCAATGAGCTGAGTGTCACTACCTTGCCAGGCATTTCTAATAGATTTCGGATCAGCATGGCAGCCAATCAGTGAGCTAGTTTAGCTCATGAATAATTAATTAGACTTATAATGTACAAAATTTTTGTGGGAAAAAGGCAATATATGCACAGATGTGCGGAGTATAGATGGTAGCCATGTGCCCTGCAGAGGGGGGCCCTACTGGACATTTCCAGGTATCCAGCTGGGCAGATCTGACTCTATATGTCAATTGGTAGTGGGAGGTATACAAATATTCTACAATTGATTGAAGTAACAATATGGGTGTGGGTGAAGCCAGTAAAAGAGGGTGAATTCACCCCTTTAGAGCCTTGGCCCTGCCACTGCTGAAACTAGTTCACCACTGATGTCTACAGTATGCTGCATGCCCCTTTGGTCAGTGACTGATGTTCCTGTGTGGCCCACCATGCAGGACGCATGCTTGTGGGGGCAACACCTCAGGGGTTGTGGTAAGGGACACTCACCCTGCACTTGAGGCACTGGCGCACCAGTGGCAATGTTTTCTGTCATGGTCTGTGCAGTCTACTGTTGTGCACTTTCATGCTGCCCTGTGTCTGTTTATTGTGCTGTGCTATACTATGCCTTTCACCTTGCGGTGGAGTGTTCCCTGTGTTGCCGATCAGGTGCCACATGAGGCCAATAGTAGTGCATGCAGGCTCAGTTGTGACCCTGTCAGTGTCGCTCATGTCTTTACTGCATAATGCATGGGACTCTGTATGCATGGCTGACATCAGGTGGTTGGAAATGGCCACAACTGGCACACCACCATGTTCTCCCTTGCACATCAAACAGCCACTGTGGTAATCTACCTGCAGTGGTGCCATTTCCAGTGCCATATGCATTGTATGTCACACTTTTGTGACTCACCGGAGCCTCACATATGTGCCATGGGGTCAGTGGATGGTGGGGATGTTGGTGGGGGTGTGGTGCATGAAGTGTACAATATGTACATGACATTGCTATGCAAATGCGGTGACGTCTAACCAACACAGTTATGACTGGGATATGGTCATTCCACTTTATGGGGGAGGTGGCAAGCATACATTAGGTCTCGACTGTGTCATTGCATGGCCTATGACCTGCACTGGTGCTGTCTGAGTGGCAGCCCTGTACCTTGTGCAGTAACTCCATCTGTAGGGTGGGGAGGGCCCCTCCAGGTGAATTTGGGTCTGCATCCCACACCAGTGCTGTGCCAACAAGAGGGATGCGTATATCAGACCACCTGTATAGAACACCATGGAATATGCATAATACTCTGGCCACTGCACACAGTAAAGCATACTGTTGCCATCCACAAACAGCTGAGCTGTGTGTCACATATGTATAGCTGTCCCAGACCCTGAGCCTACAAGGACAGGTCCTAGCTGTCTTTTGTCCCACATAGGTGTCATGGGCTGTGTGCAGCATGGTGTATGTGCAGGGCACAGGGTGTGTGTGAGGCACGCTGCATCCCTAGCCAATCCACCACAGCCTATGGCACCCTGGCTTTTCACCACAGGTGCTTGTGTAGCAGTTCCACAGCTGGCGTGGCCGCCTGTGTTGCTTGTGTCTTCCACTGCTGTGTCCCTCTCTGTCACAGCACAAGAAGTAACAGTACTATAGTTAGAACTGAAGAAGTGTAGAGTATTATTTAGTGAACAGAGATGGAAGGGCAATGTCAAGTACAGGTACAGGCCATTAATAGGAGGAAATGAGGCTTCAAGCCTGCTTTGAAAGAAGACAGGGTTGGGGAGTTGTGAATCTGAGGAGGGAGTTCCACAACTTGGCGTAGACCAGGAGACTGCCTGGTTGCCCATTTTAGTTGTTCATTTTGGAACAACCATGGTGAGGTATATGTCAATTGAAGTGAGTAGGTGGGGTAACCACTGTGTATTAATGAGATAGGGGAGGCAGACCTGAAAAGTTTAAACATAAAGCATCCTAGGGCATAGAAGCATGAGGCAGAAAGAGAAAGCTAGCCCAGGTTGGAGTAAAGAGAGCAAGGAAAGATCAGGCAGAGGAGGCAAGAGCAAAGCAGCAGATATTACTGTGAATAATATTCCATTTGTGAAGTGAGGTTTTAGGGTCATTTGTGAGGATGAGTGAGTTACGGTATATTGTAGTGAGGGGAGGAGTATGCCTTGGAATATAGTTCTGTGTGCATTGGGAATTTGGAAGTGGCAGAGGTAATAGGCCATGCCTAATTTGGAGTTTGTGGACTTGGTAACTGCAGAGATATGGCATAAGAAATCCAGGGTAGGATCTAGGGTAATGCCAAGGTGCTTCATTCACAGTGGAGAGAGTGGTGCTGTCAGAGCAACAAATGCCTAATGGACATGTAAGGGATACTCTGTGCAGCTTAGATCCATATAACATTGCCTGGGTTTTGGTAGCATTTCGAACTTGGTTATTGACCACACACCTGTTTAATATGTGGGAGAAATTAGTGTTTAGGCTCATAGTTATCCTTTAGTTCATATCTGCCAACCTCAGAGGATTCAAATGTTAGAGGTGGGCAAGCCAATAATGTCTCACCTACAGCCAAGCCAGAGCTAAGCCAGGGGTCTGTCTTCACTCTATGAGCCAAAACGTGAGCTAGCTACTGCAGGCCATTCTCTACAAAGGAGGTGAACATTTCAGACACTACACTAACTGCTCAGGCTGACAAAAAGGCTTAATTTGACCACAACTGGCTTGGCTTCGCTTTGGCTCTCAATTGCTTATAGAGGTTGAGCTGAGCTGAGCCATGCACTAATCTTGAACCAGGCTAAAGACTGCTCTGACTTGCAACCCTCTATGAAATATTCACAAATGTATTCAAATTTATGAGTGAGACTTACAAATGTTCTAAAAATCATTGCAGGAGTGAGGCAGTTGAAATCCGCTTAAACCTTTGGCCCCAGGAGTCTCCCACCTCATGAATGAGAGTTAATAGCTCTCATTTCTGATTTGCATTAGACCCCACACTGGTAAGAATTTCAAATCCCAAATCCAAGTCAGGAAATAAGTGCCTCAATTATAATTCTTAACCCCCCCCCCCATTCAGTACTTAGCCGTGAGACTTTTTTTGCATGACAATTATGAAAGTACACCTTGTTCTTGTTTTTGAGACTGCCAATTACTAATCTCATTTTTCCCATATTATGCAAAGCAGAGATGTATAACAACTTCCTTGCCTTTCAGAACTTTCCTTGCTGGCTTATGTGCTCTCATCAGGATTCAGCGGTAACACTAATTCAAGGGACAGTGCATCAGCGATGCTTCCAAGTTGGTTTAGTTTAACAAATTGCCTAACAGTTCTGAACTCATTTCTAGGGAATAGCAAGCCACTGAAAATGAAGCTGTACTTTGGAAGGACTTGGTTTTCATAGCTCTCAGAGAACACATCTATCTTCATGAAGAAATTCTTATAAAACCATTACCATATTTAGAGAGAAACTTTACCAGCAACAGTTGTGCCATTATATGTAATTGTTCATCTGAGATGAGGAAAACTGGAACAGTTCATCTATCAGTTGAGCTGTGGTCATTTTGCAAGTGTTAAAGAAAACACCCTGACTTCTGGATCTGTCATGCATTTCATTGTATCTAGTGTTGTGCATGCAGCAGAGCTGTTGTCCAGTCTCACAAAACACAATTATTATATTGCTGTCATTGGTCAACGTTAGTATGCATAGAGAGAGAACTAAGTCTTTTAGCATAGTTACTTCTAAAATCACTGCAGCACAGATTGTTTTTTTTCTCTAGCTGCAAACAAACACAGGCAGCTGTACAGGAACTGCAGGGTACTGTATAAATCACAGGGAGGCCACGTAGCCAAAGAGAATATTTGGATAAACAGCTCCAGTGGCCTCTTTGTAGTCCTTACATTCTCTTTACGACATTTCATCCTGTCCCATGTGAATTTAAACTCATTATTCTCTTTAATGTGTTCTTTTCCAAATAAACCTGTTATGGGGCTTTTAGATATTCCGAGACGATGTGCTGATGTGAATTGGCTCAGGTTCTGTTGCAGTTTTAACACTTCTTTGTTTGTCAGGCATTTGGGGAGGAGTTTGTGTGTCCTCTAAGTGCACATTTTTATTACCTGAACTCTTTGGCAATTCACTATTTGTTTATCTGTGTTTCTTTATTTTAAAATTATTAACTGGTAAAGGCACACTGAGCTAAGGCTTTCCTTCCAGGTGCAACCTGGGGAAAGGGAAAGTACAAGATTACAACAAGCACAGCACCACAGATGATGTCCAAAGTTCAATGTATGCTGGAGCGTGACTAACACAATAAAATTACAAAGACAGTGAAGGATCCAGATGGTAGTGCACTGAGCAGCAGTCATGTGCAAAAAATGAACAATGCAGGTAGTAAAGTAGTATTGCAATAACTGTTGGGAAAAGTCTGTTACAGGCAGTGGTGGTACCTGTTGAAAGCCAAACACAGGGATGGTAGTGCTTTGCAGAGGTGGGCCAGGAAGAGGACTGGCAGGAGCAGAAGGGGAATGGGAGAAGCTTTGGCTGGTATCTAAAGGAGAGGGTAGATGGGGAGAAGCAGAGGGTGGAGGGGAGCAAATTCCAGAAGGAGGGAATGTGACAGGAGAAAGCAGACAGTCCAGCAGAGGAGTGTGGGCGGGGAAGGGAAAAGGTGCGAGAGTCCCTGGAGTGAAGGGAGTAGGAGGCTGAGAGGATGGGAGAAAGGAGAGAGGAGAAGGATGAAGGGAGGGAACTGAACCAATATTTGGAGGTGAAGGATGTAAAGTGGGACAAGTGACATGAAGGAAGGGGAGATGGACTGGGAGGACTAAAGGGAGCAGTAGTGAGTCTGAGAAGGGAAGACAGTAGCAATGTGACAAAATGCATTGCAGAGAATATCAAGTCTGGTGAGGGAAGAGGAGGGGACAGTGCTGTAGATCACATCTGCATAGTTAAAAACTGGAAGAACCATTTTGATGACCAGTTATTGTTGGACCCCAGGAGAAAGGCAGTCCTTATTGTGGTATAGGGCATCGAGTTTGGGGCAGAGAATGGAGTGGATGGCATCTTAGAGGGCAGAGAATTCAAGCCTGCTCTCTAACCACACAATGAGGTACTTATAGGATGAAACCACTTTAAGAAGGGTGCCATCCAAGGCAGTGAAGACTTGGGGGCTAGCCTGTTTCTGACTGGTGCTGGTGACAAGGTATCACTGTAGACATTCTCTTTTGCATATGGTTAAGGCACACAGTGTCTCTCAATCATTTGAGTTACAGACATGTGTCTTTTTCTATATGCCTTGTCATTCAACCAAGTGTGTTGCAGAACCAAACATGCTTTTCACAATACCAGGAATCTATTTCTGTCCATGCGCCCCTTCCAGTTAGGTCTTAACTAGCACAGGTTGCTCTGCAACAAACTCCCAGAAGGAAAAGCCCTTATGCTTAAAATAAGAATGGTTCATCTGCCGTACTGGCCTCCTTTCACATTCTGTATAAAGGTTAAGTTTTTCCTGAGACCAATTTGTCTGAAACTGCCTGTTTACATACAGTTCTGCAGTAGCAAAATGAAGAATACAATATTTCCATTACTGAACAAGATGTTTGCCATGTAGTGGTGCAGTATCAAAACCCCTTGGGTCTTGTCAAAAGCTCTTTTAATATTTTATACCATTCTTGAAGCAGCACCATTAGATGCAGGGTTGTACCAGGACATTTTAGGACTAGAGACTAAATTTAGCTACAAAAATGTATCAACCTCACCAGCAGTGAACTGTAACTCATTAGCAGAAACTATTTCCTCTGGAAGTTCACACAGAGTAATTAGGGTTTGTAAGATATTGATTGCTAATGTTTTTTTCTATTGCCAGGTTTGACATTGGTACCACTTCCAGACATTCTGGGTATTCCTAGGTTAGTACTAAGAACACATGCTTTTCTTTTTTTGTACAATGTGTATGTACTGTCTGCTATAGTTTGACAGCCAGCTTCCATGGGTAAAGATGAGTTGTACAGTAATTGGTATGTTACAATTATTCTGACACATTTACAATGGCTGGCCATTGTTTCTACAGTATGCACAAATCTATTGCTGGCCATGAAATATAGATACAGGAAAGTGCTTTAATTTTTGCAATACCATATTCTGATGATTTCGAAACAGCTTGCCCAGTAGTGGATTTTTTGAAAATTAGCACCTCACCCCCCTTACACACACGCTCACTATGTAATATTTTTCCACTGTTTATATTTTCTGATTACAAAAGATGTTGTATCCCCATTTCAGTTTTTTATTTAAAAGACCCAGTGAGACCATGAGCAAATTTCCCATTTTCATGACTGACCAGGATTGGAAAGGTAGCAAAATATGAAGATTATATATGCAATAAAAAGATCATATGCATGCATCTTACAATATGGTATATCATTTCAGAAGCCAGAACAGACATTACTGTTAAGTAAATAGTTCTATAAGTTTCTTTCTTTTCTTTACTCATATTTTACACACCCTTCACTCGGGTGTCTGATTGTCTCTTGGGAATTCCCAGGGCACCTACCTTGTCTCTGCAGTTCCATGCATGCATCATTCCCTCCACAGAGCCACAGCTTACCCCCTATGGTGGGGTTGGGGGTGTCCAAGCCCCCCTGAACATTCACAGGTTCATCAGGCAGCTAGCTTGATGAACGCTGCAAAGGTCCTGGAAGTACTGGGGTCCCTTCACCTATGCTTGTATACCTTTGCTAGTTTCTGATCCTCTGGGTGATGGCACTCAAGGGCTCAGGTGCATGTAAAGTATGCACATGCCCCGTATCACAGCTCCATTTTTGGACCACCATGAAAGTACTTTTTAGCCTGCATTTCAAAAACCTAACTAGGTTCCCGAGTTCAGCTTTCTTTCTAATACCTGGAAACATATTTAGCTGAACTCAGGTACAGTGGTTCGCAAGGGACTGACAGTAACAAAGACAGGCTGCTGGTTTTGGCAGCTGATCAGCTGCTTGCTAACCAGCCAGCTTCATGCAAATCAAAGGACCGAAGACCTCTCTCTCTGATTGGGCGTTTGGTCCTTTGAAGTACATGAAGTTTCCACCTGGCAAGCAGCTAGTGATGTCACTACCATAGTGTGTGGTCATTACTCTAGACTGCTGAGCCCCTTTCAGTTTCAACTGCAATGGGCTCTGCAGTGACACATCCCCAAAATCCCCTTTCAGTCATCACAAAACATTTGGTGCCCAAGTGCAGCAAATGTAAAAAGCAGTCCTGTACCCAGGCAATATTAAGTTCATTAATTCATGAACTCTGATAATTCATGAATGATTCTTGAACATCCATCAATGTTCAGATGGCCAGTAAAGATGCCTGTGAGCTGTGCATGCTGAGAAGGAGCACGCTGGCTAACGTTTTAAAGTTTTTGGAGTATTTTGCACAAGTAAAGTATACCAGCTGTGATATGGTGTTTGTAATTGGGAGATTCACATTTTCAGGATGGGAGTTATTGCACTTAGAGCTCTTTGTTGCTCTTGTTCATTATGCAGATTGTTAGGTTATAATCCTTTGTATGGAGCTCCCCAGGTGTGGAAAAGAATACAGAAAGTGATTCTGAGTGGAGAGAGAAGGCTAGAGAGGTAAAGAGATTGTGAGGAGTCTTGTGGAGTAGTTTGGGTAGAATGTGTAATGGAAGTGAAGACAAAGAACAGTGGACTGTCGGAAATTGCAGGAGTAGTAAATAAAAGAGTGTACAATGAAAACAAACTTAAACAGCGGAAACCAGAAGTGGATGGAGGAGTTAAATGAAAGAATATAGTGAATGGAACACATTCTGAAGAAAGGGGGGTTACTAATGGAGTACCTCAGGGCTTAGTACTGGGTCCAGTCCTCTTTAACGTCTTTATAGGTGACATTGCAGAGGGTCTGGAAGGAAAGGTATGCCTCTTTGCAGATGACACAAAGATCCGTAACAGAGTTGATACACAAGGGGGGGGTAGAAAGGATGAGAAGGGACTTGGCAAGGTTGGAGGAATGGTCAGACATATGGCAACTTAGATTCAATGCAAAGAAGTGCAAAGTAATGCACCTGGGAAATAAAAATCCAGGAGAAGAGTACACAATAGCAGGGGAGGTACTAACGACAACAATAATGGAAAGGGATCTGGGTTTAGTCATATCAGATGACCTAAAGGTGGGTAAACAATTTGAGAAGTCAGTAAGGAGAGCCAGGGGGATACTGGGATGCATAGAGAGGGGCATCACAAGTAGAAAAAGGGAAGTGGTTATCCCTCTATACAGACAGTTGGTGAGACCCCATCTGGAGTACTGCGTGCAGTTTTGGAGACCTCATCTATGCAAGGACATAGACAGGATGGAAGCAGTCCAGAGGAGGGCAACTAAAATGGTGCAGGGTCTACATCAGAAACCATATGAAGAGAGACTGAGAGAGCTTAATATGTATACCCTTGATGAAAGGAAGGATGGGGGGACATGATAGAAACATTTAAGTACCTCAAGAGAATCAACAAAGTCCAGGAGGGTAGCATCTTTCAGAAAAAGAGATGTGTAAGAACAAGGGGGCACAATTTAAAGTTAGAGAGGGGACAGCTCAGGGGTAATGTGAGGAAATTCTTTTTCATGGAGAGAGTGGTGGACTCATGGAACCGCCTTCCTGGAGAGGTTGTGGGGTCTAAAACAGTGGGGGAATTCAAACATGCATGGGACAGACATTAGGCAATTATAGTGGGGGGTTGCAGGAAGTAGGCTGTTGGTTAACTAGAATCTGCAGCTTATCCAATAGGTAGGGAAATGGGCAGACTGGGTGGGCCAAGTGATCCTTATCTGCCATCAAAGTCTATGTTTCTATATAGTTTGTTTGACACATCCTCTTAAATTCATTACACTTCCCTACTAAAGTGAATTTGGAGCTTAATAAATTAAATACTATGATAATATATAATGTTTATTATATAACATCCTTCTAAAAGAGTTTCTAGAAAATTATATTGAAGGAGAATGTGTGCATTGATTTAATATGAGGGTTTCTTCTGTATATGTATCTCATATCATGTTACGCTGAGGCAGTTTTTTATTCTTGAACAGAAGTAATGAATTTTTTTTATTTTAAAACAGTGCATTTTTTATGAAATCCATTCCCATCAATTATGACTTCCTAAAACTGACTTTATATCTTGAGAAGGTGGTAAATTGTTCTATTATCCTTGTGACAGTTGATATTGAGGTGGCTGCCCTTGTTGAGAATAACAGCAAATTGTCTGCATATAGTGTCATTCTGTGGTCTGTCCCCGAGGCTCCCTCTACACTCTCCACTGCCGTACTGGTACGAATTGTCGAAAGCAAACAGCAGGGGAGATAATGAGCAGCCCTGTCTTATCCCCTTTCTTAACTCAAACTCCCATGACATCCCTCCATTGATCAGAAAGTTAGCTATTGGAGCTTTGCATAGTAACCACACCATGCTAGTAAACTGCTCCCGTAATCTGAATACTTCCATAACCCTGAACATATAGCTCCACTCAACCCTGTCGAAGGCTTTCTCAATATCCAAGGGGAGCACTTATACCCCCTCTGGATGCTGGGCCCCCCACAGAAGGACACCCAGCAGCCTGCTCACATTATGATAGGAGTGTCACCCCTTGACAAAGCCAGTTTGATCATCTTTCACTAGATACAGCAGCACCTCTTCTAGTCTGTGTGCCAATGCTTTCACCAAAATCTTGATGTCACAGTTTAAAAGTGAAATTGGCCAATAGGCCACACAGTCTGTAGGGTCCTTCCTTTCCTTATTATGACTGTGATTGTCATTAACCTGCATGTCCTTGGGGAATCACCCTTCCTTCTCTGCTTCACGAAACATATCAAACATGGACTGCCATACCAAGCCTCTTACCACCCTATAAAATTTCCACAGGAAAGCCATCTGGACCAGCCACTTTTCCCTTTGCCAGCCCAGCTGCAACTGCTCTTACCTCTCCTAAAGACAGGGGCCTATTCAGAAAGGTGGCCTTTTCCTCCGAGGGAGTGGGGAGAGCCAACGCAGACAAGAATGTGGCCTCCTCCTCCTCTGCTTTGGTACAATTTGGAATAAAACTGCATGAAAACATCCCTCATTGCCTCCCCTTATAGGTTTGACATCCCATCTCTGTCATAATGGTTGGTATTACATTGGACCCCTTTCTCCCCTTAGCCAGCTGGGCTAATAGAGGGCTGGGCTTATTACGCCTCTCGTAGAACTTCTGGCTGGAGTAAAAGAAAGTCATGTCAGCTCCTGTTTTTTTAACTCCCTATTAACAGCTTCCCTCGCCTCCCTAAGAGCCCCATTTGTCTTTTCCGAGGGCTGCTGGAGAGCCCTAATCTCCAGCTCTTTAATTTTTCTCTCCATCTCCTAAAAGTGTTGACCGGTGTTTTTTTTTGTGCCTGGCCACCATATAGGCTATTATGAATCCTTTCATGAATGCTTTGCCAGCCTCCCAAAAACAGTCCTTGGTGAGGGCTGTATCTAAATTGGTTTCTTTGTGTAGTGCCCACTGCTCCCTGAGGTACTCCTAAAAAATTTTCATTTTGCAACATGTACAGTATATTGGGAATCTCCAGCTTCTTGCCTGTGATTGGGGCTGATATATGGGCAGAGTGACTATAACTCAAGCATGGTCAGACACCAAGATAGGACTGATTTGCATATCATGCACCCTGGTGTACCAGGTCCTTGGAACCATAATGTAGTCAATCTGGGACCATGGTCTGTGGGGGTTAACAAATGTATACTCTCTGGTTCCCAGGTTAGCCTCCCTCCAAACATCAAGGAGCACCAGCTCACTCAGATCAACCTCCCCCCTCCCCCCCCCACACACACAACTGTTGGGTCTGTTGTTTTGTCTCTTCGATACCTATCCATCTAGGGATCCAAGATACAATCAAAATCCCCTGTCAAAATTAGATTTGGGAACTACTCTGTTTGCACCCATGTCAGCAGCTGGTCATAGAATACTGGGTCTTGCATTGCTGGTTCATAAGCATTCCCCAAGGTAACTCTTTCACCACAGATCATGCCTTTCACAAACACATATTGTCCCGTTTGGGTCCCTAACCACACCTTCCTCGATAAAAGCCATGCTTTTATGGATGAGTACTGCCACCTCTCTTTTATGACTATTATAGGATGCCAAATATTTATTTATTTATTTATTTATTTATTCAGTATTCAGAAAGTACCTTTGAGTCAAAGACTCATTTATAAAGGTTCCACATCACATAGATAGGACAATACAGTATTAAGGTAAAAACAGTGCAGGAAACAGGACACGCTGGATACATGGTAAAAATGCAATTACAGGCTTGCAATCAGGACCTAACAAACTTAGGGTGATAGCCAGACCAGATAAGCATATAGGCATTTATACAGAGATGCTCAAGATTGGAGGTAAGAGGATAAAAAAGGGGGGAGGGGTAAGCCAGCAGAGGCCATTGTCATGGTAGGAGGAGGAGCTAGTGACAGGTTCAATAGCAGTCACAGCAGTTTATGGACTGGAGATGTCCCTTAAGATGGGTTTTGATTAGGCCAATAGAATTTTCATTTGTGATGGAGCTAGGTAGGCCATTCATCCATGAGGGGGTCTTGCAGCTGAAGGATCTTTGAAATTGGGAGGTTTGACAGTGGGGAACTGTGAGAAGTTTCTTTCTGGAGCTATGGGTTACTTTTTGGGCTGCAGATGGATAGATTACGGAGGTGAGACCAGGGGGGGAAGACCAAGGGTGATTTTATTGGCCATAAGACAGGTGTGAAACTTGATCCTATTGTCTAAGTTAAGCCAGTTTGTGGAGTTATATAGTGAGCAGCTATGGGTGAGACAGTCGCAGTCCAGTACAAGATGACAGGTTTTGTTGAGGGAGAGATGGAGCCTACTAAGGGCCAAGATGGTGGCAGCACTATAAATTAGTATGCCATAGTCAAGGAGGGAGTGGATAAAGGACAAGACTGCAAGTCAGAGGGCATCTTGGGTAAGGCAGTGTTTAAACTGATAGGGCAAGCCAAGGCAGACATTAAGAGCAGTGGACAGGTGGTGTATGTGCTGGTGGAAACTGAGAGCCAGGTCAAGGGTGATACCTAGATATTTTAAGGAGTCCACTTGCTCGAGAGGGGTTCGATCCACAGTTAGAATCTGGGGGCAAAGTTCCTTCCTAGAGTTCTGAGGGTGGGAGAATATCATGAACTTGGTCTTCTTGTGGTTCAGTATAAGGTGCGCAGAGAACCACAGAGGGTTTGGCGGAGTTGCAGAGGGTCAGAGCTGGATGCATAAAGGACAGTATCATCCGCATATAGCAGTAGGTTGCCAGAGCAGGAGGTAGGGAAGGAGTTAAGGTAAAGACTGAAGAGAAGGGGACCAAGGATGGACCCTTGAGGGACCCCTGAGTGAACTGGTAGCCTATTGGATAGGGTAGTGCTGATTTTGACCTGTTGGAACCGGCCCGATAAGTAGTCTGTGAACCAGTGTAGGGCATCCTGTGAGAAGTCAATGCTGGAGAGAGTGACTAGCAAGAGGGAGTGACTGACAGTGTTAAATGCCTTAGTAAGGTCAACAAATACAGTGCCAGTGGTGTGGCCTTTGTTTAATGTGGAGTGGATGTGTGCGGTGAATTCCAGAAGGGCTGTAGTAGTACTGTGCCCTTTGCAGAAGCCATGTTGCTGTTTACAGAGAAGATAATGTTTGTTAAGGTGGTCAGTGAGCTGATCATAGACAATGCGCTCAAGTGCTTTAGTTGGGGGGGGGATAGAGATGGTCCAGTAGTTATTGGTGGCAGCACGGTTCCCACTCTTAAATATGGGGGTAATGGAAGCAGATTTCCAAAGGAAGGGGAATTTACTTTGCAAACAGAGCGGTTGAGAATATGGGTGAGGGGGTAGAGTACATCATGGAGGGTGAGCCGGAGAAGCCTCAGATCCAAGGAGTCACTACTGTAGTGAGAGTGGCTTAGAGCATTTTCAAGATAAGGCTCAGCAGCCTTGAAGGTGATGCACTGTAGGTGAAAAGGAGGGGCCAGCTGAGAATGGGGGGGCAGATAGTGGGAGGGTCGAAGACGTTAGGAGAGAGGACATGGCTGAGGTTTGTGAAAGTGTAATTGAAGGCCGAGACTATACAAGAGGGGTCGGAGGTCAAATGCCCATCAACAGATATCCGGTTGGGGGGGGTGTTAGGGTCTTTGCCACTGATTTCCTTGACATTATTCCAGAATTTGCGCCCTGTGCCCCAGGTAGCGGTGAGGGCAGCTTTATAGTGCTCTGCTTTGGCTTTGTGCAATGCCCATGTGCATTTGTTCCGGGCCTCTCTATACCTCTGCCTATCAGCTGGAAGGCCAGTCTCATTGGAGAGGTGCCAAAGTGAGCCACAAGTATGCATCAGGGCAAGGGAGTGGTCAGAGATCCAAGGGACAGGGTTGCCTTTAACCATCCTTTAGGAAACCAACTTATCACGATCTGGAGACGCTAGGTGCATCTACTGCAGCACTGCAACATGTAGTTCACTCTTTTTAAGAACAGTGAGGATTTTATTTACATTTTACTGGAGAGAAGAAGCTCAAGACATTCCAGTAGCAAACTGTAATTTTTTCAGCCATATATTTTATCTATGGGGGGTTAGGAGGAGGGCCACGCCCTACCGGCTGCAAATTCTGTGCCATCTTTGCCAGTCTTCCTCTCCAGCATTTCCACTTTGTATTCCCTGCCCCTTAATTGAGCTCGAAGTGAATTACAGTGTGTCTTGAAAAACAAAACTTTGAACAACAGTAAAAACAGCTGCAACAACATACAGCACATGTGTTCAATTCTTTGTTTCTATCCCCTTAGTCTTCTGTTCCCCCCTCCCAAGGGAGTCCCCCACCCAAGTGCCTCTCCAGTGAACAATCCCCCGGTGGCATCCCCACTTGAGACAATCCCAGAAACAAGGATGGCCTACAGCAAAGAGACAAAATTAAGGTTTGTTTATTAGATCCGTTGACTTCCCTCCTCACCTCACTACGCTTCCATTCTACTATTCCCATAGTGCAATGTAAATATCTTACCCATAAAATAAGAGCTTGTAGGGCAACATTTGGATCAAACCTCCTACCTCTCCTCTTGCCCATTACTTATTGTGTTTAGATCCCTCTGAGTCCTGCTAGTCCTGACTAACCCATCAGCTAGTCCCTGCTACACTGTGGGTGAGATATATTGGCCTTGAGAGAATTAGTCCTTCTTTACACTGTGTCCCTTCCCCCATCATTTCCATCATGCCGAAAGAGGTAGGCAAAGAGAGTAAAAACAATGCAAACACCTGTTTGGGCTGCCCTAGAAAGAGCCTTTGCAGCCATTAATACTACCACAATGCTACATTTTACAGTGTTCCATACCTAGCTGAATTCAGCCAAGAAGAATGCCATGAAGCAAGGAGCAAGCTATTCCCCTTTACATACATTAATTAAACGCAGATCTTTGACTGAATTTCACCATCCCGTGGCCTGCCCCCCCCCCCCGCTCAGCCAGAATTCATGTTATTGTCCAGATAGTGCACTGTGATGAATAATTGTCTCTGTACAGTAGCCAGTACTTGGTTACTCTGAAGTCCAGCACACCCCTGTAACAGAGGTAGTGTCCATACCTACAGACCAACTGGGTCATAAATTGGAAAACTCTCTAATCAGTTCACCTCCATTTCTGAAACATGTTGACTACTGTCCCTCTTGTTCTGTGTCCTGACATCTCATTCTTGGCCATTGCTGTCTTGTCAGTAATTTATAATTAGCATTGTTGAGCAAGTTCAAGATGGCAGTCATTCACTGCTCCTCCTCGACTGTTGAATTCCCCTCTTCTTCTTGCTAACATCACTAGAATGGTGCTCTGGCATCCAGGGCTTGCATGAGTGGGTGAAAATGGTGGGACATGGAATTTAAATGATAAATACAACAGTAAAAAGTGTGCCTATATTACCTCACCCCTAGCTCACAATGTTTGGGATCAAACTTGTATTTAAAGGTGGGCAAAATGGGCAAAATTCACTCCGAAAAGCAATTCACAGAGTAGCAATGAATCCGGGAAGTACTCAGCAATGCGAAGCGGAGTGCTTCTCATTCATTATGAGGATCACAAAGTCATTGATTTCAATGCACTTCACATTACTTCACCTTCTTCCAACCATTTCTGTGCCAATTTTAAAGTGAAGTCTGTTAAAAACAATGTGGCCGGCCCACCGGCGCAGCAGTTGGAATTCCGCTTGAAACGCTGGCGACCAGGTTCGGAACAGACCCAGGTTGCCAGAGGGTTGCCGGGGAGAAGGATAGACCGTCCCATGAACAACTCTCCTTCTCTGGGGGGAGGGTGGGGAAGTGTCTGGCGTGTGATGGACCCCTAGCGGAGGCCGGGGGTCCCACAGCTACCGGCACTCACAGCTAATGGAGGCGGGTGGATGCTGGACGTCATTGCACGTCCCCACCTCCCGGAGGAAAAAAACAAGAAAAATGGAGGAGGGAAGGGGAGAGCCTCTGTCTACATGAAGTCCTTCCCGGGCTTCAAGCAGCCACTGCCGCCACACTCCCAACCAGTCATTAATCCCGTGGCACTGGAATTAAGGGAACTGGTGCCCTCTGGGGGTTAAGCAGGGGGTAACCAGGAGTTACGGCAATGGGCAGTTGGTGGGCACTCCGGGGGCTGTGACCAGGGCAGATTAACAGGACAGAGGTCTCTCCCGGAGAAAAAAACCCACAAAAAAACAATGTGTTTCGCATCACTTTGCCTTGTTATTGAGCTCCAAGGTGAATTTTGCTGTGATTCATGGGATTGCAGGTCACATGGGCTCTAGATTTTTCTGCACAGCCTCAGTTATGTGTAGTGTGTGTGTGTGGTGGTAGCTGGAGACAGTTTGCTGTGAGAGCTGTGCAATTCAAACCCTATAAAAACTGTTAAAAAAGCCTTTTTGAGCTATTTTTTTTTTTGCTCAAAACATAGTACATCGATTTTAGGAAGCCCTCCTATGCTCATATCATCAAGTGTTTATTGTTTGTGTGTGGATTTTGAATGTAAATTTAGAACAGTCAGTCTGTGTACTGACATACACTTGAAATGTGCTTTTGGGAAGGGGCGTATCTGTGTGGTGTAGGTAGATTAACTGGGAGAAAAAGGTAGTCTTTCTGTTTTGGTTATATTTTTCTTGTTTAACTGTGTTAATGTACACACAGTAATATTTTAATTAATTTTGTACTTTTTTTGCTGATTGTTGTGGTGCAGCAGTGCACAATTTCAGTGTGTTTAAAAGATTTGGTTATATTAATGAAGTTTTCAATTTGCTGCACATCACTTGTAGTGTATGTGTGAGTGTGTGTGCAATGCATGCCATCGAATCATACACATTCACGGACACTTCACGGGCAAAATTGTACTTTGCTGCATCTCTACTTGTATTACAGTACTTCAGGATCCAGATTATTTTGGAATCAAACCCATTTCGATACACAAGGACCTCGCTTTGTCAACATCTCAAAATGAGCCGTTTGTGTCCTCATGTCTAATTTTCATCACTGCTGGATATATAAATAAGTCATCCTGAAAGGGCCCAAACACCCTCCGCTTATTCAGTACCATCCTGGAGAAGTTCTGGAAGATGAAATCTTGGTTTTCTCCATACTTTGAAGTGCCTGTCTTCTGGAACGCTGTTAGGATTTCCTGCTTATTAGGGTAGTTATGTAGTGTTAATATGAGCTGCCTGGTGCATCATTGGGGGGGCAAAGGACAAGGGCTCTGTGTGCTCTTTCCACCTTAATTCTGTTTTTGGATTTGTTTAGCTTTAGTGTTTGTGGCAGCCATTTTTCAATAAAAATCCTTCCGCCCTATCTCTATCATCCAGATCTGAAGATTATTGCACCATTGAAAGTTCTTTTGTGTGTTGAGTACTTCACAGAGCTCTGGTAGTTTCTTCTCTAACTTGGAAACCCTTTGTGGGAGTTCTTCAGTACTGTCCTCTGTGGTGGAGATACGTGTCTCCAACTCAATTATTTGGTGTCTTGCTTATCCAGTCCAGCTGACAGTTTGCCTGACTTCATAGCCATGGCTTCAATTTTCAGAGACAAAGCCTCTCACACTTTTTGATACACCACATGGTCCAGCACTACTGTTGCCATGTCCGCTCCTGCTATCTCTGCTCCTGTTCCCACTCCCACCTCTGGCTGACTCTTTTTCTGATTTTGCTTTCCTCCCTGCTGAGGCTTAAATACCGCCATTGGGAGATATGCCCCCCATTGTGCCACCGCTATTGTTTGTGCACCTTTGTTGCCCATTTTAAGAACTTTGCACCAATAAAATGAACTTTATTAAGAGCTAGGATTGGAAGCTGATGGAAGCATCTATTCAAATTACCTGTGCATGCACAGTCCTTGTTTTATTTTTTTAATCGTGTTAATCCTGGTTCATCATGAAATTAGGTTCTATATGTATGTTAATCAAAGACTACCATATGCTGATGCAATATTTACAGTCAATTCTAAAACTTTGTTTCCCAGACCCTTTTAATAATGTGCGTTGATCCAGCCTCTATTAGTGTGATTCTGTTGTCTGCAGGCTCAAGCCAGGTGTCCTGTCTGGTGGCAGATTCTACACTAATATGACTTAAACCATAACTGTACAATGCCCCATTGCACTGGTAGCAGGGGATCTTTCAGTGTACTGGTTTTGCACTAGTGAATATTACCTTTATGATGCCAAAATATTTGCTTGAACTTGCTTCAGGGGATTAAACTATTGCAAAATGTGATTAGTTACCTCAAAGGTATAAGCTGATTCAAGTGCCTTATACCAGGACATTTCAGCATACAAAGAATTCAGTAAATGACCGCAATGCTCTTGATAAATCATTCTGCATACATGTTAGTCTCTCAGTTCTTCTGTCAGATTAGTTCCCATTTCACAGTATGATGTGAGCCTCTACAAACAGTTAATGTACTCTGCAATGGGTTTGCCTAGTAGTTGCTTTCAGCTGAGAAACTCTAACCTGTCAGCTACAGTATCATCTCTAAGGTTGTGAGAAGCTCAGAAGTGCAGTCTTTCCCAGTTTGTTTGAATAAGAGATCACTGTGTAGATCAACTGTTTTGCTCCAGCCATCAATAGGAAGACAGCTTTTTTGTACATTCTTCAATCTGGTTTTCTTCCATAAAGTGTTATAATCATTCTTTGTAATTTGAGAAGCTGTCTCTGACTACTGTACATTAAGTCTGACTACTTGGCAAAACTTTTCATTTGTTAAGGTTGCTTAGTGAAACTAAAAGCAAACTTCTTAGCAGTCTGGATGGCATGGCCAAAACCAGAAAAGTGAACTGCCAGTTTCACTACTCCAAGGAATGCAGTACAGCATAAATGCAAATGCATAGATCACCTAAGGATTTATGGTATCTGACCATCCTCTTTGCATGCTCCAGGCTGCCAACAATGTTCTTACACTGCCGAAATTCCAGGTTGCCTCCTTGCCTGTTCTCCTGGCTGCCAAAAAAGTTCCTCCTACTACCAAAACACCCACTTACCTCCCTTCCTATTCCTTGGTTGTCTACAAAGTCCACCCGCTGCTAAAATTCCCACCTGCCTCCCTGATCATTCCTATGTCGGCCTACTAAGTCCCTCCTGCTCCCAAAATAACTTTTTGCTTTCTTGCCCATTCCCCCAACTGTATGGAAAGTCCCCCATTGCCAAAACTCTCTTTGCCCATTTTTCCAGCTGTCTACAAAGTGCCTCCCATTGCTGAGCCTCTCACCCACCCCCCTGCCTCTTCTCCTGCTGCCAGCAAAGTCTCTCTCATTGCTAAAACTCCTGCCAACCTCCCTGCCCATTCCTAAAAAGGGAACCAAGAAAAAGCTGACATCTTAAACAAGTACTTCTGCTCAGTCTCCACAGTAGAGGGAGACAGGGACAGGCAACAAGGAGAAGCAGGAATGGGAGAGGTGGACACAAGACCATTTTCAGAGGAAGGAGCCCTGAAAGGACTTGCAGCCTTGAAGGTGGACAAAGTTATGGAACTGATGGGATACACACCAGGATTCTGAAAGAACTCTAGGAGGTTCTAGCTGCCCCACAGACTGCCTTGTTCAACGGCTCACTGAAAACTGGTGTGGTTGAGGAGAACTGGAGATTGGCTTATGTGGTCTTCTACATACAGTAACAGTGGCAGCAGGAAAGAGGCTAGCAACTGTAGGCTGGTCAGTTTTACTTCAGCAGTGAGTAAATAAATGGAAACCCTAGTGGTAGAGTATCTTGAATCCAGTGGGCTATACAACCACAGACAGCATGGATTCATGGAGGAAGAGCATGCCAAACTAATCTGATAGATGTCCTTGACCAGTTGACCAGGGAACTAGATCAGGGGAGGGCAGTAGACATTGTCTATCTGGACTTTAGCAAGACCTTCAATACTGTGCTGCACAGGAGGCTGATTAAGAAGTTGACCAGCCTGGTGAACCACGTGATGCAGCACACTGAGTAGCAGCTCCTGAGATCAGCTCCCATCGCCCAGCATTGAAAAAGAGCCCTAATTCCAAATTTATTGGAGTATTCATTCTTTTTCCTGGCTTAACATTTGCTGATATTAAAAAGAAGAGACCAGGATCCAAAAATAGAAGCGGAGATGCGCTTTGCGCAACCAAAGCATACCCCTCTAGTCTCTCCAGAAAAAACGACCAAGCGTTCTAAGGCCCAGCAGGGCCTGATCAGCAAATTTACTACTTCCAAGACCGCCACCAGAAAAGCTCCAGAAATGACATCCCTTACACTTGAACGGTTCCTCCTGGAGTTTTCTCCATTCCGTGATGATTTGAAACATCTCACGACAGAAGTTAAACAAATGACTTCAGCTCTGGAGGATCTAACTACGAGGATATCCGACGATGAAACCCGCTCTGTATCTCTGGAGAAACGAGTAGACCATATCAATGAGGCAGCTGTAGAAGATAGGCAAAGAATTAAAAAGCTAGAAGCTAAAATAGAGGATTTGGAGGGGAGGAGCCACAGAAACAATGCAGTCCTTATTGGTATTCCAGAGAAGGAAGAAGGGCCTAACACTATTCTGTTTGTACAAAGGCTTGTTGAAAAATTAGTTGGCCCATCACCATTTGGAGCAGCTTATATAATAGAACGGGCACATAGAGCTCTTAGACCCATGCCACCACCTGGGTCCACACCTCGACCTATTATTTTCAAGTTTTTGAACTTCCAAGAAAAACAATTCTTCCTGGGGAAGATAAAAGTGTTGCAAGAAATCCAGTGGGAAGGTGCCAAAATAAGAGTCATGCAGGACCTGCCAGCTACTGTAAGACAACGTCATACTCAATTTCACCCCACAGTGTCAAAATTAATTGTGGCTGGTATAAAGTTTAAAATGGGGTACCCAGCCCGACTACAGGTGCTGATAGAGGGATTCCTGGTTGACATTTGAAGATGTGGAGCCAGCCAATGTTGCTCTCTGGAAGTCCTTTCCCGATTTGTTTCATAATCGCTGAATCAGCTGAGGACTGCAAATCCGGTCACTGGTAGGAAAAAGCATTGGAGACAACAAGGTACTTCAATGATTATCTAACAAAGGGGTCCCCTGAGGCCAGTTTGCTTGTTACTAGACTCGAGTGTCCTCAAGATCCTAATATAAATGTGCAGAAAAGGATGTGTAGAATTTACATTTAATGAGGAGTTTTGTTATATACTGGTCAGCTCCGAGTCAGTTAACAGGAGTTTAACCAAGTACATTCAATTGTTTTTCATTTGGGCACCTGAAGGAAAAATGACTCTCGAATAGTATAGCCCTTAAAAGTTTTTCCCTTTTGCTATTTTTATCACTGGTGCAAAATGACTCAGTTGTGATTTTTCACCACAAGAGAGCCCCCAAGGATAAGGAATCACGTAAATTTGTGTTGTGTTTTCCTACTTGCATCATGAAAGGGCTCGCTCCCAAGATGGACTAAGTCAATATGCATGTTGCAATTTTTTGCTTTATTAGATACACAGACTCTCAATAGTCACATTTAGATAGATGTTAGAGCCCAGTTTTCAGGATTGCTATTAAAATTTCTATGGTGGATAGTAAGTGTTCTTAGCATGTATTACTACTCCTTCTTTCTCGCAATATGGAAGAGAAAAGGAGAAGCAAGTTTAAGTTACTATGTATGGAGGGATATTACTTTAGGATTATTCAGTTCTTTCATTTTTTCACCTTGGGCTTTACAATATAGTCTTCATCATTATTAAAGGGGCGTGGGTGAGGGCTAAGCTGGAAGGGAGAGAAGTTGAAAAGTGGTTCTGCATACCAACGGATGTGCAAAATGGGGTAAAGGGAGGGTTCGTTTTTTGTCAGGGATGATTGTAGTTATATGGCTTTCTTTCCTGAACATTTGGGTGAGATTATTGAAGGAGAGTCTGGCCAGGGTTTGGGGCTGTGCCCAGGGATTAGCACAGTACATCTAGAAACTCAAGCAGCAATATTTGACAAGACGTTGAATCTTCTTTGCCCTTACTGGAATATGTGTGGTAAGGTAAATGGGTAATCCAGTAAAAGTATTATCGTGGAATGTTAAAGGGGTTAGACAAAAGTCTAAACAGTACCAAATTTTGAAACATTTTAGCGTATTATCTGCAGAGATTATGTTCCTGCAAGAAACCCACTTATTAGATACAGAAGCAATAAAGCTACGCAGGCAACAAATTGGTCAGGTATTTTCGGACGAGGATTCCACTAACAGTTGTGGCTCGATGATTTTAATGCACAGGATACTTCCCTTTACACCTGTTAAAATAATTAAAGATCCAAATGGTAGATTCACTTTTGTTTTGGGTAATATTTTTGCTAGAGAGATACTTTTAGGGAGCATTTATGGTCCAAATCAGGATTCACCAAGATTCTTTACGCAATTAATCCAAACTTTAAGTCCTTACATTTTGATCCCGATGATACTGGGTGGAGACCTCAACCTGGTGTACAACCATCATGTAGATAAAATGGGGCAAGGCAGGAAGGGCCTTTCACTGGCCCAACGAGCGCTCAAAGATATGATGGACCAGATTGGTCTGTATGACATTTGGAGGACATTACACCCATCGGACAGAGAGTATACATATATATCCCAGGTTCATAAATACTCATCTAGAATAGATTATGTACTCCTTTCTCATTCTTTTATTCCAGGCATTATAGAGTCCTCAATCCAACCTGGTCCCCCATCGGATCATACCCTTATATTATGTCGTCTAATTGTAGTTCCTTTACCCAAAGGAGGAGCAAGATGGAGACTAAATGATCAACTTCTTAAAGATCCTGAATTGGTCCAGACTATTCAAGACCACATAGATCAATACATAGAGCTTAACCAGGGTACAACTAAAAGACCAGACATTGAATGGTGTGCCTTTAAGGCTTATCTCAGAGGGATACTTATCAGTTTAGCTTCTAAAAGGAAAAAGGCAGGAGTGCAGTGCATGTCCCAACTACTTTCCCAAATTAGGTCTATAAAGATTTATCACCAACCACTCCCGATTCCATTCAACAACAGTTAATTAAATTGAGAGCTGCTTACTTAGAGATGCTTAGAGAAAAAGCAGAATACGCAATATTAAAAACACAAGCGTCTTATACAGATCGGGGGAAAAGGCGTGCAGACTCCTGGCTCTTAGAATCAAACAGTTAGAAGCATCCAGGTATATAAAATCCATATACTCTCAATCAGATGGCTCACTGAAGATTGCCCCGAATTAAATCATAGCTGAATTTACCAAATATTACATAAATTTATATGGTCCCATGGCAAATCCCCCTACCCAGTCCCAAGTAGATAGTTATTTAAGTGAAGCTAACTTACCCAGTCTCACTGAAGACCAGCAAAAAGCATTAATCTCACCTATCTCGTATCAAGAGAGGGTCGAGGTAATCAGTGCTTTACCTTTAAATAAGTTCCCTGGGATAAACAGGTACTCTGCCTACCTTACTGTTTTCCCTCTACCAGTATATACTCTCTGGTGCCCAGATGGATACATACCTTTTTGAGGCAGTAATTGTTCTCATCTCCAAGCTGGGTAAGGCACCTGAGTTGGTTACTACCGGCCTATTTCCCTACTGAATCAATAGGTTAAAATATTATCTAAATTAATAGCATTCCGTCTTAACTTAATACTTCCCTCTATTATTGGACCGGAACAGGTTGGATTCATGAAGGGTAGATCTTCATCAGACCACCTTCGTACCCTGTTCCATGTCTTCTTGGCACCCAGAGATGCCCCGTATCCTGCTGCTTTGATCTCTCTGGATGCTGAGAAGGCATTCAACAGGGTTAATTGGCATTACTTGTTTCAGACCTTACATGCCTTTAATTTCCCCAGCACCTTCCAGGTTTGGATCAGATCCCTGTATCAATCCCCAATTGCGAGAGTGTCAGGTAATGGTGTCACTTCAGAACCCTTTACCCTTTGTTCAGGAATGAGACAAGGTTGCCCCATTTCCCCTTTACTATTTAATATATATTTAGAGCCACTGATCCATAAATTGCAAATTTGTCCAGATGTACAAGGCATCCCAATATATCCATGTGAGATTAAAGTGTCTGCCTATGCAGATGATCTTCTCTAAGTAGCAAACCCTGTTTCTTCTATCCCCCAATGTTAGATATTATCAACTCTTTTAGTCAAGTTTCTAATTATAATTTGAATGTAAGTAAAACAATCGTCCTCCCCAATCATAAACTGTTTAAAGTGGATATCTTGAAATTAGGGTTAGCCTGACAACAGGACTCATTAAGATACTTGGGTATTGAGCTCTTCAGACATCCAGGTCGTCCCCTCAAATTAAATTTAGATTCCTTGCTCCATTTGATAACTCAAGACCTTAATAGATGAGCCTCTCTCCCACTTTCTATTTTGGGTAGAGTCAATTTACTCAAAATGAACGTCTTCCCACAGCTTTTCTACCTTCTCTCAATGCTCAGCACCTGGTTTCCCTTATCCTGGTTCAAGAAGGTACACAGTCTTTTTGTTAAATTTATTTGGTCCAACAAGACCTCCAGAATTGTGTTTCATAAATTAATGGCACCTAAGTTGCGAGGAGGTTTACGTCTGCCTCATATCGGGCTTTATTTCTGGGCTACTCATTTAAGTAAATATTTGAGATGGCTTTCCCCTGACACCTCACACCACCCTCCACCTTAGCTTAAAATAGAATTATCCCAAATTCATTCCTGCAGGTTAGAGCCCAAAGCCCTTTTCTATATCAAGGGTAATCTTCTTCCCAGCAGGTTAAAAAACACTCTCATAGCTTTATCAGTCAGGGTCCACTCCCAACTTTGCAGTCTTCTGAAATACAATAATAAAATGGACTTAAATCAGCCCCTATTTGGAAACCCTAATTTCAAGATAGATGGTAAAACTATCTTTCCAAATTGGATACCATATTTAACAGAGATACCAGTTCACATGCTCATAGAAGATGGTGGGACATGGTTATCAGGTCAATCTATTATGCAAAAGCTCAAGATTCCAAATAAATACTCCTTCAGAATTATACAATTGCGTCACCTGTTAATAAAATCTTTTGGGCTCAAACCTGAGTTGACACCAGGTCCTTCTCTATCAAAGGATATGTTACAAATGGTGGGTTGACCCAAAGCAGTCTCCAAAATTTATGGAATACTGTTTGATTGGTTATATCCGGATTGTTTTGGACTGCCCAATTATTGGTCTACCTTCTTCCCCGAACATAGCATAAATTGGGCTGATCTGTGGTTTAATTGTCATAAATTTGTTACCCAAGACAGATTACGACATACGCAGATATATATTTTACATAACTTATACTTTTCCTTGCAAAAAATGGCAAAACTGGGTTTGACACCTTCGCCTTTATGTGTAAGGTGCTCCGAATATGAAGGGACATTATATCATATTTTTTGGTCTTGTCCCAAAATACGACTATTCAGCATAAAACTGACCCCATCCTGGGCTTGGATGGTTTGTTTAAACCTGAAATTTGCATCTGGGTGACTTTTCAGGAATCAGGATCATTAACAGGAAATATTATGTGGCTCTGATCTCCATGTCAGTTAAGAAAATAGTACTCAGACATTGGGTGGACCAAACTGAAATCAGTTATAGAGAATGGCTAACGGAACTTCTTGTGAATCTCAGAGCAGAAATGGCTATAGCAAGCTTAAATAATAGAATAGGGACTTTCAAAAAGACATGGGACCCCTTATATACCTTATACTCTATATAGTGTTTTCTTACTGCTGTTTTTTACTATACCCAATCTATGTGACCCTTATTATTTTGTCTGTTCTATAAGGATAAGAGAAAAGGGGATTAGAGTGATGGTGTACTGGAGGGGAGGGTTTCAAGATGTGGATGGGAAGGGAGGGGAGAGGGGAGGACAGATTCAGACTAATGCTTATTCGAATGTATAAGGAAATTTGTGTAAGTCTATCTGTCATGTATGCTGAAACTCTTTCATAAACTTTAAATTGCAAAAAAAAAAAAGAAGTTGACCAGCCTAGGAGTGGGATTCAAAGTGATGAATTGGGATAGAAACTGGTTAACAAAAATAGGCAGGTTTGTTGCGTAGTGCAATTACCCGGTTACCAAAAGCTAATAATAAATAAATGGATAGGAGACAGAGGGTAGTGGTTAACAGCACTCACTTTAATGATAGGAGAGTGACCAACAAGATGCCACAAGGCTTGGTACTGGGGTGAGTTCTCTTTTATAGGGGGAAATTGCAGAATATCAATTTGGAACTGTAAGTTTTGTTCATTCTGAATAATTAGTAGGGGACATCGCAGCATCGCAGCATCGGGGGTAAGAGTGCAGAAAACAGCATTAGCTTTCTGCGTGGTTGTCAGTCCTCATCCTGTAATGGAGCAGAGCAGAGCCAGTGAACAGTCAGATTTAGGACATCGAAGCATCGCAGCATTGGGGTTAGGAGGACAGAAAATAATTTTAACTTTCTGTGTGCTTGAAAGTCCTCCCTCTGCACCAGAGGGGAGCAGAGACAAAAAGGAGCATTTTTGGCCCACCCACGCCCACCTCCATGGATTACTAAATGCTCTATTGGTAGGGAGGGGCTAATAGTCTGACTGGAGTTGGGCTGACATTTACGCAGCAGCAAATAAAATCTAAAGAAGGAGAGAAACATTTAAAAGTCTCCCAGTTGTGGGTACAAGTACTTTGCAGTTATTCACAGATGCCATATGTTAGAATGTGGAAGTCTAAATGATATTGTGATGTATAGTTTAATAGTTAGGACTTAAACGTTCAAGGGAATATACTATATAATTAAACAGGGAGGGCTTAGTAGTAGTAGTAAAAATTGTTATTCAATTGACAAGCAAAAGAATAGGAGACTTGACTGAGACAAGCTCATTTCCAGCGAGGTTAGCAGGTCTGTGATATTTAGTTGCAATAGGGAGGGCTTATCAGGTCTGCAAAATTTCATCCTGTTGTAACAGGGTCAAGGTGTTGTAATATTTATTTGGCATTAGAGATGCAGCGAAATTTAATTTCACTGGCAAAATTCTGGAGAAATCATGAATTTCACCACTTGAAATATTTTGTGAAATTTGTGCATTCTGCAAAATAATTTGCTGGTACGAAATGTGGAATTTGGCCCACAAATGGCAGAATTGTACCTGCAAGTGGCAAAATTCCTCTGTTTGTGGGCAACATTCTGCATTTTTCTGGTGGAATTTAGCATTTCGCACCAGCAAAATATTTTGCAAAACGTGCATATTTTGTGAAATGTTTAGTGTAACAAAATTTGCGGATTTCGCATTTCTCTATTTGGCATGGGGAGGACTTAGCTACTCTGTTCTGTGCTATCTACTGTAGATGTAGCAGGGAGGACTTAGATCTGATTAAATTCATGCTGTTGTAAATTGAAGAGCTTAACAGAACTTGAAGTTCATTCTATTACACTTTGTGTCAGCTGGTTATAACAAGAAGAGATAAACAGATCTTTCCAATTTCATGTCATAAAAAGGGAAGGATTAGCAAATAGAAACAAGTTCATCTGTTGGGATGGGGAGGTTTAGATAGATCTAAATTCGTTTTGCTACACTTTGTGCTATCTGGTTTAAACTGTAAGGACTCGGAAGTTTTAACTGATTTAACAGGGAGTACTTATCAGAACTTAACAAAACAGGGTCATTTAATGGTTGGGTCCTGATAAGATAAATCTAAAAGCCAAGGGAAATAAATAAAAAAAAAATGTTTAAAAAAATAGAACATGTAGCATACAAGGGTTTAGACTAGAAGAGAATGGAGTATACCTGAAGTGGGAGATGGAGATGAGAGGGAGTGGCGGTGGGGTAGAGTGCAGTAGGAGTATAGAGGAGCATAAAAAAGGGGATAATAGTTGATTATAATGGACGTGGGGCAGTGGTGTTTATGGACACACTATGGACTATCGGAGGGTGCCCAATATGTCAAAGATTGGGGCAGCTTGAGGTGGAGCTTATTTGTTTAAGAAGGGAGTTGGAGTGGAGAGTAGGGATAAGGAGGATTGGGCAGAAGGGTGCAGTGCACAGGCATCATTAGGGGCTGGGGCATGGATGGGGGGATAGAGGAAAGAAGGGGATGTGTGGAGGGATGGGATGGGACGCAGATTATGATATAGTGAGGGAGATAACTGGAAGGAAGTTGGGAGAAAAGGAATGGGGGGCAATGAAAGGGGCAAGGTCAAATGAAAGTTATAATCAAGCTACAGACAAACAAGCGAACTCAGGAGGCATTGTATGGGTGTCCAACAAATACTTAACATTGGCCAAACTGTAGGAAATAGGAGATCAAGAGGAGAGGAAGGAAAAGAATGTCTCTGCAAAGGGATTGAGGAGAGTCAATGAGAGAGGTGAGATTGGAGGATCGAGTGGAAGGGTAAAGGCAAGTGGGAGGCATTCTGGAGGAAGGGGTGAGAAAAAGAGATGGAGAGAGAGCCTAGCAGAGGAATTAGAGGGAAAGTAAAGAAAGAAAATCGAGAGAAGGCAGTGGGAAAAAAAGGCTGAATGAGAGGCAAGAAAATGGGGAAAAAAGAGAAGCTGCAACTGGAAAGTGTTGCAATGAGTGGATCACATGAGAGGCAAGGTGACAATATAGGGGACCATGTAGACAGTATGAGGTCAGGAATATAGGAAGGGAAAAAGACAGGTGTCTAAGAAAACAATGGAAGATATACAAGGAAAGTGGGGCACAGCAAGGTCACGGGGTCTGTAACAGGGACAGAGAGTACAGGCAAGGTGATAGTCTTTGGGGACTCAATAATGGCACTGGGTCAGAATAGTGCCAACCACAATTCTGTTGGCAACAACAGCATGGCAATAATGCCATCCATTTTATTTGGACTAAAGGATTCTCACTGTGGGGAGAGCGCATCACAGGGAAAGTTAAAATATGTGGGTCCGTGGAATACTGTCTCCAAGGCCTTGTGTCAAAGAAACAAAGTCCTGAGTTCACAAAAATTTTGGAGACCAGGATTATAACTCTGGTCTCCACTGCCGCTGGCCAAGCTGCTCTATGCCCTAGCCCTCCACATCACGGGAGCAGCTCTGCCAGCCTCCTGGATCCTGGTGCTCTTGTTTGTGGTGAGCACCATCGACAGTGACCTGGGGAGCACTTACTGAAAGCGTTGTAGATCTCTTTTCGCTGTCTGTGCTAGCATTACATGAACTAGCGCTCTGTAGACTGGCGCTATTCATGTGGCGCTATTCTAGCAGGTACCCTCCATAATAAAGGGAATTCACTGGCTAAGAAGCGGGGTGGCCTGTGAAAAGAAATCAGTCTTCTATGAGTCATGGATGGAAGTGGGATGGGTGATGACTAAAATAAGACAGGATATTTGAATTCTTGGGGGAAAGCCGCACCTAATACTGCAACTGGGGACTAATGACCTGGCAGGAAATGATATAGGAGAGGATCAAAGTAGGTTAAAGAAGTTTGCCAGTGTATGCAGGGAAGAAGTTAGGTTTCTAGCTTTCTCAGAGGTCTTGTCTGTTCACTATGGTAGCACTGCAAGGCAGCTGAGAATTAAAGAATTCAATCATTGTCTCAGGGAATGGTGCAAAGGGGAGGGATTCACCTGCTAGGGAGAGTGAGGGGGCATTTGGGCAAGGGAGAAACTATACATGAAGGACAGACTACACATAAATGAGGGGGGCACTAGGGTATTGAGGGAAAAATGCAGAGTTATATAGATGGCATCCTAGGTAAGGTTTTAAACTAGAAGAGGGGAGTATGAGACTAGGGAAGGGATGGAGAAAGAAGATGGTGGTTCTTGCCTAGTTAGTACTCCCCCTCAGAAGGAGGCAGGGGATACTGTCAACCAATGGGCTTCTAGTACATACAGTAAGCTGTCATTCATTGACAGTTCAGTCCGCGGGGAGCTGTGAAGGTGTGCAGATGGTTGCGCTGCTTGCCAGCTGACTGTCCATGCTGGGCCAGGGGGAGCAGGGTGGGATGTGGGTGTCTGAGTGGGTGGAGGGGTGGGAGGCCACTACACTATGGAAAAGTGGGCAGGGAATTAAATTGTTTTTATTTCAAATGGCGATCAGGATGTAGAGGGGGGCCATAACACTATGGAAAAGTGGGCACAGGATTAAATTATTTTTGTTTCAAATGGGGATCAGGATGGGGAGGAGGGGATACTACACTATGGAAAAGAGGGCAGGGGAACATTACTTTATGTATGAACGGGGATTGGGATTAATGGGGCTTGGGTATGCATTTACTTGGGACTGGGCAGGGGGCAGGCTGCCCACGCATCCTGTCAGGCGCACTCTGCAGATGGCATGCAAGTGAGGCCATAATGGCATGCAAATGTCCCGTTTGTACCTTGCATGACTAATGGTCTCATTTGCTTTTTCCTGGCTGAATATCAAGAATTTGGGCTCAGCGCATCTGCAGTTTCACCGCACATCTCCATACCAGGTATTCAGGCCATCTAGGGGGATGCACTAGCATATTGTCAGCGGCCTCCATTAGTGCCATGTGCAAGCATTGCTATATTCAGCCAGAATGCAAGACAGCGCATCTCATTTGAATATATTTTTTTGTGCCGACTCATTTATTTGGGCAGCACATCTTGATGCCCCAGGCATACCCAGGCCTTTGAAAATGTGGGCCTGAGAGTTTAAATCCAGAGGGATTGAAATAATGTATATTTTGTTTTTCTCTTGTGGACAGCTGGCTTATTGTTTACTAGTATTTTGGTGACTGTTTGCATCAAACTATTTTTGGTACAGTGAAGCATTCACTGGTTGCTGAGGATTTTTCATTGTAAATCCTGCAGTTTAGTGGAATTCTGTATTTGACTGCTTATGTACTTGTAGATTGTGAGTTTAAATCCAGAAAATCCAAGAACGTAATGCCCCCTGGGTCACACCTTCTCTGCTCCAACAGCTAAAGCACAGAGATGATCTCTGGCATAAAGCAATCGCATCCAACATGCAGGTGGACAGGCAAGCCTATAAAGCGGCTCGTAACAGATGCACATGGCCATAAAACAGGTCTAATTGGGCTACTACAAAATAACCCTTGCCTCCTCCTGGGAGAATGCTTGGTTGTTCTGAGACAATATCAAGGAACTTAACGGGAAATCCTCCCCTCCCCCAACTGTCAACAATGTCCCTACCACCGACCTGCTGGCCATCGCCAACTGCCTCAACTCATCATTCTCTAACCTTAGTGCAGTTTTCCCAAATAACTTCTTTGACCCCACTCCTGCAACCCTGCCGCTAACACCCAGCATCCCCCCTTCCATATCAGTGTGATCTCTACGAATGAGGTAAGGCCTCATTTCATTAAAGCACTCAGTGGCTCTTGCTATTGCAAAGATTCTTTTGGTATGAGAATCCTACATCTAGTACTAGATACAGTCCTCTCCCCACTGACTGACCTCATTAACTGCTCCCTAAGTCTGGGGCAGTTCCCAGCAACCTGGAAGACTGCCACAGTCACCCCAATACTGAAGAGTGGTGACAGCACCTCCCCCAATAACTACTGTTCCATATCCATTCTCCCACAACTCTCAAAAGCCCTCGAAAAAATTATAGCCACCCAAGTCACTGTATACATGCTTGCTCATAACCTACTTTGCAGGGAGCAGCATGGCTTCAGATCTGGGCACAGTACAACTATGGCTCTCACTGAGTTCTCTAATTTTATTCACTCTGCCCTGGATAGAAAACACCTAGCTGGAGCTGTCTTCATCGATCTGTCAAAGGCCTTTGAAACAGTTTCCCACCCCTTACTCTTAAGTACACTCTGCCACATAGGTCTGTCCCAAGGACCCGTCTCCTGGTTTACCAGTTACCTCACAGCTAGATCACAAAATGTCAAAACAAAGAACACCCTCTCAACCACCCTGCTAGTCTGCTCTGGGGTTCCCCAGTGCTCCATTCTTGGCCCTCTATTATTCAGCATCTACCTAAACACCTTGCCCAATTCCTGCTGCGACAACCAACTACTCTATGCAGATGACACGGTTCTTTTTGCCTCACACCCAGATCCCACAGTATTGCAGTCCTCCCTCCAATATGCATTTAACCAGATTGAAAACAAGTTCATAGACCACAGAGTTGTGCTCAATGTAAAAAAGACAAAGACTATGCTCTTTGCCCATCGACAGAATAAGGCCAAGAATGCGCAGCTAACAATCCTCTCCCACTCTCTCCTTCCTCTAGAACAGGTTCATACATATAAAAACTTGGGCCTTACATTTGATTCCAGCCTCTCTTTCCATTTACACATTGACACTCTGTCATCAGCCATAAATGTACGTATAGGCCTATTGTATCAGCACAAGGATTGCCTACCTCTGGAAGCCCTTACTCTGGCTGTCACCTCCTCAGTCCTCTCCCTAGTTGATTATGGGCTCACTATCTACTCAGCTGCTGACCACACAGCCCTTAACAAAATCCATCTGGCCATAAACAAAATGTGCAGACTCCTTTCTGGGCAGACAATTCTATGTTTATATGTATTAAGTGTTTGTATTTGTTTTTTCTGCTGCAGAGCCTTTGTAAATGAGTCCCTGACTCAAAGGTTGTAATCCTAAAGTCTGTTAAATAAATAAATAAAGATGGATTGAAATTCTGCATATTTTTTCCTCCCTTGTGGACAGCTGGCCTTTTGTTGATTAATATTTTGGTGACATATTGCATGAAATTATTTTTGGTACAGTGAAGTATTCTCTGGAGGCTGAGGATTTTTCATTGTAAGTCCTGTAGTTCAGTGCAGGTTAGTGCAGGTTAGTGGAGTTGGTGCGTATTTGACCCAGACAGTGCCTCAGGTGGTTGAAACTGGTTTGCTCTAATTGCCTTCAGAGCACAGACCACCAGGTTGTATAAGGCTGGGACAGGGGTTGCTTGTATCATAGGTATTTGGGCTCAACTGCTTTATTTTTCTCTGATTTAAAGTTTTTTTTTTGCAGGGTATATTTTCTGTTAAATTGTTGTACAGGTTGTCTTGCTGAAAGGAAGGAAAGCACTCACCAGGGTGGTGGTTCAGAGCTGCATCTGATTGTTTCTGGAGGGCACAGGCTTGTTCCCATTCACCCTGCCCATCACCCCACCCACCCCAAGGGCATAACTTCCTTAATAGCAGGGATTCTGACATCACTTTCCTGAAAAAGGCAAATGACTTACACCTGTTATTTCCTTAACAGCCCCCCACACTGCATATGCACACACTCACATACACTAACAAAAAAGAGAAGAAAAAAAGTTCTTAAATAGGAAGGGAGAGAGACATCTGGGGAGTGGTGCAATGAACTCGCTGTGGGGTGGCAGTCTTCAGGAAGACATTCTGGAGGTTGTGATGCTGCCCTATTTGCAGGCACCTCTCTGCTCTGAGGGAGGAGGTGGTCTGTCTTCAGGCCAAACTGGCAAGAAGTAGAGAAACCTCCTCCCCTACCCAGAAACCACTAAAGCTGCTGCTGCTGCCTCAGAGGTTGCCAAGAAAGAGGAGTGCTTGGACACGGTGGGCTTAGAGAGGATGAGGGTGGTGGAACAGAAGTGCATCCCTCCAGTTGTACCTCTTCACAATTCATATGCTGTTCTGGCAGAGCTTAGTTCTTCTATGAGTGCACCTGCAGTGGAAACCAAGGAGGATGCTGGGAACCTCCACAAAGGAGACCCACAGGAAGGTCACATAATATCCCACAGGGGAAGGAAACAGCTTCTGGTAGGGGACTCAGCTTTTAGTAGGACAGAACTGGGGGAGGGAGGTAAGAGGGAGGTAAGATGCCTGCCTGGTGCCATTGCTTGGAGGGACAGGAAGTGAATCCTCAGGATCATGGGAGCAGCTGCACAGGAGGGGGAGCATGGACATCATTGTACACCTAGGGACAAATGACCTAGCTGGGAATGGGATAAGAGCAGTGCAGGAGGAGTTTGTGGCATTGGGGAGGGGCCTTAGACAAGTACCATGCATGTTAACCTTCTCAGAGGTGCTGCCGGTCTATGGCATGGATGAGGCTAGGGTACTCCACACCAAGGGATTTAATGAATGGTTGAAACCTGGTGTGGAGCATAGGATTTTGGCTTCACTGGGGACTGGGGTCCACCTGGAGGGATACAGGGATATACTGGCATGAGGGTCTGCATCTTTCCAGTAGGAGAACCAGGATCCTAGGTGAGAGGTTCAAAAGCTTTATTGGCAAGCTTTTAAACTAGCCAAGGGGAGAGGCACTGAAAAGGAACAGGGAATTCCCAGCCTCCCCCCACAAAACATTGTAGTTAGCGAGGTAAACACCACGGTAGAGAGGTTGATAGGGAGAAGGACAGGGGTAAATGAAGAAAAAGGCAAAGGCAGTAAGGACAGGGGTGGGGCAAAAAAGGGGTAAGGCCATCAAAACATGGAGGATGATGAGTACCAATGCCCATAGTCCTGATAACAAGCTTTGTGAACTAGTGGCCTTGATGGAAGAGGGACACCGGGATATCATGGCAGTCACAGAAACATGGTATACAGTAAACCACGACTGGCATATCAACATACCAGGGTACACAATATACAGGAGGGACAGGGAGGGTAAAAGAGGAGGAGGAGGAGTAGCTCTCTACATAAGAGAAGGGATCAAAGCAATGGAAATAAAGGGCAAACAGGGAGGAGAGGAATAACTGTGTCACCTTAGAGACAGGAAATGACACCACATTCTGCATGGGTGTTGTATACAGACCCCTCTCTCAGGGGGAGAAAATGGACAAGGAAATGATAGATGGCATCCTTAGAATAGCAGAAAAAGTGGAGATATTGTTGATAGCAGATTTGAATATGCCAGATGTTAACTCGAGCACCTTTGATGCAAGGCATTTGACACATTCCCACACAAAAGATTAATAAACATGTTAGCTAGTCCAAGAGTGGGTCCCAGGGTGGTAGCCTGGGTAAGAAATGGCTGGACAATAGTATGCAGAGGGTAATAGTAAACGGAGTCAACTCTAAAGAAAGGGGGGTTACTAGTGGGGTACCGCAGGGTTCAGTACTGGGACTGGTCCTCTTTAATGTCTTTATAGGTGACGTTGCAGAGGGGCTGGAAGGAAAAGTATTCCTCTTTGCAGATGACACAAAGTTCTTCAACAGGGTTGATACACAAGGTGGGATGGAAAGGAAGAGAAGGGACTTAGCAAGGTTGGAGGAATGGTCAAATGTATGGCAGCTTAGAGTCAGTGCAAAGAAGTGCAAAGTAATGCACCTGGGAAACAAAAACCCAGGGGAAGAGTACACAATTGGGGGGAGGTGCTAACAACAAAAAAAATGGAAAGGGACCTGGGGGTAGTCATATCAGATGACCTAAAGGCAGGCAAGCAATGTGAGAAGGCAGTAAGGAGGGCTAGGGGATACTGGGATGTACAGGGAGAGGCATCACCAGTAGAAAACATGAAGTTGTTATCCCTCTGTACAGACAGTTGGTGAAACCCCATCTGGAGTACTGTATGCAATTCTAGAGACCCCATCTCCACAAGGACATAGACATAATGGAGGCAGTCCAGAGAAGGGCAACTAGAATTGTGAAGGGTCTGCACCAGAAGCCATATGAAGAAAGACTAAAGGAGCTTAATATGTATGCCCTTGAAGAAAGGGGGGGGGCATGATAGAAACTTTCCAGTACCTCAAGAGAATCAATAAAGTCCAAGAGGGTAGCATCTTTTAGAAAAAAAGATGTGCAAGAGCAAGGGGGCACAATTAAAAGCTAGAGGGGGGACAGCTCAGGGCAACGTGAGGAAGTACTTTTTCACAGCCAGGGTAGTGGATGCGTAGAACTATCTTCCTGAGGAGGTAGTGGGGTCAAAAACAGTGGTGGAATTCAAGAATGCATGGGACATAAAGCAATTCTAGTGGGGGGCAGGAGGAAGTAGGCTGTTGGTTAACTAGGATCTGCAGCTTATCCAACAGGTTAGGAAATGGGCAGACTGGGTGGGCCAAGTTGTCCTTATCTGCCATCAAAGTCTGTTTCTATGTTTCTAAGTGGATACACCGGAGGGGGGTAGAGAGCATAAGACAGGACCTGTTAAAGTTGGAGGTGTAATTGGATAGTTGACAACTGAGATTTAATGCCAAAAAGTGTAGAATAATGCATGAACCCTTGGACCATATACAGTACAAACTTGGAGGAGAAGAGGTTTTGGTTACAGAGCAGGACAGGGATCTGGGGATTATTATTTTGGACAACCCTAAGGTGGCAAATCAGTGTAGCAAAGCATTTGGAAAGGCAAGCAGTATGCTGGCATGCATAGGGAAGGGTATCACAAGCAGGAGAAGGGAGGTGATAGTGCCCCTATACAGGTCAATGGTCCGTCCTCACCTGGAATATGGGATACAATTCTAGAAACCACACCTACAGAGGGATATTGATAGGGTGAAGAGAGTACAGAGGAGGGCAACCAAAATGGTGCATGGTATGCATCAGAGGACATAAGAGGAGCAGATGGAGGAGCTTGACCTAAATCCACTGGAAACCAGGAGGGAGGGAGAGAGGGGGTTATGATCAAAACTTTTAAATACCTGAAGGGAATTAACAAGGTGAGGTGAGGGAGTATATTCAAATGAAGGAAAATCCAATAACTAGGGGGCACAGATGGAAAATCAGTGGGTGGTCAATTCAGAGGTAATAAGAGAGGACATTACTTCACTGAGAGTGTGGTGGGTCCCTGAAATGGGCTGCTGGAGTGGGTGGTTGAGGCATCAACAGTAGGGTGATTCAAAAGTGCATGGGATAAATACATGGGTTTAAACAAGCATTTGTCAATGCCGAATGTTTACTTGCTGGTATTAGCACAGGAAATGCAGGCGTTAGATGCAGAATAGGAATGGCAGTGAAGTATTGAACTCCGTGCCAACCCCACTTCCATCCTGTAGGGATGGACAGGCATTGGGGTAAGTGTTTGGGTTGTCGCCCATGACGTTCATGCTATGTCACCTCACCCTGTTCTGCATACACCGACATGTGTAGAGGAGTGCCTTGGGGTATTTGGCTTTACAGTCTCCCCATTCCATAAGGACATACGCTGAAATGGGCACAGCATAGGAGAATGGGGTGAACGCTGTTTCCAAAGAGTCCAAGGTACACCTCAATGCCTGTCACTGGCTGGGGGGTGGGGGTGGGATAGCATGAGCAGTTCAGTCGGCAATCCAAAGGCACATCCTGATGCCTGTCAGTCTGTGCAGGGTGGGACATTATGGTTAGAAACCCTAATGCCCCGGCTTTTGTTGGTATTTGTACTACAGATTTTCAACATGGCCTTTTTGTGACCCCACCTCATGAAAGCATTTGGGACCTCTTCTCATGAAGAGTGGCAGTGTGATTTTGTCAATGAGTCCCGAACTTTCAGTTCCAACAGCGACCGTGCCATTCTGTGCCACATGTACAAAAACACAGATCGGGCAGGATGTGAAGAATGACAGCTGTACCATCCGTAGGGAGGTATGAAGAGATGGCAATGTTGAAAATCTGTAGTGAGAATATTAAAAATGATCGCACTTCCGAGCATATGCAGAAACTGTGCAACACATGTTCGTAACACACTCATTTTATGGACTTTCATCACAAAATTTTCAATATAGGCATTTTAGGGCCTCTGCTCATGACCAGTGTCACTGTGATTTTGTTAATGTGACCTGAACACGGATTTCCCACAGTGACTGCGCTATTCTGCGCTGGAAGTGCGAAAACACATTTCAGCCAGCATGTGAAAAATGACAGCTGTACTGTTCATAAGGAGGTGTGTAAAAATGGCAATGTTGAAAATCTGGAGTGAAAATATTGCAAGTATCGTGAATTTACGAGTGTGCGTAGCAACTGTGCAACGCATGCTCGCAAAAGTCATGTTTTGGATTTTTTTCACCAAATTTGCAACACAGAATTTTTGAGAGCCCACCTCATGAACACTGCCACTGTCGTTTCATTAATCAGTCCTGAAAGGTGACTCCACGCAGTAACCACAAAATCACATTTCAGGTTGGAATAACGCCATGACAGTGGCTGAATTCATGAGGAGGGGTCCCAATAACCCTATGCTGAACATTTGGTGCCAAAAGTCCCAAAAATGCCTGAGATATGCACCAAAGTTGAAAAAACCCTATCTATGCCATTATACAGCTTACCGGCATTTCTTAAGTTCGCGATCGGCTTTAAAAAGTGCAGGCGTGTTCCTGGTCCACCGAAAATCATTGCGCTGGGCTCCGGAGGTAAGTAGGGGTGAGGGGGGGTGTGAGGAGGCTGGGTGCGCAGAGAGTTGGCGCGGGTTGGGGGAGGGGCCATCAAACTCGATGAGGGACTGTTTTCTCTTTTACAGGTTAAACAAAAACAAAAAAAAAAACATTGTGGTATGGTTCTTTTTTTTTAACAGGGACATTTTAGCATGTCGGGGTGGGCTCCCAGAGTGCCACCCTAGTGTTTTCTTTGGGGCAGTAGCCAATGGGGATTGGGCACCCTGTCAACACATGCCAAGGGGGACAAGAACCAAGGGGATTTGCACCCCTTTAGAACAAAACAAAGTGTTTTTGGTGGGGACACAATGCCAATGGGGAGGGCTCCCCATCGCAAACTAAACTGGAAGGTGGGGACTGAAGCCGACGGGATTGGGGCCCCATCAAGCAAACAATGATTTTTTGGGGGACATAATGCGACATTGAGTGGGCTCCCCATTGGTAAACTAAACTGGGAAGGCGGGACTGAAGCTAACAGGGATTAAATTCCATCGCAAACAAAGTTGATTTTTTGGGGCACATTATGCTGAGGGGGATTGGGCACCCCCTCGGCACTGGGGGCTGGTAATATCATTTGTAAACATGGCAGTGGCTTGCCACCACATTCACAAACAATATTACACTAGGCAGGGTACCACCCTCCAATGACGGGTTGCTCCCTCATTGCAGCGGAATGTCTGATGCTGCAATGACGAGGTGGCCCCTGATTGCTGTGGCGAAAACCTTACAAGTTGGTGGCACTTTTGGAAGCCAGTGTCATCAGCACACTGTGCATCCATTGGTCCACCAGTGCCAAGTCCCCAAATGCAATGCTTCCCTTGGCTCGCATAGTGTCGTGCCTCCACAACCTGCTTCTCTCCTAAGCTGCTACATAATGTTTCTTGTGCATGCGCACAAGAAAACATAAAAAGAGAGGGGGAGATGGATACCCTGATGGGAAAAAAGAGGACAGAAAGCTACAGGGAGGAGGATATGGAAGTGGGGGTGTCTGTTGACAGAGTCAGGGTTACCTGGGGAAGGGAACAAGGGCAGACTAGATAGGCCAATGGAGTCCTTTTCTGCTGACATACTTCTATGATTCCATAAACTGGAAGAGAAGGTATGCCTTTTTTGCAGATGATAACAAAATCTCCAGTAGACTGGGCACTCAGGAGGGGGTGGGGAAAATGCACAGGTATCTTGGGAAACTGGTCAAAAATATGGCAGTTGGTGTTTAATGCTAAAAAGTGCTAAATCATGCACTTAGGGCATAGGAACCCAGCAATGAGCATAGGACTGATGGTCACTAGACAGGTAGGGACATTGGGGTTATAGCTGAGGACCTCAGGGTGGCAGGGCAGTATGACAAAACATAGGGCAGGGCTAGTGGGGAGGCTGGGGTGCATAGGGAGATGTATCTACAGCAAGAGAAGGGAGGAGGTGTTGCCACTGTATCGCTCACCGATATGATCCCACGTGTAGTACTGTGTCCTGTTTTGGAGACCACACCTCAGAAAGGACTTAGACAGAGTGGAAGCCATCCAGAGGAGGACAACTAAAATGTCACAGGGTTTGCAGGAGAAGCCTTAAGAGGAAATACTAAGGGATCTCAACATGTACATAACAGAAGAGAGGGGAGAGAGAGAGAGAGAGATATGGGACATCTCATAAGATCATAAGGCAATTTTAGGGGGTGGGGATAACTAGGATCTGCAGCTTATCCAATAGGTAGGGAAATAGGCAGACTGGGTGGGCCAAGAGGTCCTTATCTGCTGTCAAAATCTATCTTTCTATGTTTCTATGACATGATCGAGACCTACAAGTACCTTGTAAAGGTGAACAGGGTGCAGGTGGGGAGTCACTATCAAATGAGAATAAACAACAAGACCAGGGGGTATGCAATGAAGCGGAATGATTTCAAGAGAGATGTGAGGAAATGTTTCTTCATGAAAAGGGTGGCAGGTGCCTGGAACAGACTGCCAATGGAAGTGGTGGAGGCTAGACCAGAGAGGGGGCTTCAAGCATGCATGGGATAAAGATGGTGTTATATTAGAAAAGAGGCAGAGATGTGGGAGGATCACCAGAAACCAGACAGGTTCTGTGGGGGCAAAATAGGCAGGGAACATCTGGGCAGACTAGATGGGCCATGTGGTCCTTTTTTCTAACAGATTCTGTTTCTATGTTTCTATGACTGTCAGCAAAGACCATCTTGCTGCCACAATTCATGCTCAACTCTTAGCCCATCCCTGACTATCACAAAAGCCCTTCACACACTGCCACAATTCTGTCTTTCACCCTGATGCTCCTTGCCAGTCTCTTCCCACCACACCACCCCCAGAACTCCAGGTCTTTCACCTTATTGAATAGTGTTTGTCTTTGCCTGCCCTTCCCCACCCCCAGCAGCTCTGCATCTCTCTGTCTGGCAGTTATCTCATCAGCAGATGCTACCACCAAACTTATACCTGACAGCCATAATATTACTGGCCCTGCTACTATGCTCATCTCCACCAGTCATGATTTTAGTGCCATTAAGTAGCCATAACCACAGCACATCTTGTATTGCATGACACTGGCATCAGCTATAGCCACAGCCATCTGTTAGAGGCAAGCAGCAGAGGTAGAGTGATGATGAGGAACTGGATTGAGATATTGACAGTATCAGCTGATATGGAGAGTGATGGACTCAGTTTATGAGTGATGATGGGTGATAGGAGCCCTGAAGTTTGATAACAGTGCTACAAGATGGATAACTGGCATGTACCAGAGGGAAACATGCACTATCTGAATCACCCACCAATCATCTTATCAGTTTTTTTCATAATAAAATGTATTTATTGAAACAAAAATTTCTGAACATATAAACATGCAAAAACAATTCTTGAAGGTAAAAAGATCAGTATTGCTCAGTATTTTACCTATGATACCTGGAATACATACATTTTGAAACATAGAAACATACAAAGGTGATGGCAGAAGGAGATCAAAGGTCCATCGTCTGCTCTTGAGATCTTGAGATCCTAGGTGAGCCTGGGTCCTAGTTAGTAGCTTCCCTCTCGGATTTGATTCTAGAGTACTCCTTATCCCAACCCCTTTTGAATGCTGATATGGTCCTAGCTCCAATCACCCCTGCAGGTAGTTTGTTCCATGGCTCCACAATCCTTTCCAAGAAATAGTGCTTCCTAAGATCCCTCCTGAAACTCCCACCCCTCAGATTCCATCCATGCCCCCTCATGTTTGAGTTGGGAGCCTTGGTGAATAGTTCAGCATAGGGTACAGAATTTAAACCCCTCATGTACTTAATGGTTTCTATCATATTCCCCCTTCTCTCCTAGATTCAGGTGAGTACATATTTAATGCCTCCAACCACCCCTCATATGGCAGCCCCTGAAGCCCCAGTATCATTTTAGTTGCCCTTCTCTGAATGGTCTCTTCCTGACCCTTTCCTTCTTAAGGTATGGTCTACAAAACTGTATGCACTATTCCAAATGGAGTCTCACCATAGATCTGTACAATGGATGTATCACCTCCCTGTGCCTACTGCCAAATCCTCTCCCTATGCATCACAGCATTTTGCTGGCCTTACTAAATGCTGTTTTCCATTGGCTGGTTTATTTAAGGGTGTTGCTAATAATAACTCCTATATTCATTTCATCTTTTGAGTCATTGGCCCAGATATTCAAAAGGGTTGCACATGGCGTGGTCCTCCACTTATAGTCCTATGTACTACCACTGCTATGAGAAGTAAGGCCTTTTCTGTCTCTGCTCCATTCCTATGGAACAGGATCCCACCATCCATTCACTTGTCCCCCTCTCACCACTACTTCAAATCTAACCTAAGAGCCTGGCTCATGACCGAATCCACTTGCAATTGTTTCCCTGCATAGTCATAAGGTCAAAATCTGTCCCTGTCTTGCTTTTCTCTGCTCTTCTATGTATCCTTGCTCCCTAGTACTGCTGCTCACTTGTCCTGCCCTGTTCTCTTATCAGTCCCTAGTGTGTTCTCTCTCTCTCTCTCTCTCTCTCTCTCTCTCTCTCTCTCTCTCTCTCTCTCTCTCTCTCTGTCTCCTGACCTCTGTTAGGCACATTAGCTTGTGTGAGTTGTATTTTTTGCCACATTTAGAATGTATCTACTGGCGGCTATTTGTGTAATGACCTTGAATCCTCCTGTTTAGCACGTGATCACTTTGTATTGTTGGTAGTTGCTTTGTATCTTTATTAGCTTAACTACAATGTATCTGTGATGTGATCATATCTTTATATTCTCTGTATTTTACTACTTCTGTAGAATGTTTGCTGCCACCCATGTGGCCCGGGTCATGACAGAAATCGGTCCTTTGGATCAGCTCACTCACCCGGTTACCAGACATAGGTTCATAGGTAGTTCATGAGCAAAGGAGGCCAAAGACCTACAGTATGTCTAGTTCGTCACTTTTCAATGGATGCCCTGACATTTATCCATTCCTATGTACCTATCTAAAGCTGTTTTGAACATGTGCATCGTTCTGCTACCAACTACAGTTTCTGGTAAGGCTTTCCAAAAATTAATAACTCTCTGACTGAACCATTTTTGTCTCTTATTTGTTTTACTAACTGCCCCTACTAATGCTATGAATGTGATTTAGTGTTCTTAATATTATTATGCTTAACCAATGCTAGGGTTTCAAACAGTTCCTCATTTCTTGTTGCACTGAAAACCAAGCATAGATCCCCATGTAGTCTCCTATACTGCAACAAGTACAGGTCCAACTGTCTTAATCTATCACCATAATTCATATTCTCCATATTTTTTATTCTCTGTTACCCTCCTTTGGACCCTCTCCACCAGTTGTATACTAGCCATACTTTGTGGAGCACAGAAGGGCAAACAATACTCCAGTTGTGATCTCACCAATGAAGAATAAAGTTGAAGAATAACAGATGAATCCCTGCTCTTAATACACCTGAAAATGCATGCCATAAGTTTATTGCATTTTTTAACTATTGTCCTAGTATGTGTGTCAAAGGTAAGTGTATTTATCACCAGTATTCCCAGATCTCTCTCACTTTCTGTTACCTGCAATATAGTACTATTTAATTTATAAGTGAAAAATCTATTCCGGTGCCCCAAATGCATTACCTTACATTTCTCAATATTAAAAGTTAGTCTGTTTTGATTTGCCCAATGCTCCACTTTAGTTCTTCCTGTAACATTTCTGCTGCTGCCTTGTTATTAATTATAGCCCCAATTTTACTGTCATCAGCATATTTACATAGCCAAACTCTCTCTGATGTTTGAATATTTGAGACTAGGATGTTAAACAGTGCTGGCCCCAAAACAGATCCCTGTGGGACCCTGCTAGTAATATCCCCCCAGTCAGAATAGTAAACTCTGATTCCCACTCTCTGTTTTCTATTATGTAGCCAGCTACATATCCAACCTACTATACTTTGATGTAAATGTATGTTTTCCAGCTGCTCTATCAAGATCTTAAGTGAGACAGAATCAAACGCTTTTGTGTAGTCCAAAAATATAATATCCACAGGGAGTCCCCCATCGAGGGCAGCGCTGACCGGCTCAAAAAAATGTAGTAAATTGGTAAGACATGATTTACAAACCCATGCTGTGTTATATCAATTATTCCCTCTTTTCTAATGTGTTCCATAATTAAGTTGTGTATTAGCCCCTCCATTATCTTACCTAAAACCAAAGTCAGACTTATTGGCCTATAATTATTGACTTGCTTCCTATCTCCCTTCTTATAAATTGGAGTCACATTAGCTACTTTCCATTCATCAAGAGTATTACCCTCTTTGTCTGATGCATTAAACAACTCAGTCAGGGGGCCACAAGGTTCATCTGCAAGTTCTCTCCGTAGTCTTGGACTCAGCCCATCAGGTCCTATTGATTTATCAGGTTTGATTTTCTTTAGTTTCTCCAACATCTCCTGTTTGGAGAATACTATATCTTTATTTGGTCTATTTCCATCTAAATAACTATCTTTCTGTATTTCTTTTGGTCGGAATGTTGTTAAAAATACTTATTTAGTTAATTTACCACATCTTGCTCTTCTTCAATTAATTTGTCATTTACTTCTAAAGGTCCTGTTTTCTGCTGGTTACCTCTCAAAGACCTCACATAGCCACAAAAGCTCTTTTTGTTATCCTTAACAGAAGCAACCATATTCCTTTCTGCCCTTGATTTTGATGCTCTGATTGTACTCTTGCATTTATTTGCTGTTTTCTTAACCTTTCCCAATTAAGGGTTGTTGGATTGTGTTTATATTTATTGTATAGTTTCTCTTTTTTCCTTAATGTTGATTTTACTGCAATTCCCCACCATACTGGGATTACTGTATTCCCTTTTTATTATACTCTAGTAATTCTGGTACCTATTCATTAACACAATCATCAATTTGTGATTTTATTTTTATCCATATTGCTTTCATTCCTAGATCTTTCAGTTCTTCCTTCCATTTCCATCCTTTCAGATTTTTCTTAATCTGCAAGTACTCAGCTCTAATTATAGCATTTTACAGTAGTTTTCCCTTTGATTTTGGGGATTTCAATATTGATCTCTACTGTGATCCTATTATGGTCACTATCTCCCAGAGGAGCATCTACTGTAATATTCCTAATTTTTTCTTCAAAGTTACACAAAACCAGGTCTAAGATATTTTCTCCCCGGTACCTTCCATGATTAACTGTTCTATTTCTTTTTGTATAACCATCACAATGAATCTATTTTCCATTGCTGTGGTACCTTCCAGCCTCTTCCAGTTAATTTTTGGAAAATTAAAGTCCCCATATACCATATAATCTCCCTCAATGTTCACTTGTTCTAGGGTATCCATAATAGCAATATTATCTGCTAGTTGTAAGTTTGGCACTCGGTAACACAAACATAATGTCAGTTGTTGAGTAGGTAAGTGTACTTTAACCCATATTAATTCTTGACTATGTGTTGTGTTCCCTACAGGGGTGATTTCATTGGCCTTTATATCGGCCTTAATATGTAATATTATCCCTCCTCTATGCTTTCCCATTCAGTCCTTATGGAAACTGTTATATCCCTTAATCCCAGTCTCCTTCCACATACTATGTTTCAGTTACTGCACATAATGTTATATTTTTTCTAACCATGTTATGCTCTAATTCATCCTTTTTATTTTGTAGGCTTCTAGCATTTGTCAACAGGATTTTCACTGTTGATGATTTAGATTTTTTATTTATGGGATTTTGAAACCCTATTCCCCCTGCATTCCTTTTGTTGTCCATGGTCATTTTGACCCCCATAATTGTTCCCTTTTCCATTGCTTTTTCAGTTTAAAGTCTGCTTAATAATGTCCACAAATGTCCACAAATAAATAAGCTAACTTATCACTACCCAGAGACAGCGCTAGATAGGGCAAAAAGGGAAAAAGTTGCAGCTTGCCCAGAAATGACCCACTTTCCACAGGACAGTGGGTCCAAAGTGGTGCACCTGTCTCTAACAATAGCTTATAGATGGAAAACTAAACAATAGAAAAGTATTTTCGCTCAACAAATTTAAGCTTCTTTACTAGTGAAATTTCTACTTATGATTAGGTTTGGACCCAGCTGTTTCTCATTTTGACCCACATTTTTTACACCTATGGGTCTAATTTGACCCATGTTTTAAAACCCCTAGCGCTATCACTGTCACTACCTCTCCTACTAAGATGTAGTTTATCATGGCTATACAGGGCTCCATTTCCTTCAAACAATTCCCACGTTTTTACACTTTTTATTCCATGTGCTAAAGTCCATTGTCAAATCCAGTTATTTAATTTAATTATTTTTTTATTGACTGTCCAGTTCATCCTAGGTATGGGAAGCACATCTGAGATAATCAGATCACACTTTGCTTTGGTCACCATCATGTACATGACTTGTATAGCACTAAATACTTCCTCTACAGTTCTACCCCGACATCATTTGCACCTATATGTATTAAAATGATCTTTCAGCTATCCTGTTTGTTAAGTCTGAAAGGATGGTTAACATATCCCTCACTCCTGCTCCTGGACAGCAACTACTAACAACACTTGTTTGTTGTTCTTGGTAGTAATAATAGAATCACCCAAAATATAAATATTTCTAATACCATTCGTGTCTCCTTTATCTGGCACCTCCATGTTTTCCTCATTATTCTGACTTGTAGTATCCCCTTGTTTTTGACTCTCTTGGTTAACCTCATTTTAAACTGTACTTTCCCCCTATTGCTCATCATCTTGCTCCTGAATATTATTCACTATCGGTAGTACTTCATTAGTTACACTTTCCATATCTATAAGTTCACTTAGTGATGTGTAGAAATTATGTGCTGGAAGTTGGAAATCTATCGCTTTCCTACCCTTCTTGGTATTTCTATTTGATTGTGGGGATTGTGACAAATAGTCTCCTTCCTGCTCCCTTATCCTTTTTCTACTGACACCTCCTCCATGATCTATGTCTGCCTCCTCATTAAGTCCTGTACTAATTACATTCTCTTTCCTAACAGTTGTTTGTAGGAACTGTTTCTCCAGCTGTAGCCATATTACCTTAACCTTCAGCTCTTTAATTTCAATGCACTGTTCACATGTTGTATAATCAATGCCGTCTGAAACTGATATGCTAATTTTGCCACATGTGTCACACATTACTCCTGTCTGACCACCGAGCAGGGTAACATATGTGATGTCCATTATCTTTAGTTTATTAGTATTACTTTCTTGTCCTTACCTAGTTGTAGGATTCACTTTCTTTAGTAGTTGTCCTTAAACTCCGTAAGTGTCTCCTATATTCCATGCTTCCTTTGACCATTTCCCCTTTTCCTGGTCTGACGCCATCAGATGCCACTGGCCTCTGCCCACGTTGCCTCCGCTCTGCGCTCGGCTCTGCTTGCTAGAGCCGAGTATTTTATAGGGCTCCCAATTTAATCATCACTGTTGCTATAGCAACAGCTGTCCATTTACCTCCTTGTGCAGTGGACAGCACATATAGTCTGCCTTTATAAAGGCAGACTAGCCAGTGATAGGCAGCAAAAGCTTCTCCTGAGTACCAGTAATATACTGGTACCTGTCCAATTCCTACCCCCTCATATCACTGGAGGGTAGAAAGCACACCATTTCTTATGGCCCCTGAAAGTTGCATATGTCTGAAGCCACAATATGCTCACAGTGGTCACTGCTTCACTCGCTCCAGCTAAGTTTAGTAACACCTCCTGCTACCTTCACCTGCAGCCTCTTGAACAAAAACAGGAAAAAAGACTCACTTATTTGCTAGCTAGAGCCAAGCATTTTATAGGGCTCCCAATTTAGTTGTCACCATTGCTATAGCAACGGCTGCCCATTTACCTCTTTGTGTGGTGGACAGCACATATAGTCTGCCTTTAAAAAGGCAGACTATCCAGTGCTAGGCAGCAAAAGCTTCTCCTGAGTACCAGTAATATACTGGTACCTGTCCAATTCCTACCCCCTCGTAGCATGGGAGGGTAAAAAGCCAAGCACATGTACACCATTTCTTATGGCCCCTGGAAGTTGCGTATGTCTGAAGCAACACTATGCTCACAGTGTTCACTGCTTCACTCACTCCAGCTAAGTTTAATAACACCTCCTGCTGCTTTCACCTGAAGCTTCTTGAATAAAAACAGGAAAAAGACTCCCGCCTTCATTTGCTAGAGCCGAGCATTTTATAGGGCTCCCAATTTAGTCGTCATTGTTGCTATAGCAATGGCCGCCTGTTTACCTCCTTATCCAGTGGACAGCACATGTAGTTTGCCCTTAAAAAGGCAGACTAGCCAGTGCCAGGCAGCAAAAGCTTCTCGTAAGTGCCAGTAATATACTGGTACTTGTCCAATTCCTACCCCCCATAGCACAGGAGGGTAGAAAGCCAAACACAAGTACACCATTTCTTATGGCCCCTGAAAGAATGCTTCACTTGATCCAGCTAAGTTTAGTAACACCTCCTGCTTCCTTCACCTGCAGCCTCTTGAATAAAAACAGGGAAAATAAATTAATTAAATAAATAAATAATAAATAAACTCATTCCCATGACCTGCAATGCCTGCACCTGGTTTCAATTTACTTTGGGATTCTCAGTTCTGCTAGTAATTCGCATAGGGATTCTCAGCTCTGCTAGCACTACAAATTTCCTTACTGCTAATTGTCTGCTGACTAATGACTCTCCAAGACCTGTTGCACATAGTTGAACTATTCAGTTTACTGAAGCTCGTTTCCACCCTTGACGGAGTCTTGTCAGACTCTTGCCACTCTCCTTATTTACCTCATAGCTCTCTCCTGCCTGCTTATCTTGCTTGGAGTTACCTGAGTACAAGGTGCTGCTAAACTGCTGTGGTTATGTGTTTCATTATTCCTCTGAATGTTCACACTTGCCCACCCATCTCTGTCAGTGTAGTCAATGCACAAGGAGCCACCAGCTGTTTACTGTCACTTTAGTTCTATAGTTCTACCTAAGCCATAGCTCTGCTTTATTGCTCGCAATCTCTCTGACCCACCTCACTGTTGTTTCTGTGCCCTTTATCTCTTCCCCTCCACATTCTCACTCCATCACAACCTCCTCTCCCCTCACTCAGCTTTTCTTCTCACACCACTACTTCCTCACTTTTTTCTTTACCCATCCCCTGAATGGTCACCAGAGACCCCGCTCACAGGCATGGGCGAGAGTGCGAGTGGGCACTGGGATGTGCAGGAGCCATTGGGGAGTCAGGGGCCCTGAGTGAGCCACATCCATGGCTAGAAGTGAGTGGCAGGAGCTGCTGAAGTCCAGGAGATTGGAGCTGCTTGGAGAGAGCAAAGGTTTTTTGTGGAGGTTTTCCAGTGCTTGAAGAGCCAATCAGGCAGTGCTTGGGGAACCAATCAGGCCACGAGCTCAGGACCCAATTGGGCAGAGTCATGCCTGATTCAAAGAGGTGGCTGGACTACAAAGAGCCGGGCTCAGCTGCTATCACATCTGGTGGGTGAGATGACAAGTGTGCACTGGGACATGCAGGAGCCATTGGGGAGTTGAGGGCCCTGAGTGACCTGCATCTGTGGCTAGAAGTGAGCAACAGGAGCTGCTGAAGTCCGGGAGGGAGGAGCTACTTGGAGACAGCAGAGGTTTTGTCCTGCCTACTCACCCTAGCCCGGACCTCTGTTAAATGGTCATGATGGGAGAAGCCAGCCTCAGGGAGCAGCACAGAGCCAAGGGCTGAGCAGCAGAAGGTGCCACCCTCTGCAAGGTAGTACATATACAGGAGAGAGCCAGGAAGGAGCTGATCACTAGTCTGACTTCTTGGACTCAGGCTGGGTGCAGATGTTGAGTCTGTTGGCATTACTGTCTACAGGGTGTGAGAACAGAAATGTAGCATCTTAAGCAGTATTTCGGTATTTGACACTACTTTTTAGTTATCATTATTTTGCTTATCTAGGTAGTAATATTGTATGCATCTTGGCAAGTACAGTCAGGTAGGTTAGACTGGCTGGCATTATTGTCTATGGGGGACGGTGAGCAAGGGAGTAGCATCCCAAGTTGTACTTGGTAGAGGATACTGTGTAGTGGGTAAGGTATTTTAGGTAGGGACCAGACTACGTAAAGAACAAAAAAAGAAATAGATAGTACTGTATGTTTATCTTTGTTTTTTAAGGACAGAACTAGCTGAAAAGTAATAGAAAGTACTAGCTGATAAAACTATAGATAGTACTGTATTCTTCTTTTTGGGTCCTTTGCTGTTATTTAATACTGCTTAAACATGGGAAGAATAGTGGGCTGTAATGGATGTGGGGTGATGGTGTGGATGAACATTTTGTGGAAGCTTGGAGGGTGTCCAATCTGTCATAGGCTGAGAAGGTTTGAGGAGGAAGTGCTGTGGCTTGGCAAAGAGTTGGTGTGGATGTGAGGAGGAAGGGGGGATGCTGGGGCAAGAGGGCCTCACACAGGGGGTAACGTGAGTACACCACATGGAAGGTACATCAGTTCAAGGGAAGGGATGGGAAGGGGTGCAGTAGTAAGCCAAACAAGAGACCTAGCACTGTAGGGAATGCCAAAGTCAGGAGAGAGAGGAGCCGACACATGGCAATGCAGTGGGGGCAGGTAATAGGTTTGCGGTGCTGGCAACTTTGGTGGAGGGGGAAAGTGTTGTGGATCTCCAGGAGGGGGTAGTAGGGGAAAGGGAGGGGGAATGCACAAGGGGCATTAGTCAGTTGGAGGAGGGAGATGGGGTAAAGGGGAGAGGCACAGCAGGAGGGACGGTCGAAAGGAAGCAGGGGGGAAGTGATGAGGAACAATGCTGGTAGGGAGCACAAGAAGGGCAGAGTGGGCCCAGGAGGGTGGGAGGACTGTGGAGGATAGTGAAGAAACAAAGACGGAGAGAGAGGATAAGGCAGGGTGGGGGCAGTAGGGGAAGGGCAGAGCTTCACATATGGCAGACTCTCAGGATAGGTACCTTGGTAATAGGGGGGTGTGGGGCAAGGAATGATGGGGGGAATACTAACGCTGGGGATTCCATACTAAAAGGGATGAGATAGGGAAGTAAGGGGAACGACATAGTGGTATATGGGTAGAGTCCATACCTGGGTTAACAGCGGGCAGGGTGGGGCAGTCAATTCTGAAGTTCATAAGGAGGGGTAGGAAGAAACTGCTTCTCATGGTGCATGTAGGTATGAATTACCTGGAGAGGAAGATGATGGAAGTTGTGAGGGAGAGGTTCAAGGAACTGGGAAAGTTGTGTGAGGAGCTGGGGGAATCAATGGCCTTCTTAGAGGTGCTCCCAGTGCCCTGTGTGAGTATGGTGAGGAAAGGGAGGATTAGAGAGTTCAACACGTGACTGCCGGAATGGTGTCAATGGTGTCAATCCAAGGGGTATGGGTTAGTGGGTGGTTGGGGTGGGACCTGAGACAATAATGACTTATACACAGGTGACAGGCTACACTTAAACAGGAAGGGGAAGGGAGTATTAAAACAGGGACTAGAGGGGTACATAGGAACAAAGGTGGGCTTAAAATAGGTGGGGGTGGGTGGCAAGTGGACTGCTGGTAGGCATCCCAGAGATGGGAACCAGATGAACTTACCCCCCCAAATTAAAAGGGAGGAAGTCAGGGTAGGGGAATGGGGTGGGGTGGAGGGGGGAAAACCAATGACAGATAAGGGAGGAAACAGGGTGGTGGTTAGTCATGCTGAATGTGAGGAGCTTAAGTAATAAGTCAGCTGAGTTGCAGGCTGTCCTGGCAGTAGGGGGGTGGACATCACAGAAACGTAGGTCAACCAGTACCAGGACTGGGATATGATGATCCCAGGGTACAGAATATTCAGGAAGGCCAGGGCTAAGGGGAAAGGGGGGCATGACAATCTATGTATGGGAAGGGATACGGTATATAAGGGAGGAGTGGGAGGAAGGCAGGACAGAGGCACTATGGATGCAATTCCAGGACTCGAAGGGCAGGACGCTGAGGATGGAGATAGTATACAGACCACCAGCACAAGGGATGACCTGGATAGAGAGCTAACTGAGCAAATCAGAAGGGTATATAGGAAGGGGAACACAGTGGTGGGGGGACTTCAACCTACCCGGGGTGGATTAGAGCACTCCAACCACCATGAGTGCAAGGGAGCAAGTCATACTAGAAGCATTTCAGTACAGCTTCCTGGTGCAGTTGGTACGTGAGCCGACTGGGTTGGAGAGGTCTCTGGACCCGGTACCTTCAAATGGAGAGGCTGTAAGAGATCTGGGGGTGGAAGACCCTCTGGCTGGGAGTGACCATCACTTGGTGTGGTTGACGCTCAATATGATTAGAGAAACAGGGCCTTATGGGAACCAGGGTGACTGAATTTAGTGGGGTGGATTTTAAAAGGATGGGGGACATTTTGGGTAGGTATCTGGTGGGAATTCAACCAGACATGGATGCTAGTCAAAAATGGGAGGTTATTAAAAAAGGTCAGACAGAGGCCACTTGGACTTGTACAAAGACACAGAGTATGAAGGGAAGGGCAAAGAAGCCCAGTTAGTTGACTCATGAGGTTATGGAGGGGGTGAGGGCCAAGACAACGGCATTTTGGAAACTCCAGACATTGGGGGAGGTTGACAAGGATGAGTATTCAAAGAAGTCCAGGGAGGATACTAGGCTAGTCAGAGTGGCCAAGGTTTCAAGAGAGCTGAAACTGGCACAGGATATTAAGGAAGGAGAAAAGGACTTCTTCAGGTACATTAGAGAAAGATGGAAGAACAAAGACCAGATTGTGACAATTAAGAAGGATGGCGGGTGGGTGGAGAAGGGGTGGATCAGGCAGAGGCATTAAATGAATACTTCTGCTCTGTGTTCACAAATGAGAAAGTGGGACAGATACCTCAAGGGAGGGGGTGACTAATGTAAGGATTACAAAGAACAGGGTTCTTTAAGGACTAAGGTACTACAGGTAGACAAGGCACCAGGACCAGACAGCATTCAACCTAGGGTACTCAGGGAGCTAGCAGAGATCCTGGCAGGACCACTGGCTGACCTGTTCAATATCTCCCTAAACACAGGATGTGTACGACAATACTGGAGAATGGTCCATGTGGTTCCCATTCACAAAAGTGGCCCTAGGGATGAACCAGGCAACTATAGACCAGTTAGCCTCACATCAAGTGTGGGGAAGCTCATGGAGATGATCCTAAAAGAGAGGCTAGTGGTCTTTTTGGAGGACAGTGGTCTCCTGGATGGTGAACAACATGGGTTTGTCTCAGGCAGATCCTGCCAGACAAATCTAATTGACTATTACGACTTGGCGACCAGGTAGCTGGACAGGAGCCATGAGGTGGATGTCCTGTATTTGGACTTCAGCAAGACCTTTGGCTCCATGCCAAATGGGAGGCAGGGATACATTGGAGTGGAAACAAAGATAGTCAAATTGATCATCAACTGGCTGAACAGAAGGCAGCTGAGGGTGGTGGTGGTGATGGAACTCTTATCTCCAAGGGAAGGGATGAGCAGGGTGCCGCAGGGATCAGTACCAGTGCTGTTTGGGATATTCATAGCGGATATCTCTTATGGGATCAAGAGCAGGATCAGTCTGTTCACTGATGATAGAAAGATGAGAGCTGTGGTAGATGACATCAAAGGGTGGAAGGGGCTGCAGGAGGACCTGGCCAAGGTATAGGAGTGATCGGAAACATGGCAGCAGGGGTTCAATGCCAAGAAGTGCAAGGTACTGCACTTCAGAGCTAGGAATCAGGAGAGGAGCTATCAGCTGGGAGATGCGCAGCTGGAAAGCACCAAAGAGGAAAAGGATCTGGGGGTGCTTATAACGGGCAGCATGAACAACTCAGCCCAGTGCAGGAAGGTGACAGTGAAAGCCAACAGGATGCTAGGGTGTATAGCAAGGGGAATCTCCTCCAGAAATAGGGAGATATTCCTTTCTCTATACAGGTCTCCAGTCAGGCTGCACCAGGAGAATTGCGTGCAGTTCTGGTGCCTATTCCTGAAGAAGGATGTCAAATTGTTGGAGGGGGTGCAGCGGAAGGTGACAAAGATGATCCAGGGATTGGAGGGAAAGTCCTATGGGGATAGACTGGGCAAGCTGAACATGTACTCCCCGGAGGAGAGGAGTGATAGGGAAGATATGATTGAAACCTTTAAATACCTTAGGGAGATAAACAAGGTTAATACAGAAAGGATTTTCTGGATTAGAAGGAGGAGGGATATGAGAGGGCATCAGCTAAGACTGGAGGGGGGAAGATTCAGGAGAGAAATCAGGAGACATTTTTTCACAGAATGGATGGTTGACAGGTGGAATACTCTACCCAAGGAGGTGGCATCCTGTAGTATGGTGGGTGACTTTAAGAGGGGTTGGGATAGGGTGGGGGTTATGATGATCAGAGGTGGGAGGGTGGGGCAGCTGCAGGATGAGGGCTTGCTGCACAATCAAGCACTTGATAAGACCTGCTTTTGCTGGCATGTTCATATGCTTGCATGCTCTGCCCCTCCCTATCCTATCCTCCCCCTCTCTCCTCCCTCCTCTCTGTGCCCCTTTCATGCACTCCAGCACTCACACTACTCCATCTCTCCCTTTCACCCTCCTCTCCTTCCCCTCTCACCCTTCTTCCCTAGTCCTTCCTCTCCATTTTCCCACCCCTGCCTACCCACCTCCTACTTCCTCAATCCTGAGCTCCTCTACTGACTCTCCTTCTCCTTCTTTGCTTCTTTCAAATTGTACCACACTTGCTTCATTAGAACAAGCAAATCCAAACACTATCTTCTCCTCCTCTTCCTTCTCCTTCTCCTGGCAGGCGATGTTCAACCTAATCTCGGCTCTCCCACGCCTCCCCACACTACCCTTCCTAAAGGCCTCAGACTTTGTCACCTTAATGCTAGAAGCCTGCTCCCAAGCTAGATGCTTTCAGAGTTTGGGCCACCCAATACTCCCTGGACCTTCTCTACATTACTGAGACCTGTCCATCTTCACATATTGCTGACTCCCAACTATCCCTCCCTGACTTTCATCTTTTCCTCCAAGACTGCACTAAGCGTGGATGTAGTATGGCTATCTATGTCTTTTTGGAAATCAAAATTTCTTCAGAAGCTTTGTTTATCATGTGTTACAGACATTTATACACATGAGATAGGGAGAGGAAAGTAGGAAAAGACAGAAAAGTAGGAAAATAAGAAAGAGAGATAGCATGCCAATGTAATCCACAGTACATACAATCGTATGATACAGTGCATAAAAAGGGTAATAAAGATATGATTTACATCAACCTAGGCGGTAAAGACAAAAATTAATGAGTTCAGCCCTTTAAACAATCAGGCAAATTTGGCTAGCAGTTCAATTATGTCCTTATTTTCCTTGGAAGCCATCTTCCTTTAAATTTGTCCACCAACAGTCTCAACTTGGCTGTCAGGAATTTCATCTCTTGAATTTATTTGCAAGTATCGCACCAAGAAGTTAAAGATGGCTTACTTGAGGTAAGCCAACAACGGGTGATTGCCTTGAGAGCTGTTGCCACAAAGATGACAAATAAATAGATTTGGGCTTTGGATTGAAGCATGGGGGGGTGGTAAACCCTAAAGTCAGTATTGAGAGGACTCTGGTGCAAGAAATCCAAGAATCCCACCCATTGTATTTCAAATATCCCTCCAGAATCTTTTAATAATAAGACACTCCCAAAAGATGTGTGAATAAGACCCAATGGACTGACAATTCTTCCAACAAAGGTCTGAAGGGTGATTCCCATAATGTTTTGTGACTACCGGTGGTCTACAGTACCTGATCACCACCCTCCACCAGAATTCTCTCCAGAGGGTGGAAGCCGTAGTAAAATGAATGCCCTTCCAGATACCTGCCCAATCTTCCATGAACAAGGAGAGACCTAGTTCTGTATTCCAGGCCCCTTTAATCCCCACCATTTGGTCTGGCACCATGTCTTTCATACATTGTATAAGTTTAGACACCAGCTTTGGTTGAAATGGAGAAGAAACCAGGGACACCAAGCATTTCTGTAAGGGATTCTCTGCCCCCTCTCCCCTCATCCTCTAATCAATTAATTGGGGAGAGGTCTGGTAAGGTTTTTCTTAGGGTATTCCCTATCAGAAACAGTTCCAATTTTCCAAAGTTCACCTTGTACCCTGAGAAATCATCAAATTCAGCCAGGATGTCCAGAACCTCGGGCACTGCCACAACTGGATTTGAGACATATATCAAGGTGTCATCAGCATACAAAGAAATCCTAACTTCTGAATTTTGGACCTGAACCCACTGAAGGATATCCATCTGCCTAATTAAGGTTGCTAGGGGCTCTAAGCTAAGGGCAAACAGGAGGCGGGGGGAGAGGGCATAACCTTGCTGGGTACCTCTTTGAACCTCAAACAAAGGAGAGGTTACCCCATTAACATGAACACTCACCCTAGGTTTGGTATATAGATTTTGTATCCAAGCCCAGAATTTGTCTCCAAAGCCGAACTCCCCCCCCCCAGGACTGCATTCAAGTATTTCTAATCTAAGTGGTCAAATGCTTTTTCGGCATCTAATGATAGGACTGCACTTAATTGCCCACACTAGGAGGGATCGGCCCTGGAGGGAACACTCAGTAAGAGGAGGATGTTGTCTTGTATGTGTCTACCGGGTATAAAACCAGTTTGGTCAGGGTGGACCAGACTAGGGATCAGTGATTGCAGTCTGTTACTAATTACTTTTGAAAAAAAAATTTGCATCCTGATTGAGCAATGATATTGGTCTATAATTAGAACAATAAGCTGAGTCTTTGCCCGGTTTTGATAAAACCGTTATCACTGCCTCCCTCCAAGTATCAGGCAGGGCACCCGCATCCTGGGCTACATTGCAAACTTTAGTTAACAGAGGGGTTAATTCCCTACTGAATATTTTATAAAATTCTGATATAAAGCCGTCTGGACCAGGTGCCTTACCTGATTTCAGAGATTTGATAACTGTTGTTAATTCCCTGTCCACAAAGGGGGTCTCCAAGGATTCCCTCTGGGACTAGGAAACACTGGGGAGGTCTATCTTCTGAAGGAAATCTTGAATTCTTTCTAGGTGTCCCTGGTTTCTTTCTGCTGTATATAAGAGTTTGTGGAATTTCGCAAATTCAGCAGTGATCTCATTTGTTAACTTTTTGGAGGGGTGTGCAAGGGTCCAGCATGAATTTCCACTACGTATCTGTCTGCAGCTTGCTTCCTAAGTCTCTGAGCTAGTAGTTTACCAGCCCTTTAACCCCCCTCATAGTACTTCTGCCCTGTGTATCGAAGTGTATTTTCAACCCGCCACAGCATTAATACATCATAAGCATCCCGTGCCTCCCTTAATTTTTTCAGGACCTGGGCGGAACCTGTACACTTATTTTCTAATTTAGGGCATATTATAGCTAGGTTCTCCTGGATCTTAGCATTATGTTGTTTGTTTCTGTGGGAGACAAAGGCAATTGTATGTCCATGAAGGACGGCCTTCAAAGCATCCCACAGAAATTTAGGCTGTGAATCTACTTCCTTATTTTCGTTTAAATACTGTTTTATTTATTTTTTTATAATTTAAAATTTATTCATACATTTTCCACCATAAAAGGCAGCATACAGAGAAACTGATAGAGACACATTGATACATAGTGAAAGAGTGCTGCCCAACCCCCCAACCTCCCCTTACTGCAGCAACCCATCTCAGTACATGTAGATGCTGAGCATCTAACCAAAAACCATGCAGGAGCAAAAACCCTAGTATAGGTTTAGTTTGGAACCAGAGAGATTAATGAGTGAAGGGGATCTCAAATTCTAGTATAAACTGCCAGACTATTGTGAAGACTGGCTATTGCTTTTTCCGTGTGCAAGTTGGATAATACTTCTCTTACCCATTCCTGGAGAGAAGGGGAGGACCTGTCTTTCCAGTGATGAAGAATTATTTTCTTAGCCAACAGGGCAACCATGGAAATATGAAATTTGCGTACCCTAACTCTAATAGAAGACAGGTCCCCTAACACGCATATCTCAGGAGTAAAATATTCTTGGAGACCCAACAGGGGGTCTAAGGAAGTTTGGATTGAAACCCATAAGGTGGAAATTTTTGGACTAGACCAAAGCATGTGAAAAAGTGTGCCCTCATCCTGTGAACATTTATTGCACATGTTTGAGTCCAGGTAACCCCACCTGTGAAGTTTGGCCGGGGAATAATATAAGTTGTGCAATATGTAGTATTGCATGAGATGCAGTCTATCTTGAGAAATGAATTTATGACATGACTTCCAGAGAGAGTGCCAATCCAACTGAAGGTGAGGGAAAAAATTACTCCAAAATCTTGATGGCCCAAATGGACCCCCGAACTTTTTATGAAACAGAACCTGATATAGTTTAGAAATTGCCCAGGAGAGCCAGAAAGTGGGGATACCTCAGGTATCAGAGAAGAGATATTCTGAGAAGGAGGAGTGCTACCCAGGATAATTACAAGCAAGTGCTTCAATTGCAGGACTTTAAAATAGGAAGAAGGCGGGATGAGAAATTTCCTAACCATCTCTTCCACTGATAATCAATGTCCCCCACCATCAGTAAAAACAAAGAGTTTCCACTCTCCCAGTTGAGGCAACCAAAGAAGGGAAATTTAACTCTTGTTAATAATAAATGATGGAGAGTTCCAGATAGACTGGGCCAGGTCCAGATGGGGGGAATACTGTAAAAAGGAACATATCTGTGAGTAGACCTTTAAGGAGGTCCTTATCATGGAACACTCTACAGCCACACTTACTTGGGATAACCTAAAGAAAAATAACGGAAGAGGATCCAGATTTTTGTCATTGATTGCATCCAATTCTATTTTGAGCCAAATAGGCTGCGCTTCTTCTGGGCCAGGAGATACCCATCTCAAACATTTCGCAAGATGACTAGCCCAGTGATATATAGCCAGATGGGGGATTCGCAGCCCCCCTCCAGTTTTGGGGCTGCCAGCTTATGATAAGCCAAATGGGGATACCTATCGGCCCAGATGAATCTAGTGAAGATACTATGTACCTTTTTGAACTAGAGTAAAGGAATAAAGGTGTTGAGAAGGGACAACGGGTAGAAAATCCTGGGAAATATATTCATTTTAATTATGTTGATCCAGCCCCATAGAGAAATAGGAAGCTTAGACCACCTCTCAAGGTCATGCGTAATCCCCTGCAGTAGGGAATCCAAATTCTCCTTAAACCATGCTAGGGGGTTACGTGAAAGTTTGATACCCAGATAGTTGAATGATCTGGGTGTCCAAGATAGACCAAAAGGGCTAATATCACTTTTGAAAACTTTGTGATTTAATGGGAAAAATAGGTTCTTACTGGCATTCAATTTGTAATTGGACAGACCACTAAACCTTGCTACTTCCCTTAGTAAGTCCGGGACGGAGGATACCGGGTGGGACAGATGTATTAACAGGTCATCTGCATATGCAGTTACTTTGACTTCGTGCCGCCCAATTCTCACCCCTTGTATAGAATCATTATTGAGAATATTTTGAATAAGAGGTTCCAGATATAAGTTAAATAATAGAGGGGAAAGGGGGAACCCCTGCCTCGTACCCGAGTGGAACAAGAAAGGATGGGAAAAGGCCCCATTTGTGGAAATTCTTGCCGAGGTATTTTTATAAAGAGCGGCAATCCAGGAAATAAACAGAGAGGGGAAGTGGAAGGCCTCCAGAGTGCAGAACAAGAAATTCCAGTTCACACAGTCAAATGCCTTCTCAGCATCCAGGGAAACCAAACCCGCAGGGAACTCTGCATTCCTGGTAGCTGAGAAGACATGCGACAAGGTGCGTAGATGATCGGAAGATGAGCGCCGTTTCATAAATCCAGCCTGATTTGTACCTATTAACCCAGGAAGAACCACTGCCAGCCTATTAGCCAGAATTTTAGAGAGGATTTTAATATCCTGGTTTAAAAGCGAGATAGGTCTGTAACTTTGAACCAATTCGAGATCTTTATCAGGTTTAGGAAGCAGGACAATCAGGGCCTTGTAGAGATGCAGATCTGTCTCTGCCCCAGATAGGATTTGCTGAAATAAGCAACCAAGTATTGGTAAGAGGAAGTCTCGAAAGACCTTATAAAATAAAGCAGAAAATCCATCTGGACCAGTGACCTTGAGCTGGCAGTTCACTAATAACCTTAGCAGTTTCCTCCTGGGAAATAGGGACAACCAGGGCGTCTCTACTCTGACCAGCGAGAGGGGGCAAGTGGGAGTCCCTTAAATAACCCACTATGTCTTCAGAACGGGGGGGTGCTCCATGTCGCTGTACAAATTAGTATAATAAGCAGCAAATTCTTGAGCTATCTCAGTGGGAGACACCTTAAGAGATCCGTCTGCCACTGACCTGATGGGAGGGATAAATCTCATTGATTCCTGTTGTTTAATACACAATGCCAGTAAACGTCCTGCTTTCTCCCCCTGGTCAGTGTAGTTAGCCCTGGTACGAATGATGGCTAGTTCTGCTTTCTCTTCAAGTAGCCCCAAGTATTTATCCTTTAACTCCAAGAGTTTCCAAGTATCTTCATCTGGAGGATTGGCTGGAAAGTTAACTTCCAGGGATCTGATTTGGGTTAATAAGGATTTTAGTTCCTTCTCCCATGCTCTTTTCCTGCCAACCACCATGCGACTAAGTATCCCTCTCATGAAGACTTTGAAGGCCCCCACAGGACTTCAGGCTTTGCACTTTCTAAAGGGTTTAATGAAAAAAGGATTCTATTTGTTCCCTTATAAGTTTGCAACATTTAACATCTTTAAGAAGCTGGTCAGTGAGTTTCCATCTAGTTTCCCTATTGGGTGAGTTAAGCAGTACCAAATTGCATACTACTAGTGAGTGAGTGATCAGAGATTGGGCTGGGTTGAATCGAGGAGGTCTTCACCCCGGGCAAGAGACACTGAGAAATGAGTAAGTAGTCAATGCGGGACTGTGAGCCATGTGCCATAGACCTAAAGGTAAACTCCCTAGAATCCAGGTGTAAAACATGCCAGGCATTGCAGAGCCCACATTGATCTAATAAATCCTTGAATGCCTTCTGTCCGGGGGTAACCCCTCCTGGGCCATTGCCCAGTCTGTCTATGTAAGGGTTAAGTACTTGATTGAAATCTCCCCCTAAAATATTTTAATGGGAAGCATTGGGAAAATGATAGATATAATCTTCATAAAGAATCCACTGTCATCCAAATTAGGGCCATAAACACAGCCCAATAATATTGGGACAGACCAAAGGGTACCTTAAACCAGGATAAACCTACCCTCGGTATCATTAATAACTTGTGTGGAAACAAATGGAATACTCCTGTTAATCATGAGCATGACCCCACAACTATTTGTGGTGCCCTGGGCACTATAAATCGATCCCACCTGTTGGCTCCTTAATTGCAAAGCTTCCGCTTCTAATAAATGAGTTTCTTGCAAAAAGGTTATCTGTGAACTGAGCAAACTTAAATGTTTGAGAACCTGATATTGCTTGTGTTGCTTTCTGATCCCCTTAACATTCCAAGTCACAAATGTTATCTCATTAGCCATCTAGGAAAAATAGTTGAATTAAAATAATTACACTCAACACACGGGATATATCCCTGTAAACATATCCCCAGGGTTACTGCAGTAACACCCACCTCCTCCCTAGCCCCCAAAATAGAAACCGCCCATCCCTCTATCCCCCACCTCGAACCAAGCCCAAAACCCCACCCACACTCCCCCACCAAACTGTCACAAGCAACGTTCAGTACAGTGCTGGTTCTAATCCCTCTGCTCCCGCCCCCCCGATAATGAACACAAACAGTTAGCACTGTTGCACTCAAATCGCAGTTTGTAAAAACCAAACACTGCCAGTTATACCCCAAACGAGAGAGAACAGTCCTGGGCCTTCACCTTGATCCAACCAGAACATGGACACAAAGGAACTTGTAGAGGGACCATAGGGAGATCACTACACCACCCAAGTGTTCGAGGTAGCCAGGAATGAGACGAGAAGCACAAGGCGAGCCACCTATAACCAAAACCCGACCAGAAACCCCCAAAGGGAGAGATAACTCAGCTTGTATTGAGAGTGGGAATAGAAATAAGAGTAACTGGGATCACTCCACCAGAGAGGAAGGCATAATAAATGCCTCTACCCACAACGACCCGACATCCAATGCGCAGGTCCTCCCTGCAAAATTGAGAGCACCACGAACCAGCCAAATAGCAGAACCCTGCTAAATTCTCCTTGAGTAGTGCTTCCTCACGAGTCCCCAAAGGTTGGAATGCCCTCTAGCGGCCAGTTCCCTGACCTGTCTAAATGAGAATCAGGAATGGAGAAAGCCCAGGACCATCCTAGTACCAATCCGAGCAAGGAAAAATAAGAAACTAGCCAACAACCACTCAAACTAGACTCTTTCTGCCCCCAACAAAAATAACTGCCAAAACTTGGCACACCAATCCCCCCCTGAGCCAGCATGGACCCATTATGAAGCGAAAAGAAAAGAAAAGTCAGGGTGGCCCACAATGATCCCCCCCAAGTCCAAAGCTGTAGATGCAATTTCCCAAGTCTTCACGCTTAGAAGATTTCCCTAAGGGGAAAAACGAAAATTCAATTTCTCGACTCCGTGTAGTACTCCATACTGTGCCACAACCATTCAAGAGTCCTTAAAGAGATCTGGCAACATGGATTTAAGGCTCATCAAAGCCTCTTCAGGGTCTTTGTAGCTTTTCCAGGATCCATTAGTTGAGATCTGTAGTCTGGCCGGGTAACCCATCCTGAACTTCAAACCTGCTGCGATTAGCTTAGAGACAATAGGGTGGAACGCTTTGCGTTTCAAGCGAACCGAGATGGGTAAATCTTGTGAGATTCTCAACTTTATATTTTCCCAGCAAACCTCTTGCAAAGCTCTCACTTTTTGCAGAAAATGCTCTCTCTCCAAATAGTTCAAAAACCAGAACACTATAGGGCGGAGGGGATCCTCCGGGGATGGTTTAGGCCATAAAGCCCTGTGGGCACGCTCTATAATGTAGCCGGGGCTGAATGGAGATGGGCCAGCCACCCGCTCAACCAGCTTCTGAACAAAAGTCACAACATATTGTCCTTCCTCTCCCTCCAGTAATCTGAGGATCAGTATGTTATTTCTTCGGCTCCGACCCTCTAGATCCTCGAGCTTAGCTTCAAAACGAGACAATTTCTGGCACATCGAGACCAGGTCAGGGTCAAGACTACTAAACCTTTTCTCAATAGAAGGAATTCGAGCTGTATTATCGGACACAGATAGCGAGAGTTCATCTAGCTTTCTAGATAACGATTTCAAATCCATTGCCATATCATTCATTTCCTCTCGAAAGGGTTTAAACTCCTCAAGGAATCTGGAAAGCGTTAAAGGCTCCTGATCACCAATTTGGCTTGGAGGATCAGGCCCAGAATCATCCGAGATCCTGGATTTCTTAGAGGCCTTCTCAGGAGTTGCTGGCGGGGTATGCTTCTGTGGGGCCTTCTTCATGTAAGCCTCCATCCGCCCGAGACATAGCCAGACCAGAGTGCCACAGCTATTACACAACGCTGAATCTCAAAATCAAGAGAAAATAGTGTATTAGAACGTCAGACCGAGATAAAATAATAAACGGGAGGTAGGAGCTTCTTGAGGGAGCTGCTACTCAGCACTCTGCATCACGTGATCCTTAAATACTGTTTTATAACCTCTCTAGTGGAGTCCATGTACTGCTTATCATTAAGCAACCCTGGGTCGAATCTCCAATTCCCACGTTTTACTGACTCTTTCCACCTGAGTTTAGCTTTAATCATAGCATGATTGGAAATTGTAATGGGAAGGATGGAGACCTCCTGAAAGATATGTAATGCATCCTTTTGGACATAAAATCTGTTTAACCTGGAGTACATGTTGGAAGATGGTGAAAAAAGGTATAATCCCTAGTCTGTGGATTATGACATCTCAAGGGGTCTACCAATCCATACTCAGCACAAAGGTTCCGAAGCAACTGTGAGCAGGCCCTGGAGCCAGGAACCTTAAATGAACTTCTGTCCCTGTTCACATCCTCTACACAGTTCCAGTCACCCACACAAATAATTTGCCCTGGAGGAAGCTTTGATATTGAATTAAAAAGAGAACGAAAAAACTCTCACGAGGGTGGAGTAGGTGCATAAACCCCAATCAGATGTACTACCATCCCATTGTAAATACCCGATACTATCAGGGAGTGACCTGTCCCAGTATTTATAACTTTTTGGATCTGGAAGGGTAGTCCCCTTTGAAATAAAAACACCACCCCTGCCCTCTTGGCTTGTGGGTGTTTGTCTGAACATATATTCCCAACCCATGCCCTGCGCAATTTCAAATGTTCACTAGCCATTAGCTTAGTTTCCTGCAAGCAAGCAATGTCACAGTGTTCTTTAGAAAGCTCTGCAAGAATCCTAGAGCATTTAACCACATTATTAATACCCTTGGCATTCAGAGAACATAAAGTCAACATTACCATTATAGTATCAGAAACTAAATACCGCTTCCTGAGCTACCTGAGCACACTAATAGAAGCCATTTACTGCTTAAAAATATCTTCAAAATCTCTCTTAAACAAGAAGAAAAGATAGCATAGAAGGAAGAAAGTCGGAAGTGGGAAAAGCCATAGTGGGGTGAAAGATAGACAATAACCGTTAACAAGAAGAATAATATAGAGAACACATTGCTCCCCCTATTAACATTGGGGGAGTGGGTCAGTAGGTGACCATTGTCGTCAAGTGGCATTCCTGCCAAACCCCCCTTCAGGGTAAATCTTGTCTGCCCCGATGGGGGGGGAGACTGAACCCCTGGAGAGAACAACATCCCCTGAAGGAATGAAAGACTGAGGGGACTGGGCAAAGCCGAGTGCCCTGGAGCCCGTGCCTTCCTACACAAGTGTAAGAACTTCTAGGATGGGCTGGAGTACCTCTTCTAACCTCCAGCAAACCCATATGATATGATGCAATGACAGAACAAAAGAAAATAAAAGTAGGCCCACAACTGCAATAATTCTGCGGGTGGGAATAATATCTAAATAATAAATAATAAGAGGCACATAATCATTGTTACCACTGACAGCCCAAGACCAAACAGCCTGGGAAGCATCTTGAGGAGTAAGCAGGGTTCCAACAACTTATTTATTTATTTGAATTTTGATAATCGGATAAGTCCACTGAGACAATTACAGTCCCTTTTTCTGGGGTGACCCGGGAAAGAACAGCAATAAAAAGAACAATACAGTAGACACGTATGAGATACTGTACAAAAGGCAATAGCATACACTTGGGAACTGACAGCAACTAGGAGTCAACTTGGAGCATGACAGTTCACCTGAGGATACAGTACGGCAAGTGCTCAAAGACTCATTCTGTAAGAACAATCATGTAAAACAAATGAGTACATAGGGCAGAAACACATATAAAAAAGAGTGCAAAATGTAAAAAAGATTTCAAAAAATATATACAATACGATAGGAGTAAAACACTTGAGTACAATGATTGTATACATATTATACAGAGGGCACAATGCCTTCCGGTGGGAAGCAAAATTTATATACATAGATATCAAATAAAATAAGTAAAACCGGGTAAATATAATCAGGTTACTTCATAAGATACCATGGTAACAGGGCCAATACCCATAAATGATTCAGGGAGATAGAGTAGAAGAACACGAGTGTGGACTGATGTTTGTAGAGACAGAGCGAACATAGAGAGTGGACATGGTTGAAGAGAGAGGGAGGGAGGAGTAGAACCAGGTAAACAATGGACAGAGAAGATATGGGGTTACAGACCAAGGAAGGGAGTTTGACAGGAGGGTAGAGGGGGGAGAGGACTTAGGGATAGAGTAAAGGTGAGGGGAATGTGGAGCGAGAATGTCACCGGAAACATGTGCAGTTAGCAGAGGAGGAAAGGAAGGCAAGTAAAGTGGTTTGGAACTTGGACAGAGATGTGCAGGAAAGGACATGAGGAGGTAGAGAGTTCCAGTCAGTTATTGATGCGAAGGAGAAGGATTTACGGGCCACTGCAAGCCTCAGATTAGGCTGATCGAGGAGAGGTAGAGAAAAAGAACGAAGGACGCGTGCCAGTTTCCTAAGGCGATAATCTCTCTAAGGCAGGGAGGGGTAAATTTGTGGACAAGCTTATACACAAAGCTCAAGGTTGAGTACCTTAGTTTTGATTGATAAGGGAGCCAGTCAAGGAGCGAGAGGACATCGCAGTGGTGCTGGCTGCTATTGACTTGCTATACGATAGATTATATTGCACCCCCAAATCCTGATTCAAACCTAAATTAAAAAAAAGTGGGAAAAGACACAGTGGCAATTAAACATTGAATATGTGGGTGATTCAACATATAGACCGCCAACACACAATTATCCCCCGGCCCCGACTCCCTCAAAACATAAAACCAAGTCATAAAGAAACAAGTTCAACTTGTGATCTGGAACCACACTGAAAATCCAGGAGGTGTCAGGATAAACAGTCTGAGTAATATCCATCGATCGAGGCAAGGGAAATCCAAATGCACAACTCGGGATACCAACTGAAATCTCCATAAATGTATAGAAGAATGGGACCTAATGGGAGCCATGGTAAAGACAAGCAAGGTTCCAAAAGCCAGAGTTGAATGACTCCTCTTAAGTCGGTTGTGGTGTGTGGGCAGGCTAAGGTGGTCGAGGTGGGAGTCAGATTACCAACTTAAATTTCTGGCTGAAGTGTCATTGGAGAAACTTGTCACAAGCTTGGATGGGGGGAGACCCCCGATGCACTTATTCTTGCAACCCGAAGCCAGCCGTGGGGGCGTTGCCCTCGAGAACAATATAGTGGCCGGACCAAGGTGGTATACCTCAATTGGAAGTAGCTCCAGGAACTGCTTACTGATGATCTTGAGTTCATAATAAGAGCCACCAGGAGGTAGTTATCAACCTGGATTGCTGCAAATGTTGTATTCCCTAGGGAAGTCCAGAGAAAGAGAAAATAACCCCTGCGCACAAGTCAGCCTCTACTCAAACAGTAAGAAATCCTCCAAAATCTTGGGAGAAAGAGGAAAGGCATGAAGGAGTTTTGCCCTATAACCAAAACAGAGCAAAATAACAGCTGATACCATAAACTGTGTTAGTCCATCATGTGGGGTTTTGTTGAGACAGGTCCTTGCCAAACCATTTTGATAGATCTGCATGCAGAGGTATTAAAGCCTCCGACCTTGAACCAGGGTTACAACCCCTCCTGGAGTTGGGGGCAAGGGACCAAAGTAGATGTTCAGTTTCACTTTCGGCAATATCTTCTTTTAAGTCCGGCATCGAGATATCTTCAGCTTTTAAGTATGCGGATGCTACTAACAAAGAATGAAAGATTTTCAGTAATTCAGGTGAGTCTACCCACAATCTGGCTGGGTATCTTAAATAGGCCTTTTTACCTCTGTCTCTGAGCTGTTTTATTATGCTAAGAACCTTTTTTCTGCGGGCTGGTAGTGGAGGGGGGGGGGACCTTGGTCCACGAATACATAGGCACCGTCAAAATTAAGATCTTTTTTTGCCCAAGCTAACCTGAGGATCTTTTCCTTAATGGGATATTTTAAGAATTTAATTAGGATAGCTTTCGGTGGTGCTCCGGGCTTAGTCTTGGTGCCAAAGGTTCTATGTGCCCTCTCAATGTCCAAAGATATTTTCTCTCCTAGCTGCAATTCAGCATGCAGCCAACAATCCATATATGCGGCCATATCGTCTTGCCCTTCTTCTTCAGGGATACCAGATACCCGAGTGTCTGGTCGTTAATGCACTCAGCACCTGATATTGACTCAGTCCTCTCACAATTCTCCCATTTCCTACTTAACGCATGGAACACCCATGCCCCCTTAGGAGGCATAGAGTTAAATGCCCCCACCATCCTTGTATTTCAGCTGATATCATTCACCTCTGCAAAGCTTGTGATCTCACCTGGGCCTCCTTCAAATCCTCTCTTTCTCTCTCTCTCCCCCCTTCAGACTACTAATACTATAGGTCCCTAAGGAGCATCTACTCCAAAGCCATTAAAGTGGGAAAAACACCGTATTTCAAATCCATTCTACAACAAAACTTAAACTCCCCCTCCAATTTCTAGTGCACTCTCCACTTTCTTTTCAACCTTCCACCTAAACCCTTACCTCCTACACTAATTGTTGAAGGGTTGCCTGTCTCTGACTCTGTCTCTATGGCCTCTTTTCTCAACTCCTTTTTCAACACTTGTGCCCTATCTTCCAACCCTCCTCTTCCCCCAAGAGTCCTCCCACCCTTCACACCACAGGGTCTCTCCTTCTCCTCTGTCTCTATTCAGGAAGTTTACTGTGCCTTTCTTTCATAGAAGCCCAGAAAATTGAGTCCTGATGGCCCTGACCCCTACCTTCTCCATATCTCTGCCCCTGTTATTGCTCATTCCCTTACCCACTTGCTGAACCTCTCTTTCAACCTAAGTTCTATGCCCAGGGACCCTGGTTTTCCATTTTTACCGGTAACACCGGTAACAATCACAGAATCCTGCTTGGTTTGCGGATTTTGAATTCTTGTACCGGTGCCTCACGGAAATTGCATGTCACTGCACAGAATCTCTATGATTTCAGTATCTTTTTAATTTTTTTTTTTATTTTCTCTTTCTGTGTCCCCTTTTCACAGCATCAGTCTCCACTTTTCAGAGATCCCTAGGCTGGATATCCCCTAGCTTCACCTCAGGTGATGCTCAGGAGAGCCTGTGGGCCTACCCCTATCCTACCTGGGTTGTACCCTCCCAGGTGGGAAGGAGGGGACCCCAGATTACCCCTCCACACTCCCTTAGTGTGTGTCAGGCAGCTTAGTGGGTCCCTCATGGAGCCTGGTTATGAAGTCTGGGGCAGCTGGGTCCCTTCTGCCAGTGGCCGATGTGGGGTGATTGTTCCTGGTTTTCTGGTCTCTGTCCTTGAGGGCACTGACACTAGAGGAGATCCAAGGAGGTAGGTCACATAGAGACATGCGACTGCTCCAGATCCTGGCTAGCGTCCTCCCCTCCTAATCTCTCTGCAGCATCATTACACTACCCATGGTCACACAGGTGGTGGTAAAGCTGCAGAATCTGCAGCCCACCCTCCCCGGAGGAGGAGAGCAGTCCCCCAGGTGCTCAATCCTACTCCCTGGCCAGACCTCCAGCAACCCGAGTTTGCGTCCGACTCTGGTTCGCTGGCATTGCGAGCAATAGTGCTACCACAGCACCAGCAGGCCGGCCCAGATTTCAGCATCTTAAAATGAATGCTGCTGTGTTTTGCATTCTTTCTGCTTTGCTGCATATTGAGTCAGTAAGGAAATCACCTGCACTGCTTTGTTGTAATCAGCCATTCAGTTTAATCACCCATGCCTAGTGGTTAGAGTAACAGTGACTGAACTGGGTACATCCAGCAGACTTGGTTTGATTCCCACAACCTCCACTTGTATACGATGCCACTTGAATCAAGTCACTTAACCTCCCCAGTGCTTCTAGGTCACTCCTGAAAACAGACAGTTCTGCCTAGTGTGCCTTAGCTGCTTACAAAGAATATAGAAAAAATACCAATATATGTTTGCTACATCATAGAATAGTAGTCAGGGTACCATGTAATTTACTGAGTTTTATTTGGGCTGCAATTATTTTTTATAGGTAAACATAAATGTTCAGATACATTTTATGTGTTTTATAAGCTTGTTTTTTAGATTTTAGTCAGGTTTTTATTGTATTCTTTGCATATAAGCATCTAGGTTGTAGATTGCTAAATGCAGGATCACTGTTACCAACTAGCTTATTCAAGTTTATAATCAGTAGGGCCATCCAAAATCCTCAGTTGTTTAAATGAAAACTAGTCTGAATGAAATTTATGTTCACAAAGAAGAAACTGCCTTACTAATTATGAAAAGACTTCACAGTTAGCACCCCATTTAGGTGAATGGGATCATTTGCACCTTTTCTCCCACCTGCTGTTTCAGTTTCTGTAACAACAAATACATTTCTGATAGACTGCTTCAACAAAAAGCAAATGTTAAGTGTTTAAGTGTACTTAAGACCCCAGGGGCTATATGATGCTGGTGGGCAGAGTGGTGCTCAATTCACATTTGAACAAGACATGAAAACTGGAAGACAACCTTTTCATGGACACCAAGTAAAAATAAAAAAGCATCCACATGTCTGGGAGATGCATGAATCCATTTTAAAGTTCTCCACTAATCACTTTTGGACTTTTTAGGTAAAGACACTTTATTTCAAATAAGCAAATTCAAGCAGTTTTTTTTTTTTTTTGCTCCTCCTACTCCCTGGCCATCCACTCCTTCAGGCCTGCCAAGGCCCCTACCACCACTGCTGAATCCCGACCACCATCCACTGCCCCTTACTGCTGTGCTACCAGGTAACCCAAAGTAACCCTTCAGTCAGTGTGCCCCTACCCCTGTGGGAGGCTACCAGGGAAGGAGAATTACCCCAAAGAGCTTCCTGTGTATCCTGGGCATGGCAGGGGTCAGACCAGACACATGTCCGGGGCTTACAGCTTATGGAAGGACCAACAGCCATCCTTCGGTTGGCCAGTGGGTGTTTTCCCATTTTCTTGGGAGTGTGACAGGCCACATGATGTCAAGGCACAAGCTGATGTCCATCACGCTCCCTCCTGCAGTGAGGGCTGACATGTTGCCGTGCCTCTGGCTACCACCAGGGGCCAGCATATGCTGAGCCATGAACCCTCCCTCCCTCGAGAAGGTGAGTGGTCATTGGACACTCAAGCCTTCACCCACCAGCTGGCCCTCTAACACCCAAGTCTGTTCCCTAATCCTGGTCAGTGGTGTCACAGGCAGAAATCCAATTCAGGCAGCTAAATTATAGATAGGAAAAAACAAAGGTCATTCACCTTAGCGGTGATGGTTCAGATTAATTCACATCTAAGTTCTAACAAACAGAGACTAAGTCATTTGTAACTTGTGCATGTGGGGTGTAGGTGTTGAAGAAAGGGGATCATAGTGCTGTCACTACTGCCATCACCCCACAGGGATGTAGACTGCATTGTTGCTACCGCCATCACACTGAAGGGGTGGAAGCTGTAGTGCTTCTGCTTTCATCACAGGTGGATGGGGAATATAGTACTGCTGCCGCCTCACCTGAGGGATGGTGAACGTAGTTCTGCTGCCATCACACCTAAGGGATGGGGGCCACAGTGCTGCTGCTTCTGTCACACCTGAGGGAAGGAGGTTGTAGTGCTGTTGCTGCTGCCATCACACCAGAGGGATGGGGGCCTTAGTGCTATTGGTGCTGCCATCGAACCAGAGGGATGGGGCCGTAGTGCCGCTGCTGCCATTACATCTTGTACCTAAAATAACTTTAAATTGGTACAAGGATGGAAGGATGTGTAATAGTGGAGGTCAAAATTGCTAAAATGCATGTTAGCTAAGTTAAAAATTGTTAAATAAAGTACACAAAACCAAACACCGGTAAAACCGGATTTTGGCTTTGCAGACACCGGTGACAATACCGTTTTTTACAATGTACAAAACGGAATATGCCCTTTCTCAATCCCGGTAAACCAGTGCCCCTGTCTATGCCCCAAGCCTAAAGGTTGCCAAATTGAGTCCCCTTCACACAGGGGGTGATCCATCCATGCCTGGAAACTGCAGACCCATATCTCAACTTCCTTCCCTGACCAAACTGGAAGAATCCCTAGTTTTCTCCCACCTTGCAGATTTCCTTAACTCCTCTGATTTCCTCTCTCTCTTTTCCAATCTGGTTTCAGGGTTAATCACTTGACCATAACCTCTCTCCTTTGAGTTACCAACACTATCCTCACTAGCATGGATTGAGGCTACATAACTGCTACCATTTTCATTGACCTAGCGAAGGCTTTTGATTCTGTATCTCACCACCTACATCAAAACAAACTCAGTTCCATTGGACTCTCGGCTTCAACTGTCAAATGGTTCAGCTCATACCTCTCCAGCTGCTCAGAATGTATCCTTGCAGGAGATGCTCTATCCCCCAACCCCATTCAGGCCGGCATCCCCCAAGGCTTTATTTTAGGCCCTGTCCTCTTCTCTTTCTTTCTAAATGACATTCCTTCAGTCTTCTCTTCCTCTGGTATACATATGTATGTGGATGATACTGTCCTCTTTTCCTCAGGATCTATTCCACAAGATGGCAGTCATGCTGGGCTGCTGCTATTTGCAAGAGCTCTAGACTGAGCTAGGAATATCCTCCTGTCCTCTCTTTTAATTTTATTTCTGTGCCTGCTGGAGGGTCAAATTAGCTGTACCATGACCCTTGTGACTGTTGTTTAGTCCAGGGTCCCAACATTTTATTATAATTTTAATAGTTAGAGCGAGGTGTAGGGAAAAGTGTTAGGTAAGGCTGGGATAGTGAGATAGCTTGAGGTGCTAGTTTTCTTGTTTTTAGGTAGGGCATTTTTTTTTTAGTGCTACTTACTGTGACTGTTGTGGAGCCTTTTGGGAGATGTGGAGAGCTGCAGAGTGAGTGGACAGCCCTGGAAGACTTGTTGGAGGTGTGGAAGTCTGCTGTGGTTGCCATTCCACCTTTGGCCACTTTTGGAATTCTCTGAGGGGGTCTGATTCTGATTGGAGGTGCACCTGAGAAACTTTCCTGGACTTTCATCTTGCGGGAAGGAGTACCATCATTTGTATTTGCTACAGAAGCTTGTGTGGTGCGACATGGGTGCTGTTCTGGTTGCACTTTCATTTTCAGTTGTGGGACTTGATCTGGAGGATTTGCTTGTGTATATAACTGGTAAAACTGCAGCCTCTGACCCTTGACGTTGGCGCCGCCGGTCCTGGTCCGGGAGCCTCCCAGCATGTAAAAACCTAGCCTCGGGACTTCACTCGGTGCTAGTGAGAGAAGCACCATAGAGTGATTCTGGACTTTGGGCAGGTGAGTTTCCCTATTATTTAACTGCCTGTATACATTCATAAAACTGAAACTGTGTTGAAAGTTATAACCAGCATTGGTGAGAGTTTGCTGGGTTTGGGCTGACCAACAGCCAGGCCTTCCCGAATATCTCCTCTGTCTTTTGGTTTTATATTTGCATTATTGGTGGTGTCCTGATATTAGACATCTCAGGAGTGAACTGCTATTGTTGTAGCTCCCTTGCATATCCTGCAGTCTTCATGAGAGCATGCTGTTGGATTGTGGACTTGCAGGAGTATCTGCCAATTGGACTTATCAGCATCAACTGTTATTCCTTTATAAATTTATAATGTAACTTTTGGACTGAGCTCTGAATAAGAGTGTTGTTAATTCTGTTCGGTAGGACTCAAATTTCACTCCTGGCAGTAGAAAATTGCTGTGGGCTTGTTAGTACTGTAGGTGGGGGTGGGGAGTTGAAAGGTTTTATTTTATTAGTTTAGCTTTTAATGTTTGTGATGTGGGTGTATAGAATTAGTTGTGTATTAGGAGTGTATGTGGGAGTGAGTGGTTAGGTTTTTTAGTCACTGAGTCGTGTGTGTGTATTTGTTTTAGTTTATGTTTGTGTATTGTGTGGCTCTATAGATTTTTGTGGGCCTGGGACTTCTTAGTCAGACAGGATGTGTCTGGGAAAGGATAGGGGCCTGGGGTGGGCTAGGATAGTGTACAAGGTTTCCCAGCTGCTCGTTCTGCAGCCTTTTTCTGACCTCCCAATTTCTACCACCACAGCAAGGCGCTGTCGGGAGGTCGGGATCAAGAGGAACCACATTGATCGACTGCAGATGGGTGCCCCGTACACTGTGGTTGGGTGCAGGATTGAGGTTGTTAGGTGCAGAAGACGCTCTGGGTTTCTATGGGTTCAAGAGAGAGGCCAGCCGGGGTTGGTGCCCATCACCAAGATTCCCACCAGACTGAGTGGGCAGGTAGCCAGTGGGGCTGCACTGTTCATCTGTCCTCTAAGGGCAGTGCCTTGCAATGCCAGAACAATCAGAAACAAGATCACAATTACAGCAGACTTGATTTCTTTGGTTGATCTGGCTTGCATCATAGATACCTGGGTGGGAGACAATGCTGGTCTGGTTCTAGAGGCGGCTGTCCCGCCTGGGTATTCTGTAGTGCACTGACTGCCCCAGAGCAGAATGCAGGGGCGGGGGGGTAGCCATCTGTTTTAGATCCAAACTGGGCTTCACCCTGCACCCAGTGAGGGTACTGGGTTCATTTGAATTTGTGGCCATTTGTGGGGGTGTGGATGCAGGCTGCAGGATTCTCCTGGGGTGACAGAAGAATTTCTGCAGGAAGTAGTCTGCTTCATTATCAATGACACATTGGAGGCCCCCAAATGTTTAGTGCTGGGGGACTTTAATGTTTGGGCTGATGATGAATCTTCTTGGCTTGGTAACAACTTCCTCCAGATGATTTCATCTCTGGGCCTGTAGCAAGATGTTTCTTCTGTGACCCACCAGGGTGGCCACATGTTGGATCTGGTCTTCTCCCTGGGGCTTGAGATACAGTAAATAATCTCAAGACTGATTAGGTCATTTGGTCCGATCATTGCACGGTGGAGTTCCAGTTTGGAGCACCCCCTGAGAGCCCTCCATCTGCTGAGATGGCTAGCTATTGCCCTTTGAGGGGTTTGACCCCTGAGGGTTTTTCTGGAGACGGCTGATCTGTCTAGTGTGGACAGTGCATACATTGGGTGTACGCACGCAGCAGTTGTTTGCCTATAATAAGGCTATGTCTGGTGCACTCAACTCTCTTGCACCGGTCCAGGTATGACCCAAGTCCTCTCACCTGAGGTCCCCTTGGTATGATGGGGAGCTCAAGGTATTGAAGATTATGGGTCAGAGATTAGAGCGCTGCTGGTGGAAGACCGGGCATGAGGCAGAAAAATTGGCCTTGTGTGCACATTATGGAGTGTACCAGGGGGCAATAAACTGTAAAAAGGCAGAGTTCCTGTCCAGGGAGATTGCTGCCAGGAGACCAGCTGTGCTTTTTCGGACTGTAGACAGGCTTCTTCATCCAGCCTGTCTGCAGCCGAAAAAAGGTTTTTCTGATGCTTCATGCAAAGAGTTTACTCAGTTCTTCTCAGACAGGGTGTCTGCGATCTGGCAAGGAATTCCCCCAGTGATCCACACTGTGGCCAACAGTGGTTGCCCTGGACATCCAGAGAGCACTTCACCTAGTCGGGGTTAGTTTAGACCAGTGGAAGTGGCTGAGGTCATTGAAGTTGCCTCTAAGCTGAAGCACACTTTTTGTGAACTGGACCCAGTGCCGACACGTTTCTTGAAGAGATGTGTTGACTCTGTTGGCCTGGTGTTTGCCTTGATTGTCCGGTGTTCTTTGTCAGAGGGGGTCTTCCCCAATGCCGTGAAGGAAGCACTGGTGAGACCCCTTCAGAAGAAATCCTCTTTAGATCCTAACATACCGTCCCATCTCCAATCTTCAACTCTTGGGTAAGATTGTAGAGAAGATTGTGGCACTTCAGCTTGAGGAACACCTTGTGGCCCATGATCTACATGAGCCTCTGCAGTCTGGGTTTTGTGCAAGGCACAGCACAGAAACTGCATTAGTTCAGGTGCATAATGACCCCCTTAGGGCAAGAGATCAAGGAGAGGGGGCAATTCTCATTCTCCTTGATCTCTCCTCAGCATTTGACACAGTGTACCATTGGGTGTTACTCGACCACCTGAGGGAATTCTGTGAACTTGCTGGCACTGTCATCTGCTGGTTTGAGTCTTTTCTCACCAACAGGAGGCAAAGGGTAGTGATGGGGAATTTCTCCTCCCCCCCAGCCTCCTGTCATGCGGAGTACCCCAGGGTTAGATCTTGTTGCCGAGCGACGTGTACATGCTGCCCCTGGGAGAGTTCATCAGAAAGTACAGCTTGGGTTTTCATTGCTATGCTGATGATACCCAGCCGTATCTTTCTTTTGCCCCTAAGACATCCAATGCAGTGGATGTGCTAAACACCTGCCTTGCTGAGATCAGTGACTGGATGGCCTCCAGCCGGTTGTGACTGAACCCCAATAAGATGGAGGTCCTGGTAGTGGAGTCAAATGGAGGGGATGATAAGATGGCCTCTGGTGCAGAGATGGGGCTTTTCCTTGGATCTGTACTATTGAAGGCCTCTACTAGGGTGAGTATTCTGGGTGTTATTCTTGACAGCAGACTGATGCTTAAATCCCAGGTATCATCTGTTGTCAGCACCAGCTTTTACCATCTCAGAAATATCGCCAGGATAAAGCCCTAGTCCGGCCCCTGGACCCCCCCCCACCTTGGTGCACACCTTTGTGATGTCTAGGCTTGACTACTGCAATGCGGTCTATCTCAGGGTCTGTGAAGGTACCCTTCACCAGCTGCAGTTGGTGCAGAACGCAGCTGCAGGGCTGTTGATAGGGCAGTCTAATTACTGTCACATCACCCCTGTGCTGAGTGAACTGCTCTGGCTGCCAGTCAGGTGGAGGGTACTCTTTAAGGTGGGCTTGCTCACCTTTAAGGCCCTACACAGCCTGGGCCCTGGTTACCCAAATAACCTTCTTACACCTGCTGTCTAGGTCCGCTGTCTTCGCTCCTCCTCCTGGGGCCTCCTCTCAGTTCCCTGGACAAATTTAAAAACTGCCAGCAACAGAGCCTTTAGTGTCACTGGCCCCGTCCTGTGGAATTCACTACCTCCAGCTGTTAGAGAGGCCCCTTCAGGAGAGGTATTTAAATCCTGCCTCAAGGCCTTTCTGTATAATCAGGCCTTCCCGGACTATGTTTTATAATCTTGCCCTGGCCTAACTTTTGTGATTTCATTCTGTTCTAGGCTATTTATTTAGTTATTTTCAGTTACTTTAAGATTTATTTATTTAGTTTATAATTGTGTGATGTAATTTAGCTATATTTACCCTATCCACAAGGGGGGATTAAGGGAGGTGGCAGGGAACTACAGGCCTGTCAGCCTGACATCGGTGGTGGGCAAGTTGATGGAGGGCATTGTCAAGGAGAGGCTAGGGGGGGACCTGGATAAGTCAGGGTGCCTGGACGATAGACAGCATGGATTCATCCCGGGGAAATCGTGTCAGACAAACCTGGTGGAGTTCTATGACTGGGTGACAAGTGCTTTGGACCTGGGTAGACCAGTGGATGTCCTCTTTCTAGACTTCAGCAAGGCATTTGACTCTGTTCCTCACGTGGGCCTGTTGGATAAGCTGGGAGAAATGGGGGTGGGGAACCAGGTGATCAGATGGATAGGCAATTGGCTCCAGGACCGGACCCAGAAGGTCGTAGTTGGTGGGATAGTCTCATCCCCAAGGAGGCTCATTAGTGGGGTCCCACAGGGATCAGTTCTTGGCCCCTTCTGTTCAATGCCTCGTATCTGACATAAGGACAGGAATCAGGAGTGAGATGAGTCTCTTTGCAGATGACTCGAAACTGAGGCGGTGGTGGATGGGGAGGAGGGGAGGGTGGCCCTACAGGGGGACCTGGAGGCTCTGGAAAGATGGTCTAGAAAGTGGAAGCTGAGGTTCAATGCAGGGAAATGCAAAGTACTCCACCTAGGGGCCAGAAACCCAGGCCAAGTGTACACCCTAGGGGGGGAAATGCTACAAGTCTCGATGGCTGAAAGGGACCTGGGGGTGGTGGTGGATGTCAACTCTGAGACTTGTAGGAGGGCAGCAGCCAAGGCCAACAGGATGCTAGGATGCATCGCTAGGGGGATCACCTCCAGAAGGAGGGAAGTGATGCTCCCTCTGTATAACTCCTTGGTGAGGCCGCACCTTCAGTACTGCGTGCAGTTTTGGAGGCCACACTTAAAGAGGGACATTAACCTCCTGGAGAGGGTCCAGAGGAGGGCAACCAAAATGATTTGGGGCTTGGGGGACAGGACCTATGAGGAGAGGCTCGAAGAGCTAAATATGTACACATTGGAAGAGAGAAGGGACTGGGGGGACATGATAGAGGTCTTCAGGTACATGAAGAGGATAAATAGGGGAGGAACAGTCAGGGTGCTTCGAAGGAAGGAGGAAGGGGCCACTAGAGGGCATGGGTGGAAGCTGGAGGGGGGAAGATTCAGAGGAAAAGGAGGAGGTGCTACTTCACTGAGAGGGTGGTGGAGCCATGGAATGCACTGCCTAGGGGGCTGGTGGAGGCAGAGACAGTGGAGGGTTCAAGAGGGTGGGACAGGTACAGGGAAGGGTTCTGGAAGCAAAATCCAATGCAGCAGAATATCCGGAACTGGAAGGGAGAAGCCAGAGAAGGCAAGGGGGACAGCAAGGTCAGCACCCAGGTTGGGGGCTGACCAAACGAGCAGACACGAAAGACCGTTAGGCCTATTCTGCTGGCATTTTAGTATGTTAGTATGTTATCATAATGTTTATTATAATGTTTTTTCTTTGCAATTGTTTGATTTTTGTATGACACCCGGAGCCCCTGGGATGGGCATCTTTGAAATAAAATTTGCCTAGTCTTGCCTTGCCTTGCCACATCAGAAGTCAAGTCTCAGCTGCAATCTGACTTCCAGGCTGTCCTTTTCTGGTTTCAGGTCAACCAACTCAAAGTCAGTTCTAAGAAAACTGCGTAAATGACCTTCAGAACTCCTCAGAAATTGGCCAAGCTCTCCTCCCCCTCTCATTCTCTGCCCTGGATGGTACCATTCTTGCTGAAGTCCCCTTCCTTCAAATATCTGGGTGTCTGGCTGGATAGCCAGCTTGACTTTTCAGTACATATAGATCACATCCACTCAAAGCTGCATCCTAAGCTCAGCACTATGTATAGAAATAAAAATTCTCTCTCCCTGTCCGTCCACGAGGAACTTGTCAGCAAAATGATCCTCCCTATATCTGACTATGCAGACGTTGTCTATGGAACCACTCCAGCTTCTTTGCTAGCCAGGCTGGATGTTTTATACAATGCTTTCTGTCGCTTCACATTAAAAGCCCCCCTCTTGCACCCACCACTGTTCCCCCTACTCCTCCCTCTCTCTTACCTCTCTTAACCTGCACTGTCAGTCCCATGCCACACTTTCATGTCCAATTTCTGGCTTTGGTCTCTTCCTTCCTATCTCACCTTTCTCCTCTCGTCCTCTTCCCAGTCTTCCTACCCTCTTTGTTCCAGATGTACCTGCACCTTCTCTCTCTTCCGTCCATCATCCTGCTCAGGTCAGCCAGCCTTTTCCTACTGCATACATTCTCTCTGGAACTCCCTCCAGAATTCCTTTAGACAATGACCCTCTTTGCTGTGCCTGAAGTGAGCACTCTCCCAATCTGCCCCTCCTCCATGCTCCTGTCCATCTACCTACCTGTAGCCCATGGTACTGCCTCTCACAACGCCCTCCCTCCAGGCAGTACACCCTCTGTGCATCCCAATTCTCCTTCTTAGCTTGCATTGCTACAATCATGCCCATGGCTTGTAAAGCTTTCACCCCAGTACCCACACTGTCCCTGTACACAGACTCAGTTGTTTCCTTGTTATGTTTCACTATTATCTGTCAGTTATCCTGTTTGTGATTATTGCTATTGACAATTCTATGTTCCTATTTATTTCAATTGCATATTGCTCTATTTCCTGTCTGACATACTTAATCTGTTTATTTATTTTACTGTTATTTGTTATGCTATTGAACTTGGTGTCCCTATTTGCATATTGTTCCTTTTCTGGATGTCATTTTCTAAAATATTATACTATTGAACTGCTATGAATATTGTACTTCTCATCTTCCCCTCCTCCCCTGGGTCACACCATGAAACAAGCTTCGGCTCAGTGTGCCTCTCCTGGGCATCAACTTTTAAGAACATTAATTACATTTTCTTGGTTTATAATATTTTTAATTCATTTAATGCCTACCTTGATCCAATCTGAATTAGACAGCATATTATTTCTATAGGAAGGCAAAGGATTGGACCACAAAAGCATAAAATTAAACATTTTTTTGTGGGCTGATTAAAGCATCTGCTTTCTTAAGTATCCAAATGGATGCATTAATACAAGGGTTTTCTTTAAAATATGTTGTAGGCATTACAAACATGAAGTCTGGCACATTATGGGGGTTAAAGTATGATATTTCTATAGACAATCAATAGGGGGCGGTTATTTAGGATATTACTGTCATACTGTAGATATAATACTATAGAAATAAAAGAGTTAATTTAAGCAAAATGCATATTGATATTTTTCCCAGTCTGGAAGGTCCAAGCTCCCTGCCAAATTGGGAGCTCAAAGTTTAACACTAATTCTTGGCGGCTTCCCTTCCCAAAGAAAAATTCTTCTTTTTTTATTGCAAAGATTTTTCCGCCATGGCAGGCCCAATCCACGGCGCTCATCCCCATCTCATACGGGGATCATGTTGCAGAGCTGCAAGGTTGTTTTTCCTTTTTTAGTTACTGTGAGTGACTGTGTGAATCCCCTAATCCCCATCCCCCGAAGACACCAGTGCCAAGGACCAATGTCCAGGTGAGAAGCCATGCTGAGACATGGCTTCTGCCAAGTGCCTAACAGCACCCTCCCCTCCTGACACCATCTGCTAATCAGAGTGGTGCCTAGCCCTTCCCTGGAGTGAAGAGCTGCCAATTGGTAGCTCAATCCAGCTCCTCCCTCCCCCCCAGCAACCCAAGTGACCAAGTCTCATTCCCAAACCTGGGTCGCTGGCGTAGCGCGAGGTGTGGCGTCCCACACCTCAACCCTCAGCACCACCAGGCCAGCTCCAAATAAATTCTGGTGATCGTTTCTAGTGTTTTAAGGAATTTTTTCCATAAGTATTGGTATATTTTGAAATATGTAGAATATTTTGGGGGTAGTTATTTTTATCACATTGACATTACCTCATAGAGAAAGGTTACGACTTTTCCATCTCTCTAAGTCTATTTCTATGTCCTTAAGCAGAGGAGTTTTATTTAATTCAAGTATTTTACCTAGTTTAGTTGTGATGTTTAACCCAAGCTAGGTAATTCCTTTTTTAATCCAGTCTTTTGCCAGTTTATTGCCTTTTCTCCAGTTTGTTTGGTACTGAGAGCACCTCTCATTGAGTAACGGCTCTGATTGTTTTTGTATTCTTAATAATAATTAGTACATTACTTAGTAAGACTTGTGTTTTGTTCCAGTTTACTATGAATCCCAAAACTTCCTCAAATTCGTTAACCTTATTTGCAGATTTCTACAGGAGTCTACTGGTTTAGTGAGCATCAATGAAATATTGTCTGCAAAAGCAAGTGTCTTATGCTTCTGTCTACCTACCCTGTATACTGTTGGTTCCCTGCAGAGGAGTAATTTTGGCGTAAAGGTTTGGTGGGGGGGACAACATCACTCTCAGCTAGCCTCGGATCGCGAGTGCTATGTTACCCAGCAAAAAGTAAATTATCTATGGAAAAATACCATTATTTCTATCAACATACCTTTGAAAGCGAATCCATAAATGCATTATACAAGCAGGACAACACTAATGTAAAACCTCGGAGGGTACCTGTGCCTTCTCTCACGCTGCCTCGAAGCACTGGAACTCTCTTTCCCTTGCCATCCGTCACTCGCCGACTCATGCTATATTCAAAAAGGAGCTGCAAAATTTCCTAACCAAATCTGTCCCTTGCTTGTGCTTTGATCTTACCTGGTCCTCCTCTATCTAGTCCACTTACTACTGCCCTATCCTTACCCAGATTACCTAACCCGTTCTAATTTTGCTTCTCTGGCATGTCCGGTCCTACTTTAAACATTCTGTTGATTTTGACTTTACCCGAATAGCTCCTCTCCCTTTTATCCTTCTGCTCATTTTCTTTGCTTGCTCTTGCCTGGTACTAAACCACTGTGTGTCTCTGCCATTGTTTGATTCCCTTACTATTTGAAAATCATACTCCGCCAGACTGCCACTCATTCCTTATTGTTCATTACTGTGTACACTTATCATTGTATTTTTGCTTAGCTGGATATCTTCCCTTTGTTCCTTCCCTCCTATTCATGCTACTGTTTGTTTTTACCTTACATTATACCCTTAATGCTACTCTCCAATATTTTATGTGCCTGCAATTTCTAAGAATTACATTGTATAACTAGGCCAAGACTGTATTTCCTATTATGTTATTCGTTTCTACAATCATGGGAAATTGTATTATTTACCAATTTTGTTTTACTCTCTCTGTATTGTATATTCTGTACTTTGTAACCTCCCAGGTTGTGTCTGCAAATAGTCATCTCTATGGCTAGTGTGCCTCACTCAGTCAACAAAAACTGAATAAAAATAAAATAAAAAAACGAGATATTGCATCTCACCTCTACTATTCTGGGAAATGCAGTAGACATCAAAACCCTATTGCAAATGTCATATCACAGATTACATCTCATTTGGTCTATTTTGGTTAAATATTTTTATTTATTTATTTATTTATTGAAAATTGGATTACAACCTTTGAGTCAGAGATTCATTTCCAAAGGCTCCTCGTCAGAATACAGAACATAACAAGAGGCAGTCAATGTACATTGTTACAGATGGGTGGAGGAAGGAGGAGACAACAGGGTAAGTACAATATGTGTCAAATATAGGCAAAATACAGTAAGTAGGGGGCAAGTGTGCAGTACTGCTAGACCTATACAGATTTGGTAGTTATACAGTCTTGTAAGGAGCTTGAGCACATCAGCATGAAGTACAATCAAGGAATTAATGCATGGCCTAAAGGCAAGCAGGTGATGAGAGTCGGATAACCAACGTTGTCATTAATACACAGTGGCAGAAGTGGGACAGGGATATCTTTAGCCCAGGGTCTTGCCGTCAGTGGCAGATATCCGTATATTAAAATATATACTAAAAATGTACACAAGCTAGCAGGCCCCACCAGCACAACAGCAATGCAAATGGCAAACATTTGACAGTGACAAATGCTTGTTATTTTTTATTTTGCACAGCTGTTAATTCATTTTCACACAGAAATATAACATTTGATGCCAGATAAGGACTGCTTCACTTGACTTACCCAGTCTGCCCATTTTTCCCTGCCTACATTATCACCATGGTCTGTAGACCCAACTTAATCTACAGCTCTTTCTCCCTCCCCCCTTCCTTTCCATAATGACTCCTTTGAACCATCCACCCAGACCCACCTGCAGGGTAAGGGTCTGATTTTTTTTTTTTTTATTGATGGCTGAGGACTGGCTACAGTTCAGTGAGCAAAGCAATAAACCACTCCCCTAACCAGTCCTTAAAAGGCCATCAGTCCTCATTCGTTTTCTTTGTTGCAGCCAGAGGTGCTGCTCCTCATACCTCTTCTCCTGTTCTCTTGACTGTTCTTTGTTTACTGCATTTTAGCAGCACCTCCGACTGCCGGCTCCATTCCATTTCCCTGCTGTTCATCATACTGCTCGTTGCCACTGGCCTGTGGCTATCTTTCCTCCCTCCCTCCCACCGAACCCTGTTCCCCATGACTCCTCCAGTCCAGTATTCATTTTTCCTCTCTTGCAAACCTCCATCCTGTTCCTGTCCTGGTCCGGTATGCTGATTAGCTCCTTTTGCCAGTTCTACCTCTCCGCCGCCGCTCTATGTGGCCCCCCCTTCTGCTGCCTGTGCTCCTTCTCCTGTCTCGCTGCTCAGTGGCTGTCTGTGGCTCCTTGGTTCTCCCATCCCTCCTCCTCCTCGCTCTGTTTCCCTGTACCTTTTTTGTAGTTTAATTGCCCTCTCTCTCTCTCCATTTGCTGCTCCTGTCTCTGTTGCCTTCCCTCTTCCAGGTTTGTGCTGGTGTTGTCACTGCCCAGCTTTACCTCGTACATTCCCCATTTCTCCTTCTCCCTTGATTCATCTTCCTTTGCTCTCTCTGTCCCTTTTGCCCACTGTGTTCATCCCAACTGCTGCAGAGGATGCCTCGCTCCTCTGCTTTAGTTATCTCCACAGCAACTTCCTGTGCTGTTGAGTTCCTCGGTGGTTCCTGTGAGGTGGGGGACAGCATTCACTTCGCTTCTCTCAACTTCTGTTCTCTCCCTGGTCGATGCTCACCTCCTGGCCTCTCGTAACTATTCCAGAACTTCATTTTTGATGGCCTGTCTTGATGTTTGGACCTCATCTACTGTTATTACCCTATGGTTCAGATCCTGATCTCCCTTATTGGTTCCCATTTCCCTTTTAAAGGGGCAGTTGCTCTCTGTAGGGACTGCGACTCCTACTGTCAGTTCTTGTCTGGTCTCCTCTTACCCCCTTATACCTCGTTTTTTTCCTGGTACTCCTACCCTTCCTTTCCTCAACCTCAACCCAACCCATTTGCCACCCATCCTGTTTCACATCATAGGACTATCAATCCAACTGGACTGTATGCCTGGCTGGCATGCTATGCAGCATTCCTCTGGGATTTGTCATTTGTCCCTGCCCCTGCTCTCCCTGGTCTTTGCTGCTTATTGTTCTTGGTTACACCATGATGCACTTTCTTAATTTCATCCCTAACTGTGCTTCCCCATTGTGGGTGCTCACCTTCCTCCTCCTCCTGTTCCTTTCATCCTCCATTTCTCTCTTTCTCTGACTTCTGCTTTCTTTTTGGGGCTTCTCTAACTTGCCATCCTGCTATACCACCATACCCTACTTATTCACATTGCCTAATATTTCCTCCAGCATATCGCCCTGCCTACTCGTCTCCTTCTCCTCTGACCCTAGTCCCTCATTCTAATCAAACCTATTCAGATGTCCTCCTGGTACTACCTACCTCACCATCGACTGCCGGCTTCACCTGGCCGCTGTTGCTCCTACCTTCATGAAATTCTATCCATTCCTAATTTGTCTCTCAATGGAACCGGTTGGCATGCGCTCCTATAGTTACCAATCACAGGTAGCTTCCTCATGACATGAATCTGGTTCTCCTTCACTCAGTCCGATCTCCGGGTCTCCTCATTCACATCGATTAATCGAGCATAGTTCTCACTGGGTCTTATGCTATCTCATCAAACTGCTCTCCATTCAGAGACATGCCTTCCATGTCCATTGCTCCTTGGCTTGGGGCTAACCTGTAGCTGACGGTCTTGCTCTGCACCTACAAAGTCTGCATCTAGAGCATGCAAAGCTCAGAGCGGGGTCCTTCTTCCTGGCCCATAGTGAGAATGTTTTCATTCTGGGTGGACCTTCAGTCATCCCTAATCTCGGTGATACCTCTGGATGTAGAATTTAAGCCATCCAGCTGTGAGGGGTGGGGCTCTCATCATCAGAGCCCCTTTGGCTGCCCGAGTGGGTTTGGAGGCACCCTCTACACTATTCTCCTTTAGGACCACCTCTGGTTCACCTAAGTCTGTTTCGTAGGCTCACGTTTACCAGCTGAGTACCTTAGCAGTCATCTCTCTCCTCTCTTGCTTTTGAGCATCTAGTTGCAGAGACATTGCTCATAACCCTCAACAGTTGTTGATTTAGAAGGACAGAGTGAGAGCTTCCTCTAAATTGGAATGTTTTCCTTCTCACTCGATCTCAACTCTAAATTGCAGTAGTTGAGCCATCACTAATCAAAACATCCTTCAGCCTGGAGGGAAGGTGACCTAGGCCTTGGATCACCAGAGGTTTCCTCCTATAAGGTTTTTTTCCTCTCCTCTTTGCCAATAGTCATAATATTAAATAGGGTTGGAGTTTCCTTAGGTTCCGTAGTTTAGTTCTGTTGCTGGATGGAGTTGGATGGTGGCCCCAGCTGGTCCCTCCCTCTTTAGGAAGTCTGCCCTTCTACATCTTGTCTGCTTTCATTTCATTCATCATCCTCTTCATATCTCATTCTTCTGTTGTCCTTCCCATCTACGTCTATCGCCTTAATTTCTGGTCTCTATATATTCTGATTACTCGCCCCTTCGGTGCTTGACACCCTTTTGGGCATTCTTTTTGGGCTTCTTCCTAGGTAACCTTTAGCCAAAGGAATTTATTCCTGTGGCACATATGGGGGGAATCCTACTCTAGGGTTCCTTGCATCGTACCCCTACAGGGTGGTATATCCCTTCGATAGCAGGGTGAACAGCCACAATCTACCGAAGTCACACACGCATACATCTCATCCAGTTGCGCAAGTCCATTGAAATTATTTTAACTTTGGTAATACAGAGGAAAACACTGGAGTTGCATGCTAGGCTAACCATATACCCTCCCCCCCAGCCAGCAGATCCCTGCCTGTACCAAAGCAGGCAACAATCAGGCTCAGGTGGCACACAGGAGAGACACTAGCCAGCACAGCATTTTAAATCAGACACTGACTGTAGACAGTACAGACACAACCAACACAGCAAAGCAGAACAGACCATCAATAAGCATAATTAAACAGAAACAACACCTACCCTTGCCTTTAGTAGACTATTAGAGCTATGTTAGCTCAGGTTGAGCAGTTTTGTGCTGATTGCTGATTGTGTTGGTCACAGACTATTGGTAGAGCCACTGGCCCACTCCAGGCACAACAATAAAGAGAATGCCTCACAGATTGCAGCAGGCTTCTTTTCCCAGGCACTCCCTGGCCGTGACTGGTGCCAAATCAAATGGCCAATAGTATGTGGCCCCTGCCAGTTTAGAACTGCCCTGTGCAAACTGGAATTCCCTTTCACCACCTCCTCTGCTTGTTTGCCAGTGTCTTGTTTTACAAATTTGTGCATTGTGAGTAAATCCCCCTTTGGCATAATGATTTTGCTAGCTCGCTGACCCCCCAATCACTACTAACCCCCATCCACTGCGCTGCAGCACCACCAGTCAGTCCTACCTCCCAGGTAGTTGTTGCTTCATCATTGCTTGCAGCAGCCTCCAGTCCATATTCCTCTGTCCTCTCCTCTGCTCTGCCTTCCAAACTTCCACTGCAGGCTCAGGCTGACTGACTGACATCCCAACTGATCCAACCAGATCTGACCCCCACAGTCGCTCACTGGTGCCCACAGCCCTGAACTGCTAGACCTCAGGCCATAAAACCCCAGTCTACCCTCCCCCCCCCCAACTCGCAGACTGGAAAGCAAAGCAGCAGCTCCTCCACAAGCATCTTCGGAGGGCAGATGCAGCAGCAGGAGTTGGAGGACATGACGATCACAGTTAGGAGGAGAGGGGAAGTGAAGCAGCACCAAGCAGGCAAACACATTGATGGTAGCACTGCAGGTTTTTTCCCCTTGATGCGAACAGTCAGTCTCCCACCTGCTCCTCCTGACTCCTCGCTATTGACAGTGGCACGTGCTTATGCTACTTCCAGGTGTGATGTGGTCATCACTTTCTCATTCCCTACTACAATTCATTCTTCTCCTCCTGGTTCTGGCCAGGCCACTTGCGTAGCACTGGTCCCCCCCTCTGCCTTCTGTCTGGCTGCCGGAGCTCACTGCACTTTCTTGGGGCTCTCACTCCCAGGACCTGACCTAACCAACCAGTAAAATCAAACCCTCCTGCCCACAGAACAGCAGGCTCCTGTGTCCCTCCCAGCTCACCAGCAGGCAGCAACAGCATATGGCCTGAATGTTGGGGGTGACAAATGTGCTCACCTAAAATGTTGGTGGGGACTTGTGCCCCACTTCCCCCCTTATAATTACTCTCCTGGTTCCCTGGTATAAATTTACTGCTCAAATTAGGAGCTCAAAAGTCAGAATGAAAAGGTAAGTGTATAAAGGGAATCCTTTCCTGGTACCACAGTAAATATTAAATGGAAATGATATGATTCCATTTGTTATAACCTGTGCAGTTGAATTTCTATATATAATTGCTTCCCACCTGGTGAATTCTTCTTCACAGCCAAATGCTGCTAATACCTGAAACACATACTTCCATTTATCCAAATCAAAATCCTTGAAAATAGCAAGACAGGGTATTACATAGGAGTCATTGTTTTTATTAGCTAAACAAATTATATTTCTCAGGTGTTGGACTGAACCATCCCTGGTCTAGTCTTAATAAAACATACCTGGACATTTCCCACTAAGTTTGTCTTCTAGCTAATACTTTGGTTAAGATTTTGTAATCACTATTCATTGGTGATATTGGCCTGTTGCTAGCACAGTCAGATGAATCATTACCTTTCTTCTGGATCAAGGTGACATAAGCGTCATTCATTGTCACTGGCCAAGTTTTAGATTTCCAAGTTTCTTAAATAGTTTCAAATAGATGAGAACTATTATTTTTGGGAAAGGTTTTGTAAAATTCAAATTGAAAATCCATCCAGTCCAGGGGTTTTCCAAGAGGAAAGTCTTCCAATTGTTTGATTTATCTCTTCTAAAGAAATGTTTTTGTTGAAGTGTTCTTTTTCCAGTGCCTGCAGACAGGGACATTTTGGGGAATTTAGGAATTTACTTATTAGATCACCATTAGTTACTTTTTCATCAGAGTAAATGCTTTTTTTTTTTATAGAAATGTTTGAATCCTTTATTTTTATCTAGACTATTTGTCAGCAGTATACCTCTCTTATTAAGAATGCTTAGGATCAGGTTTTGATTCTTCATTTTCTTTGGTATGAAAGCTAGGATTTTCCCTGTTTTTTCCCCCTGCCTCCCCGTATCTCTGCTTTGCTCTAAATAAGGTGTATTCTACCTTATCAGAAATTATCTTTTTTACTGCAAATTATAGTCTTGTAAGTCTATATCTAGGTTAATTATCTGATAATCCTGCATTCTTTATTTGTTTTAGTTTTTTTTTTTTTTTTTTGCTATTTACTCTGCTTCTTTAGTCTCATGATCTTTTAATCTTTTCCTTTTTCTGTTATGGGAAAAACTAATTATTGTACCCCAAATTAAAGCTTTATATGCTTCCCATATACATGTCTGGGAGACTTCTCAATTGTTCTTAATTGCAAAGCATTATTGTGTTTCTTTATTATTCATATCTATAAAGACTTTTTCCTGAAGTAGACTTGCATTAATCAGAAAGAGTCTGTGGTGTCTTTTATCTATCCCCATGGATATATTTGACCCTAACTGTACAGTTTTTTTCATTCATATACCCTGGTTTATACTCTTGTGTAATAACTATTATACTATACTGTTACTGTGCGCTCCTGCAATTCTTGTTCTTGTGATTTGTTATTCTGTTTTGCAATTTGTCTGTCTGTACGACTGTACTGTAACCTACTGGGTCATACCTGAAAATAGGTATTTAATTTTCTAGTGTGCTTATCTGGTCATTAAAAACTAACTTATTAAATCTCAACCTAAAGTACTTCATATGTTTCTCTCCTTTATGCAGGCTAATGCTTATAAGCACGTAGTTTGATAAGAGTATACTATCTATTTCAGCTTCCAACAGATGGTTAATATGTTTTTTAAAGAGTAACAGGTAGTCAATTCTGCTGTATGACAAATGTCTAGTTGAAATAAAAGGTAATCTTTCCCTTCAATATGTACTATACACCATATATAAGTATGACCCAGGTCTTCTATAATTTTTTGAAGAGACATTTTCTTTTTTGTTTCCGATATCTAAACACTTTTGGAAGGCCTGTCCAGAACTGGATCTAGGACTCCCTTAAAGTCCCCCTTCCCCAAATATTAGGTCATAGCAATTAAAGTTGCTGAGTTCTATTGTTAGCATATTTAAAAATTGTCCTACTTCTTATTAGGGTCATACATGTTACAAAAAAATGACATTATGTCTATCTACCACGCCTGCCAATATTTGGAATTTTCCTTCTGGATCAGAAGGATGTGTGTACTTAGTAAAATTAATCCCTTTTCTAAATTAGAGTTGCAGTATCTCATTTTTTGCTATTAAAACAGCTGTGCTCTACCTGGGTAATCTATTCCCTCTGTAATGTTGCTGCCTCTTTTTGTTCAAAATTAGTTTCTTGTATAAAAATGAAATCTGATTTCTTTCTTTTTAAATAGCGTAACATTTTTTTCCATTTGATAGGTGAATCTAAGCCTTTAACATTCCATGAACTTATCTTCTAATGTAACACATTTCTGTTTTTTAGAAAGGCAGAAAGAATAAGAACTCTAAATACCTTAAAGTATAAATCAGCTTATATTTTCTAAAAAGGTATTGTTAAAAAGCCAGCTATTCTTCTAAGGTTCCCCAAGGGAGGAAAAAAAAAGCTCTGTATTGCAGATAATTTAAAACTAGATCTGCTTCTTATAATTAATAAGTTCAGACAGTGCTAAAGAATTTCTAAGTTGTATGATTAAGCTTATATTTTCTAAAAAGTGCTAGCTAATAAGCTAACAATTTTTCTGAGATTCCCATTGGAAAGATAAATGCACTGTATTACAGAGCATTTAGAACTGCTTCTTATAATTAGTAAATATAGACAATGCTAGAAATTTTGTATTAAAATCTTAAATCTATTCACTACACTTAAGTTGTTTTTACTGTACTAATGCTTCCTTAAAAACACCAGACTGTTGTACAAGGTGCATTAAGATGAAACTAATAACCTACTGAACCTACTGGGTGACATAAAACTGACTCTTCCCTTAGATGAGAACAATATCACAAGTTTCATAAAATAATAACTGCTGCCAAAGGCCTGTGATAAACACAGAATACACAGAAAAAAGAAAACACTTAGAGCTGATTACTAAAACTGAACTCTGTCAGATATTGTTGACTGTTTCTAGTTCTTTCTGAGAGGAAATGGAGGGAGGACAGCAATTAACCACTTTACAAATTGGCCTCAGAACTGGATGTCATATAATTAATTAATATTGTTTGTAAAAAGCAAAATAATAGTGACCCTTATGAGAGTGAGGATTCTTATCTTAAAATGAAGCTCTGTTGGCATATATAGCCCTGCTATATTATACTGTAGTTCAATTATTTATAAAAATTCCTACAAGTGGCTGACAAGGCCAACCCAGCTTCCTAGGTTTCCCTGTTAAGCACCACTAGTGATTCAGCTGTTATAATTATATAAGATTCCTGCAAGTCATTAACAAGGCCAACCCTGCTCCCTAGGTTTCCCTGTTAAGCACCCCCAGTGATTCAGCTATTAGGGATATACCATGTGCACCCCAGCAAGTATATGCTGTTGCTGCTATTAAGATTTCTTGCTCATCATCCAAGGGTACTCTTCATATATTTGTCAGGGTATCTTAACAATAGTTAATAATAAACTAGAGTGAATCAAGAGCTCTCTCTTTCTCTGTCTCCTTTATTCCTTTTTGCTTGCAGTAACTCCAGGAATACTAATTACCAAAGACTGTTAACTTGGCATATCAGCTGTGAAATTATAATTAATTGGCAAGAAAAGCATTAGTCAATATTAGTGTCTGGAGAGTCTATGAATAAAGAAGCACAGAAATCTAGTTATTTCAATGAGATTATGTCCTTGCACTGCATTAAATACAATGGATTTGTTTGTGCAGCAGTGTTCTAAAGCAAAAGTTCTGAGTCAATCTCCATTTTGGCACAAGATGAAGTTCTAGCTTGAGAAGAGTCTGAAATCCTTGTATCTGTTCACATTGTGAGAATAAAACTTGCAGCTTGGTGTCTCTGCAGTATCTTTAGAGGTCATCAAACAGGAAGTAATAAAAGCTCACTTCTTGTAGTCTGATAGGCTATGCTAGTGTAATAAGTGCTACATGAGGTTCCTGGGAGAAGCCTTTAAGTTGTGATCATATCACTGTTAGGAAGAGCGGTCTGTGATGAAAGATCTAGTTCTGGTGACTTCTTGAGCATGAGTTGGAAGCAATATACTGACTGCCCCTACTTGTGCTTCTCTTCTTCTTATCTAGATTGGTTTCACTTGGGGCATACATTTTCACTGGTGGTTGGTTTCTAAGTGAAATCCCTGTACTCCAGGTGGGTTTGGGTTTGGTTTTCCCTTGTGTTGCTGCGGAATATAAATATGGAGTGGGAGTGGACTGAGACATGGTGTTTTCTGAGGAGACTTGCATTTTGTGATGCTCAAGAGGATTGGGTTCAGGTGAGGAGCAAGGCTTAGAATTCTGAGGGGGTGATTCTGCCTCTCGTGCTTTGTTTGAATGTATGTTACCATTAGAAGAAAATGGAGCACAGGCTAAATTAGATTTATTTTGACAAGTTCGAATGTAATCCCATGATGCTTCCACAGTATTGCAGGATACAGAACCCATCCCTTTTGAGGTCCTGAATCATCAGAAGAGCAAGGTATTTAACATTATATGAAATTCCAATTTTTCAGTAAATGCTATTTTACTTTGTGAAATGCCCTTTTCTTGTTCATCATCTCCATTGAGAAATCCTGAAAAAAATCAGTATTTTCTCCCCCTCTACATTAAGTTTTTCTTCTCCCTACCAAGTTTGTTTTAACCTCTTCTTTGACAGAGTAATGTTCAAAGTAGGCTATGATAGATCTAGGGTTGGAATTGTGCTGTGATTGGAACCGATAGCTCTATGGGCTCTTTCACTTTCTAGGGGCCGTGGCCACTGGTACCTTAAGAGCTAAGAAGACAACCATGTTTCTCCCTTTCATCCCTTCAAAGACACCTAGAATTCGTACAATATTTCTCATACCTGTATTTTCAGCGTCATCTATTTTGTCTAAGAGGTAAGAGATCTATCTGTTTTGATAATCTATGGTGTCTTCAAGAAAAGATACAGTACTCTCTAAATTGTAAATCTAGTTCTCTGTTGTTTTAACCCTGCCTCTCATCTCTTCGTTTTCTTTTTGAAACTTAATATTAGATTGTTTCATTGCAACAATATCAACTTTTTATTTCAGATAACATATCTTTATTTGTAAATCTACCTTACTGTTATTGTTGTTGCTATTTCTTTTAGTGCTTCAGACACCCATTCTATGAGATTATGGCAGTTTCTTGGTCATGGTTGGCATCCTGGAGTGCATGGTTGCTGTGACTTAAAAATGTGAAGAAAAAAATATACATTGGCTGCAGACAAGTCCGGTTTTGATTAAATTCATTTGAGGAAACTTAGTTCAAATACAATAAATATTTTTGGCAGAAAATTGTTGATTTAGGAACTTAAAATTTTAAACTAAATGTGGGCAGATGCAGGAATCAACACTCAGCTGTCCATCTCTGATCAGCACTGCAGATACTCCCCCCAGCCATCTCATCAATGATCCATACTACTAAACTCTCCTACCTGTGCAACTATTGTATCTTGACAACAGTCAGTTCTGCTTCCCTCTCCCCTCAGCCATCACCTCTCTGGTTGTTGCTGCTACATGCTCCTGCCCAGTTATCTCCACAGTAGCTAATCTTTCTCCCTTTCTCCCAATGCAGCTGTGTATATCTCTCTCTATCATTAACCCCATTTGTGGGTGTCTTCATCCCTCCAGGAAAATCAATCTGTAAGTATCCTTCCTAGAATGTCCATTTGTGGTCCTTCCTTGAAGCTCTGTGTGTAGGTCTCTCATCCATCCATTACTTGTGAGTCTTTTTACATCCCACTACTTCACCTTTATAGCTCTGTTTCACTCCTCTTTAGTAGTTATGTCTGCCCCTCCCTCTCTGTGTCTCTTTTCCAACAGATATTTTCATGTCTCTTTCTACACTCACTGACTCCCTCTGTCTCTCCCAGGAGCTGTATTGTATATAGATACATAGGTACACAAATAATGGAAATAAAGCATCAAAAAGTGAACCATAGGAAGTGAGAACTAGAGGTTTCTCATAAAAATCAAAAAGCCAATACAAAAGGTTAGCAATACTGTAAGATTGTTTTATTACTTTGCTGTTTGTAAATGGTATATTATTAACTTCTTTTCTGGATGTTGCACTCAAGTAATCATGTTACTGACCTAAACAGTTTGGCTGATGTTATCAGACATGACCAGTTATATCTATATTATATGTTTGATTAAATGTAATCTGGATAGCAGCTCTCACCTTTGGTGGTGATTCAACAAATGACAACTATCATTTAAAGGGCCAGATTGAAAGTTTCTTCCCTTGGTCATTTAAAAATCCTGTGAATATCATCAACAGGTACAGTCCGCAGATCACTGCTGGAACCTGCACCAGTTCAGACTTATAAAGTATTACTGAATACAGACATTTGCAGGAAAAAAAATCCTGATAAGATTCCTGAGGCACAGATGAAAAAAGTTATATACAAAATTCCTCCCAGAGGAGACATTAAAAATGAGACAAAAGCATGTCATTTGTCAATGTCTTGCATTGCAGTTAATTTCTAACCTATATTTATCCTTAACAGACTGGAGCTCTACTGCATTGCTTGTTAAATTACTAGTCTTTTTTTATTTTTCCTTCAGGAACTGAATGTTTTTCATTGATCCCTGGGCATGAGACAGACTGGCATGTTATATTATCCACTGACAAATGAGGGCCTAGAGTTTCATTGGATGCTCTTAGTGTCTCTATGTTGTCAGACTATTTCAACACTGTTCACTGACATCCATGAGAGAAGGTCTCTGCAGGGAGACTCTTTCCCATCTAGAGAGGCTTACTAAGAACTATCCTGGCAATTATCCTATTTCTTGGGAACACTCCCAGGATACAGGCAGCTGCTTGCCAAGACCAAGGGTTCAGCCCAAGTTTGCACCCCCACAGTGGAAGTTCCCATCCAATGTAAATTAGTTCAAGTTCTATATCGTGGGTTAATGTTCTTTTCCTGGTATGTTCATCACAGGGAACAGTTGCTAGTTTCTGTTGTTCAGTTGGTTACACTTTCCAGTAGACAGTCTGTAATTAACATTTTTTTTCTATTCTAGTTTTCAGTGGATTTAGCAGAATAGGTTATATAAGACAAACACTAATAATATGGACTTGGGGATGGACATTTTATTTATATGATTAGTTAAGGTTAATACTGACCACTCGTTTCATCGGGCATGATGTGCAGCTTAAAATTATTTCTCAAAATGCTAATGGGTTAATCCACCCAGTGAAATAAGCCAAAATCCTACCATCACTCAACAAAATCAAGCCAGAGTTGATTATGCTACAAAAAACTCATCTTTCATCAGTTGAGCATGAACAATTATCCAAATTTGGTTTTAAACATGTTTATTATTCCTCCTATCAATCAGGCAGAAGGACAGGGTTTGCAACCTTAATACCTAAGAATTCTACTTCTGTATCTGAATCCACCTACATGGATCCTGCAGGTTGCATGGTGATCATGGTAAGCAAATTACAAGGAGTAGATTATACCATAGTAAACCTCTATTTTCCCCGGGGGAAGACACCTACTCTCTTCACTTACATTTTAATCAAATCTTAAAATACCAAAAGAGAATATTATTATTAGGAGGTGATATTAACATGACTTTCGACCCACACATGGATATGGCCTCTGCATGAGCTTCAAAAATTTCCTTAGCTCAGGGTGTGTGGCTAGCTCTGAACCAGAATGGCAGCTTAGTTGGAGAGCTCCTCAGACACTGAGATTATCCAGCATCATCCTATAGCTCAGAGGTCTTTTTTTTGTTGCCAAAGGGATGTCTCTCTATAGCAAGAATCTACCCACTACTAAATATTGAGAAATTGACATCTGTTTGCTTACCTGGAGTCCGTTTTTGCAGCTGTATTTCTCTGAGCTCCTCAGGGCCTGCAATAAAGGCCTCCTCCATCTCTGTCGCTGCAGAATCTACAAAACCGGAACAGATGTTTGCCCAATTACTTTAACAAATTATCTAAATGCCTACAGCAGTAAATAATAATACACAAACTCTCCAATATATCAAGGGCAGACTTTTTCAAATGTAGTAGAGGATCACCTCCCATGAGGTAGCTGTTCAGCAAATGACCTCAACCATGCTGGAGCAGGCCAGGGCCATCAACTTTCTGTAGGAGAAAGTGGATGATTTAGAAAATAGAAGTGATAGAACAACCTTCACTTTGTCAACTTCTCAGAGGGTGCAGAACAAAAAGATCCTGTCAGATTTCTGCAAACTACTCCCCCTCAGTGCTGGATCTCCCTGCAGACACCTCTCCCAAATAGAGTGGGCACACCACTCACTTGTACCCCCTCCTAAACCTGGGGAATGGCCCACTTCCTTGACTTTTGCCAAAAACAGGACATCTCTGTGGCTGCAAGAAATAAGGGACAGCTTATGTGGAAGGGCCAAAGGATGCAGATTTACCCAGACTACTCCCAGGAGCTATCGGAGTGCCATAAGGCATATACTGAGGACCGCAACTACTTCATCAGCTGCATATCCCCTTCTCCCTACGATATCCTGCCACAATGTGGATCATCTCCAATGGTTCCCCCTTGTTATTTTCCCACCTGGACAATCTAATGGACTTTCTCTGCAAAACACATCCAGCGGAGTTTAGAGTACAAGGGAGCCCGGGAAGAACAAGGTGCAACTCGCCACAGGATCCAACTCAGACCAGGTGCGTTGCTTTTGCTCTGAGCCAGCCAGAAGCTAAAACAGTATAAGTCTTTGAAGGGACCTACACTCTCAGATTGAAAAATGGCACACCACCCACATTCACAAGAGGAGGCATCATCTGGCAGAGAAAACCTGTGCAGACAGCCTGCAAGGCAGATCGCAACTTGCAGCTGATGAAACTCCAGCTCTGCATACCTTTTTCATCCCCAATAGATTTTCTCCTCTTCAGAGTGACACCACCACCAGCAGTAAGCCCGTTAATGTGGATGCTGAACCTCAAATCATCTCGAGACTCACCCCCACCAGAACAAGCAAAATCCTGGGTCAAAATAGCTGTTGCTGGTCCTCTACAGTGGTGATTGGCCCTGTTGAGCATTCCTCTTCTGCAGTGTCTTGCCCTGACCTGGAATGTGGTACTTAGACTTTGGAAGACCCATAGCAGTCGGTAGCAGTTAAACTGACTTGACTGCTTGTCAGCTAAGTACTATGTTCATTTTCTTTGGTGGCACTCAGAGGTGGAGGTTGTTCTGGGAGGGAAGGGCTGGGTGTTGGTCACTAATTAGGCATTGCCTACTCAGTCTGGATGTGTCTCCTCTCAGACTCTCCTCCCCCCTTGCTACCAGCAGTGCAGTGTGTGGGGCGGGGCATACCTCTGTACTGATACCGACTCTGCCTGCCTCTTTGTGTTGCCGCTTGACTCTACTGGTTGTATGACTGTTTTAGAATCTGCATTTCAGGGTCCTCGGTACTTGCTACAGTCAGAGCTGCTGATGGACTTTGTAGACTAATGCCTGTAGAGGTCCTCAGCTTAATCCTGGGCCCATGGAGCAAGGGCCTCATACTACCTATGCCTCATGGTACTCATTTATGTGTAAGCCTGCTTTCAAGGGCTATTCTGGGGCTCACAGCACTGGCCCATTCCCTCTCCACTTGCACAGCATGCAGAGTAAATAGTGCATGCAGCACCATTTGCATTTAATATGGTGGTAGGACCACAAGAGCACCATCTTCAACTGCCCCCCTGGAGTGTAGAGCCCGCTCACACCATAACTGATGGGCTACTTCTTTTCCCTAGCTGGATGTGATTATGTAATCACTAGTTGACTACTTAGGCAGGGAGTCTGCTATGCCTGGTGACATTTAAGTGCTCCCCCTTTGTGTTGGAGATGATGGGGATCAGAGGGCTAGGAGATAGCTCCCCCCATTCATACTCCGAGTGTCAGTGACCTCTTTTCTCTAACTCACTGTCTGAGGAATCCTCCTCAGGCTGTGTCACGAGTGGTTGTATCTTCTTCTGACCAGCTGTATGAGGATCTCTTTCCCTCCCCCATGAGAGATGGAGGTGACCCTGGTGGTGAATTTGCCGGTCCTTTTTCCTCCCAGCTCATCAGGTTACCTGGCTTTAGCCATGTTGTTAAATAGCTTTATTGTTATTAGTAGGCAGTTACTTAGGGCCATTTGCCCTGTTTTTTTAAATACTTTTGTGAAGAACCAGACTATCATGTCTGTAATGATTCTGTGTGTGTTCAGAATATGCTTGCTTTTTTTCTAGATTTGTGTGATAGGGACAGTGAGACTGGGGTATCAAGGTGGTTCACAGACTTCAGGGTCTTGGTTCATCCTCTCCTTCAGCTGGTAGTATTTCCTTATTTGGATAATGGGTGACCTTCATGCCTACACCTGGAAAGTGCGGGGCCTCAACACCTCGGTAAAGTGTAAACAGGTGTTATCACACTTAAAACAACTGCAAACCACCTTGGCATTCCTTCAGGAAACAAAACTTACTAAACAGGATCATGACAAGCTTGTTGGTGACTGGGTGGGGAAGGTATTATCCTCCGCTTCCTCCTCCAAGAAATGAGGAGTGGCCATCATCCTGCATAAAAACTTGAAGTGGACTCCGGTCCAAACTAAACATGATGCACAGGAGCGGTGGGTCCTGCTTTTACTGGATAAAGCAGGCAGCCCACTCCTCCTAGCTAATATATACGGTCCAAATGAGGATGCCCCAGGGATCTTTCATGAAGTGGCCCAGGTAATAGGTGCAATGGCCCAGCCCTCCACTCCACTAATTGTTGGCGGAGATTTTAATCTGCCCTTGAACCCCCTAATAGACCATTGCTCAGCCACTCAAGATTATCATGCCGAAGCATGGCTGGCAGTGCAACAAACTATGTTGGACTTAGACCTACAGGACATTTGTAGGATCTTTCACCCCATGAAAAAGACTATACATGCTTCTCACCAGTGCATGGCACATATAGCCAACTAGATTACTGGCTGGTATCAGCCACTGTAGCACAAGCAGCAATTGACTCTGATATCACACAGATGGTCATATCGGACCATGCTCCAGTTCATCTGCATATCCTCTACAGACCCAAGATCCCCCCATGCTCCTCCTGGAAGCTAGATCCCCTTCTCCTCAGAGACCCTGACTTTAGACAGTGGCTCACATGGGCAGTCTCTCACTTCCAGGCTGACAACCCACCTGCAAACACCTTGGCTGGTACCACCTGGGAGGATCTAAAAGCTATCCTTCGTGGTGCTATTATGGGATATGCAGCTAACCAGCGCAAGCAAAGGGAGAAGCTTCTTAGCTCATTGGAAGAACAATTACAAACATGAGAGCTGGAATCAAAACAATTTCCACACTTTAATCGGCATCCCCCGCTAGGCTGAGAAATTGTTTGGCTTAGATTGGAAATAAATGACCTGCTGGCTCATAAAGCAGAGATAGAAGTCCTCCATTTAAAACACAAATTCTGGGAAGGGGGAAGGGAGTAAGCTGCTTGCATACAGGTTACAGAAACAGCAGGCAGAAAGGCACATTCCCCAGACTGAGAGACCACACAGGGACAACTAAGACAGCAGTTGATCAAATCAATAGTATTATGCAGCACTACTATGCTGATTTGTATGCATCTTCCAAATCTATGGATTAGGCCGCAGTGCGGAATTTCCTAGATTCACTAACACCCCCAAAACTGTCCCCCCAACACAGTGTCCAACTAGAGGCCCTTATTAACTCTGACAAAGTATAACTGGCCCTTCAATCCATGAACTCGGGTAAAGTCCCCAGAGGGGATGGCTTTCCTGTTGAGGCATGGCAGCTTGTCCACTCTCAGATCTCCCCCTCATTGTGAGGTATTCAATGAGGTCCTAAAACAGGGGTGCTTCCCCTCTACCCTCAAAGAGGCTATCATACTGTCTTTCCCTCATGTTACCGCTCCATATCCCTTATTAATGCAGACAGCAAAATCTTTGCAAAAATCCTTGCTGCTAGTTTAAATTCCTTCCTTCCTTCCTTTGTCCACCCATCACAAGTGGACTTTGTGCCTGGATGGTACAGCAGAGACTACATCCATTCCCTGCTGAACTTGCTCCACCATGCTAAAGCCATTCCCACTCCAGAAGCCGCAGTGGCCATAGACTTCAAGAAGGCTTTTGATTCCCTGGAGTGGGATTTTCTGACACTGGTACTGCAGTACATAGGCTTTGGTGACTGGTTCAATGGCTGGGTCTTGGCTTTGTATCACAGGCCTTTGGCTAGGATCCTTACCAACTCAACCATGTCTGGCCCCTTCCCCTTGGGCAGAGGCACTAGGCAGGGCTGCCCCCCTTTACCCCCTGTTATTTGTTCTGGTGGTGGAGCCCCTTGCAGCGGCCATATGGCAGCACCCATGCATACAGGACATCACCACTGGGAATTTGTCCTACACCACCCTTATGTACGCTGATGATTTGCTGGTCCCTTTGGAGAATGCCCCTGCTGCCATCCCTGCCATGCTCCCTCTTTTGGCAGACTTTGCAGCCCACTCTGGGCTGAAAATGAATCAAAATGAAGACAAAAATCCTCCCTTTAAATTCCTTTTACACCTCTGCCCTCATTGCCCGTTTTGGCCTACATTGGTCCCCTGATGAGCTGGTATATCTCAACATACATGTTGTGCCTGACCTTGCTAGGATGTGGGACCTCAATTTAAGGCCACTGGTGGCAGAGCTTGGAACAGAACTGAAGAGATGGCAGTCACTGCACCTCATCCTAGAAGGGAAGATTGCAGCAATCAAAATGATCTCAGCACCCAAACTCCTGTATGTCATCTCCCATATCCCCTTGGAGCTCCCTGCCAGATGGTTCAGCATTATAGATGCCCTCCTCAGCAAATTTATCTGGGACAACAAGACACTGCACTATAGCAGAAATAAGCTCAGGTCCCACTGGCGGGAGGGTTGATGGTGTCTGCCATGGCTAGAAGGGTACAAATGGGCCTACTTAACTGCCCAGATGCTGAAATGGTTCACTCCAATTGGGTCAAACTCTCCACAGTGGTTAGCTATGGAGAAAACAGCCCCTCAGGCTTCTAACATACCCCTTCTGATCTGTAACCCCATTCCTAAGAAGCTGCTGGAACACCCAACAATAGCCCTTTTGGTTAAGACATGGAAAAAGGTGCATGCAAAACTTAGGGCAGACCCACTCCCTCCCGCATGGACCCACCTTTGAGATAATGAACAACTACAGACTGAACATAAACCTATTCATTGGACTCACTGAGAGGAGAAGGGTATTAACACCTTGGGTGATGTCATAGTAGGAGATGGACCTGGCCTTAAATCTTTCTAGGAACTGACCCAAGAGTCTGGGCTGGGCAGAGCTGACTTCTGGGGATATTTGCAACTCCTCAGCTCTATCACGGCTTGTCTAAAATCCTCTTCTCATGTCCGTCCTCTCTTAGCTAAGATAACTCAGTGGCTCTCCCTTTCCAATGGACAAGCTAGCAAAATCTATACTGAACTTTGGGACTCTCTTCTGTCCCAGTCTCAGAGTGCTAAATGTAAATGTGAAACTGCAGTGAATACCCACACAACAGATGCCCAACGGAACTCCTGTTGGGAGCAGACCCATTTTGCCTACCCAGATATGAGGAGTAAAGTAATCCAAAATGAAATTCTTCATCACTGCTACAGGACCCCTATGGTACTCCTCAAATGCAAACTTCTAGAGAATGACCTCTGCTTGAAGTGTCAGACCCATGGGGGGGGACCTGTATCATATCCTATGGTCATGTCATCTGATTCTCCCTTTCTGGACCTCAGTGAATGAGCTAGCTTCCCAAATTGTAGGCTCCAATCTAGAGCTAGACCTCCAATTCTGGATTCTAGGCATCCCTACTCAACAGATGAAGCTTTCTCGCTCACAGATTTGCTGACTTGCCCTCCTCAGTATCCAAGCAAAGTGGTTGGTTTTAAGCTGGTGGAGAACTGATGATACTGCCTCCATGTCGGAACTCCTCAACTGCTTTACCAAGGTGGCATCTTTAGACTGAATGACGCATGTTATTACCAACTCATTCCCTTAATATCATTCTGTCTGGGCCCTCTTCTTAACATATCTGAAACCAAGAACCAGCATAGGTTGAATATCCTTATCATTCTCACTGGTTAATAATTCTTGCTTCCCTAATGCTGGCTTGCACGTTTGCTTTGTCTGACAACTGCTCTCACCTATCATGCTTGATGACTGGAATAATAACTGTTGTAGTGTATAGCTAACTGGTTCTTTGTGTTCTTGTGTTAGACTATATTTGTTTACAGATGAAGAGAATGTGCCACAGGAAGTGTTGTCTGTTAGGCACAAGATTCTGCTGGCCGCAGATCTCCACTCCTGTTAGCTACCAACCCTTCGCCCTCTCACTTATCTTCACAGAAAATGTATGTATGACACTATAATTTTGCTTTTCCTTCCCCCTGTTATTGTCATGCTTTATGAATGACTTATGTTGTACCCTGACATTGATGATGTATATGTGGAAAAATTAATAACAAATATTAACTGGAAAAAAAATTCCTGAGCTCAAAAATGTTATAAAAAAAACTGCTTCTTGAACTGGGACTTACTGATGTTTGGCATCACTTACACATTCAGCAAAAACGGTATACATTTTACTCCTATGCTCGTAAAATGTATCCTTGATTAATGTTTCTTATTGCCTCGGAACATCTGTCCATAGTTCGGGATTGTTAGATAGGATCAATTGTGCTGTCCAATCATGCTTCTTTAACTTTACATATATGGCAACATCTAAAAAAAACTATTGGAGATTTAACCTAGCACTTTTAAATGATCCCCAGTTTGTAGATCTTATGAAGGAAAACATTTTTACAATAATACAACAGAGCCATCCCTCCCAATGTCACTTCTCCTACTTTGTGGGATATACGAAAGGTTGTACTCGGGGGGGGGGGGGATAATAGCCTATGCCTCCCGTACAAAGAAACTTAGAGAAGCACAATTAAAACAGTAAATGGATGACTTACAATTCTATCAACTAGACCACCAACAGGGAGACTCAGCTATGCTACCATTGATTAAACAATCCCAAAACAAAATTCAAGACATACTAAATTCTAAAACAGATATAGCCCTGCAATATTTAAAAGAAAAATGTTATGATAGGGCCCCAGACCCACAAAGCTATTAGTGTTTTGCTTAAGACAACAAAAAATAGGTGGAACTATAATTAAAATTACACATCTCCAAACCTAACCAGAGGTATTTACAACTTCACAAATTTTACAAGTATTAAAAAATTACTATGCAAAGTTTTACCAACAAGATTCAGAAACAGAACAAGCATCATAGGAAGAATGTTTTTTCAAACTTTAAAACTTCCCAGATTAACAGAAGCTCATAATCAAAAGTTAACTGCCCCAATATCCCATAGTGAATTAGCTGCTGCTCTAGTCCATTCTAAGTCAGGTAAATGTCCTGTCCCAGATGGATATCTGGCAGAATTTTTTTATAACATTTACGATAGCATTGGTGCCACCACTACTGAATGCTTATTCTGCAGTACAGAGAGGAGAAGATCCCCCCTTGATGATTTGCAACAATATTGGATATACTTAAACCCCATAAATAACCTATCTATCCCAAATCCTACCGCCCAATTTCCATATTAAATTTAGATTATACATTTTTATAATTCTATTTTATCAAAATGCATTGAGCAGCTACTGTCTATAAAGATCAAACTGGCTTTTATCACAAAAAGACAAACTTTGAATAATATATTATGGTAGCACGGTAGTGCTACCATAGTTAAGGTTGAGGAGCCATTTCTATGTTAAACCCCAAAATTTTGCACCTTAATAACTTTGCAACCGTTTGATGGATTTGCCTGAAATTTGGAATTTATGATCAAGAACCATAGGCCTTGGGATCTATCAAGTTTCATACTGGTCAGATATACGGCTGTGGAGTTATTAAGTGTGATCTGTCTTTAGCATTCAGCTTTTCTGGAATTCTGTGATTAAGCCACAGGTGAATGCAGTTTTATGTGACCGGCCCGAAATCTTCAGGGAACGTGCAGCCAGGATCCCTGATGTGCCTTTCAAAGATTTTGTGAAAAAATATTAAACGGTTCAAAAGTTATTCAAAAAACAGTTTCCCATTATAATATATATATGTATATAACTCTCGACCTGCTCCATTATGCATCCAGGACTTGGCAGCATGCCTTGTTGCTGAGCCTGGGTGTGGAAAAAGCATTTGACAGGGTGTCATGGAAATATTTGAGCTACACTTTAGACTCCGTCAGCCTCCACCCCCAATTTATCACAATTATTTCTTATCTTTATCACTCTACACAGGCTATGGTCCATGCTAATGGCTGTCTTTCTCCTAGATATCATCTATTTAGGAAACACACCAGGGCTGTCCACTGTCACCCTTGTTATTTGCCTTATCAGTGGAACCACTGGCGCAAGTTATACAGCAACACGTGAATATTATAGGTTTTTCCCATCTTAATGTGGAACATAAACTGGCATTTTATGCCAGTGATTTATTAATATGTTTAATGCAAGCTACTCAATCCTTACCTCTGTTTTGGACTCTGTTATGCACATATGGTAGGCTCCCAGTTACAAACTAAATGTTGATCTGACAGCAGCCCTTCATATTGTATATGATCCACCCCCATCTGTTTGGGTAGAATATAACTTTAAATGGGACCAGAGCTCCATAAAATATTTAGGAGTCAATATCCTTCAGGATCTCACCCAGTTATACCAACATAACTATCCACAGCTCCTACAAACAATTTATTCAGATTTGGATAGGTGGATAGTTTTACCTTTAACACTATATAATAAAATCAAGGTAATTCGTACAAACATCCTTCCAAGACTGCTCTACCTCTTTCAAACTCTCCTGGTGGCTCTCCCAGAATTAACATGCCAATAATGGAATAAATGCATCTCCCAATCCACATGGGGAGGTAAGCATCCTCAAATAGCTTACAGCAAACTGCAACTAACAAAAAAACAAAGTGGAATGGCTCTGCCAATTTTAAAACATTATTTTTGGGCAGCGAAGATCAGATATTTAGTGACTTGGCTAGAGCCGATATATAATGCTTACCAGAAAACTTTAGAAGTTGATGATTTTAATGTCGACATATATAAAACTTTATTTTCTAATCCGTTGGATCTGTTAATGGAAAATAACTATCTGGAATATGTTCTCTCTTTGTGGCATGACATACAAGCTATTTAACATCTCATTAAATCACTGGTTACCTTGAGTGCTATAGCACATGATATGACATTTCAAGCCAACCAGTTGCACCACTGTTTTGCCCAATAGAAAAGACAAGGGGCCGAATTCTCAAAGCCCGTAAAATGATGCAAGGTGACTGTGTCAAACATAAATGCAGCAAGTGGCACCTTGCATCAAACAATGCACCCTGAGCTATTCTAAAAAGCAGCCTGCATTAAACGCAGGCTGCATGCACCAATGGGGGCTTGTGCCACTAAACTGGCTGTGGCATGGCACTGGGGGTATACGGCAGATGCAAGCTGCCACATACCCTATATCACTATTCTCACAACTGTCTCAGAGGGCAAAATTCTAAGTACCCTTAGACCACTCAGGGCTGATCTAATGGTACTTAGAATATGTCCCTCTGGGACAGTTGAGCAATATGCAGCAATTTGCCATGTCCCCCCCATCCCCGATGTCGTTGACAACAATAATTGATAAAATCTCCATTCTCTGGTGGTCTTGTGGCCTCTCTGATCCCCGATGTCACGTGTAATAAGTAATAATAACAAAAAAAACTTCCCTGGTGATCTAGTGGCCCCCTCCCCAATTCCTGATGCCACTGGTAATAATAATTCATAAAACCCCCTTCCCTGGTGGTCTAGTGGACCCCCACCTCAGTAGGTAATGGCTACCACACCACTCCCCCCATCCTGAAACAGAGCTGGCAACTGGCACAGCTCTCCTCTCACCTCCACAACCAGCTGCCTATTGAACTGTCATTGAGCTCATAGTGTATAGTGTACACACTCACTGACTGACTAATCAGTGAGCGAGTACACTATACAGTACATGTTCAGTGATAGTTTAGTTAGCGGCTGACCACAGATGTAAGAGAACAGCTGTGCCGAATGCTGGCTCTATTTCAAGATGGGGTGGAGCAGGGTGGTGGGCAGTACCTTCTGGGGTAGATGAGGCTAATTAGACCACCAGGAAGGGTTTTATGAATTATTATTACCCGCACACTGGGGATCAGGAAGGGGGCCACTGGACCACCAGGGAAGGGGGCTTATGAATTATTATTTTTATTGTCAATTATTAGATAATGGTCAAATTCACCCATTCACAGTTTTGCAACAACAATTTGCCTTGACAGGCATGGATCACTTTCGTTACTTACAAATCAGACTTTTTTTGGCAATGAAGTTAGGCTCACTGTCCGTATACAAGGAATTACATACACTCATTTTATTATTTCAGACAGTACAATCTCAAGGCCTTCCTTCTCATTTTATTTCATTAGCTTACAGAGTTCTCAGTATCTCCCCAATATTAACTCTTTCCTCCCTAGAAACAAAATGGGACCAGGATTTAAATATTTGCTTACTTCCACTGAGTTGGGGTAAAATATATCAACAACAACACAGAGTTTAATAATAATAATAATAACAACAGTTTTGTTTATTTAGCGCATTTCAATTGTCAAGGTGCTTTACAAAAAATAAAATACAGAGAACTAGTTTACAGGATAAACTAGTTATCTTCTAGTTGGAGGGAATTCACATGGAAAACCATAATGCAATATTCATTTACTCTGGATAGTGAGGCAGAATTTAGTAGGTACCTGTGTTCTAACTGCTGGAGGGCCTGTGGAACCAATATGCTAATCATGGGTGCTATGCACCAATGGGGTGTAGATACACATGGAATGCGCGTACGTCTCCCACAGAGCTGCACATCTCCAGACAATTGAGCCAGTACTGGTATTCACTAATGCCAGTCACCTGTTTTCAGCCCCACCCACCAGCGCACAGGTGCATGGAGGGGTGTTATGCAGACTGGGCATGCATTCAATGGGATGCCCATACCAGGTCCACCAGTGGATCCCTTGCACCCACAGGGCATGGATGCTAGTTTACAGTGCACCTGCCACACTTGGATATGGATGCCTGATTGCCTGCCCCTGGCCCTCCTTTTGGCCCCCATTGGCCAGGGTGGCATGTCACATGGGTCTGCACTGCCCCAACATTTTGGCCACTGCTGACAGAAGGATCTTGGGGGGCATGTAACCCTTACAGCTTGAGGTTACCTGGAATAAGGTACACCCCCGTGCCCAGCACTTCACACTTTTGTGAATGGTGCAGAGTGCAGGCACACACCACTGACACACCCCCTGCTGGCTCCTGGCATGTAGCTGTCTGTGCTGCTGGGGGTTGGGGTGAGTAAATGTGCTGTGCCACCCATAGTGAATGCTGCGTGGGGTCCGTGGGACCCCACTCTGCAGCATTCAGTAGTAACTAACCAAGATGCCTGGGTTATGCGGCACATTGGCATAGTGCATAGGGCCCATTATGCATATATTTTGGGCATGTCCTAAACTGACCCACATTTGGTCAGATATAGACAAAGCGATACATGCACTAAGTCCAGCCTTTCCTCCATTAACAGCAAATATTGTGTTCTTATTAGACTATCCCTCCAAGCTTTTGACTAAGCATCATAAATATCTCTTTAACATAATTTTTACTACTGCTAAAAAGGCAATTACCAAATGCTGGCTATCACCTACCTCTCCTGACATGGAACAGTGGAGAGACCTCACAATTCAGGTTTATCAGCCAGAAAAATTAATTTATAAACTGCGACATCAGCTGGAGTTATTTAAGTATAGGTTGGCAGGATGGATAATTCATATGATGACTCATCATAATGATTTTGCCCTGTAATAGCAGCCAACAGATAATTTATAGTTGGTTTTCTATTTTAATTCTTGAATTGTACAAAACAAAGTACTAATCACCCTAGTCTGTGGAAAGGTTTTATTTCAAAGTTTTTTTTCTTTTCTTTTTTAACTATCACACAGATAATCCACTGCCATAATTACTGACTTTATTATTTCTGGTTGATGGAAAGATATTTACTATATGCTGGAAACAGACTGTATTATCACTGAACTTTTACACTACTGCTGTAATGATGTGTATGTTCATTTTTCCTACAGTATGGAAAAAAATAAAGTAAAACAAATAGATAAAAATGACAAAGGTAAAGTGGAAAGTAAGTTAGAAAATACAGACAATGAAAAAGAGGGACCAGAAAAAGCACACAAAACTGGTATAGGAGATAAAGAGAGCTAAGCTAGTAAAATGGAAAAATGAATGCCCATAATTACAAGATTGAAAGGCTTACAGACTACTGTACCTTAAAATTCAAAATACAAAATGATTCTAAAGAGAACAAAGAACCAGAAAATGGCACACAGAGGTGAGAAAAGTGAATCCCAACAGGAATGTACTGCTTCCCGGTTCCAGAGCTTCCTTACTGACAGGTGGCGGTATGTTAACTTCAATAATGCTGTCTCCTCAACTCTCATCAGACTTGGAGTCCCCTGCAGGGCTTCGTATATGGCCTCCTGCTCTTCTCCATCTTCATCAACCTCCTCCCTACTACTCCACACTATTGTTCCTCAATTATGCATGCGGATGACATTATGTTACATACTTGGTGAGTGAACGCCCTTCTTACCTCCTCCCCTCATTTATAACACCCCCTTCTCCTTCCCTCTCCTTAGATCTACTGACAATCACACACTAACTGTCCCATCTACTCCATCCTCTCTGGCCAGTCTGGGTATTCTCACCATTTCCCTAAAATATGGAACTCTCTACCTCCTCAAGTCTGACACTCCAACTCCCTCTATTCCATCAATACTGCCCTATCCAACTATCTTGGACCTAACTGTTCTTGTTTTAACCCACCTTAATTTCTTTCATCTTGCTCCTTCATCCCGCTTCAGAATTTACCTAATGCCTCTATCGACTCCACTGCCTCTACTGACCCTAGTCCCTCCTTGGTGCTAGTTCTCATACCTTTCTACCTTCCCCTACTCTCTCCCCCCCTTTTTCCCTAGCCTTGACACTCCCCTTGCAGGGTTCTCAACATCCTGAAGGTGTCCTATAGTGTCTAGGTTTGCCACGTTTTCTTCTCCCATCTACCTATCTTTGGCCTTCCAGTTCCCCTTGTAGGGTCCCCAGTAGCATGGTGGGTTGCTTGGATCAGACCTCATCCCCTCCCAAGTGTTATTTCTTATTCCCTCCCTCTCACTATCCCTCTCTAATTACAATGCCTAACTTTTCTGCCCCCTTGCAGGGTTCATCGCTTCCTGAAGGGTTCTCTTTTTGGGTCAGGCCTTATTTCCCCTCCTAGGTGCTAATCACACTTACTCCCTCTCTAATCCCTACTCCAGTCCCTTGTCCTCTTGCAGGGTTTCCAGAATCCTGAAGTGGTCTCTCCAGGACACGACTCTGCACTATCTGTCATCTCATCCTCTCTCTCCTTCACCCCTTATTTCACAATAGCACTTGTTCACTTATTACCATTGCACATATTAATTGTTCTCACAAACTGCATATGTATATAACACTGTTTGTAACAACTGCCTCAATTAATTGTATGCTATGTTGATATTTGTAACTTTAAATTAAAATGTCTCATCCCTATTGTACCCCTTCCCCCCAGGTCACACTCCATTTCCACAGTCAATGCCCTGCTTCAGCAGGATGTCTCCCAAGTTTAGATATGGCACATTAAAAATAAGCTTGTGCCAAACTCCTCAAGGGCTCAAGCCATGCTATTTGGATCCAAGGCTAGAGTTAAAGCTTGTACTAAACCCCCTTTAAATTCTTTGCCTGGATGGCTTCCCGCTCTCTACTGTTTTTGATTTTAAATATCTGTGCATCACCCTACATCCAGTCCTGTACTTCTCTTGCCACATCTCCTTAGCCTGTAAAGCACTTAACTCCAGACTTGGACTTACTTACAGAGCCACACGCTCCCTGATACAAAAGACTAGGCTAGCCATTTCTCAGGGAGTCCTCCTTCCCAAACTAACATATGGCCAACGGGTCTTCTCACAGGCCCCTAAAGCTGCTCTCCACAAGTTGGAAGTGACCTAAAATAACAAATGTCACTTCCCCTAGCCTTACCACTGCTGCTCCCTCTATGCATCTCTAGAATGTCTCTCTCCAGTAGCTTCCCAGTCATACTCCCTAGAGTGCTTCATCGACAAGCTTTTAAGAACACCATCACATGCCCTTCCCTTTATCTACTCCCATATATGCCTGGCCAATCATACTCACTTAGGTTCTTGACTGCAACCCTCCTCATTCCCAAATACTCTATCAAGATGGAAAGGACATACCTTCTGCATACTTGCCCTGAAGTTTTAGAACTCCCTTCCACTTGGCATCTGCGCCACCCCCCCCCATGGGCTCATAAAAGGATCACCCTGCAAACACGTAAAAGGTTCTTTCATATCCTCATACTGATGCCTAGGCATTCTTCTTGCACTTTTTAACAGATTTTACCTCTTTTCTGAGGTTGTTAGCAGGTGCAATGCACTTAATGGCATTGCTTTAGTGGAACCATATCACTTTTGTTGTTAATTTGTTATACGGTATGTAACTGTATTATACTCTATGTCATTTTTTCAATGTCACATTGTTTGCTAGGTCTGCTGGTGCTTATTATCCTCTGTATTTGAATTGTGTGCATATTGTGATACTTTGTGTTTCTCCTGGGTTGTACCTGTAAATAGGCATTTACTTGCCGAGTGTCATCGAAAACTAAATAAATAGCTAAACAAAATATATAAGTATGAAATGGCACCACCATCTATCACTAATACAGAGGTAAAACAAAAAAACTTCAGAAAGAGAAGCCTGGCACATCACTGAGTTTTAATAATGAGTTATACTTGTGGGGGTCCCACAAGGGTCTATACTGGCTCCCTATTATTTGCCTTACAAATAAATCATATCACTTGTTGCCTGTCCCACTGCTCTGCCGTACTGCATGCAGATAATCTGGTCCTCTACACCAGCTCTAAAGAGATCTCCAACATTGACCAACACCTTAACCAACACCTTCGGTCAGTCCATGATTGGCTGTCCAATAACAAATTTATCATTAAAGTGTCCAAAACTCAGATAATGCTCTTTGGGACTCTCCCCAGACTGAGACAGTGTCCACTCTCCATATCTGTTGCCTACCAAAATGGTACTTTAGTCCCCATGGTCATCTCTTTTACCTAACTAGGCATCACCTCAGACCCCTTTCACTAAATTCCTAGTGATTCTGACAAGATGATGGTCCTCATTACCCTAGCCTAGGCCCCATAACAACCTCAATGCATCCAAATTACTTCTTACTGCAACTCAAACTAAATACATGGTATTTTCACCTAACCCAAGTTTCATCTCACAAGCATCCTACAGCCATACTCTCACCAACAAATATATTGAATCTGTGCACACCTTTAAGTACCTAGGCATGCTGTTTGATAACAAGCTCACTTACCATGCCCACATAGATGCCCTCTGTAAGAAGTTATGGCAGAAATAGTTTTATTTTTCCTTTCATAATAAATCTTGCCTAAATTAGGATGATGAGAACATTTTGGTACAGGCCACATTACTACCATTGCTGATTATGGTGACATTGTTTACAGAAGTGCCACAGCCGCACACCTGGGTAGCCAAGATGTACTCTACCACAGAGCTCTGCACTTCATCGGCAAACTTTCCACCCTCACACACCATTGTTTCCTGTACAAGGAAGTAGGCTGGCTATCAAGCAGAAGATTGAGACATCTAAATATGTGGATGTTTAAAGCCCTATGTGAATCCCTGCCCAGCTATATCTCGCCACTCTTCTGTAGGGCCCAAGGCCCATATGCACTTAGGATGCATAAGGTAATCATGCTTAATATCCCAAGGCACTTTACAAAATATGGAAAAATTGCCTTTAGCTGGGCAGCCCCATCAGCATGGAATGCCTTTCAGAAACTTGTTAAATTGCCTACCCTTGGTAGCCACTCTCAATTCTATTCTCTCCTTAACCAACACTGTGTTGATAAATGTGATTGTTTTTAATAATCCAGTTAATGTTGGCACTTTGTGCTGTATCCTTGGTAGATACAAGAACCACCCTGTTCTTTCCAACCTGAATTATGTAGAATATGCTAAGTCTGAGTCAAGTGATGCCTCTCGCTGTCTAGCTTTCCTTTCCTAGTGCTCCTGTACCTCCGCTTATATTTAGTAAAAAAAACTACCTGCAAACTTTTCGTTTCTCAGCTCTCCTTATCAGTCCGTGAATGGACAGCCTTACAGAACCGGCCAGAGTGCAGCATCCTTAATTTGGACCAGATCCTCCACAGCATGTCAGAGGCAGAAATGTGGCAAATGCCCCATGGGACACTCCCCCGTCGACCCTGCAGAACGTTAACAAGAGGTCAAAGGCCCAAAGCTTGGGCTCCAGCCTAACCACTATATATATCACGGCACCTCCTCCACTCACAGAAGAATGCTTTCTCTTAGGGTTTGAGCCATTCAAAAACTCATTAAAGGAGCTCACAGAGGAATTAAAATCTCTATGTTCTGACCTGGGAGACATGAGTAGAAGGGTCGGGGACATGGAAACTCACACTCTATCTTTAGAGCAGTGGAAGGACCACAGTGAGCTGGACTCAACTTCCACACATACCTAAATCGGTAAACTAGAGGCCAAACTAGAGGATTTGGAGGGGAGGAATCACCGAAACAATGTCATCATATTTGGCCTCCCTGAGGGGGAAGAAGCAGCATCTCCAATATGATTTTCACATAAACTACTGGAACGGATCACGGTCCCATCTCCTATCGGCCCAGTCTACATCGTCCATTTATGCTTAAATTTCTCAACTACCTAGACAATGGACATATATTTCAAAAGACTCAGGACATCAAAGAGATATTATGGGAAGGCTCCAAACTACGAATTACACAGGATCTACCAGTGGGCATTCATCAAAAAAGAATAGCCTTTCACCCCGTGGTGGCTAAGCTTATAGCCATGGGGATAAAATTTAAAATGCTCTATCCTGCTTGCCTCCAAGTTCAGATACAGAGCACCTGGCATTCCTTAGAGTCTGTGGACAATGCTTCTCAGGACCTTAAGAAGCTGATACCTGAGCTATTCAAAGAAAAATGAGTGTGGTGGTTTTATATGGGGCCATATCTTGTTATGCTGCACAAAGAGAAGAAGAAAATGAAATTGTGCTACCTCGCTTGGACTTTAAGGAAACTTAAATGGCTACTTTTTATATGACCCCAGGCCAAAAGGGCGTGACAGATGATTTTGGTTTTGCTTATGAGGGATAAGTTCTTTGGATTTGTTTTGTTTCGTTTCATGGAAGAGGATCAACCACCCCCCCTCCACCAGATTGCTTCTCTAACATATATGGCTCTTCTGGAACACAGCTTTTCAAGTCTGTCTCTGTGAACTTTTGGACCTCAAGTTTCAGGTTTAGCTGGACTTTCCATAAGATGGAGCTTGTGTTGCTTGGGCTTTTCTTAACATCTGTCCTGCATAGGACATCCCCTCAATGCCTAAATGGTTCCAATCTCTGGACAGACTCATACTACTACAATGGAACTTCACATGACATCTACGAATATGCTGCAGGGCCTTCATCCAGGTGGGTCTCCCCCTCAGTTTTTCTTTCTGTTGGAGGGGAGACGTTACCTGTGTTCTAGGTCTAAGGCTTTCTACAACAGGTCAGAGCTTCAGTTTTTTCTTTCTACAAAGGGTGTGGGAAGTTCTTTTCCACAGTTAAAAGGACAGTGGGACTTCTTTGCCTTGGAGTTATAAACAGTTGTTACTGATTTATTTCTTTACCAGGGGGATACCAATCAAAGATATATTTTCAGGTTAGAGCCTCGCTGGGCTTAGACATCATTGTTATACCTCCTGAGGTTCCCTCTTGAACTTCTAAACCTTGCCTAGTACTGAGGGCATTATTGTGTAACTTAAAGTATTTGGTTGCCTTAGAACCTTTTCTTTGTATGTGCTAATCTCACTAGGTTAAAGGACTGAGATATTGAAGGAAATTGTACAATCATACAGTTACTATAGTGTTATAAGGTAGTTCAGATGTTTATTATTTATAAACGGGGGAAGGGACGGGGGAATCAAGCGTGACACTATGGTGGGTTGGTGCTTCAAGCACCAGTTAAATTGGGGTGGGAACTTTTTCCGTTTAATGCATGGGTTTGTAGAATAGGGGTTAAAGTGACTTTATGTCTGGTTCTGCTTTGTATATCTTTGTATCTAAGCTGAGTGGGGAGGGAAGAAGGACGTTCCAACTTAAACTGGCCATTTTGATTCTCTTTATGCTACACCAAGTTATGGGAATTGTTGTAGGTTGTTGGGGTACAATGAGGGGTGGGCTTTTCTTTCTGGGTATTATTCATATCCTATACATTTATGGGGGCTTAGAAGGGTTGTGGTTGAGCCTGGGGTTCTTCTCTGGAAGCAAGTAGGTTTAGGGGTCATGATATAGGTCCTTTGCTATATGTCATATGTCCCTCTCTGGTGTTCCCTGTTGTTGCAGTTACAATATGGCACATAATTACAGGTATTGTACATGGAATGTTAAGGGAGCCAACTCACCAACAAAGTGTGCTAAAATCTTGCTACATCTTCGTAAATTACAGGTCAATGTGGCCTTTTTGCAAGAAACCCATCTCCTCCCAGCACAGGTGATACTTCTGCAATGCCTTTGGGTCGGCCAAGTTTTTGGTTCTGGACTAGACTCCCGTAAGAGGGACGTGGCCGCTGTGGTGTCCCAGTCAGTTCCTTTTCTTCTCCTTCAAGAGGTTGGTGAGTCCCAGGGCAGATGTATATTTTTTGAGGGTACTGCAGGGTCACTTGGAGGTAGTTCTAGGGTCAGTCTACCGACCTAACATGGAGGAGCCCTCCTTTTTCTCTCAGCTTATACCTATCCTGTCTCAATGAGCCTCCCTTTCTGTAATGATTGCAGTTGACTTCTCCCATAACAATGTTTTCCTGTTGAGTACTGAAGCTTTGCCAGGAGTGACATTAGGCCAACATAATGCTACGGTATGTTCAGACTACTACCCAGTTCTTTTGCAACTTAACCTCACTCCATCTCAGCCACGGGATAAGTCATGGCACATTAATAATTACTTACTAAAATGTCCAGAGATAGTGGAGAGGCTACAGTTTTTCATTTCTGATTTTTTCACACTTGATTCACCCACAATACCTAGACTTGACATTCTTTGGTGCTCTTTTAAATGCACTCTAAGAGGTGAGATTATCAGGTTGGCAATGAGAAAGAAGAGGGAATTAAACCAAGCTGTCTCCTCCCTGCTGTCAGGGATTCATGCAGCCGAACACAACCTTTCAGACTCTTCATCAATACATGATAGGGAAGGCCTGGCAGCTCTTCGAGCAAAGTACAACACTCTTCTTAGTGAAAAAGCTGAACATCTTCTTTTGGGAACTACAGCACACTATTTTGACCAGGGGGAGAAAGTCGGGAAACTTCTTGCCCTTCATCTATGCACTCAGCAAGTGGACCAGATAGTTCCTTCCCTTCGGTCAGACTCTGGTGATTTATTTACTTCCCCTAGAGACATTGTGGCACAATTTCAACACTTTTACCATACCCTTTATACGGCCCCCCCATAGACCCTTTTGACGATTCTGCCTTTGAGACCTTCCTTCACGATTTAGACCTCCCCACGCTGAACAACGTCCAGATAAGTTATTGAAGGCACCACTAACCCTGACAGAAGTGGCACTAGCAATCAATTTCCTAACCCCAGATAAGTCTCCTGGCCTGGACATTTTTTCCCCAAACTTCTACCAGACATTTAAAGAATTGTTAGCCCCATATATTCTGGACTTATTTCAGTACATTTTTTCTCACGGTCTCTCAGATACCCCTTTTACAGCTGCCACTATAGTAGTCCTCCCTAAACCGGGTAGAGACCCCTTATCTGTTACTAATTACAGGCCTATATCTTTAATTAATGTTGATTTTAAAATTTTGGCAAACATTTTTCACTAACAGACTAGGCTCAGTATGAGAATGTCTTCTTAGCAGAGAGCAGGTGGGTTTTGCCTTGGGCAGATTGTCGGCAGACCACACTCTGAAACTCTTGCATCTCATCTCTGCATCCAGGGACTCTCCCACACCAGTGGTTCTGGCCTCCCTGGATCCAGAGAAAGCTTTTGATAGGGTTTCCTGGAACTATTTATTCTGCTTACTTCCTAAATATGGTTCCCCCCTGAATTCCTTAAATGGCTTAGAGTTCTTTACACTAATCCCACGGCATGTGTTTTTTGTAATGGAATTTTATCTGACTCCTTTCCCTTACAACAAGGTACCCATCAAGACTGCCTGCTATCCCACTTTTGTTCAATTTATATCTTGAATCCCTGATTAGGAAAATCAGTCTTTCCCCACGAGTTCAGGGCATACCCTTAGGTCCCTTGCAATATAAATTATCTGTGTATGCGGATGACATTCTCTTACATTTAGTGTCCCCCTTCATCTCTATCCCTGCATTGCCGGACATTGTAACTCAGTTTGGTACCTTCTCTAACTATAAACTTAAACTCTCAAAAACAGAGCTCTTTCCCCTAAACTCGGCAACTCACTGGGCCAGTGTGGAACACCTTGGTCTTCTTTGGGTCAAGGACATACGCAAGTATCTAGGATTGTACATTAGTACTGATTTATCATGAATTAAAAAATACAACCTAGATCAAACGCTATCCCATATTCAGAAAGACCTAAATTGCTGGTCCCTACTACTCTTGTCACTATGGGGTCATGTACGTATCCTTAAAATGAATATACTTCACAATTATTGTATCCCCGTCTTATGCTCAGCCCAGCCCTACCTAAAACATGGTTTCTTCAGGTTAATAGGCTCTTTTCTCCATTTCTCTGGCAGGGTAAAGCACCAAGAAGGGCATTGACAAAGTTAATGAGACCCAAACAGGCTGGTAGTCTGAAAGTTCCTAATGTATATCTTTATTTTCTGGTCATACATTGTTCCCAAATTTTCTTCTGACTCCGTCCAATCTTGAGGGACCTCTCTCCAGCGTACATTCCTCAATGGCTGGAAATTGAAATATCACTATGCCACCAGTTCAGTTTACATCCTGGTACACTGTTATATGCTCCTATTTGGAAGATCCTGGATCTCGATGGAGTCACATGATGCCTGGCTGAGACTAGCAGCTCTCCCTTCACCTCTCTGAATCAGCACTTAATTTAATTCTTTTTTACCGATTAACAGTGCCATATCTTACCTTACTCAGCACAGTTCAGTTTCCTAACACTTGCTGGACATTGCGACGGGCAACCTGACTTCAGTTAGCAAAAACATGGAAGCAGAAATGCGCCAAGATGCTCTGCACCATACAACCCCTACATCTCTGGATAAGGTCTCTATGAAGCTGAAGGGGCAAGCTACCAAATCTGGACAACCCACTGCTTCTAAGGTGGTCAAATCTCCTCTGAGCAAGGAGTGATTCTTACAGGAGCTATAGCCGATCAAAGAAGTTCTTGTTCTACTCACCTCTGAGATATCTTCTCTCTGGGGGGACCTGGCCAACATGTCAAACAGAATCGGGGATGTGGAAGCACGAACAACATCCTTGGAAACGTGGCTTTCTAAGACTGATTCCGAGCTCACTTCCCTTCACAACACTTTCATAAAATGGAGCTCAAACTAGAGGACCTTGAGGGAAGGAGCAGAAGGAATAATCTTGTCATTATTGGCCTTCTTGAGGATGCGGAGGGCCCAACTCCAATTATCTTCACCCAGTGTCTCTTAGAAAAATTAGTCGGTCCCTCCCCAAATGGTACCTCGTATATTGTGGAGCGAGCACACCAGGCCTTGCGGACAAAACCACCCCCGGGCTCCACTCTTCGGCCCTTCCTCTTAAAACTCCTGAACTACTTGGATAAACAACATATCCTGAGCAAACTGAAGGATATTCAGCCTCTCACCTGGGAGGGCAATAAGCTGAGAGTTACCCAGGACTTACCAGTGTCTGTGTGACAGAAAAGAGCAACGTACCACCCTGCAATCTCTACATTTATACCCACGGGTATTAGATTCCGGATGTTGTATCCTGAAAGACTCCAAGTTCAGATCCAGGACCAGTGGCATGCCTATGATTTGAGTGAACAAGCTACCAAGGAACTTCAATGTTTACTCCCTGATCTTTTTAAAATGGGTTGATGCATCCTGATCAGAGCTTACACATAATGACCATCATGACCCGCTAACTGTTAACAGTTGTTCTGTAGTTGCGTGTGGTTTCTCTTCTTTTTTCCTTTTTCAGGTTTTGCCCTCCCTATGGCATGGGGCTCCCTTGTTGCTTGCTCCTTCATATCCTGAGGGCCCCTAACTGCCTGCCCCTCATGGGCTCGGCAGGTTAATTCTCTGCTTGTTCATTTTGTTCACTGCTTATATGTGAGAGTGGGCTAGAATGTTTATATTAGCCATGCTGTAATTGGAATCTTTCAAGGAGTGGGGGGGATGGGGGAATGAGGGACTTCTGCTGATTGTCAGGGGCGATCATGTATCGTATTTGGGGGGTACTGTTGTGTACCTTCTGGGTGTTTGCAACCATTATTCATGCTTTCATCAGCAGTTTTCATACTGTTCTCTTGTTCATGTAATAGTTTTCTATATGGTTCAGAGGGGGCATGGGGTGACATATTTTATTTTTTTGTTCGGGGGAGGGTATGGTGGGGAAGTTTGCTGTTTTGTGGGGGGTCGGGGAGGGGTTTCTTTCTAGAGGTAATTCTTTCTTGACTTATCTATTAGTTTTTTACACTTTTGGAAACTTGCAGGCCATTGTATATCTTGGACAGGTATTTAGCCCATGGTTGGGTACAATTTTTGTACAGTACAAGTCACATTAAACTGTTCCCTCAACTCACTGGTGCAGCATTGTTCAATGAGTTTCCTAATCTGTGTAGTGTTTAATTCAATGAATTAGTAAAAGGTTAGTATTGGTTTGCAACTAGCTGTTATGCACTATAAGCTTTATTTTCAGCTGAGTGCTTATGAGTTTCATTTCAGAAGGCAGACTAAACAACTCTTAAGGAATGCTGTGATATTTATAAACAATGCTCTTAAGGAATGCTGTGATATTTATAAACAATGCTCTTAAGGAGTGCTGTGACATTTATACACAATGCCATGAAAATGCATTGCATAAACTCTGCAAAACAGATACTGCCATTTCACTAAACAGGTACAAGTGAGCTAAATAGGCAGTGAAGGATAGTTGGAAAACAATTAAAAGCTTCAACAGTTTGAGCTGCCAATGCAGTAGCATCACAAAAAAAAAGCTACACCAGTGAGTTGATGGAACAGTTTAATGTGACTTGTACTGCACTTGGAATGTGAAGGGGGTTCAGTCGCCAACTAAAAGATCTAAAGTTCTGTTACATCTTCACAAGCTTCAGGCAGATGTAGTGTTTCTGCAGGAAACCCACCTTCCCCCATCCAAGGTCCCCCTCTTGAGGCGGTTCTGGGTGGGGCAAGTTTTTGGGGCTGGCTCTGATTCTCGCAAGAGAGGGGTCACTATTCTTGTCCCCAGGAGAGTTCCCTTCCATCTCTTGCAAGAAGTGGTTGATACTCAGGGCCATTACATTTTCGTCAGAGCTCTCCTTGGGGACTTGGAAATGATTTTGGGCTCCCTCTATGGTCCAACTACTGATGAGCCATCTTTTTTTACTACCATTATGTCACTTCTCTCCTCCTGGACCACTCTACCAATATTGTGGGGGGCAAGCTGGAATATGGTGCTAAATAATGACCTTGATAGGTCAACCTCTACCAGACAGTCACTAACCCCTGGGCAATCTGCTTTCCATGAGTTGATGGATTCATTGGAGCTTGTGGATCCCTGGAGAGTTCTACACCCAGACCTCAAGGAATATTCCTTTCATTCCTTACCCCATAACTCTTTTTCCAGGCTAGTTTACTTTTTGCTGAGTGCTCAATATCTTCCCGGTGTACTTGTATGTTATTATACAGCCATAGTGGTACCTGATCACCATCCTGCCCAGCTTCACATTAGCTTTATCCCTATCCTTGATAGAGATAAAGTTTGGAGATGCAATAACCAATTACTCAAACAGAAGGAGATAGTGTCTACCCTCCAAGCCTTTATTACTGATTTTTCAACCAACAATGCTTCATCCATGCCAAAACTGGATATTTCTGGGGGGCATTAAAATGTGCTTTACGTGGGGAAATAATCTGTATTGCCACTAGAAAGAAGAAACAAACTTCTGCTGCCCTGTCTACTTTATTGGAGCGTATTTGCTCCCTGAAGACTCAGATCTCACCCGCTTCCCCCTCTACAGACTGGGAACTTCTAGAAAATACCCAGAATAAGTACAGTCTGTTAATGGATGAAAAAGTTGAACACCTGTACTTCCGTTTAAAAATCAAGTATTTTGACCAAGGGGAAAAAGCAGGGAAATTACTCTCTCTTCGTTTACATGCCCAATCTATGGACAGAATTTTGCTTTCGATCTGCATAGACTTGGGCCAGCTTCTTACAACCCCAAGGGAGATTGCTGATACCTTTAAATCATTTTATATGCAGCTTTATGCCCCGCCCTCTTTTCCCTGTAAGACATCTCATCTCCATAATTTTCTCCAGTCTGTAACTCTTTCCTGCTTATCAGAGTCGCAACTGGCCTTATTACAAGCCCCCTTGACATTGGCCGAAGTCTCTAGTGCCATCAACTCTCTCAACTCAGACAAATCCCCCGGCCCTGATGGGTATATTACTAATTTCTATAAAAAGTTTAAATCCTTTTGGCCCCTATTCTCTTAGACACCTTCAATTATATCTTTGAATATGGTATTTCAGACTTATCCTTAATGGAAGCCACCATTGTTGTCCTCCCCAAACCTGGTCGGGCCCCTCTACTGACTTCTAAACTACAGGCTGATCTCTTTAATAAATGTGGACCTTAAAATCCTGGCGAAATTATTGGCCCGTTGACTAGAACGTGTTTGGATCCCACTCCTCAGTAGAGAACAAGTGGGTTTCATTAAAAACAGACTTTCTGTGGAGCACCTCAGGAAGATATCCTATCTTATTTCTGCATCGAGGGATTCCACTACCTCTGTGGCTCTGGTATCCCTTGATGCACAAAAGGCTTTTGATAGAGTCTCCTGGGCATACTTGTTTACACTTCTACCCTTATACTGTATTCCCAAAAATTTTATACAGTGGATTAAGGTCCTTTACTTCTCACCATCGGCCCGAATACTTTGTAATGGAGTATTATCTTTTCCCTTTTCTCTCTCCATCAGGGCACTCGACAGGGCTGTCCCTTATCCCCATATTTATTTAATCTGTTTTTAGAGCCCGGATCCACAAACTGAATTCTTACACCCTCGTGCAGGGTATTTCAATTGTCCACACTGAATATAAATTATCGGTTTATGCAGATGATATCCTGCTTCACCTCTCCTCCCCGGAATCCTCATTACTGGCAGCCCTAGATATTATCAACCAATTTAGTGCAATCTCTAATTATAAACTGAACCTTTCGAAAACTGAGATTATGCCCCTTAACCATAATACTTTCAGTAAGGACTTCGAACATCTCAGTTTAATTTGGAAAAAGGACAAGATGAAATACCTGGGGACTTTCCTTTATAATTCCCCCTCCCAGATGAAAAAAACTTAATTTGGATCCTGTCTTAACTCAGGTTCAAGCAGATCTGAATTGGTGGTCAACTCTCCCCATTTCATTATGGGGCTGATTAAACATTTTAAAAATGAATGTTCTTCCCTGTCTGTTATGTTCCTTACAAATGTTTAACTTTTCCCTCCCTCATCAGTGGTTCAATCAGATTCACAAGACCTTCACATCTTTTCTCTGGCAGGATAGGGTTGCCAGGTGGGCACTCGTTAAGCTGATGCATGCTAAGCAGGATGGAGGGCTACAGGTGCCTAACCTTTTTATATACCACTTGACTGTGCATCTCACGAGATTCTCCTTCTGGGTAGGTGCAAACTTCCCAGAAGCATATAAACCACAATGGCTGGACATAGAACATTCCTTGCACACTAAACAGGGTCTGGACATCCATTCTCTTCTTTACCATCCCAAAAGGAGGATTCCCCACCCACTCAGGTCTACTCCACTTGGATCATCGATCATCACACATATCCAACTCTGCTCCTTTCTTAAAATCTGCCAATACAGAGATATCACCCAACCACTTTTTGGTAACCCAAACTTCAAGATAGCTGGCCAGATCCTCAGCAATAAGTTTTGGCTCCACATGGGTATTGACAGAGTAGAGGAACTCACCCACAATCAGAAACTCCTTTCATTCCAGGAAGCTTGCTCTCAGTTTGATTGGCCCGCTTTCAGTACGTTCCAGTATTTTCAAATTTCTCACATGCTTTTGCACCACTTAGGTAATGGCCCGTGGGCCACTGCTCTTACTGCATTCCTTCTACCTTATTAACTACTGTCCCTACTTCCCATCAGGTATCCCATCTTTATCAAGCTATCCAAGATCATCTGGAGGCCAGTGAAGAAGCAAGAGTATATTATTGGGATCAGGCCCTTCCGGACTGCAGAGCCATAAGGAACTGACCACCATCTAGCAACACCTTTATAAATACATTAAATGCGATAGGTACCATCTTATGCAATTTCAAATCATTCACAATATGTATTTCACTTCAGTCAAATTGCACAGGATGGGTAGACTCCCTATGGACACATGTTCCAGATGTGGTAAAGCTCCAGGCTCCCTCTTACATCTTCTGTGGTCATGTGAGAAAGTTAAACCCTTCTGGTCCTCAATTCAGTCTCGTTTATCACCCTTGTCGGGTGTCTCTGAGGCCTTTTCCCCAGAAATCTGTATCTTGGGTGACTACCAGAATACCCTTCTTGGTAATCAGAATCCACATATACAGTAGACTAATTTTTGCAAGTGCAAAGAAGGTTATACTCCACCATTGGATGGATCAACTTTCACCGCAATTCCATAAATGGTACAAATAAATTTTATTTGCTTTACAGGCTGAACATACCATTGCCAGTATATCCAACACTAATAGATGGTACCAGAAAATCTGGGAACCATTACATGTTTTATTAATGACATGACACGGTGTACCCTTCTCTCAAATAGGAGACTAGCAGATGTTTTTCCTCTTCCCCTTATCTGGCCTGCACTGGTTAGCGAGCAGATAACTTAATCGCTCGCTTCCCAGAAGATTATTCTCTCCTCTCTTCTTCCTTTTTTTTATACCTCTACCTCCAGGGCGGGGGTGGGGAGCTCAGGGGTTGGGGGGGTGTTTTCCTTTTTTGTGTCATATAAAATGTTACTCTAGTGTATATAATATAGCTTGAATTATGAGAATTTCCAAACATGTTTCTGTATCTGTCCAGCTCATTGTATATGTTCTTCCTTTTGTTTAATAAAGTAAATTCAATCTGTAAAAAAAAGATCCTGGATCTCTTAAAAGATACCCCTGTTGGTTACTCTCTCCATGCCCATAACCAGCTTTGTCAAATATTAAATCTGGATCCCTGTCATGATGTTGCACAGCCCATCCTTGACAATCAAAATTTTAGGATTGCTGGGAAGAAACTATCCAGGATTGGTTGGCCCTCATTGGAATCCTTATCAGTGGACCAGTTATTGTCTGCCGATAGGCTTATTACCTTCAAAGAGGCCCAACTACTATTTGGCTGGCCTACACATATGTGCTTTAAATATCTTCAGCTAAGACATATGTTAGTACAACATTTTGGTGTTGGAATTTGGTCCAGAGAGTATGGAAACACATTGCTCCCCCTATTATCTACTACCCCATCTCTCATGTTATAGCTTTTTTCCATAAACAATTACTGGCCCTTCTTATTGAGACAGAACAGCCCTTCTTTTACTCTTGGGATCAAATCCTCCTCTCTCAGAAAGAGCATCATGACTGGTCCCTTATTTGGAGAAGGGTATACAAATATATTAAGTGGGACAGATACCACTTTATGCAATTTCAAGTACTACATAATATGTTTTATACCCCAGTTAAACTTCACAGAATGGGTAGACTGGCTTTGGATGTCTGTACCAGATGTCAGAAAGAACTGGGATCCTTGTTCCATATTCTCTGTACCTGTGAAAAGATCAAACCATTTAGGGCAGAAATTAGGTACCGATTAGACCCCTTATTAGGACTAGATCAGGCCTTTACCCCTTATATTTGTATTCTAGGGGACTTTGATAAAACTTTAATTGGTAATCAGAAACCACACATTGCCTTAATATTGGCCTGCGCCAAGAAAGTCATTCTCCTGCACTAGTGTGACCAGATAATCCCTACTTATATAGAATGGTACTGGGAAGTGCTCTTTGTGTTGCAGGCTGAGCGTATTATGACAATTATCTCACATTCCCACAAAAAAATTGTCAACATTTGTGAACCTCTTCTTACTTTGTTGACTCTGGACCAGGGTACTGGTCATTGAGTTTTTATTAACCGCTCTTATTTTTCTTTGCTTTGGCTCTCAGACTTTATACCAATGGGGTGATTTTGTCTTTTCTCTGCTAGTGAACACCAACTGGGCTCCTTTAGGAAAGTCTAGCTTCTGGAGAAGGGGAGGGTGGGGGGATAAGGTGGGGTAGGGAGGGCTGACTGATTATACTTAATACTTGGTTGTTGTGTACATGTTGTTCCTGAATAGCTCTAACTCGCTATGTTTATATTACCTAACATATTTGTGATATTTGTTATGCACTGGTTCCTGACATATGAATGCCTGTATTAACTATGTTTGTTGTTTGTCACAACAACTAAGCTAAATAAAATTTTCTGAATTAAAAAAAAAGAATATGCTAAGTCTAATCTCATTTCCTCTTCATATGACTTAATTATTTCCTGCTTTTGTACTTATTTCACCATTTGATGATTGTAGTCTTGCACTACGTTAATGATCATTGTATCTTTGTACTGTATTTTCAGACTGCATGTACCATTTTTATTGTCCTGCCCGGCACCTCCTTGCAAATGAGCTTTGCTCAATGGAGCCTTTCCTGATAAAACAGATGAAATAAATAAATAATATGAATACTGCACTGTCTTTTCTTGGGTTCTGTGGTTATTACCAAAGATTTATTCAGGATTTCTCCAAAGTGGTCTGTCCATTTATGAACTTACTGCAAGGGTACCATCCTACCAACTACAAGAAGCAGAAGGGGATAGAAGCACCAAAGCAGACATATTACAAACCTATTGAACCATTCAGAGACAAAAGGAATAAAGATTTTGAAAATGCTTTCAGAGAAACAGTTAAAATACTTGCTCAAGCTCCTGTGCTGGCATTTGCTGACCCCACCAAGCACAATTTTTTTGCACACGGACAACAGCATGGATGGCCTTCTATGTATGTATGTAACATTTTGTTTATACAGTGATACAACCATTAGGGTTCACAAAACCCTACTTACAAGGCATACCTGTTTGCATACAGTATTACTTAATTCTATGATAGCAACATACAAGACATAAACATCAACCACAAAAGTTGCATATTTGAATACACATAACAGAACACTTATGTAAAAATCACAGACAGTATACTTTTACTTGCATGGAATTAACCTATTACATTGACATCTAAAACTTAACTCCTGCTTCACTGCTGTTTTACATGCAATGGTGGATAATTCTAAATCACAGAGGAAAGAAGTCCATTCCAACTTGAAGCAGCCGTACACTGGAAAGTCACAGACATTACTAAGATAATTTTTTATTTTAGGAATCATCAATTCTGTAGCTCCCAATTTTCTTAAGTTTAATCCATGTTTTGGTTTTTGAAGTTTAGCTACTAAATTATGTTGATGTTTACTTTTAAATAATCCTTATAACTGATTTAGCCAAAAGCCCTTGGCCCACTGATTTAATGGATTCCATCCAAGTTTAGTATACATGGTACAATGATGAAAGCTAAAATCATATCTTAATATGAATCTCGCTAATCTATTATAAAGTACTTCCAAGTTCTGTAATTGCTTTTTTGTAGTGTGCCTATAAATATGGCTTCCATAATCTATGACTGGTAGTACTAGTTGATTTACTATACTTAAACACATTTCTTTTGTTGTACAATTTGATATACGTCTCATTGCTCCTATTTTCACATTTGTTTTCCTATTAATTCTATTGTATGTTGTTCAAAGGTTAACTGTTGATCAATCTGAATACCTAAATATTTGTATACTGACGTCTGCCCCCAAATTTTCCCCTCCTGGGTCTTTATTGTTATTTTTGGGACACTTTTATTTTTCTGCTCTGGGCCAAAAGTATTGCCTGTGATTATTTTTTTATTATTTATCAATAGCCCCAAAGAAGAAAAGTATCCCTACATGACCAAAAAAATCACCTTGCAATTTTTGTTCTACTTCTTCTGAATCTTTACCTACAGCTACCAATACTATATCATCCACCTAAAGTCTGACTTGTGTGTGTTTGATATAGTTTGGTAAATCATTCAGATAGTCTATGAACAAGAGGGGGCCCAATAAAGATCCCTGGGGTACACCTCTTGTCACAAAGTCCACATTGGACTGCTGACCATTCACCATGACAAACTGAGATCTTTTATCTAAATATGATTTGAACCAATTACAGACTTCTTCCTCCAATCCTATTTTTTCCAGACTTTTTAATAAGATACTATGATTTTCTAAATCAAATGCCTTTGATAGGTGCACATGTATTTCGCCCACAGATCTCTCATCCTCCAGGAGGGTAGCTATTAAATCCAAGAAGTCCATGAATGCAGCAGCTGCGGACCTACCCTGTCTAAAACCTGATTGGAATTGGGTTAATTTTTTATATTGCTCAAGGTATTCCATCAGTTGACCATGAACATTTTTTTCTAAGATCTTAGAGACAGTTGACAACAAGGCTTTTGGTCGATAATTGGAAGCATCCGTAGGGTTCTCCCCCCCTTATCTATGGGGATTACTTTAGCCTGTTTTCAACTCAGTGGGACCAGGCCCTCCCTTAGACTCCAGTTAAAGATGTCCCTCAATATTGGTGATAGTTCTAAAGCAACCTATTTTAACAATCAATTTTCAATTTTGTAAGGTCCACTGGAATGTTTATATTTAGTCTATTTCTTATCCTTAAAACTTTGATTTTGGTGACTATTCTATATCTAAACTTTGGTGGGTAATTTTCTTGGGGGTGCTCTGGACTTTGATTTTGAACCACATTTTATATGTGTTTTATATTAATTGTGGTTGCTGATTTCAAATCAGGTAGCTCAATGAAGTATTTATTCAGTAGCTCTGCAACACTTTCTGCTTTAAACACTGTACCATTTTGACTAAGTTTTATCTCTGTTTGGTTTTTAGCAGGGTTTATAAGATTTTTTTATTAAAGACCAATAAGTTCTTGGCTCCGTTGGTGCCCTAATCTTTTGTTTATAATTAAGTGCTTTTGATTTTCTTATTTGCTGAGTTACTCGTTTCTTACTTTTTTTAATTTATCCCATACTTCACTTTCTAGGGATTTATTTGCTTTTTTTTCAGAGTTGATTTTTTGTCCTAATTAACTTCTTTATGGCTACAGTTACCCATGGCAGATGATTTTGTTTTGGAGTAACTTTTTTCTGGGGGCAAATTTATCACAAGCATCAACAAACATTAATATGAATTCCTGTACAGCCAAATTTAGGTCAGGGGTAAGAAAGATCCTATACCACGGCAACTTGTATAAATGTTTTCTAAATAACAATTTGTTAAATTTAGAATAGCATCTTTTACACACTGTTGCTACTACAACTGTTGGAGAAGTATTTATATCAAGAGAAATAGTACATTTAATCACATTAAATTGGAACAGACCTGTTTCAAGAGTACGATGAAGGGCTGAGACCTGTTGCATTCACAAGTAGAAGCCACATGCCCAGTGAAAAGAGCTACATGGTTCATAAACTGGAGTTTTTAGCTTTAAACTGGGCTGTCACTTACCAGTTTTATGATTACCTCTACAGAGCTAAGTTTACGGTAAGAACTGACAACAATCCACTCACATATGTCAACACCACTGCTAAGCTGGATGCAGCAGGTTATCGCTAGCTATTTGCCCTTTCTATGTACAACTTCATTGTAGAATACTGTAAGGGCATGAACAACACAGATACTGATGCCTTATCCCACAGACACTCCAGATGAGAAGCAGTGGACTTGTATGACTCCTTCAACTGTAAAGGCTTTCTGTATAAAATTTGTGGGCACTGATAGCAATAAATCTGATTGTCCCCCAAGAGCTATTGATGTGATGGGAGCCCACCCTGATGCTGTACCTGAAGTCTATTGCATCTTGGAGAGTTTGAACATTAGCCATTTGCCCCAGCCAAAATGTTGAGAACAAAGATCATCACAGAAGCAAGATTATGGGCTTAGAGGAGTAATTTCAGCTTTGGAAAAGGGAGAAGGCCCAGAGAAAATGCCAAATGACAATCCTGACATTCCCATTTTGTTAAGAGACTGGAACAAGTTGTTCTTGAGAGATGGACATCTGTACCGTGCTGTGCAAGATCCCAAAATGATGGTTGCCTGTTTTCAGTTAGTACTGCCATGGAAATACTGCAAATTTGCCTCAGAGCACTTCACGATGATATGGGGCACCTAGGGTTTGAGCATACCCTGAACCTTGTGCAGAGCAGATTTTTTGGCCCAGAATGGTGTCTGACATGGAGAAGCACTGTAAGAACTGTGCCAGGTGTGTTCAGAGAAGGACTTTGCACAAGAAAGCGGCACCACTTGTAAACATGAAAACTATCGAACTGTTAGAACTGGTATGTATGGACTTTTTGTCACTGGAACCAGATAGTAATTGTTATAGCCATGTCCTAGTCATTACCGACAATTGTACCAGCTATGCACAAGCCTACCCAACTAAAAATCAGACTGACCAAACTATTGTTCAGAAGCTTGAAGAATTTGTGACCCATTATTGTATACCTCAGCGTATTCACTCTGACTGAGATAATGACTTCCAGACTCACCTAGTGAAAGAATTTCCTGCTGCTCATGGCACTCAGCAATCCTGCACCACACCCTACCATCCACAAGGGAATCCACAACCTGAAAGATTTAATCATACCTTGTTGGTCATGTTAGGTACACTGGATCATGTGCAGAAAAGAAATTGGATCTGGCATGTCCCCAAGTTGGTGTATGCTTATAGTTGTATTCAAAATAGTGCCACAGATGCTTTGCTTTACCTGCTCATGTTTGGTCAAGAATCCCGTTTGCCAATTGACTTAGCCTTTGTGGTGTCTGCTGACAGAACCTCAACCGAATCTTTCCTGGAATACACAAAATGTCTGAAAAAACAGCTGAAGAACATCTATAAACTGTCTGCTGAATCTGCCAGAAAAGTCAGTGCTGCAAATTAACTCTGCTATGATCAAAAACTGAAAAACCAAGTGTTACAAGTTGGAGATAGAGTTTTTTCTAAATATTCATATTTACTAGTTTTCATAACAATATAAAATGGATTGTATCACATTATAGATTATTATTTGTTATTATGTGTATACATTCATAATTTAAATTGTCTTCTAATAACATTTCATTGTACCGCCCCTCCCCCACCCCACAATAATATTTATCGGTGGCATAATGCATTACATAATTTACTGATCTATTTGTTTTATAATATCTTTTCATGAGTTTTCCTCATATTTGTAGTAAAGAAGGTAACATAGTTATAATAATTCTCCATGTGGCATCAAAAATGTCATTGTGCCCCCTCAACATGATCAGTTAACCTTTCTAGCAATAAACATTCCTTCATGTTATTACACCATTTATTTAGATTCCATTCAGATAAATTTGATGAATTCCATTCAGCTAGACTCATTCTTTAAGTGGTCATCATAGCCAAGGATAAGATCTTCTGTTCTTTAATATTTAAATTTAATGTTTCAAAATCATTAAATAAAGAGATCTAATGTGATAGGGGGATGTGTTTATCCAGAATCTGTTCTGTTTCTAAACATGTTTTTCCTCACCATTGTAACATTCTAGGACAATTCCACATTAAGTGATAATGGTCAATTTTTTCTTGTATTCCACAATTATGCCAGCATATTGTTTTATTGTGTTTGGAAAAAATACTTAGTTTGTATGGGGTAATGTATGCCCTAGCCATTATTTTATATTGAATTGATTTATTCTTAGCATAATTGTATAATTTGTTTGCTTTTATTTAAAGTTAAAGTTAACCAGTTTAGATCATCCACTTTGAACATGTCCAATGGTGTCAGCCAGGGGTGCCCTTTGTCTCCCCTTTTGCTTATTATTAGTTTGAAACCACTTCTAAACCACATGAGAAATAACATATCAATCACAGGTATTCAATTAAAAGAAACACAACTAAAAGTAAATATATACATGGATGATATAATTTTTTTTTTGTTAAATCCAATTTGTCTTTTCCAATTTAAATGTTAGAATTCATAAATTTTTCCAAAATTTCTGGGTACGAACTTAATAAAAATCAATCAATCATAATACCACTAAATAATGTCAAACCCAGTACTAAAATATTGCTAAATGAAATGAAAATGGAAGTTGAAGATAGAATTCTCCTTAAGATTCTGGAACTTTGAGGAAAGCACTATTGGGCTTACCTGGGGTTGCCTCCCAGTGCCCCACACCCTCACTGCTGCTTTCCTGGGCTCTGTATATCCCCTGACTCTCTGTCCTCCCCCTAGTGTGTTTTCCCTGTTAAAGGGAAGCTAGAGGAGTGAAGATGAAGAACCATCATGCTGCAGCCACACAAACATGCAAGCCAGCAGTCTGCACATAAACAGTAGTACATTCTTGTTTTCCAGCCACCATGGTGGCAAAGTTATAGCCTCTCCGGTGCTCCCAGACCCCAAAATGGGAAAAATGGGTTCTGGAGACATGGAGGAGGCACCAAGAACCAAAAACAACTGTTTAGCTTGAGAGTGCCAATGAGCACTGGGGACTAGATAATAAATATTATTGAGGCTGGCATATGAATATTAATGATCCTGCCTGCTACCTGGGGGACAGTCAAAAACAGCAGTAGCAACAGGTAGGGTAAAACATTTAGATCTATTACTGTGCAGCCATATGACAGATCAGAGAGGCTGCTACAGATCTGTGGGGATATTTAGTAAAAAAAAGATGCATTTGTGTAGCTGCAAAAAGTCTATTAGTGTTAGGGCTCTGTAATGGATGGCAGTGGGACTGTTGGCAGCAGCCATACTCTTCACTTTTTACCCCCTGCACAGCCAATTAGATAGCAGGGATTTGGCAAAAGGGCTTATAGGACTAAAAAGGGACTGTCGGGAGGAAAAGCTGGGACAATTTTTGGCACCCAAATGAAGGACCAATAGTGCATCAAGTGTGGGCAATGAATATTAATTTGTTCAGCTGGAGAACTGCTGTAGACAATGAGAAGGGGCTGCTGGAAAACTAATAAAAGGGATGTTTTGCCTGCCAAAGGAGAGTCCAGAGGGATCAGCCAGAGGGTGTAGAGAGGAGAGAGACTTAAGTAGGCCTACTAGCCCTAAAGGCCTGCCTGTTTTCCAAATGTCTTATCTGTACACAGTATTGGACAAGCTGCAGAACACTTAGAAAAGAACATAGCCCCTAGGAAAAGAACTGGACTGTGTGAGAAGTTCCCTGGGTGATAGTTGAGCCTGCAGCTCAGTGAATTTGCTGCTGAGAAGTGAGAAGTTTCTGCTGAGATTTGAACCTGCAGCTGAGTGTTTTGCTGCTGAGAATTTAGAAGCTGCTGCTGAGATTTGAACCTGCTGCTATGTAAAGAAAATTCAGACTCTGCAGCTAGTGTGAGTCTTCTGAGATTTGCTGAGAAAGAGAGGACTGACTGTCCAGCAGTGTAGAGAAAGTCAGTGGAGTGTGCCAGCTGGAAAGCAGAGACTGTAAAGGTCGCAGCCTGGAAACCACAGTATCTGCAGTGGAAAGTAAAGTGACCTGCAACCTGTGTGTCCGCATCAGTGCGGTAAGTACATTTAGAGTCTGCTTTTGCTGCAAACCTGGGAGACTGCCTGTGCTGGGCTAGAGAAACTCAGTCAAAGCCCATATTCATCACTGCATCACAGAAAAAGTGTGTATCAACATCAATCTGGGGAGCCACCAGTCTGCTCTGTGCCCAGACTGAAGAGGAGACCAACTGAGTGGAAGACATCGAGAAGCCTGCCAGGTGAACACTGCATACAAAGACCCCATGGGAAAAGATTGGAAAGGCCTGGCAGGTGAAGGCCAGCCTTCATCATTTCTTCAAGCAAGAGCTGCTGTGTTGCAACAACAACTCCTGATACCAGCACAGTACCATGAAGCAAGTTTCTGCTACCCACTTTGAACTGCTGAACTGTAAGCACCCTGGGTTAGGGCTTTGGGGAAGTCTTTATTTAGCTAGCTAGCTAGTCAGAATTAAGGGGGTTAAATCCTGGGCAGAACTGTGTCCAGTTTAAAGCTGTACCCAGGCAAAAAGTTACAGTTTTGCATCTGTTTCTACTGTTTAAACTATTTGGGCTCCAACAAAAGATCCACAGTGTCTTCTACACAGTGGTGTGGTACCCACCCAAGAGACTTTACGGACTTTGTGGGCAGCTGCCGTTAGGTGCACCCATAGGTGGAAGGTGGGGTCAGTGTGGGGTAAAAGTGCTGCAACAGTTGTTAAATTGCTGTTTTTCTCCCTATCTCCACCTTCCCCCATAATAACAATTGTTAATGTTAGATTCTGCTACTGCCACTAATTGCAAAAAGTGGGAATTGCTGTTGTGTTTGTGTGTGAGAGGGGTACAGTTGGGGCAGTTGCTGTGTTTTCCTGGGAGTGTTAACCTGCAATTATCTACAGGTATTCCCTGTCACTACCCAAGGGGAAGGCACCACGTGCACCTGTTGTTCCCCTGTCACATGTCTGCCAGAAAACCTAGGCTGGCACCCTCGAGGTGTGCCCATGGAAGACCCGAGGGCCCTAGAAACACCCGGGGTGAGTCCAAGATGGGTGGTTACACAAGCAAGTGTTTTTTGTGACTTATCTGTGGGAAAATGGTTGTAAGTGCATTTAAGGAAGTTTTGCTTTTCCATGTTTCTGGTTATTAAGTTGGTATACATTTATTTTTTTTTTGCATTAGTCTTTTATAGATATTGGTAGCTACCGTAAAGCTTGTAGTAGTTCTTTGAGAATTTGGATTTCTGTTTTCATTTGTGAAATTCTATTGTTTAGAAATCATTAGTTGTAAGCTGATGTAGATTGGAAAATTCCTGTTGTCCATGCCTTGAATGTGTCCCATACTGTAAAAAATGAAGTATTTTCCTTAGTTTTATCCATGAAAAAGTTTTAAATTTCTGTACTGAATTGAGTTACAAATAAAGCATCTCTGATTAATGATTGGTCCATATGCCATTTCTTATTTTGTTTAATATCTGGTTTGAATCTCATCTGTAGGATACATGGAAAGTGATCTGAAATTGTGATCCAGGGATAGCTGCAGTCCAAAGTCTGATAGAAAATACTTTCAGATATAAAAAAGTGTATTCTTGAATATGAGTGGTGAGGTGAACAGAAATACAAGTATTTTCTAGCATTTGGATACAGCTTGCACCAAGGGTTCAACAGTCTTAGATCATTTTTGAAACTGGAGACTGTGTTAAGTCATGATCTATGGGTATTTATTGTATCAAATGTTTTGCCCTTTTTTGTTTGTGCAATGTTGAAGTCCCCCCCTGAATCATGCAAGGTGATTTACAGGTTGATAGTTGAAAGAAGTATTCCGTATAAAATGCTGGATTATTTTTGTTAGGGCTGTATATTGTTGAGAAGCTTATGCTGTGGACTGGTAGTTGTCAAGCCATTGTAATGTATCTATAGTGTTTTTTCAGTATCTTAGGGTCAATTATTTCCCTTGCAAATAATATTGCAACACCCACTGAGTTTTGCATGCAAGGGGAGTACAGTGTTGTCCCCATGGAGCTATTCAAAATCATATTCAGTAAAATGGGTTTCTTGAAACATGACACAATTAATTTGTTTTGTATCTAGCCAATTCAAAATGTTATTTATCTTAGTCCCATTTCTGATCCCACTTATATTCCACATTGGAATTGTGATATTGTTACTCAGATTTTTGTATAAGTAGTATTGTTGTATTTCCAGATATTGTACCCCCTTTGCATGGTATTCAAATGATACGGACATGAATTTCTACTTTGCCCTTTTTTTTCTGCTTTCCTGGTGACTCCTATCCTAACTGTCCCTCTGACAATGACAATATTTGTTTGCCTTGTGCCTGCCCATTAAAGAGGGGCCCTCCCTATTGTTCCCTATTCCCTGCACTATGTATAGAGTCATGACTTAACTTGGCTCCAGCCCACTCCCATTCAACAACAAGGATGACCAGTGCATCATCACATGACCTGCATGGAGTGGACACAGCTTCATAGTTATTACCCTTCTGAGCATGCTATGTGGGTTTGGTAGCCTTAACATTTAATACTTTATGTATTTAACCATCGAGTGATTTTGAGGTATAGTTTACCTCTCACCATAATTGGTTACTGCACACTTACTATAATTAGATACTGTTCATCTTTAGTGTGACATCTCACCTAATAATACAGAAAGTGCAGCATTTTGCTTCTGATTGAAGTCCAAGAGGTCACAGCAGCAGCCTGATCATTTAAAAAAAAGGTATGGCCATGTCTTTGAGAGAAAAGATAAAGAATAAGTTACTACACTGAGTATTTGAGGGAATCATACAAGTAGTGCATTTTGCCATATAACTATCACTAGCTTCTTTCCTTTTACTTTATATTCCTTATTCTTTTGTTTTATATTTCATGTATATCCCTAGCACATATCCACTCTTTCGTATAATTCTTTCTTATTTTGTTCTACTGCACTTTCCCATCACTTTCCAGCCTTAGCTCCCTCCCCCAGCTCATCATCCCTTCCCCATCCACTGCCCCTCAGTCCTTGTACTATTAAATGAAAATATTTATACATTCCTGACTTACTGTAGTCTGTCCGCTATCACAATGAAATAATGTCAACCAACTCCTATCTATGGGGTCCACCTATCAATCATTATTATCCAGAGCGTGTATATCTCTGTCTCATTTTCCACTGGTTGGAGATCTTCCAACTGCTGCACATACCTGTATTGAGAAAAGAGAGAATGAAACATAGAGGATTGTGTATGAGCAAGCATACACAACAAGGCAGTGGTGATCGAGAGGTTTCTGTGGTAACCAGAGACCTCGAGAGCATAGCTCAGAGGTCTGTTACCACGGAAACCTCAGATACCCACAACTGCTGCTGTTTATTATGGCTGCTCATACACAATCTTTTATAGTGTATGGGCAACCATCATGATACTCAGTGAACACAGGAACAAGCATCTGTCAAAAAAGCTTACTTCTGTTTCTGCCGCCATACGCTTACTTCCGTCGCGGCGCCAATTCGGCGCATGCGAATGTGTTCGATCTTGTTGTGCTGCAATCGTGATGTACTTGGTGCAGCACAACAAGATCATGACGCACCGAGTGCAGGACAACAACACTGTTCCAGGCATGGATTTCCATGCGGAACAACGTTCCACCATACACTATAATATTATAAAATGGGTCTTGAAAATCTTGTAACATCATTGGTCAAATCATATCACGTGATCATGTGTAAATCCTGCAATAGATAACTGGTAAAGATTCTGCTGATCAAATGTTTACTTTCTTTGAACCTAACTCATTTTTATTTTTATTTTTACTAACAGATTCATTTTATAATTGTGATAATGCACTTCAGGGCATGTGTAGTAGTGGGATTTATACATTTCTTATGTGGCTAAAGCCACTTGGCTGTGCCTCGTGACACACCACACAAGGCATGAGTGAATCCCTCAATAACACTTGCTCTGTCTTGCGTTATTGCTTAATTACAAAATAAAATAATAAAATAAAAGGGGAAGGGATAGGAGAAAGAGAGACCTAATGCCTTGATAGACTAAAGTTAGAGTAACAATGCAAAGAAGTCGAAAAGTTGCCAAGAATAATGATAATAGAACAGGGTAGAGAAGAGAAGCAGCTTAGATGGAAAATGAGGGGATCAGAAAGTGTTCTGATCTGCCCTAACATTGTGTTGATCCAGATAATTTTAGTTTCTTTAGCTCTTAATATTCGGTAAAACTTTTCGCTCCTCACAACTGAGTCAGTTCCCAAACATCTCCCTGGGGTGGTACAGAAATATTTTACCTCTAGCATGTGATTGGTCCCAAAAATGTGTACATTTTCATCTTCTCCAGCCACCCCAGCACAGTAAGTTTTGGAGAAGGATAGAGCTACAATATCTTTGCAATGTGGTTATCTCAGCATCACAAATTTTTGAGTAGCCTGTACATCTTCTTAAAGATGTAGATTACCTTTTTTTATTGTCTCCTCTTTGATAGGCCATTGACAGAGCAAAGGCTGATGGCACATTTATAAGGTAGAAAAAGAAATGGTCAGACTGGATGGGCCTTGCGGTCCTTATCTGCCATCAACTTCTATGTTTCTATGTAAACAGTTCATTAAGGGAAAAAGTATAGATGAATATACTGTATATTCAAGGAGCAGGAGAGTATGGACAAAAAAGAAGAAAAGAGAGAAAGGGGGTGGTTATTCTATATAGGGAGGAAGAGGGGGGTTTTAATATGACAAACATAAGCAATTATCAGTGTATTATTCGGTCATGGTCTATTGATCTATATATACTGTATATATATCCATGTATTTCTAAGGTGCATGAGCAGGTGGTTATGGTGCCTATTAATTTAATAGAAGGCTATCTTTTTTTTCCCTTTTCCCCATTTGTCTTCCTTTTCTCCCTCTTTCCTTCTGATCTATTTTCTCATTCTTCCTTTCCTTTCTCTTCTGCCTTCATGTATATTCCTTCTTAGTTTCCCATGCTTATCCATTTTCCCCTTTATCCCCCTTCTTTCTTCTCTCTATTTATTTCTTCATTTCTCCATCCACTGTTTCTTCATCTCTCTTTTCACAGTTCTGTAATCATTTCTTTGTTCAGAATTATCATCATCGTTTGCCATGTCAGGTTCCTGAAGATTAGCTGCGATACTCTTTTCTGCTGATGTCTGACTTAAATCTGTATCTGAAGTGCCCTGCCTGTCGTTCTCTTGGGTCATTCTGGTTGCTATCTGGGGTGGGGGCTGATCTAGTAGATTTAGTAGTTGATGCTTCTTTCTGGGTTATCTGCCATGCTTCAGTAAAAGAGGAGTATGCATGCAAGTTGGGTGAGTGGGTATTTTTACTAGATGGTTGGCTATGGAAGATGGTGTCTGTTCTATGTATTTTGAAGCTCGTTGTGCTTCAACAGGATCTTCAAAAGTCTGTAAGTAGCCTTTTACAACAAATTTTAATCTTAGCTGGGGGTACCATGGAGAACCAGAAGCCTTTTCCATAGAGTAGATTTTTAATAGAGTTGAATAGTTTTTGTCTAGCCAGTTTCTGCTGAAAGACTGGGGTAAACATAAAAATAACAATTCTCATATTTTAACCCTTTGTCTATTCTTGCTTTGCATAGGATTGCCTCCTTATCTTGCTATTTGAGTGACTTCATGTACACTGTATGAGATTGGAGGCTGTTATGTACCACTGTCCTACGTTCCCCCATGTGCTCTATTAAACATAATTTTTTCCTCAAATCATTTACAACCATAGCCACTGTAACCAGTTGCTTAGAAAATTCCAGTGAGCCACCTGTCCTCTCTATCCCTTCTGTAACCTTCCCCAAATGCTGGTTACCTCTTTTAGATTGGTTCTTCTGCTTTCCACTTTCTAAAAAAGCATTTTAAGTTGATTGGCATATGTTTATTCTTCCTTTATAACCAGAGGTAGCATGTCCTGTCTTGTTGAGACATGATTTTCTAGTTCTCCAATTTTAATGTTTGCTTGCACACATGTGCAAGAAACATAGTGCCATCATCCAAGTTTTGGTAGGTGTGGCAGCCTGTTTTCCAATTCAGCCTGTGTTTGCAGGCATGGCCGCAGTTCACCAATGAATGTTGCAGCTGTTTATGACAGCAGTTGAAAATGCAGTGCCATACAGTTGAAAGGGAGAGCTCCACTTCAGTAAGCAGCGATAAGATAGTGTTGATTGCCCGCAATCCTGCTTGTATACATCTCTGCTTTCTCTTCCTGGAACATAAATTCAGTTTGAAGTGAACTTTTCCTAGGACTATCTTTCCGAGAGGAGGCGATGGGAGTGCCCAGTCCCCCTGTCGACTCAATTAACCCCCCCAAAAGAAACAGACTTCCAGTTGCCATGCTGGGAGTCCCCTCCAGTGTGGCACATGTCTGTATGGCCAACGGGGATGTCCAATCTCCTGTCAGCTCTGCTGCCCTCCCTCCAAAAAAAAATCTTCCAGCTGCCACACTGGGAGCCCACCCCAGCGTGGAACAAGTCCTGCATCATCGTCCTCAGCTCCACTGCCCCCCAAAACAATCTTCCAGCTGCCACGCTGGGAGCCCACTCCAGTGTGGCACAAGTCCCGTGTTGTCCTCCTGAAAAGAAAACAAACACCTGAAAAGAAAATAACAGTCCCTCATTGATTGTCTTGCCCCCCCAACCCACACCCACCCTCTGCACATCCACCTCACATCCCACCTCACCCATGCCCACCTCTGGAGGCTGGTGAGACAATCTTGATGGACTGAAACTGCGTCTGCACCTTCAAAGCCGACCGCTGAACTGAAGAAATGCCGTAAGCTGTATAGTGGAATAAATAGGGTTTTTCAACTTTGATGCATATCTCAGGCATTGAATTTTGCACCAAATTTTCAACATGGGGTTTTTGGGACCCCTCCTCATGAATTTTGGCACTGTCATGGCATTAATCGGCCCTAAAAGGCGCGATTTCTCTCATGTCACTGCATGGAACCACCTTTCAGGACTGATTTACAAAATGACAGTGTCACAGTTCATGAAGTAGGCCTCAGAATCCCTATGTTGAAAATTTGGTGAAAATTCCCAAAATGACTGTTTTATGAATAAGTTTGTGCACTTCCTATGCGCTCGTAAGTTCGTAGAATTTTTAATATTTTCCTCAGATTTTCAACATTGCCATTTTACCACACCTCCTTATAAGCAGTACAGCTGTCACTTTTCATGTCTCACCCAAAATGTGTTTCCGTGCATGTAGCGCACAATACTAAGGTTCATACTAAGGATCATACTAAGGTAGGGGAGAAGGATCAAGTAGGCCGAGGCCCATAATGCTCCTATACTATGCCAAAGAATAATAGGATACATCATACCCAGACATGATTAAATTATCCAAACGAAGTTTGAAAGTCACTTTATTATTACTAGTAACTACCACCGAAGGGAGCCGATTCCATGGCCCAATGATCCTAACAGTAAAAGAGTACTTTCTACCAATATGCTTAAAACATTTACCAGTTAATTGAAGAAAATGACCTCTCGTGTTATGAACAGATTTCTTAAAAGAAAGACCCAATTCAGACATTATATAAGGATCCTTAATGATGTCATATAAAAGAAGAAGATCCCCACGGATGCGCCTAGTAATTAATGGCATTAATTTTACTGTATTCAACCTAGATTCATATGATAACCTTTCCAATCCAGAATTTTTTTTTGTATATTTATGTTGGACCCTTTCAAATGAATAATTATCTGATTTTTTAAATGGCGCAGTCGGTGTGCGAAATCAATGATCGGGACAGATTAAGAAAATCACAGTGACACTGTTCATGAGCAGAGGTCTTAAAATGGCTATGTTAAAAATTTGGTGACAAAAGTCCATAAAATGACTGTGTTATGAGAGAGCATTGCGCAGTTTCCAGCACCCTCCTAAATTCATGAATTAGTAATATTTTCAGTCCGGATTTTCACCAGTGGCATTTTTCCACACTTCCTTATGAACAGTACAGCTGTCATTTTTCACAACATGGCCGAAATGTGTTTTCGCACTTCCAGCTCAGAAATGCTTGGTCGCTGTGGGAAGTCATTGTTTGGGACAGATTAAGAAAATCACAGTGACAGTGTTCATGAATGGAGGTCCCAAAATGCCTGTGTTGACAATCTGCTGTAAAAAATCCCCAAACTAATTACATTACGGGTGTGCATTGCACAGTTTCTATGCACACTCGTGACTTCACCAGTTTTTTAAATATTTTCATTGCAGATTTTCAACACTGCCATTTTTTACGCCTCCCCATAAACAGTACAGCTGTCATTTTTCACATCCTGTTCAAAATGTGTTTTTACACATGCGGTGCCAAGTGGCCTAGTCACTGTGCAAAAGTAGCTTCCGGCTAATGAACTGATATTGCCACTGTTCATGAGGTGGGAGTCACAAAAAACCATGTTGAAAATTTGGAGTGAAAATACCAATGAATGCTTGAGGCGTTAGGGTTTCCGACCATAATGCCCCACCCTGTAAAGAATGACAGACATCAGGGGTGTGACTTGGGATTGTTGCCTGTAATGCTCATACCATTCCACCCCCACCCACACCCTGCAGCCAGTGAGAGGCATCGAGGTATGCCTTGGACTCTTCAGCCTCAAAGTTCACCCCATTCTCCTATACAGCACCCATCTCACCATATTTCCTGATGGAATGGGGTGAACATAAGGGCCAAAGACCCCAAGGCACACTGTGACTCTTGTTGGTGTCTGCAGGGTAGGGTGTGGTGAAATGGCATGGCCATTATGCCTGATGACCCAAAGGCACATCCCAATGCCTGTCAGTATCTGCAGGGTGGTGGTGGGGTTGATTTCAGTTCAATACTTTACTGCCATTCCTATTATGCAGTTCTGTAACTCCTACACTACCAGTGCCAATGCCAGCAAGCTAACATTCAACATTGACAAATGCTTGTTAGTGTTAGAGCTTACATTCTGGAATTTAGTTGGGCAACAGAATCACTGACTGCTTTAATAGCATTTTATATTTCTCCCAGGACATCCATCCTATAAGTTCTTAAGTTTGTCATTGCTAGAATCATGTCATCATTTCTTTTGGTGGGGGGAGGCTGAAATTTCCACTCTATTGCCTCCTGATATGTTACACTGTGAGTCAGACAGATCACTAATACTGGCTTTTGTCAGCTTCTGTGTTTGCTTTATTGTTACCAGTCCCTGAGGTTTTGGATAGGATAGCTGAGCTAAGCATATTAAAAATACTAGGGTTGCTTGTTTCAAAATCAGAAGATCCAGCCGGTGAATTTGTAACCCCTACCGAATTAGCTGAGTTAGCATTTCTATGTTTTGCAGTGGCTGTTTGTCCCCTTCCATTGTAAATAGTTCCTCGGACTTTACAGCAGTTTTTTAGGAGGCATTGTAAGACCTGTCCTGATGCTAGTGCTAGTGTGATTCAGCACTTCTGAGGTTTTTAAATTAATACTGAAGTGCTTGCACTGTCTGTAGTGCTGTTAGTAGCACTGTGGCTGTTCATTTTAGTGAAGGCCAAGACATTACCAGTTAATGCAAACTTACCCCAAGCTGGAATAGCAGACAAACAAGAAATCAGGGTTTTATCAATCAGCACCAGATTCTGTATGCTTGGAGACAGTGGATGGAGGTTTCCACATCTGCTGAAGTGTTCAGGGAAGAAGTGTTTGGCAGTTTTACCCACTCTTCTAACAGATTTCAAAATCAACATCTGCAAACACCATTGGGTTAAATCAAGGCTCTGATGTAAATGGTATCCACTTGTAAGTCTGTCTTTGATCTTATGGCTGCCATACAATTAGTCCCTAAAAGACAGTCAGATATATTGAAAAAAACAAAACTTTATGCTTCATGGAGCTTGTAGTTGCACTTCAGTAGCCTACCTTGCCAACAATCTTTGATTCTTCAGCCACTTCTACATGGCAATACTAAGGTTCCAGGAGTAGTACATTTATGAAGGGGGGAAATACTTTCCTGGGTTCTACTGAATTTTGGCATTAGTATATTGATGATGGTCTTCAGGTGAGCGGGAACCAGAAGATATAATGAACGGTTAATTCAGGCAGCTATGTAGGATACAAGCACTAGAGTTAAGCAATAGCTGTTGCTATAAAGGGAAAGAAACATGGGTGAACCAGATCTATAAATTGTGTTATGACCTATTCTTGGGAGTCAGAGAATCTGCAGGAGATATTTAATTAAGAACTGGGAGATCCTCAAGGTGAAACTGAGATGACAGTATCTCACTAGCAGAGAGCTCAGGCCAGTGCATTAGAGATCTTCTAATATATAACACTCTCTTGTACACAGTATACAACCAAATATACAAATGTAGACCATGCCACAAATGTAGACATTGCAAAGACTTCAAGGTAGTGATGAATGTAAAACCTTTTTTAAGTCCCCAAACTGATAAAATGGTAAAAAGTCAAAAGTTCTGCACCTGCATGACTTACTTGCCGTTGTTTTTTTGTGGCACCTTTTATAAAGGCATAACAAAAAGAAAGTTTGAGGAAAGGGTAGAAGGGTATGTAGGGGCAATAGTTCAGAAAACATGGCTCTAGTAGCCATTTGACTTGTAACCAGCTATGAACCTGTAGCTGTGGTGTGGTGGAACACATTTATTATTCAGGTGACCAGGGCAATCATAGCCCAAAGTTTGTAGCAATTAAGAAAGTTATGCTGGGTCCATGTGGTGGTGATTGTGATAGAGTGCTGGCCAGGAGGGGAACCTACTGGCTATACTGTTTGGGGACTCTCTCTCCATTGAGAACATAGCTGCTTTATTATTATTATTATTATTATTACTGCATTGTAGGTGCAATTTTCTCTGCATGGTTCCTCTCTTTAGATTTTTCTAATTTCCCTCCAGCCCCTTTTCACTTCCATCATCCTATAACCCACCCCTCCTGCTGCCTACAAAATTCCAACTCACACCTTCCCTCCCATTCCTCTTTACAGCTTCTCCCTCTTCCCACCCCTCCCTCTTTTTGTGATTTTAAGACCACATAGAAGATGTGTGACTGTAAAGATGGAAGATACAGTTAAAAACATGATGATATTTCCAGGTGTCATCACTGTGTTTTGGTCTGTCATTACAGGCTGTATATGCAGATGAACTCCAAATACAATATCTATCTGGAAGGATCCATAATAGACTACGATTATCATAAAATGAAATGGGAAGAGTTTGGCTTTAATACTATTGCTGCTAAGCAGTTTTGTATGTCTGAGTTTTTAATATTTAACCCTTTTTCTATATAGTTTTTCTTCCCCAGCTGGTAGTACATCAGGGATGTACCCAGTTCTGAGGATATACCCTGATCAAGTCAAACACAGCTGTCATTTACATGGCTACTGGGTTTTCTCATTCATTTTTCCCCTCCCTCCTCCCTGGTGGGACCATGACTCTGTTAGCGTCACACAGCCACAGCCCACCCAGTGGCAGGAACAAGCTACCTGGCTCAGCCACAGGGTTGCTGTCATGGTGGAACCTACTACCAACCTCACCAGCTGAGCACACACTATCAAGTGGCAGCTGTCTCAGTCTTGACCTGTCTCCTGATGTGACTTCTTGGGCTCGCTTCCATACCTGGGTTGCAGGCACAGCAGTGCAACATGCTGCTGCTCTGCCTGGGCAGTTAACAAATATTTAACATTTGTAGCCTATTTTGGACTGACATATATAGCATATTTTGCATTTTATCTATAGTAAGTTGTCTTGGCACTGTCACTTTAAGTACTATTTGATGTTTAAGTAGTGACCTACAGAGGACAGTTACATTGACAAAGTGCCTGTGGGATAGGGAATGGAGCAATGGTTGCTGATGGTCTCTAAATTTGTCAGATTTGCCCTTTAATAAAGATTTTTGGCACTTTACTCATAGTAGTAAGCATTTGTTTAGGACTTGAATGCTGAGCCTTCCCTGTTTTTCAGTAGCTGAAATGAGCTGGAGTATGTTGAAGATATAGGGGACTTATGAATTTTATTGTAATATATAGTAACTATTTTTAACCACTTGCACTCATTTTTAGTTTCTCATATGCACGGTGTGTATTTTAGCATGCTGTCTCTTTAAGAACAACACTACGGTGTTTATTATGACTATGAGTAACACAAGGACACACCCTGATGACACTTTAGGTAAAACAGGTAGGAGGTCCTGGTTCTGTTCTTGCCAACATCTTCATGAGAGTCTGATACACATAGGTACTGTTTCTTTTGGCAATAAATCACTGCTGAATATTTCACTACCTTTTGTACCTTTAGTTGAATACTATGGTGGGTGGGACTGGATTTTTTGTTCTTAGCTTGGTGCCTTTATCGCTGAGCATACCCAGCAGTGTGCCAGCCTTAGTCTGACTTGGTGCTGTGAGTCACCCTGGAGACATGAGCCAGAGCATCTGTTTGCACTGGGGTGATATGGTGATATACAGATCTCCAACACAAGGGAAGAACTGGATAAGGCACCTGCGTGAAGCCATACAGTATGCACAATGGCAAAAAGGGTGAGGTGCTGCTGCTGGGGGACTTCAGTCTGCTGGATGTAGATTGGAGCTTCTGTGCTGTGGCCCTGGCTAGGAGCATGGCCATCCTAGACTCCCTGCAGGGGGGTTTCACAGGTAGCTAGTCAGAGAACCAACATGAGATGGGGAAATACTGGATCTGGTGCTCATAAGCAGGGACAAAATTGCACAAGTCAAGCTGGGATGCCACCTGGAGACCAGCTATTACTGTTCAGTGTGGTTTAAAGAGCAGCTTCTTTGCTGTCTAGTTGCTGCCCCTCCCCCAACATATGCAATATCTCATCTGGCACAAACAATTCCTGTTTGTTCTGCCCATGTAAGTTATAATGCTTGTAAATAACTAAATGTACATCTAAGCTAAAAGCGAGACCACTTCCTCACCCATGACATGACCACCATGTAGGCACATGCAGCCCTATTTTCTGATGTCAGAAAATGAAGGCTGCATGTGTGTGCCCCATAGATCTCAATGGGGGCAACTTTTCCATGCATTTTATTAACATTTATTTAGTTTTTGTTTACCGGGTAGGTGCACTAGCCATAGAGATGACTATTTTCAGGCACGACCTGGGAGGTTACAGGACACAACAGTACAGAGATTCAACAACAGGTAGTTATAGCAAGGCATATACAAGGGAGGACATGTCAGGTTTACACAGTACAATTAATAAACAGGTTATTTGTGGGTAGGATACAAGGTGGTAAAACAACATTGGCAATCGGTTGATACAATTAAGGCAGTAGGCCAACACAGTGTAATTACAGAGTACAGGGAGCATAATTGAGATACTTGGGAATAACAACATAACAAGAAAATAGCCAAACAGCAGATAAGACCCTACATTAAGACACAATTTAGACAGACAAGTAGGATGCAAGATATAATTATTGATAAGTGCATAGGGGGTTAGGAAGCAGGAGAAAGGGAAAAGTGGGGTAAATAAGTATGTAAAGGACAGGTTTCTGTGATATAACAGCTAAGGCAGGAAAGGTGATTGAAAGGCAGCTTAGACAGACTACACAGGAGTAGGTAGGCAAGTGTGTGTGCTAATAGTAATAAGATGACGAAGCCAGGTAAGGGCAAGGTAGTGAAATGCAGGTAGGTAGGCTAGCAGAGATTGATAAGGTTAGGAACTGGGATTAGTATAGGAGATGCAGGCCCACCAAAGTAGGTGGGTGCACCTAAAGAGAGGCAAAAGAGAAAAGAACAGCTGAGAAGTAGAGTTAGCAGAGATAGGATAGAGAGCTGAAGCCAGGGAGGAGGATAGGGAGCTAAGGGGGTTTAAAACAGGAGCATTGGTCAGCTGAGATAAGGTGGAGACAGAGAGCTTTTTTGAAGGTATCGTGGATGGAAGTTTGGCAGACATCTAGGGGGAGGGAGTTCCACAGACGAGGAGCTTGATGGGCAAAAGCACTGGAACCTTTGATGGTTGTGTATTCAGGCACACACAAGATAAATTTGTCAGCAGAGCGTAGTCCATAGTTTGAGGTCTGCAGTGTGAGCAATTCAGCCAGTGATTTAGGAGTTTGAGACCTCATAATACTCTCTATTGTAGATCCCAAGGAATAGAGCCTGGTGGCATTTGAAGATAGCCAGTTGAGATCAGAGTATAGGGTGCAATGGTGTGTCCACCTGTGGGACAAGGTGGCATACCAACATTATTATTAGAGGCAATGTCCCACCTATGGAGATTTGTTTTGATGGTGGCGTAAGAGGATACTCCATAGGTTAGTGTTGGCAGGAGTATGCCCCAGCAATAGCTAGTCTCAGTGAGGGGTTAAAGCATAGCTATGTGATAGGCTACACGTAGCTTAGAGTTCATAGACTTACATGTATTAGAAATGTGATGTTAAAGCTTAAAGATTGATCCAAAATGACTCCCAGGTACTTAAATGAGGTAACTGAGCCAATAAATGAGCCATCCACGCAAGAGACCCTAAAATTGTTAGTGTGTGATTTAAGTTTCAATGGTGTTCCAAATAGCATGGACTGGGTTTGGTCCTGTTAAGTACAAGGTGATGATAGTCGAGATTTTAATAAATCAAAGCAACCATGACTAAATGTTAGGTTTAAATGCAACTTGGAAAACATGACTTCAAACAGACAGACTGTTAATTACGAACAGTGACTGAAGCTGTGCAGGAGAGTCTGCACTTACTGCTGCATGTCTTTTACCATGCCATGCTTTTACTGTATAGGAAGCTTTGTACAGGGACTGCGCTACAGGCTACCAAGCAGTAGAAGGTAGACAGCCTGGGTTTTACCTCTCTCCCCTGGAGTGGATTTTTTTTTCTTTCTCACTATGATATATGTAATATGAGATAAATTCTTCAATCTGATTTCTTATTTTAATGATAGACTTTCGGCAAGGTTTAACATTCTATATTGTTGATAACTTGAAAAACGCCTGCTCAGACTTTGAGGTTTGAAGGCAACTTGGTAAACATTACTTCAAATAGAAAGACTGTTCATTACGAAACTTCACTGCACCTGTGTGTGTGTGTAGGGAGTGTTGGCAGGGCAGAACAGAAGGGAGCCTAGCCTGTCCTGGCCACAATGGAGCATAAGCACTTAAATGAAAAAAATATATATATTTATGTATTTTTCTATATAATGCCATAAATGTACAGTATTCTGGTACCATGCTCAAGCAAACTGGATGGAGAACTAGTCCTTTTCTGCCATCATTGTCCATGTTTCACTGTCAGGCTAGGGGAGCACTACATGCTCTGCTGAAGGACTGCCACCAGGTGGAGGCCTGATGGTAGTGCCGACCGGGAGCAGCAGAAGTAGAGAGGTGCTGTGGGACTCTGCAGCATGATCGTACCTCCACACGTGCACGTTGATGAGTGCACCCCAGCATGGGGAAGGGGAGACTAATGGAGGAAAAATGGGTGGCAGATCAGGCATATACTGTATGATGTCTTCCTGCTGATCCCCCACCTGCCACTTCACCAGGACCCAGGGGCCATAATCTGCACTTGTGCTTGGGGGCATCCCTCCCACTGACCACGCCACACTCAGAATTTCTGTAGCCCTGATTTGTAAGCTAATCTATTTAAAAGACCTAAAATTCTTTTATGGTATATGACCCCTAAGACCTGGTGCTAGAATCTCTGTTTTCACCAGACTGAGGCATTTTCTCTTATAGCACAGTACTGCACCTTACCTGGCAGTGAAGTAGTCTGTTTCCAGATCTGATACACCCAAAGCAAATAATCAGCAAAGCCTGCATTCACTGAAAAGCAAAGTCACTCTTTTATACTCTGTGTCGAGTTTCAATTTAAAATTTCACTAAAATATCACCAATAGCTTAATCTGGTTCTGCAAGTCAGTTTACATCTTTACAAATATTCCTCTTCCCTTGTCCTCAGATCCACTTGGAAATAAGTTGCATTTCAGTGTGCTCTCCGGTCACCAGATTTCAAATATAGAGAATACTGGATGGTCAACTATGCACAACCAGTGTGTTCTGCCACCAAGGGCTTCTGATTCTCTCTCACCTCCTGAGCGAAGCTCAAGAAGTCTGTGGGAATCAGAGCCCCAAGGTGGCAGAACACACTGGTTGTGTATTAAGTTGCTTATAAAATGGGCAAAGGATTTCAAGCAATCTGATTGGTTGTTAGCTGTGCATTAGAAGTGTCTAATGCACAGCTAAAACTAAAAACCCCATTTAGAATACGCAGGCCCATTTTATAAGTGCAAAAAGCCACTCTGGGGATGTGCATTAGACAGTTCTAATGCACACCTCATTGTGTCTTATTGCTTACTCATCCTGTATTTTTTTAGTAGTGCATAGTATTATGTGAAATGTGTGCATTGTGTTTTTTTCTCTTTCCCAATGAAACTGACTTGTGCAGTCTCTAGAGGTTTTAGAATGCTGTTCTACCATAGAATGGTACAATCACATTCCATGACCTTTGAACTGCGGTAGAGCAACATTTTGAAAAGGATGGATTTCTACATAAAATAATGCTCTATTATACAGTATAAATAAATAAATATGTCATGGATATAAGTGCATATCATAATAAGTGCAAGATTTTTGTGCCAATTTTTTTTTTGCTAATAATGACAGAACATAAACTATTATAACGTCTGTTTAAGCAGGCTTTCCCTCAGAATTAGAAATGTCTTAGTGATAATAATTTAAAATTGATAGTTTTAATTGATGAATAAGAATGATATACTTATTTGTATTTACTCATATTATATTTAAATGTTTTTAGTATTTTAGACATGTAAAGCGCTTTTAATCAAAATGAGAATTGTGCTATATTAAAAAAAACGTGAATGAGTGAATGAATGAACTATATTCTATCTGCAGTCCATTTACCATCAATGTATAAACCAGGGAAGTGACAATAAACATTTGACTGATGGCAGGCTTCCAAAAGTTCCTATCCGATGAAAGCAAAATTACTGAGCAGGCTATATTAGGCTGAACCATGCAGCAGTCATCTGACAAACCTCAGCAGTTCTAATGATATCGAACAATACTAAACCAAGCTCGGAAACAGCCCTAAAGGGCTTTTGCACTAGTCCAGCATTAGCCTACATTTGCCACATGGCAGGATGGCCCAAGGTGGTTTTAGCTCACATGTTTAGAATCTGTTCAGTGCTATTTGTACTATAATGCACACAATGTAGATTCTAGAGGTACTCAGAAAGAACATATCTTCAAGCTGCACAGGATAATTGCAATTTTATGTCCAGACTATGCCTGTTTGAAGAGTCGATATCTGGTCATTATTCTGATGAATTCTCCAGAATCTTCATGACTAACCAGGAAAATTACCTGTTATCAGGATCTACTGTATCTGCTTGGTGATATGGAGTATTTGATCCATTGTACAAGCATCTTTTTTCTGCTTGATCTGTTTTCTCCACCTCCGTGCACACCAGCACTGCTCTCCTTCAGGCATTTATTGCCTCCCCATTACCTGCCAAGCTCACCCCTTTAAAGCTGGGCAAGCCAGAGCAGGCTCTAGCCTGGCTTAAGATTACTGTCTGGCTCAGCTCAGCTCGGCTCAGCTCGACATCTGTCAGGGATTGAGACCCACGGTCAAGCCGAGCCAGTTGTGGTCAAAGTAAGCATGTTTGTCTGCCTGAGCAGCTAGTATAGTATTTGAAATGTTCAATTCCTATGCAGAAAATAGCCTGCAGTAGCCAGGGATCAGCTCATGTTTTGACTTGCAGAGTCAAGCCAGATCCCTGACTCTGCTCTGGCTTGGCTCTAAATGAAAAAATCCTGACTCGCCCACCTTTACACCCCATGCTGCCACCTCCAGGTTCTCTTTTTTAATTGACTATGACTATGCTTTTGGTATCGGGGCTTCGCTGGTCACCATCAGTCCTCTCCTGCAATCCCCACAGCTCTGCCCTGACAACCACGATACCCGGGCACCCCTGCACCTCACAAGCACCCCTGACTTTCCCCCTAGGGTGAGGCTGCTGCTGGTTCCACAAATGGACAAACATATGGTACTGGGGGCGAGGGGAGGCAGGTCATGGTGTGGGTTACAGGACAGGAAGGATGCTTCTTGCTGACAGAACCCTAAGGGTGCTTAAGAAAAGACCCCAAGAGGTGGGATGTGCAATGACATCCAAGGCAGAAGTGCTGATGTCTGGCCTGCCTCCCATAGAAGCAGGCACTGGCAGCTGTATTTCCCACAGCCTTAGCCAGGGATTAAACACACACACACTGGTCACATCACCCCTTCCCCAGAAGAGGAGAGCAGTCCACAGAATGCTCAACCCTCCCCCAGGCCAGTCCTCCAATATCCTAAGTCCAGATTCAAACCCAGGGCATCTGTGTCACAGGCAGAAATCCAACCCCTGCACTAGTGGGCTGGCCTACCTCCTGGGTTTCTGATCCACAGCTTTGCCACCATGCAACTAGGGTCTGAATTGTCCCTGCAGGGGGTCTCCCCTCTGGTCCTTGCAAAGGTGTGCTTCCTGGAGCTCCTGATGTTTCCTTCAGAGTGATGGTTTGTCCTTGTAGGGTTCCTCCTCATGATCAGGAGGAGGAGGAGGAGGAACTGAATGTAGAGGATGCTGGCTGTAAAGCAGACCTACACAGGTAATGCACCTGGTGTCTCCTGGTATGAAGGGGGACAGAGGGACTGTCATCCGGCATACTGGTTTGGTATTTTTGCCATTTTCTTTCTGACCTTCTTCATTCCTGGTGCATGCTGTGGTAGTTCTGGAGGGGCTGCTTGATGGTGATTGGTCTCCCATGCCATCATGTCCGAGCATCTTGAATAAGTTCAGGCCCTAAATGTCCTTCCTGTAGACATATTGACCATTAACATTATTACTCTAGGGAAAAGGCATGAGCAGTGTATGCGCATAAGAGAAGCAAACACACATATCCACGTGTTTAGTAAGCGGCAGCGGTGCTGACTTAGAAAACACATCAACAAGAAGCACAGGCAAGATCACTCAGTCAGAGATAAAAAAAGGCAGAAACAATGAAGTATATAAACTCATGGTTTATTTATCATGTCATAGACAGTGCAGTTCCAAAGCCCACAATGCTTTGGGACAAGAGTGAGTCCCTTCATCAGGGAGCTTTTTTACCGCATGCCAAACAAGGAAACTTCATCTAACACTAGGAGACGTGGATGTCTTTAAAAATGCAATCTAAAATGGACATCTTTCAATTTGGACCTTTCTGTTTCCTTTATGTTCCAATGCAGTATCTAATAATTCAATCAATTACATTAAGTCAAATAGTCAGCACTTTGCCACAGCTAAGCTTTATCCTGGTTGAGCTCTTTTAAAATGGACTCTGAAGCTTGCATGATTTGGTTTCTTGCAACTACAATACTAATGGCAGTGGTTAAACGGGGCAAGAACAGAGAAGATCTTCTGCTATATCAAATTTTGTTCAGTTCACTGCTGGCAACATTCTTGAGTGAAAACAATAAGAGGAGCCCCTATAATAGATGACAACCTCCCGGCCACTCCCATTCTAAAGTACTGTGGAGTTCAGAGTTTCTCCTAAAGATATCCAGTTTAACTGTTAAGTAATGGTAGCCATTTTGGCTGATTTTCTTACCCTAAAATATTGTAACAAATGGTAATTCAATCCGTACTGTACATGGTAGACATGGTTCAACCACGTCAATTATCTTAAATCTTTTAAAAATTATCTCTATTTTTCCCTTTATTGGCTTAAGGGGGGGTTTCTATACTCCAATAAAAAAATATTTGCAAATGGGCATTGGCAGGATGCGAATCTTAAAGCATTGTCAAATATTTTATCACATTCCATTATTTATTACAAAGACATTTGTATGAAGACAGATTCTTTGTTCATTAGACATTATCTGTTTCTTCTACATATCCCACCCTGAAGTCACAATCCTCTACTTGAGACATAAGAATTATTTCTGCAACAAGAGTCAGTGGCAGTGGCTCAGCTGGATGCACACTTGCCTCTGGGAACAGATGACCTGAAAGTCATAGGTTCTAGTCGCTTGCCAGGAACTTGAATTAGTACCCAGTATAGACACTGTAAAAACAGCATGGGGAGGTGGGTCAAATTGTTGAGGTACTTTTTGGATGAGATATTAAACTGATGTCTCCTCTAATCATCTATGGTAGCTGCCTAGGTGGAAGTTAAAGTTTCCATGGCACTTATCAGAACAGTTGGGGTCTTTCTCCAGTGTTCTGGTCCTCCTTCTCCTCCCTGTTATTAAAACAGGTTCAATACCCTGCTCCCACAGTATGCACCTGAAACAAGCTGTGACAGCTCAGTGGGCCTTTCCAAGTCAAAACTACAACTAGATAAATTAACAAACAGGCAGTGATTAAGGGTGAGCCAGTGCCAAGTTGAGTTTAGTGGAACCCCGAAGACCAGCAACTTTAGTACCAAGGAAGGAGTGGTGAAGCTCTCGGCTCATATGAAGGCACTTAAATCCTTTGTTTGGTGAATTTAAAAGAAATCTAGTTTCCCAGGTGGCCATGGTTAGTCCTGTGGCCACCCCTGCCCCACCACAGTTCTTTCCCACCCTCTGCTCCCTCATTCAGTCAACCAGACTTTTTTTGTTGCTGTTGTTGAATAAATGTCCACTCCTTGCACTGTGTCAGGAGCAAACAGTATCTTTTTAATCAGCCCCTTCCTATCCCAACCCCCGTCCCACAAATCATTATATATAGACCAGTGGTGGCCAATACATGGATCTTTGGTCGATCTTGGGACAAGGGTTGCATTTTCAAATCAATGAAGATCCTTACAGCTGATGAGTGTAATTATTGTACTTTTTGTTCACTTTATCGCTGGCAGATTGTGGAGCTTCTTGACAATCACCAAAATGGATCCCAATACAAGGTGTGCTGGCCACCACTGATATAGATACTGACACCTTTCTTCAACCTGACCCATGATATTGGGGTGGGAGTTCTGGCAACTATCACAGCTACATCACCTGTCTTTGTTTTCATCTTTAGTAGCCCTTTAACTGCCTATATATTCCTCTGTCTGTTTAGGTATCTTCATACGTGAAGAAAAACTTTTTATCAGTTTGAAATATTGTTCCTTTAAATAAATCTTTTTTTTTTGCTTTTTCTTTTTAGGTGCAACAGCGTAGCCATAAGCACATATTGTGGTCATGTGTACTATATTTTGCATTTAGTCAAGGTCAAAGATACACTCAGCATGAGTGGCATGAATGCATAATGTCATTGAAGATGTCAGTGATTGGGCTTTTAGGCCTTGGTGTTGGGTTTCAAAGCTTCACAAGCCTCAGTTTGATCCCCAGTGTGGAAATATTTTTCTTTCTCTACAATTTATGTAGTATCAAAGAAATGCTAGATGTTACTGCTGATGTTAGTGATATACTTTCAGCAAGGTTTGACATTCTATACTACTAATAACGTGAAAAGTTCCAGCTCAGACTTTTGATTTAAATGTAACTTGGTAAACACTACTTCAAATAGACAGGCTGTGCATTATGAACATTCACTGCAGCTGTGTAGGGAGTCTGTACTCACTGCTGGATGTCCTATGCCATAGCATGCTTCTCCTGTTTAGAAAACTTAGTACAGCAATACAGCTGTAAGATACCAAGCAGTAGAGGCTAAGGGGCCTGCATTTGATCACTGAAGTCCAACATTTTTTCTTTCTTAGTACAGTTTATGTTTTATGAGAGAAATTGTTAGATCATATTCCTAATGCTAGTGGTATTCCTTCAACAAAGTTTGAAGTTTTACATTGCTGATAACTTCAAACAGTTCCAGCTCAGACTTTGAAGGTTATATGCAACTTGGAAAACACTACTTCAAATAAACAGATTGTTAATTATGGACATCGACTGCAGCTGTGCAGGAGAGTCTGCACTCACTGCTGGATGTCTTTTACCACAGCATGCTTTTCCTGTGTAGGAAGCTTAGTACAGGGGTAGTGCTAAAGGCTACCAAGCAGTAGAAGGTAGAGAGCCTGGGTTTGCCCCCCTCTCCCAAGTGGATTGTTTATTTTCTTTCTAACTACAATGTATGTAGTACGAGACAAATTGTTAGATGCCATTTCTGATTTTAATGATAGACTTTCAGCATGGTTTGACATTCTATATTGTTGTTAACTTGAAAAGCTGGAGCTCAGAGTTTGAGGTTTTAATGCAACTTGGGAAACATTACTTCAAATAGAAAGACTGTTCATTATGAAACTTCACTCCACCTGTGTGTGTGTTTGTGAGGGAGGTCTGCAAACAGTGCCAGATGTATTTTGCCACAGCATACATTTCTCCCCTAGGAAGCTTAGTATAGTGGTAGAGCTGCTGGCTATCAAGCAGTAGAGGGCAGGAGGCCTGGGTTCAATCCCCAGAATGGAACATTTTTATCTTTCTCTCTACAGTTGATTGATGCTGTGTCTCAGACCCCATCCCCAAGCCATTTCCCTTTTTATTGTTATAGGAAACAGAGAAACATAGAATTTGTAGGCTGATAAGGACCACTTGGTCAAACTAGTCTTCCCATTCTTATTTTAATGATTGACTTTCAGCAATGTTTGGCATTCTATATTTCTGATAACTTGAAAAGCCCTAACTCAGATATTCAGGTTTAAATGAAACTTGGGAAATGTCACTTCAAATAGGCAAACTGTTCATTATAAAAATTGACTGAAACTGTGTGTCCTGTCCTTCTTGTCCATCCTTATCTGGCCCCTCAAATTCTTGCCACTCAACTTCTCTCTTGCCATGACATAAACTAGTACCCCCATCACCCAACCTGATCCAGTGGATTAGTCCTTAATAGGCTGCTGTACCCTACCCAACCCATAGATTAATGACCATGATGAGAGTGTGGGGTAAGTGTATGTATGTTCTCGACATCCATCCATCAGTCTAGGGTATCTCACTGAGCAGATGGAAGGGTAAGGGTGTGAGTGGACCATGCCATACCAAACTACCAAATGAGCTGCATGAATCAGTGGTGGTGCATGAACATATACATAATACTGATGGTAACACAGGTGGTAATCAGGATTATATAGGTGGGTTCTAAAATCTGAATTGTTAATGCTCAGTTGCAGTAGAGGCCAAGGGTACATCTGCATCTATGGATAACATGGGATCAGACAGATACAGCCATTGGACTTGGTGTGTGGACTAATGGACAGGAAATAAATTCTCAACTAGCTGACTACAAGGGTCTGCTTTTGGGGTTGAATCTTTTGGATTGGAGCTGAGTTTGCTGGGTCAGACTGCCTGGCCTGTCACAGCAACTAAGTAGTAAGTAACTCACTGTAAGAGAGTGGGAACCAGGAATGGGAAATTAGATACCTGCCTGGCAGCTAAAGATTGGGGAGAAGTGGAAGAGGTCTGAGAGGATCATATTCTATGTGCCATGCCACTGGGGCCAATATTGGATTGGATACTGAAAGTGGAATTTCTGATTCTGAGTCCAGTTCCAAATGCTAAAAGCTTATTAGAATTGCAGTTCTTTCTCCACAACCATTTTAAAATGTGTTTACCAGCTTAGTGATTTATATGTTCTTGTCATTGCTAAAGCATTTTGAGCCTCAGTATTAAATATTCTTTGATTTGGTATTTTACCAGTTCACATTGTAAACATGCATTTGAATTAGTTTCTTGTTTTATCACTACCAGACCAAGATTTTCCAATAAGATTGGGAGTATGTTGCAGCCATTTGGGTGAAACTGAAAACCCCAGTTTTATAACATATCCTTGCAGGACTCATTGCACTGGCAGTCAGACCTGATTATTCTTTTGTACAATAGCTTTAGCCAATAATTGATTTATCTAAGGAAGGTCCAGGATGCATTGATGTATGGTCCATATTCAACTCTTAACAAAGGGGCAAGTGTTGATCTGGGAGATCCAGTACTCTCCTTAAGAATGCAATTTTCACATTATAAATCATGACATTATATTACGCCAGTCAAGATTGTTTATTTATGAATATTTCTGAGACTCATTACCATACAAGTGCCTCTCATGTAAACTGTTCTACAATTCTGATGTTTTACGTTAACATGGCATTGTCCATTTCCCAGGTAGAGGTTTCTCTTATTTTTTTACAAAGTGAAGCCTTTTGATTCAGTTCCATTTTTAAACAGAAGTCGTTTAACATGATCTATAATTTGTTTATACTGTATGTACATTTCTGGTATTTCTTATGGTTATGAATAGTTTCTCAAGTTCTTTATGTGCTGCTACTACTAATTGTCAATTTCTTAATTTATTCTGTGGACAAAATACATTTTGTCAAACTAGTAACTTCATTTTGTGGACAAAATTCTGTCAAACTGCAGACTTTATTCTGTGAACTGATGGATGGTTCTTAAAAGGTTCCTGGACTCTCCACACATTCAGAAAGCCAGAACAAGCCACATATTTCCCCTATGCTCAGGATGCACACCACCAGGGCACTCCACAGCATCTACAGCAAGAGCTGGTCCCTTCTATGGACCTAATACCTGACCTGCACATGTGGCTACATGGGTGGGTGGGATAGGTCAGGCTAGGGGTGTGATTGGGCATAAGCCCAGTACACAAAAGAATACTGCATTGTACAGACAGCCAGTGGAGTAAGGATAGTTGTGCAGCCATAGGGACCATAGTAACAACTATATATACCCTCCACCTAGCCAAATGTGATGTCTCCAAGCCTGATCTGCTCTTCCTCCTCCTTATGACCCTCTATGGTAGGTTGGGGTATCCTGACACTAAATGGTGTTCTTCTTTCCCATAATGATGTTTCACCATGTGTAGTGTAACATTTTACTGAAATATAACTTTTACTTTAGTGTAACCTATAATAATACCTAATCAAATTTTTTTTACTCAAGTATAACCTTTCACAATATGTAGTTAGCTGTCTTGTGATACAGCTTCCCACAAGATATAGTTAAATGTCTTGTGATGCCTTTATATTTCATAACATATACATCCAAATGTCCTATAATACACTTAGCAAGATAGTGTGCCCTTATTAGGATGATGTTTACCTATTAAAGGGAGGTGTGCACACAGAGAACCTTCGATCAGTGCAGTCAGCACTTATGAGATTGTGTAAGAAATGTGGTAAACACCTTGTGATGTTGTAAGAGAAATACAGTTATATCTGTGTTTTGACACAAATGCACCACATCCTCAGATTAATATGTTATTTTGTTATATGATTGGCTTATAAAGGGGTGTTGGTATTATTTAAGTTAAGAAATCTTTATATAAGCACTGTATAAAATTGAATGAGCTAGCACCAAACCAAAAGCAAGAATACATATATCTGAAGTTGATGAACTCACAAAGAAAATAAACCAGAGGGAAAAAGAAAATCATTGTGTGTAGCTTGACTTATTTGAAGATAGAAAACACAACATTGTTATCTTTACTTTACAATTGGTACCGTGACTCGGATGTCTGAAGACAGTCTATACGGTTGCTGACAACATGATACAAACCGAGAAGGAAGCCACTGCGAGGAATGCCTACCATACCTGAACTGATAACTCACGTACAGAGGGAGGTCAGAAAGATGAATAAGGAAGCTGAAGTGAAGTCAGATGTGATTTGCCAGTGAACCTACTGACATAGGTATGGATGTCATATTACACAAATATTTAGAGACTAATTCCAAGAAGGTCTGTATCATTATCCTGAACAGCAGGAAGATGAGCTTATGTTTAACTAAACAATGTATAGACCGTAATGAGAAGAGTAAATCAGATAAAACCAAGTTAGCTAACATATGTCAAATGTATGTACAGTATCAGTTAGAGATAACTGCTAGGACATGTCAGTTGAAGAAAGAATCATTAGAGAAAGATGATGCTCATTACTTAAAGATAGCCAAATATGTCACAGAGACTAAAGACAGTGAATATAAATTAAATGTCTCTCAAGGAGAAGTATGTGGTTTAAAAATTAAGATTAACCAATTGGAAGAAAGTCTTAAGTTTAACAGTAAACAAAACTTGTCCCAGATTAATGAATTAAGCTGACAATTGCAACAAGCAGTTGAACGCTTGGATCATGCTAATCAGGAACATGCCCAAGACATAGCATACAAAGAACAGACTTTGTATACTTTGCAAGCTGAAACCCAAGTACAATGCCAAATTTCTTTAGAATTATGGCATCAGGTACAAAAATACAAGCAAGTTCCTATCCAGCAACAGCCCATGCCTATTCCATGTGGTTGTTTTGGGAGGCGCACATACACATCAGAGTCTGAGGAAACAGGCTCAGAGGATGAGGAAGTATATTTATGAAGCTTAGTAAAAAGAAAATGGCTCCTTTTGTTACAAAAACAAAAGGAGAAGGAAAAAGGTGCAACAGACTAGAGGAAGTAAGCGTTTAAAAAAGTTACATTGGAAAACAAAAGAAAATACAGAAAAAGAAGATATAATGTTACATGATGAAGTAAAACAATTGGAGGGTAGGTTAACGGATGAAAAAGACACTTTGACTTTGTCGTGAGACATTAGAAAATGCATAAAAAATCTTTGAAAGATGATGAGGAAGCTAGAGCACAATCAAAAATGTTTAAGGAAGCTATAGAAGAAGTAGAGGTCCATATGGAACTATCCCAAAGGGATCTCTCCATCTAGGAATCTATGCAGTTAGTAGATCAGTTAGGGAAATGGGAGCCAGGTCAGAATCCAGTCCCATACTGTTCTAAATTAAAGACATTAGTGGCTAATTTTAATTTGACTAACAAAGATGCCTGTAAAATAGTCACTCTGTCACTTCCTGCAGTGTTGCTGCAGATCTTAATGGCAAAAATGACAGGTAGCCAAGCTTACCCAGAGTTTGATACCAACTGAGCTACTGTTGATGAGATCCAAACTGCATTGCAGTCAATGCATGGTGTATCTCATATGTACTGCAGTAAGATCTATGAGATCACTCTACAGCCCGGGAGTCCCCAGTTATGTTTATCAATCATCTGTATGCTGTATGCAACATATAGAGGCATAGCAAACAAGTAAGATAGAGAACCCTTTCTCAGTTTAATTGATCGGCTAGCTACTGTTGTGCCTCCGTCAGTCCGTATGCTATGTAAAGAGCAGAACAGGCCACCGATAAGAAATGTTACTCACTGATTGGTGGCACATGCAACAAGATGATGAAGCCCAGATAAAGGAAATGATAAAAGATGAGTAGCTGCTATAGTAAAACTGAAGGAAAGGGTAGCTCCACTTGAACAATTGCAATGAAGAGGACACTTTAAATGGGATTGTTGGGCTAAAGGCAGAGATATGGAAGGAAAACAAAAGCAAGTCTTAGAGAGAAGACAAACTCAAAATCAAGGTAATAATGCTAAACCTGGTGGTAAGGCAGACTTACAAAATGTATTGAAGTGCTTAGTAATTTGATTAATACTAAGACAGTTGCAGCAGTTCAACAGGAACCTTCTGCTCCTAGTGATAGTAAAGAAGAGGATGAGGAAGAGCTTCTTGCTAGAAATTAGAAGAAAAAGAAATAGAGAAAAGCTCCCACCTTCCAAATCCTGGGTCAATTACAAGAGGATGGGAAGAGGTCCAATAATATCAGCAATGGTCAGGAGCTGCCTGACTGTGATATTAGTTGATACTGGTGCTACTGTTAGTATAACAGATAGTGATATGCCTTTAACAACTCACAGGAAACAACAAATTAATTTTCAAGGTTTCTCAGGGGTGTGTTAACAGCATATTTAACCAAACCAGTTTTGGTTCAGATAGGTGAACAACATTGAAATGTATTGTTTTGGAAATGTAATACACATGAGGTACCATCATGGGTATGGACATTCTAGCACAACATGGTTTAGTAGTGGATCTTAGTTACATGATTCTATGGCAAGGAGCACTACTAACCAGGAGCAAATGTGGATGACTCACATCATAGTGTGTACACAGTAAAGTCATTAAAGATTTATCACATGAGTGACTTATGGAAACAAGTGCCACAATAGATAAAATCTGTTGTACAAAGGCATGAATCAATTTGGGCTAAAAATGCTACAGAGTGTGGATGTGAGTCTAATATGGAGGTCCAAATCGAGGGACCAGACCCACCACCACAAAAGCAATATGCATTTCCAAAGTAAGCACAGGAAGAGGTAAGAATTATTTTTAAACAGTTATAATCACAAAAGGTAATTCGCCCGATATGTTCAACTGTTAATTCCCCTATTTGGCCGGTTCATAACTTGAACAGTATTTGGAGATTGACTATAGACTATAGGGTCTTGAATAAAGTAATGCCTTTAGTCATTCCAGTGGTATCTAGACTACTGGACTTAATATCTCATATGACGTAATATGTCTCCACTGTCACTATTTATACTGTACTAGATGTGCTGAATGGATTTTGGTCCATCCCTGTACATCTAGATAGTCAATATAAGTTTGCTTTACTTTCAGGATAAGCAATACACATTCCAGTGTCTACCACAAGGTTTTCACTCATCACCCACTTTATTTCATCAATGTTTGCAGAAATATTATTGGGTTTTAAATTTACCAGAAGCAATAATACAATACATTGATGACATGTTATTGCAGACTGATACATACCAGGAGCATGTTAGTTTATTGAACAAGTTGCTAACAGTCTTAGGTAAAGGAGGGTTAAAAATGAACCCTAGCAAAGCACAAATTGAACAGTCACAAGTTGCTTGTTGGCTATACATATTAACAAAGAAGGATGAACTGTAGATCCTGATAAAAATCACGTGATACAGCAGTTACCGAGACCCAAGACAAAGACTGCATTACAACAGTTCTTGGGCATGGTAGGATTCTGCAGAGGTTTTATTGAAGACTTCTCTAGTATGGCAAAACCTCTGTATAATCTACTAAAGGGAGAAAAGGAGACTGATGTCCTCAGATGGGAACCAGAACGTCAGATAGTTTTTCTGGGTCTAAAGCAAGCACTAATGACAGCTCTGGCTCTCATTAGTCCTTCTGAATCCTCTGATTTTGTAATGCAGGTACATGCGACAGATCAGGTAATCAATGCTGTACTGTTAGAGAAGAGATCAGGGACTTTACATCCTGTGGGATATTTTTCTCATGTATTAACACCTGTAGAAGAGACATATGAAGAATGTGTGAAACATTTGTTAGCTGTATATTGGGCTATACAAGCTACAGAACATATGTGGGGTTTAATAGAATTATCCTGCAAATGTCTCACACCAGTGAAATTTCTACTTGAAAGGGATGTGAGAGGTGTGTCTTCACAGCAATTGGTTAAATGGACTTTAGCTCTACAAGGGAAAAATATCACTGTAGAAAAATGTGCCTCACCTATTGTATGTTAGTTGAATTAATGGCATGGGAGGGAGAGGCACATGATTGTGGAACTATAATGGGAGTTGACTTTAAACCCATATTTGCTGCGGAACCAAATATTGAAGCAAGAAATGTTTATGTAGATGGCTCTCGCTTTTGGGAGGATGGACATTTCCACACAAGATATGCCATATGGACACCGAGTACTAATCAAGAAATATTAGTACGATGCCCATCGTCATTTTCTGCCCCTAGAGCGGAATTGGAGGCAGTCCGCGGATCTATTTTTTCAGAGTGTGCTTTCGTTGCCAATTCTTTGTTAGATTTTCTTCCTATTTGGATGAAAAGAAGAAAGTGAAAAACATCTGGGGAACCTGTTGCATTTGCTCCCATATTACAACATATATGGGACATAGGAGCTCAAACACCTTTTCGAACAGCAATTTGTAAAGTAAGAGCTTGCCAAAAGAATCCAAAGGATATCCATGAGTTAAATAATAACTTAGTGGACAATCTGGCTCAAGTTGCAGCCAAACAAATAAACTTATGGGTAGATCCTTTAGGAGGTGACTCTACACAACTGTGGGAAATTGACGAATTTGGCAAACATCATATTAAATACATAGCTGCTGTCTCACAAGTCCCAAGTTTGGGGCATGTCCAAGATACAGATGCTTGGATAGTGGGTTGTTGGAACCAATGGAAAGACACTGGACAGTGTGCAAACAAACATGTTACCATATGGGAAGATACGGTAGTATGGGAATGACAACCTGGGTTTAGGAAGTGGATACCACCCACTTTGTTTCAAAAATATATTATCATAGATAATCATTGAATTGGAAGTCATTGTGGACTCCATAAAACATGTAAAATGTTGGCACAAAAATACTGGTGGCCAAAAATGGGAAAAGATGTCAAACAATGTCTGGAGGCTTGTCTCATATGTGCACAGATGAATCCTCCAGTACCTGGTAAGAGAGTTCCGTTAGAATGTATACCCCTGGCAGACAGTTCTTGGTCCAGCTTACAAACTGATTATGTGGGGCCTTGCTACTGCAAAAGGGGGTTCCGATATTTACTAGCCATTGTTGACATATTTCCAAATGGGTAGAAGCATTGCCCATATGAAATGATAGTGCTACAGCTACTGCAAAAGTGCTATGGGAACAGGTGTTCTCACGATGGGGTTTTCCCAGAATACTTGAAAGTGACAGAGGAACTCACTTTACAGTGAAAATAATGATGGTTTTGTGTGATATCTTAGGTATCACTCAACATTTACCCTACCATCCACAATCTTCAGGAATGGTAGAAAGGTTAAATCGCACTCTGAAAAATGCACTGAAAAAAGCAGTGTTGGATACTGGTAAAGGTGGGTGACACACTTACCAGAAATCCTAATGGGTATCAAAGGTACTGAAAACAAGAGTACTGGCTATATCTCATATCAATTAATGACTGGATGGGGTATGCGGCTGTATTATCCATTGGATCCAGATTTGTCAACACCTGTGTTAGACTGCATCAAAACTGATGTGTTCTTGCAGCAGCTACAAAAACAGTTAGCTGTTTATTTACCTCATGCTGCCAGAAACATGGCACAGACTCCTTGGAAAATTAAACAGAGACATGATAAAAAAGTGATATCACCCATTGAAGTCATCACGTCATGGTGAAAAATGTTAGTCAGAAGGGACCATGGGCTGTTAATTGGATGGGGCCCTATACCATCATTGATGTTTTGGGGCCCTGGGTCATTCAGATCCGTCAAATTCAACAAGGGTCTACAGAGACCAAATGGGTCCATGTGGACTGATGTAAACTGTATCAGCCTTTAAATGATGACCTCTGATACTGCTCTGTTTCTCCCAATAGGTGAAGTACAGTGATGTATCCTGTACTTATACTGTGTAGTATCTTATTGACCCTGGCAACTTCTGACAGACACGAAGGATGCTCAGGGTATATATGGAACAGTTTATACATCAAGAACTATGCCAATTGTTCTGCAGGAGGTATTCCAGTATTATTGGGAGAACAGCATGAACATACCAGATATCTTCTTGTCAAATGGTACTTTATTTGTTATGGACAATGTCAAAATCGACATGGGATGTTAAGCAGAAGCCTGGCCTGACCAGCGATGTCTGTGGTGAACTCAACAGCCCAGAAAAGAATTTATATCTGCTCCACATTGGAGGATACAACAAATCGGACAAAGAGAAGAACAAGACTTATTACGAATAAAATTAAGGGACATATTACAATATCCTTTGGATACAATTGCGTTAAATTATTCTTATGGTTCAAGACGTAAAAAATATGTGGCATGTTTTATATAATACATCTATTGTAGCAAACTATACAGTAGGGTTAAAACAATTTTTCACAGTATTGCCATTAACAAATACTGTAAGTATTCATTGTTAACATATTTGCGTGTTTTCCAAAAGGCACAATGACCAGGAATGGCCTGTAATGTTAACTTAACAGCATGGCATAATTCTGTGGCATGGAATATAGTGTATCAAAAGCAAGTTATATCAGGGCAAAGTTCTTCCCCCATCAGATGGTATTATCTTGATGCAAAATATACTGTATATCCTCTATATTTTCCATGTAAATTAGAGTATTATAATGTTTTGCTACATTTGCCTTTTCTACGATTACCATCTCAATGTAGAGATCGGGCTTCGGTAATATTGTGGCAACAGTATTGTAATAATACTTTGAATCAATACCATGATAGACACAGAACATGGTCATTTCAAATTCCTGCAGAAGCATCACCAGGTTTATCCCATTGTAAAAGAGACGCGTGGGTCTGGTTAGGCTCAGGATTAGGAATTGCTAATGGTATTGATTCTATGGTTTTAAAAGGTCATATTCGTTCTTTAGAAATGACTTTAAAAGATATGGCTACTGGACCATTATTGACTACTGTGTAATTAGCAGCTGATAATGAAGAAATTGATTGGTCTGCATTTAGAGAAACCTTACAGAATTTTTAAATTATTGCAAAGATAGCAGTCAGTTTTTATAACTCACTTTCTAATATGTCTAGAGAAAGCTATATAGAACTGGGTTGCTCACAATTAGCTGCTGAAGCGCATGCTTATCTAGTCAATGAACTGAATAGAATTGAAACAAATAGGTTACCTTTAGGAATAGGCGAGACCAATGCGACTAGATTATTGTATCATCCCACTATATTCCTACCACCATTAACTATGATAAAAGTATGGAATTCACCAAATCAATATGCACAAGTGCTGTGACATGTTATTCCCATACTAGTGATAATACAGTACCTATATGTTTTGAACCACAGAAAATATGGCAAATCAGTAATTTGGGAGTATTAATACAAGGCCAGATCATGAGACTCCAAATACCAGGTGACACTATTATCCCAGTACACAATGAATATGTTGTCTTACCTAAGCAACAAAGCAACAGTGTGTGCAAGAATATGAAACCTTAATATGTGGGAAAAGACATCAACCGCCCCATGGTTTTCTGATCAATGTAAATTTACCTAACATCTGCAAATGAATACCTCCAAGCAATGAGATGGAACCAATCATGGTGTAATCACAGGCCAACCTTGGAATGTATGGGGGTGTAGTGAGAAAACCTGGTGGGTTGCAAACTGACCCTTCGGATCGTCCTGCCTATAGCTGAACAAATGTTACCCATATCGATGGTTCCAGTATGGCCTTAGATTTACTCACTGATTTGGCAAGTCCACCTATTCGAATTACCCAAAGTTGATAAACTGACACTTGGTGCCTTGTTGTATCGTCAACAAACAGAAGGACTTGTTTTCTCACAGAAGACCTCTGCTAAAGCGGTAAAAAGACAGTCATCGTATATCCCCATTATATCCTGGTGGATTGAGCTCTGCTGTTTTGGATACTAGTCCAACCCTGATAGTGGTACTATGCAGTATTGCAGTAATCTGTGTTCTTATTATTGTACAAGTGTTATTGTACTGTAAAATAAAATGTCAGATTACACAAATACAAATGTTACAATGGCAACAACATCCTATGTGATTTCCTGTATGTAGAGAGTCACTGAGGGAGGATTGTAGTGTAACATTTTACTGAAATATAACTTTTACTTAAGTGTAACCTATAATAATACCTAATCAAATGTTTTTTTTAACTTAAGTATAACCTTTCACAATATGTAGTTAGCTTTCTTGTGATACAGCTTCTCACAAGATCTAGTTAAATGTCTTGTGATGCCTTTATATTTCACAACATATAACATCCAAATGTCCTATAATGCACTTATCAGGATAGTGTGCCCTTATTAGGATGATGTTTACCTATTAAAGGGAGGTGTGCACATAAAGAACCTTCTATCAGTGCAGTCAGCACTTATGAGATTGTGTAAGAAATGTGGTAAACACCTTGTGATGTTGTGAGAGAAATACAGTTATATCTGTGTTTTGACACAAATGCACCACATCCTCAGATTAATATGTTATTTTGTTATATGATTGGCTTATAAAGAGGTGTTGGTATTATTTAAGATAAGAAATCTTTATATAAGCACTGTATACAATTGAATGAGCTAGCATCAAACCAAAGCAAGAATACATGTATCTGAAGTTGATGAACTTGCAAAGAAAATAAACCAAAGGGAAAAGAAAATCACTCTGTATGAAGCAGCTTATTTGAAGATGGAAAACACAATGCAGCTATCTTTACCTTACAGCATGGGTTGTGGGTAGCCAGCTGTCATCCATGTCTCCCCACCCCCAAGTCCACCACATCATCACATCATTAGGCAGCAGTTGGAGATTCATTGGCCTACAGTGCAGGTTACAGTTTTTATAATCTCTGATCAGAAGTTTTCTGGATCTTCTTTTCAGAGGCTAAGTCAGTCCTCTGTGATTGTACTTAGTCTAGGGAACTGAAGGAACCAGTAAACAAAAGATCAGAGCTTATATCAACTCTAACATGCACTGCAGGCTAATGACTCTTCAACTGCTGCCCACTGCTCTGATGTTAACTGCAGGGGACTCTGTGGTTTTTAGTAACACAAGGTGTCATCCTACAAGTGTTACCCCCCCCCACTGGCTCCCTTTGTTTAACTAGCAGGGCTGCTTCTCTCACCACATAGAGTCTAGTGGCAAAAGAGAGGGATGGGGGTTTACATAACAAGTACACACAATTCTTTTCTAAGACTGCTATCACAGACAAGCAACCAAGTGTGGCAACTACCTGGTACACACCTGTTGGGACCATTTACCATGGCCAGCAACCCAGGTCCCTGGGAGAAAACATTTGCTCATAATTGTGCTAGGTTTACATGTCTGGTCAGAGGCACTTAAGTAAATTTACACACAATGGAAGCAATAACAATACTGTCCAATCCAGGTTGGGATTCTAGAGTGTGGCTTTATTCAACGTGAAAGTAGGAATAATCACAAAGCTTAAAATGGACTCCACAGGGACACACATTCTGGTAATGCAGATTCTCCAGGGTACAGAAATTCATGACTTTCCCATTTAGCATAGGGTAAAGACACAAAGCGAGTGAATACTCTGGTTCTGAAAATGGAGATGGCACACGACACAGTTACTGGTACATTTCCCATTGACTAGGCACAAATGGCCAGTACTAGGACACTTTCTCTTATTTCATGAGAAACGAAGGTGGTACACATGACCACAGAAGAGCAGATCCAGGCTCAAAATCTTCCAGCACCCACTATACTGAGGTGAACTGAAAACAGAGAATCCAAAATCCACGTCTGGGTAACTATTTCCATCAGGCACTGGCCAAATGCTCTGACTGAAAATTGAACTGGTGCCCAAACCGAACCCAGAGAGGTAAACTGGTTACTCCAGATGGGAGGGTCTCCCACCTTTTGCTTCCAAGTTTATACTTGGCCTTTCATCTGGTTAATAACACCCTCACAGAAACTTGTAGATGCTATCTTGAAATGTTTTTTTCACACTTAACATACTACATGACACACCTCTAATGTGTCAGAAAGTTAAAAGTTCTGTACTTGGACAGTCTCTCACTAGTCTCCAAACATAGGTGGATGCTTTTAAAACAGAAACAGTCTAGGTGACAGGGTTCCTTTGTCAGAGAAATTCACCATAGGTATAGCAGGTGCCCCTCCTAGGCTTACACAAAAGTAGTACTCACACTTCTGAAGTTGTACAAAGGCAGCTTCACCAGACAAACTGGATTGAAGGATTGCCCTGAACCTTGAAGATTGACCCATCCCTCCTGGGATGGGACAAAGAAAAACCCCACTTGGCAAGGTCTCCACCACTTCAGTCACTCTCTTCTATATTCTTCTACTAGGGTGAGAACAAACTACCCAAAACTAAGAGGTAGCTCTCTGTCAGAGCTAGGTGAGGAGCTGCACAGCAAGCTGCAGCCTCCTCCTGGAACTCCTGGACTGACTCCACTCTAACTGAAAATTCTCAAGCTATCTCCCCAGAACTGGCAAAGAATGTGGCTTATGCCTCAGTAGAGTTCTAAGATTACATCATTCTCCAGCTCAGCTGAGACTGAAACCAGAGCATGACAGTGTGAAACTCATGTAACCAGCATTTCACTAGCTGCCTTTCCCTGCTTGCCACTGGTTCTAACTGGGATTCTAGTAATCCTTGGGGACAAGGAGGTTACACAAGTAAACAAAATTAGTCTGATACAATCTGCTATACTGCAGTAAAAGTAAAAAACAAAAATGTTTTTGCACACAACATTTACATTCAGAACAGCCCCACCCTTGAATATGAGGTCCTTGGTGCTGGCTGTTGCCTTTCAATGTTGCCAATGACAACTCTATAGATTTGTGGTCTGAGCTTGGGGCATCAATGATTGAGTAGTCAAGGCAAAACTGCCTGTCCAGAAACAAGACCAAGGGGCTATTCAATAGCTCTCTTCAGTCAGAGGTGATTCTGAAAACTTGAGGGTAGAAGATTGCTCCTGCTCCAAAAGGAAGGAGAAAAAGTAACCAAGAAACTATGGCCCTACATCAGTCTTACCTCAATAGCAGGTAAACTAATGGAGATACTAGTTAAAGAAGACATAATGGACTACCTGGAAAGAAATGGGCTCCAGGATAGTAAACAGCATGGGTCTGTGGCAAGAAGGTTTTGTCAGACCAATCTGATAGTGTTCTTTGACTGGAAAATGTGGGCAGGTGACAAGCAGTGGGTTTGCTCTAGTTCCACTTCAGCAAAGTATATAACTCTGTGGTATGAAAAAATTTGCTTAAGAAGTTAGAGGATCTGGGAACAGCAAGTGATCTAGTTAGATAGGTAGGAAGCTGACTGGGGGAAACAGCAGAAGGTGATGGTAAACAGGGTCAAATCAGGGGAAATGGAGATCTAGAGTTGGGTACCACAGGGTTCAGTCCTCGGTGAGACCTCTTCAATATGTCCATTAGTGATATGGGAGATAGAATATAAGGCAAGATGGTTTTCATTGAAGATGACACTAAGCTCTGTGGCAGGGTAGACAGTAAGGAAATGGTTGGGAACAATAACCCCAGAACAGAATATTGGATGGGATGGGTTAAGCTGGATGTTATCACGGAGGAAGAGGACCTGGGAGTCATTATACAAGACTCACCTAAACAATCTAGAGAGTGTAACAAGGCCTACAGCAAGACAACCAGGATGTTGGGTTGTATTGGAAGGGGAGTTGACAGCAGGAGGAAGGAGGTGTTACTGCCACTGTATACATCACTAGTGAGGTTGCATCTGAAATACTATGACCAGTTCTGTAACCCCCACTTACAAAAAAACAAAGGCTAGAGGTGGTACAGCATAGGGTAACAAAAGCGATTCTGGGCCAGTAGGGCAGCTCCTACAGGGATTGACTTACAGCTGAATATGTTGAATATGTACTCACAGTGGGTGAGAAGGGAGAGGAGATATAATAGAGAATTTCAAGTTTCTGAAAGGAATGAGCAAGGTAGAGTGTAAGGAAATATTCAAGAATGGTGAATCAAGAACATGGGTACCTGATTGGAAGCTGACAGGGAGACTCATGGGGACATGAGAACATTTTGTTTTACAAAGAGAGTGACTGAGCCATGGAAAAGCCTACCAGCAGTGGTGCAAGAACCATTAATGGTTTAAAACATGGCTGGAGCTGAGTAAAAGGCTTAATAGATGCACACAGGGAAGCAGCAGGCCAGGAGGCAAGGGGGATCAACGAGGGCAATAACCCTGACTAGACATTAGGTCCTGGAACAAGACAGGGTAAAACAGGGTAGAGTGAAAGGACCAGTGGTCTTTTTTTCTGCTAATATTTTCTGTGGTTCAGACACCTCTCTGCTGCTAGACTACTGCTCCTTGACGGTCCAGGGACAGAGAATCTAGTGGAGGGAACAAATAAAATCCTGTACCACCAAAGTGAGTCAGGGTAAAATAGTGAAAAAAAGCATACATTTTTAAACCAAAAGACTATGGTGCAAAAGTACAGCATAATTTAAAAAATGTAAATGTTTGGAAGAGTCACATGATATCTCCTTTCATCAGGCTGCTTAGCTGCAAACTTGGGTTGAAGCAAAATAAAGCAAAATGTTGCATTTGCATCCGACCTCACTGGAATAAAATGAATTGTGTTCCCCTGACTGGAGTCCGGTCTCTAGGGTAGTGTAACTTAAAGTTCATTCTGGTATGCTGTGGGAGGACTGATGTTACGTAGCTCACTATGGGCAGCAGGGCAGCATATTAGAAATCTTGGCCTGTCAACCCCTTCCCTACTCCATGTCTCTCAACGGCACGAACTAGCCCGATCAGAGGACAAGCCTTGTTTTTTTTATGAAATGTAACACTGCACTGTGCAAGAAGAAGTCAAAGTGGGCCTTCAGAGCTAAAATAAGGTGCTTGTTACAAAAGGTTTGCAGCCTCAGAGCAGCCTTTCATCTTTCCTTTCCACCCACACTACCACCACTGAGCCAGGACAACTGAAAGCCTTGACTTCTCAAAAGGGATTGAATCCTTTATAAAGATTTAGATGCTTTTCTATTCATGTATGCATCACTGTCAAACATAAATGAATTGCATCGATTATTATTACTAAGATGGCAATCAAACCTTCATTATGTACCAAGAGGGACAAAAGAATAAATGTTTTATGCAGTGTTCTGGACTTGGAGTCTTACATTAGTTGTAATATTATGATTCAGTTGTTTGGGGCTTTTGAAATTACAGGTCTGAAAAGTTGTAATACTGTTAGGGCTGTTCTATCTCTTACTAACTTAAACATGCAAGAAATCCTTTAAAAATACATTATGTGCAAATCCAATTGTGGTTATATGGTGCAATGTACTTCTGGCACAGAATAGTCACTGCTGTGTTATTCCACCCAGAGTTACCATCCTGTTTAATGATCCTGTAATGCCTCTGGGTATTCTTTGGAAATAATACATAATTTAAGTTGCATTTCCTATACTGGCTGTTTATAGTTTCTCCATAATCCTTCTTATTGAGTAAATTTGCATGGAAACTGGATACTTTTCCCTTGGATCTTATCTGCTCCTGCTACTTGCTAATGGCTCAGTTGGTAGCACTTCCGCCTCTAGCCCATAAGGGCATGGATTTTGGGCTCCTAGCAGTACTAGAGGGATATCTGTTCTGTTGGGTGCAGTATCCTCTGGATGAGATACTAAACCAAGATCCCTTCTGCTCATTTCTGGTGCTGTCCTGGTGGGTGCCCAGATGGAAACAAAATAAACCAAGGCACAATTCAGAAAAGTAGGAAATTTTCCTTGCTGTCCTGGCCAGCACTCCATCCCCTTCCTGTAAAACCAGTTCATGTAATTGTCAACTGTACAAGACTGTGTAAGAGTGTTGACACTATACTTTTCCAGTCACTTCACTACAAATCTCGTACTACTTGTAAAGTGCTTTAGGATACAATGTATATGAAAAATGATACATAAATGTTAATTTTTCTTCTTACATGTAATGTCATAATCTCCTTCTGACACGATAATAATTTCCAAGGTAACCAATTTTGATTCACAAATGGTGGAATATGCATCACATGTAGAAAGGCAGCAGAAGTAAAAGAAGTTTAAAAGACAATTATGCAAATAAGCCCATTGGACTCTGCTTACCTCACAAAATACGTTACAAATGAAATGCAACAGCAGTGAAAATACGTTTCACCATAACTAGCCCAGTTGCTCGAAGATAGAATTACTACCCACTATGCTCATGACCCAGGTTTGGGAGTAGATTCTGGTTTCTGGTTGACTGGGGTGAGGAGGAAGAATCGAGCATCTGCTGGATTGCTCTCTCTTCTGGGAGGAAGCTTGCCAGTCCCATCACTGACTGCCACCAGGTGGAGCCTGGTGGAACTTCAGGCTGGAGAAGCACATATGGGAAGTGGCGACAGTTTGGCATAATGCATGCATGCCTCTCGCAGCATGCACTACTGCCTGTCTGCAGCGGGATGTGCAGGACCACAGCAAGGAAAAGCAGTGTGGGCTCATGAAGTCCTATGTGCTTCTCCCAGACCCACAACATCACCCAGGAGATACTGATCACCAATCTGGATTGTGCTGGGGGTGAGGACAACCCTCCACTCCTAGCCTTGCCATGGAGGGGCAACTTGTGAGGATCTGCATTCTAGTGACTTCCGGGAGGTGGCAGCTGGTCAGTGTGAGTGGGGATGGGGCAGATAAGACTGCCTGCATGCCACAAGGAAAAAGCTAAATGAAAAAAGAGAAAAAGCAAATACATTTCACAAGATATGTGTTTTTATGCAAGCTTTTTATTTGTCCTTGATGACTTATCTACTAGCAAGTTAAAATTTATTTTGATAGATCTGCCACAAACAAGATATAGAGGATAATGGATGGGCAACAGTGATCAACAACACTGTTGTTCACTTTGAGAGGTTGTCATGACAACCATTTAACCCTCAAGAGTGAAGCTGAAGAAGTTTATAATTGTCAGACAACCTCGAGAAGTGAAGACAGTGTTGTTTACTGATGCCCATCCATTGTCTTGTATAGTGTGTGGGCATCAGTAGATCAACAGGGGAACACTTCTTTGGCCCATGCCAAGCAATTTTCATCTTTGTGCGACCCGCCCATCCAAGAAAAATCCTCAGTCCTTCCCCAGTCTCCTGATGTCACAAACTACTTTTTTTTTTAAATCGAGTTCTGAAGTACTGCTGTTGCCCACTACTAAAGGTAAACCCAGCATATTCTCTTACTTTGTGTTCTTTGGATCATCAATGCTTATTTTGTTTCCTCGGCAAAACAATGTGTACGTTTCCCTGAAGTGCAGCATTTATGTTATGCGCATGCGCAAACGTGTTCACTGCTGTTGTACCATCGATGTGACGTACTTAAGATGGTACAACAACAAGGTGATGTCACATCGATGGTACAACAATGTTAGCGTTTGATGGAATTCCTCCCACAATAACATTCTCCCATACTTTATAACATAGTTTAAATAGGTCATAGTGCTGTACTTAGCCAAGGGAAAACAGCTGTAATAATGCTTGATAACATCACATTGCAGCTATGCAGCATTTTAACCGGCGCAGGGAAGGCAAAATAAATAAGAGCTAGCTAATTTGACAGGTTTACATTTGAAAATGTGTTGTTTATGGCTAACTCTGAATATGGCACTTATTTTCATTTGGTGGGAGCAGGACCTATAGAACTCACTCTTGGCTTTGCCACTCATTAGTTAAGGCCATGTCCCTAACTCATGAAGATAAATGGTGTATTCTGAGTTAGGCCATTGCATATTTCCTTGAGTCTTGCTATCAAGAAGTTGTACTTAATAATAAAAGGCAAAATAACTATAGAAAATATGTAAAAACATAAGCAAGTATTATGAGCAGGATTTTGAAATGTTTCGCCCCAGCTGAGATACCTAAAATGCAAATAATCTTTTGAATCTGATTTTCTAATGCTTGTGCGCATTTATGATAGTTTTCTTAATTTCTGTTAAAAATAAATAGTTATTTCACACAAGTGTTGTTTTACAGATACAACTTGCCACACATGCAGCAAAACGTTAGACAAGCATTTATGTGATCTAGCAGTTTTCCCACAAGAAGCTGAAGTGCACTACTGAAGTAATGTCATTCTCTGAAAGTCGAGCCTGTGTTTTTCAAAGTTTTCCCAAAGATATAGACTCTTTAAAAACTATTTAGTACAATTCTACTCACTGTGGGTGAAGTCCCACCAACATGGGAGACAAGTATGCTCATTTTTGAAAGTAACCATTTAATAGCATGAAAACAGAGCGTGTTTGCACACAGACACCTATACTGGTGCACGGGGGACTTGCTTAGAACTGGGCTGCCAATGTATGGTAAGTTGTCATTTGACTTGGCCTTTGCAGGGATGTCTGCAAAAGGTATAGGTCTGATGCAGTTTGTTCACTCAGTGATGGGGCAATAAGAAGAAAGAAGCATTCTGTTAGAGTTCCTACTCTAAGCTTAAAAGGCTCATTGTGAGCCAAAAACTATTCAAAACTCTGTAATAACACTCAGAGACACAGACAGCTTTATTGTAAAGCATCATAAAACAAGTATTTGTCAATGCCGAATGTTTGCTTGCTGGTATTAGCACTGGAAATGCAGGAGTTAGAGAGATGCAGAATAGGAATGGCAGTGAAGTATTGAACTTTACGCCAACCCCACCTCCACCCTGCAGAGGTGGACAGGCATTGGGGTATGCATTTGGGTCATTGTCCATAATGTTCAAGCCATTTTACTTCACCCAGTCCTGGGAACACCTACACGTGTTGAGTTGTGCCTTGGGGTGTTCGTCTGTACAGTCACCCCATTCCATAAGGACATACCTGTACATTGAAATGGGTGCAGTATAGGAGAATGAGGGGAACTGAGGGTCCGAAGAGTTCAGGGCACACCTCGATGCCTGTCACTGGCTGCAGGGTGGTGGGTTGGGGGTGGAATGGCATGAGCATTACAGTCGGAAATCCAAAGGCACACCCCTGATGCCTGTCAGTCTGTACAGTGTAGGACATTATGGTTAGACACCCTAATGCCCCAGGCATTTGTTGGTATTTACACTACAAATTTTCAACATGGCCTTTTTGTGACCCCCATCTCATCAAAGCATTTGGGACTTCTTCCACGAACAGTGGCACTGTGATTTTGTTAATGTGTCCAGAACTTTGAGTTCCCACAGTGACCGTGCCGTCTCACGCCAGATGTCGAAAACACAGATCGGGCAGTATGTGAAGAATGATAGCCATACCATTCATAGGGACCTGTGAAGAGGTGGCAATGTTGAAAATCTGTAGTGAAAATATTAAAATACTCAAATTTCAGGCTTATGTGGAAACTGTGCAATGCATGTGCATAACACAGTCATTTAGTGGAATTTTTTTCATCAAATTTTCAACATAGGCATTTTGTGACCTCTGCTCATGAACAGTGTCACTATGATTTTCCTAAACTGTCCTGAACATTGATTTGCCACAGCTATCACGTTAATCTGCACCAGATGTGTAAATGCGTATTTCAGGCAGGATATGAAAAATGACAGCTGTACTATTCATAAGGAGGTGTGAAAAAATGCCAGTGTTGAAAATCTGTAGTGAAACTATTACAAATGCATATAATTATGAGGGTGCATGGAAACTGCAGAACGTACACTCGTAACACAGTAATTTCATGGACTTTTGCGGTAAGTATGGGGTGAGGGGGTTGTGGGGAGGCAGGGTGCACAGAGGGTGGGTGCGGGTTGAGGTGGGGCCACCAGACTTGGTGAGAGACCGTTTTCTGGTTTGCAGGTTAAAAAAAAAATCACAGGACGGGTTTCTGGTTTCACAGGGGCATTTGGCATGCTGGAGTGGGCTCCCAGCATGCCACCCAACTGTTTCTTTTGGAGGTCTGTTGCTGACAGGAATTGGGCACCCCCATCAGCACATACTGAGGGCAGGGCACAAGAGTCAAGAGGGATTGGGCACCCCCCTCAGCAGAAAGCAACTGTTTTTTTTGGGCGGGGACATTATGATGACAAGGAGTGGGCTCCCCTGTCAACAAATTAAACTTGGGCGGGGAGGGGACTGAAGCTGATGGGGATTGGGGCCACCATCGGCAAACAAAGACAGTTTTTTGGGGGAGGGCGCATGATGCCAAGGGAGATTGTGCACCCCCTCAGCTAACAACAAATGGAGGAGGGGGTTACATCATGCTGACAGGGAGTGGGTTCAACCGTCTGCAAATTAACTGGTTCGGGGGCTGCCTATAGGGGGATTGGCTACCCCTATTCAGCTTTCATGGGGCCGAGAGGTGGTGGCAATCCACCGCAATGTTTACTTTAGTGTTACACTTGGGAAGGTACTGCCCTGCAATGACGGGTCGCTCTCTTATTGCAGCAGAATGGCTGATGCTGCAATGACAAGGCAGCCCTTCATTGCAGCGGCAAAAACATTTGTACTTGGTGGCACTTTTGGAGACCAGTGTCATTGGCACACTGTGCCTCCATTAGTCCACCAGTGCCAAACCCCCAAATGCAGTGCCTCCATTGGCTGCCACAGTGCCACACCTCCACAACCCACTTCTCTCCTAAGCTGCTGCATAATGTTTCTTGTGTATTTGTGCAAGCAAACATAAAAAGAAAAGAAAAAATGTTGTTCTGCAAAGCAGGAACTGCTTAGAGGGTCAGGTGACTGTAAAAACCAGCTAAACAATAGGACCTTTTGCCATTGAACAGGTTTATGCAGTCTTACTAATTAGGAGAACGTTAATCTGGCTATAATGGGACATACATTTATTGCTTATTTAGAGAGTGTAGTTTCCCCAGGTGGGTATTGATATAGAAGGGGAAAATGTTCTCTAGTAGCACAGCTGATTTTGATACTGGCACTGTGAAACTGATTTTGCCATGTCAAAACAAAAAAAATTAATGTGTGTGAATAGTGGTGCTTATGTGACCTTTGTGCTTGGTTGTGCTTAGTACAGACTTAAATTTAACTTGGTTCGGTTTTACTCATTCCCACCCTCAGTAAAGCCAGGTAGCATAGTAGGAATGAAGGCCCTACACTAAGGGTGAGAAAAGTGCGGAGAAGGAGGAGGTGGGGTGGATGGTGGATATCAAAACAATGAGCTAAGCAATGTAGTGAGGTAGATGGGTACAAATAGTGTGGGAGGGTGGAGTTAGTCCACACATTGAACCAAGGGCAACCCTCAATGTGTTGGAATAGTGGTGCATATGCAAATTTTGTGAAAAATTTTGTGCTTAGTTGTGCTTAGTGCAAACTTAAATTTGACTTGCTTTGGCCTTACTCATTCCATCTCACAGTAAAGAAGTTGAGTAGCATAGTAGGCGTGAAGGCCCAAAGGAAGTGTAAGATGATGATTACAATAACCTCCTCCAACTCATGGAGAGTGTGATTGGTAGCACAAAGAAGAAGAGTAGTCCCCCCCAGTGGAAGAAACCTGTGAGGAACCATGACTATTAAACTGCCCTTCCTCTGAGCATACTACGTGGAGATGATTTGAAATGTTTGGGATATAAGTCTCAAATAGGAAGATGACCATCTGCCAAGTTATTAGATAATATGGCTGGAATATTATTTCTAGATGCTGAGGAAGCTGCTTAAATTCTAGAGGAGTGGCTTAAAAAGAAAACTGATTAAGTCTTGATCATTGAAGAAAAGTTCTTGTTTTCATAAACTCTTGGGTTGTCAAAGGGTCCTGATTGGAACTAGACAATGGAGGAGAAAAGGGATTGAAAGAGCTATGATATCTGACAAGCTGGTCCAAATTCTGTAGAAGGTACCAGTAAGATGGTGCTGCATAATAAACAAGCTGGATAATAAACAATCTGGACTCCTTTATGAAGTCTATCTGATCTAGACGTTGGTAAAATGGAGAGTCTAATAATCTTCTTGTTTCATTAAACTTGCAACAGTGAGAATTGAAGAAGACAAAGTTGATGCAAATGTACATTCACCAGGGTGAAGGAAGCTGAGAAGGCTAGGCAAATGGGTGAAAATATGATAGTCATAGATGATTCTTTCTAGTGGCAATACCAATTGGACTGATTTGATAAGTAGGGAACGGGGGAGTTTGGAAAGATCTGATGGGAAATCTTTTTCTAGTTTTTTTAGTAGTAATTTGTTAAGCTACTTTGATTCTCTCAGTGCTGTCTGTAGAAGTTTACAATCGAAAGATTCATAAGCAGAAATGGAATGGAAGTCTTCTGTAAATCTAGAAATGAGAAACTCCACAAGCTGAGAGAAGTATGAGTAGCGAGAAATTAAGCAAGGGCTGGAATATCTACTGGGTAGAAGGATGTTGTAATTATTGTTTAAGATGAGGCAATTTTGGACAAATGCTTCTGAAATGAGTGTCACCATAAAAGCTGAAAAGATGTAGAAATCTACAACTTGGGCCTGAACAGGCATCAAAGTTGAAATAGTTGCATACAGGCTTCTTTCTACAAAGATCACTGATCAACCAAGACTGTCATGATTGGAGTGAAGAAGAGTACCGGTGTTAGGAATTGTCTGGGCAAAGGTCATGGAGAATTAGAAGCTGGATCACACAACAAAGGACTTAATTGAAGCATTGATGGCTTTTAGACCATTTATAGACAAAGGAAGGCGAAATGAGAATGGGAGCCACATAACTAACAGGAGAGAGCTTTTTGTCCAGCAAAATGACATCAGAATAATTCATTATCTAACACAGCCCAATTTAATTTAATATTAAAATGGGCTAAAACTGCTGCAGCATTTGGCAGAAAAAGTTGTAGAAATGAGTGCCCCCATAACATACTCAGAGGTCAACTAAGAGGTAGAGATATGAATGCAGTTCTTCACATATGGAAGGGAATAAAGTGCAAACAATATCTCTATATAAACTGAAAGCTAGAATGAATTCTGTAATAGATAACTCTTTCATGAGTCTAGGGTCCTTAGATTTCAGGACTATGGAGACATCACCACAGAATATGACTCTATTTTCTATGGAGTCATGGGAGGAGATAAGGAGGGACAATAAGTTAACTTCTTTTCCCTCAATGATGTGTTTGTGGAGGTGACTCGATATAAGGTGTATCTGAGAAATAATTGGTAAAGGAGGATTCAGAGATTAAATATTTGGTTCTTGCTAGGAATCTGAAGCAAAATTCGATAGAGCGACTGATGGAGAAGTAGCTCGAGGTAAAGTTGTTTCTTCAATAGAAGAGGTGGTGGACTGGAGTGTTGGAGGAGATGTATTAGAAGAAGCTGTAAACTGAGAAGGAAGGTGAGATTCCAGGGATGAAAGTTGTGACTGAATATTAGATACGGAGGCAGCAAGGTGAGAAATGAGGATGCGAACTTCGGATATGGCAGCAGGAGTTGGGTGTGGGACTGGCTGTGTTGGAGTGGGATTTTTATTCTCATGGAACTTCACATCTACGAATAAATCAAACAGTTCTTGCCTTCTAGCTGAAGCTAAAAATGAGGTGCCAAGTTTTTGAAGTTCTATTATTGGGCAGGGAACAGTCCGGTCCTTTACTGAGTATTTTGATTTTGAGGAATGTTTTCTAGGGAAGATTTGTCAGAGGTGGTGCGAGGAGCTTTTGAGGTGCCTTCTGGATCTGGATCTGGAGATGAGGAGCCTTCTTCTGTGTCTGGAGATGAGAAGCCAGGTGGATTTGCAGCCATAGTGATAACTAGTAGTAAAGGCATTCGCAAGGAAAGAAGAGAAGTAAATCTTCCGTGGTCCACATTTGTAAGGTAGTTGGGAAGGTGAGCTTCTGGTAGGTTAATAAATATGGAGACTTCCACTTAGGTCCAACAGGTGAAAAGGACTTACACGTGAGCCTAACAGATAATGAGACTTCACGTGAGTCAACAATATAACCTCCATGTAGGTAGGATAAAGGAAAGACCTCCATGCAGGTCAACTACTACATATAGAGTGCACAGACCTCTACGTAGATCTAGCACAACAGAAATGAAAGACTAAACCCTAATATAGGTTAGTCTAATTAACACTCTCGAGACCCCACATGGGTCTGAGAAACTACAACAAATAAAATGCAATTATTCCTGTAAGCTCCACTTAGGTACAGGATAACTGGAGAGTGACTGCAGGAGTAGGCTGAGAGAGAAAAAGTATTGTTTGAAATAGAAGGTAAAGCAGCAAGGATAACAAAGAAAGCAGGATAGCTTTAAGCAAGGATGATGTCACAGGCATCAACCGGGAGGAGAGGGAGGAGAGGAGGCAGCCATGGAGAAACAGAGAGAATGGGAGACGAGTGCAGATGAAATGAACAAGAACAAAATGGAGCATGAAACGAGCATAAACCCAGGAGGAGTGTACACAAGGCATGAAAGAAGAAGGGTACATGAAAACACATCGAGAGGTGGCAATACAGAACAGATGGCGGGGGACACTGGAGGCCGAGTCAAGCTAGAACAAGCAGCAACAGACAGCTGCAAAGTGGTAACCACCACAGGACAACATGGAACACAAGCAGTGAGTGGCAACATGGAACGGACCGGGGGACACACCAGAGGCAGCAGAGATAGAGGAGAATGAACAGCAACAGACAGCCATGGAGTGGCAGCAATCTAATGAAACACAAAAGCAGGGAGGCAGTGGACACAGAGACAAACAAGGCAGGGGGAGGGCAGGAAGCATGAAACAGAAGGACAAAAGACTACCAGCAGGGAGAAACAGGTGGACAAGCAGAGCAAGGAGGGAGGTGAGGAGGACAGGAAGCAAGAGAGCAGGAAAATAGCCCACAAACACATGGCAGCTCAGTAATAGCAAAACAATGAGCTAAGTGCTGTAGTGAGGAGTAGGTGGGCTTAAATAATGCAAGGGTGTAGTTATTCCCCACTTTGAATCAAGGGCAAAGCCTTCCAAAAAAAAGTTCACTGTGAATCATGCTGTTGAAATATTTGTGGACAGTGAGCCAGGTCGGGGTGCAAGTTGTGATTCAGACTCCTACTCATCAGAATCAGACATGGAAGGTGTGTTACTTGAGCATCACCTGTTTGCAGAATATAATAGATGGGACAAGATGCAGATGAATAAAAGATCAGATGAAATGGGAATTGGGCGAGGCCGGACAAATAAAAATAATGAAAGCTCCCCAAGTGTAACAGGGCAAAGAAGGGCAAATAAAATTAATAAAATCACCTCAACTGTAAGGGGGTGAAGCAGGGCAATTAAAAATGATGAATGCACAGAAAGTGGCACGGGCTGAGGCAGGTCAAATAAAAATGATGAAGGTGCCAAAAGTGGCATGGTGCAAAGCAGGGCAAATAAAAATGACAGAGGCACTAGAAGTGGCATTGACTGAGTCAGGCAAAACAATAAAAGAGGGTGAGGCAGAGTATGTGGAAAGGGAATAGCAAGTGAAAGTGGTCCATCCACATCTACTGAGGTAGTGCAAAGCAGCCCAAGAGAAACAGAGCAGTAAACTGATCTTGACAGACCAACCAAAGTGAAGAAAACACAGAAGAGAAAAGGAACAAAGTTCAGCAAGTGAATGGGTACAGGACTCCTTAAGTGACAGGGAATCAGTCTCAGTAAAGAGGAGGGCCCGATTTTAAAGTAACATAATGGATGGCGAAATCTCGTGCGCCAAATGTACAGCACATGGGGCTTGCGGCATTCCTTTGGCACTGGTTGGAATTTTTGTTTCATGCACCAAATGCTGCAAGTTAGACCAGCTTCCCAATGGTCTAACTGGTGCCATTTGGGAGACCCATTTTAATGGTCTTGTGCCAAATATTTGGTGCAAGCCGCCATAAAGTGTGGAAACTGTTGCAGCTGTGCCAAATGTACTAACATTTGGCACAGTCACATCAAACATCAGGGTTGCCTCAGGGTTTGTCGCAAACCCTGCATCAGCCTTTGAAAATCAGGTCCATAGGGTCGAGGCAAAGAATACAAAGAGTCTAGAGTGATAACAAATCCATGAGGAAGAGGCAGAGCCCTTGGAGGAGGCAGAATAAGTGAACAAGTTCCTCACAGTGCCTCTACAGATAGTACCAGTACTAACCAGACAAGCATTTGACAATGCTGAATGTTCACAGCTTGCATTGCTGTTGTACATGGTCTTGCTTGTGCACATTTTTACTATATATTTACCCAGGATAGATCAGATAAGATGCAGTATCTCATTTTCAGTGGTGTCCCATTTTACATTTTTAGATTGTATTTACCAGGATAGGCCTGCTGAGAGGCAATGCCTAAATTTCAGTGGGCTCCTGCATTTTGACTCAATTTTCAGCAGTCTTTTATGACCTGATATTATGATCAAGACAGGTGGGTTTTTAATCAATCCCATCCGAAGGTGGTTTCGAGTGTGACTGTGAAACAAGTTTCAGAGGGATTTGAAAATGACACCTGTCATGTTCAGGGTTGAGGTAACACAAGGAATATATTGAACATTACGCCAAAATCTGCAAAAAGTTAAGAAACATTGAAACAATTCAACATTCACATTTTGACCCCAAATTTTCAACATAGACTTTTATAATCACTCCTGAACATGACAGATGTCATTTATAGAGTAGTGGCTGAAACATCATTTTGCACCACAAGTGTGAAAACACATTTGGGCCAGGAATTAAAAAATGACCACTATCATATCATGAGGTGGTTTGAAAAATGGTTACTTGATAATTTAGGGTCAAAATATTAAAATTAACAGAGTTACAGTGTGTGGAACATTTTCAACATACACTCATAACTTTGTTGTTTGTTAATATTTTTACCCAAAATTTTCAACATAGCCTTCTTTTGTCCCCCACTTCATGAACACGGGTGGGGAAAAGTTCAAATGTTGCCAGAAAGGTGATTACACACCTCAAGTGTGAAAATACAGTTTGGCCAGGATTTGAAAAATGACAGCTATCACACTCATGAGGTGGTGTGAAAAAAGGGCTATGTTAAAGATTTGGGGTCAAAATATTGATAATTACCAAAGTGACAACCCTGCACTGAAATTTTAAATATAGGCTCATACCTTTGTTGTTTTTAAATATTTTTATCCCAAAATTTCAACATTACCTTATTATCACCCCACCTCATGAACACGGGTGGAGAAATTTTTCAAATCCTGCCCAAAAAGGGATGTGAATTCCTCTTTCAGGACAGATTTGCATAATTTCACCATTAGTGTTCATGAGGAGGGGTTCCAAACAGACCATGTTGAAAATTTGGGGAAAAAATATTTAACAATGACCATGATATGAAGACAAGTTTAAAACTTACAGAAATCCATTGAACCTCATACCTGATTTCATCAGTTCGGTGCGGCCTTGAAGAGTGAAGACGTGCCTCCAGTCCTCAGAGGATTTCAACATTAAACCCCTGGTAAGTAAGTAAGGCATGGGGTGTGGGGTGGGGGGTGCTGAGTGGGATGGTCAGGTGGGGGGGAGGGTAATGGCAGCAGTCTGCCAGCAGTGGCTACAGACATCGACTGATGTTTTTCTTTTTTACAGGGTGTATATAAAAAAAAACCTATGAGGTACAGCTTTCTTTATTTCAGGTACCAACACTGGGGACTGGGCACCCCAGTGTCAGTGTTATGATTGGTGACACTGGAAGGGTGGGCTTCTCAGTGTCGGGTGGGTTCCCTGATACCACACAGTGAAAATGAGCAGGTTGGGGGTACTAGCTGGCACCTGGGATTGGGCCACCTAGTGTCAGAAAATAAGAAGTAATGGGTCGAGGGGTGTGGGGTGGTGGGTGCTGAGTGGGAGGATCAGGTGGGGGGAGGGTAATGGTAGTGGTATTTTGGCACCCGCAACAGATATTAATGGATGTTTTTCTTTTTTACAGGGTATGTAAAAAAGAAAGAAAAACTATGAGGGAACGTACTCTTTATTTCAAGTATCGACACTGGGAACAGGGTGCTCCGGTGTTGTTGTTATGTTTGGTGGCACAGGGGTGGGCTACCTTGTTTCACACAGTGAAAATGAGCAGGATGGCGGGTACTAGTTGGCACTGGGGATTAAGCACCCAAGTTTCAGAAAAGTAAAAAGTAAGGAATGGGGTTTGTGAGGTGATTGGTGCTGACAGGGAGGGTTGGGTGGGGAGGGTAATGATTGTTGTATGCTGGCGGTTGCAACAGACACCTGCAGATGATTTTCTTTTTTACAGGGTGCATAAAAATACGACTACAAGGGACAGTTTCTTTATTTCAGGTACTGACACTGGGGATTGGGCAGCCCAGTATCAATGTTATGTTTTGTGGCACTGGGGGTGGGCTCCTGGTATTGCACAGTGAAAATGGGCAGGATGGGTATTCGCCAACACTGGGGCTCAGGCACCCTGATGTTGGAAAATTAAGGAGGAGAAAACAATGGGAGGTGGGAAGGATACTTGGCAGAGGAGGATTGTTTTACTAGGGATGGGCTACCTACTGGGTAGCTAGAGTGAGTATGTTGGGTAGCAAAGTTTTTGGTCAGGTAGGTTAGTTCAGGTAATTCCACTACCCTACTGGACCTAATGTGTACTACTTCTTGGGTCAGGTAATTGGACTTGTATAACGAGTTGGGTAACAGGTAATTGCAATTGTAACAGTCCCTCTTGTCTCACTCACCTGGGCTGCCCTAGAGCCCTCAGGGTCCTCAGTGTACTTCCCCAAGGGGCCAGGCCTGAGTCCTGGCCAGATTGCCAATGGTGACTTGGTACCTCCACCTGGGGCAATGGTACGCCTCCCTGTGGGCAAGACAGGTTACCATCCCCAGAAACAATGATATATCCCCTTAGTGACTGACTTCTGGCACAGTTAGATCAACACCCCACTCCGCAATAATGATAACAAAGCACAAACACTTATGTAAGATGCCAAACAATAATCCCTCTTTATTTAAAATAATCTAAGACAGAAGAGGTGAGGGCTACTCCCTCGAGCCTCCATAAAATCGGAACACAACCCAGTATGAGCTTCCCCTCCCTGGGTGCACCGAGAACAATCCCAGACGGTGGTACCTCACCATTCTCAGTTGCAGGCCTGCAGCCTCTCATTGGGGCCCTTGCAGAGCAATACAGGTTCAAGAAAATTCAGTCTGTCATTGAGGGTGGGGCTCTTCCCAACCCTCCTAGCTGATGCAAACAAAAATCCCCAGAGCTGCAGCAAGGGCTACTCATGGCTTCCCAAGGAGGATGATGGTCTCCTTGATTCAAGGATATGCATGGAGGTTGGAGGAGGCACTGTTCTTCACCTGCCTGGCCTTTCCAGCTTTGCCCGAGGGCCTTTGAGCATGGGGTCATAATGTCCTAGACATTATGCCGCGTAACAAGTGTGCTGCAAATTCAGCACGATATTGCCATGGCGCCAGTATTTTTCTCGGACCCCCAACTAAAGATTCTCAACTCTGGGAGGGGGGTCCAAGTCAGGGAGCGCACAAATTGTGAGGAAAAATAAAATGTCTGGGACAGGGAATCAAACCTGGTCCCAGACACAGTGCCTGAGTTTCTGCTGCTGTGGCACAGCTGCTTTGTGGAACCTACTCCCAGTAGAGGTCTTATCCTCTGCCTGGGTGTGTGAATGGTGCAATACCATGTACAGCAGTATACAGGTATTGCACCATTCACTATCCTGAACAGTGCTCTTTGTTATTATAGTGTCACACGCCACTAAGCGGTATGACATTAAGGACTCAGTAGGGGCCTTTGCATACAGCATTCACCAGGCAGGACTGTTCATCCTTTTATCTCTCGGTCTCTACCGCAGCAGTGGATTCACACTGAAGACACAGGGCAGATCAGCTTCCCTCAGCCAGACCTGGGCTAGTGGCCACTCAGCTTTCAGGGCTTTCTCCTGGCTAGAATTCAAGAGCCCCTGCATGGAGCAGTCCCCAAAGCCCAAGGCTTACTATTAGCCCCTTCCAGTCCAGTCAGTTAGCCTCAGTCCCTCAGGAAACCTCCTGCTCTATCTCCTCCAGCAGCTCAGCCTTTCTTCTCTTTTGCTTCCTGCAAGGGAGAGAGGTAGAGAAACCTCCATCCCAGCAGGCAGCCTTCCTCCTCTCTTGCTTTTGAAGGGGAAGGGTAGCCAGAGAGCCTACATCCACGCCTTTTAGCATGCTTTTCTCTTAGTCCCAGCAGGTAAGCCCATTTGGGGATCTTACATAGAAAGATAGAATTTGATGGCAGATAAGGACTGCTTGGAACACCTAGTCTGCCCATTTTCCTACCTAACAGATAAGCTGCAGATCTAGTTAACCAACAGCTTACTTCCTCCTACCCCCACTAGGACTGCCTATGTCTGTCCCATGCATTATTGAATTTCCCCACTGTTCTTGACTCCATGACCTCCTCATGGAGACTGTTCCATGCATCCACAACCCTCTCTGTGAAAAAATACTTCCTCACATTACCTCTGAGCCGTCCCACCTCTATCTTCAAATTGTGCCCCCTTGTCCTTGCACATCTCTTTTTCTGAAAGATGCTACCATCTTGGACTTTGTTGATTCCCTTGAGGTACTTGAAAGTTTCTATCATGTTCCCTCTCTCCCTTCTTTCCTCAAGGGTATACATATTAAGCTCTTTTAGTCTTTCTTTGTATGTCTTCTGGTGCAGACCCTGCCATTTTGTTGCCCTCCTCTGGACAGCTTCCACTCTGTCTATGTCTTTGCAGAGGTGGGGTCTCCAGAACTGCACACAGTACTCCAGATGGGGTCTCACCAACTGTCTGTACAGAGGGATAACAACTTCCTGTTTTCTACTATTGATGCCTCTTCCTATGTATCCCAGTATTCCCCCAGCCTTCCTTACTGCCTTCTCACATTGCTTGCCCACCTTTAGATCATCCGATATATATCCCCAGGTCCCTTTCCATTTTACTGTTGTCAGTATCTCACCCCCATTGTGTATGTTTCCCTGGGTTTTGTTTCCCAGGTGCATTACCTATTTCTTTGCATTGAATCTGAGCTACCATACATTTGACCATTCCTCTAACCTTGTCAAGTCCCTTCTCATCCTTTCCACTCCATCTTGTGTATCAACCCTGTTGTAGATCTTTGTGTCGTCTGCAAATAGACATACTTTTCCTTCCAGTTCCTCTGCAATGACACTTATAAAGACACTAAAAAGGACCGGTCCCAGTACTGAACCCTGCAGTACCCCACTAGTAACCCTCCTTTCTTCACTGGGTACTCCATTTACTACTACCCTTTGCATCCTGTTGTCTAGCCAATTTTTTATCCAGGCTACCACCTTGGGCCCACTCCAAGGCTGGCTAACTTGTGTATTAATCTTTTGTGTGGGACTGTATCAAATGCCTTGCTAAAATCTAGGTAGACAATGTCCACAGCCCCTCCCTGGTCTACTACTTTGGTCACCCAGTCAAAGAAATCTATTAGATTCATCTGACATGACCTTCCCATCATGAATCCATGCTGCCTTGGGTCCTGTGCCCCACTGGCCTCTAGGTACTCAACAATTCTTTCCTTCAGAAGTGATTACATCATTTTCCCTACCAGTGAGGTCAAACTAACTGGTCTATAGTTTCCTGCCTCTGTCCTGCTCCCACTTTTGTGAAGAGGAATCACATCTGCCCTCCTCCAGTCCTCGGGTACCACCCCATCCTTCCATGATTTGTTAAAGAGAGTTGTCACCGGTGTCACTTGTTCTACCCTTAGTTCTTTTAGAATTCTTGGGTGAATCCCATCAGACCCCACTGCTTTGTCCACCTTCAATTTTATTAGTTCTTCCAGAACCCTTTCTTCTGTAAATGTACTGGTATCGACCCCCGTCTACAGAGTGTTTCTCTTATTTGGTTTAGGTGCCTCCCCCTCCTCTTCCTTTGTGAATACTGAGCAGAAATATTCATTCAGTATCCTGCTTTGTCACTGTCACCTCTACCCACATTCCTCCCTTTATTAAGCCTCAGTATCCCTCCTTTGGTCTTTCTTTGCTCCTAATGTACCTATAAAGGTCTTATCCCCTTCTTAACAGAATTGGCTATCCTTTCCTCAGTTTGGGCCTTTGCTATTCTGACTGCCTTCCCAGCCTTTTTCTGCTTTAACTGATAAAGTTCTCTGTCCTGCTCCTTCTGTGTTTTCTTATATTTCCTGAATGCTATCCTTTTCTCCTTAACCTTCCCTGCCACCTCTTTTGAGAACCAAAGCATTTTTTTCCTTCGTTGTGTTTTATTGATTTGCTTTACACAAAGTCTTGTTGCCTCTGTGATGGCTGTTTTGATTACTCCCATTGTTCCTCCACCCCTCCTTCTTGCTTGTTTGCTAGTGCTTTTCTGAGGCACTCTCTCATTTTCCTAAAGTCAGCCCTCTAAGGTCCAATACTCTTGCTTTTGTGGGCTTGATTGTATGGCTGTGTTTATCGTGAACCACACTGTTTGGTGGTTGCTTGTTCCAGATGGCTACCCACTTCTAAATCTGAGATTCTTTCTCCGTCCTCATTTGAGAGTACCAGGTCTAAGATTGCTCCCTCCCGAGTGGGTTCCAGTACTAGCTGTCAGAGGCATGCCCCATGTAGGACATCAAGAATGACCCTGCTCTTGGATGTGCCTGCAGCAAAGGTGCTCCAGTTAACATCTTGCATATTCAGGTCCCCCATCAACAATATCTCCCCTTCTTCTGCCATTCTAAGGAAGCCTTCTATCATTTCGTTGTCCATTCTCTCCCTGAGAGGGGTCTGTATACAACCCCATCGGATTGTGGTGCTGTTTTCTGTCTCCAGGGTGACCCAAAGTGCCTCACCTGCTTCCTGTTTACTCTTTAGTTCTGTTGCTTTGATCTCTTCCTTTACATAGAGAGCTACTCCTCTTCCTCCTCTTTTACCCTTCCTGTCCCTCCTGTAGATTGTGTATCCTGGTATGTTGACATCCCAGTCATGGTTCTCTGTGTACCATGTTTCTGTGACTGCCACAATATCCAGGTAACCCTCTTCCATCAGGGCCACTAGTTCAGGGAGCTTGTTACACAGACTACGGGCATTGGTACTCATCACCCACCACTTTTTGATAGCCTTACCCTTTTTAGCCCCATTCCTGTCCTTACTACCTTTGCCTTTTTTAACATTTACCTCTGTTCTGCTCCCTAATAACTTCTCTACCTTGGTGTTTACCTCACTAATTAACATGTTTTGTGGGGGGAGGCTGGGATTTCCATGCTCCTTTTCAGTTCCTCCCCCCTTGGCTAGTTTAAATGCTTGCCAATGAAGCATTTAAACCTCTCACCTAGGATCCTGGTTCCCCCCCTGGACAGATGCAGACCATCACACCAGTATAGGTCTGCATCCCTCCAGGTGGCTCCCCAGTCCCCAATGAAGCCAAACCACTGATCTCCACACCAGGTTTTCAACCACTCATTGAATTCCCTGGTGAGGAGTGCCCTAGCATCACCCTTGCCATAGACAGGCAGCATCTCTGAGAATTACACAATTTAAACTGGCACTTACAGGCAGCCTATTGGGTCCTGGGACTCTTCAATCTCAAATAGGACATTACAGGCAGCTTGTGGAGCCTTCACTGCAGAAAAGAGCACATGACACAAGCCTGTCAATTTGATTGGTCAGTGCTAGTGTCTAAGCTCCTTGTTTGCTGTGTGAGCACACAGACTAGTCTCGAAGCTAGTGAGAGAGGAACAAGATTCATCACGTGTTTAACTGTGCTAAAAAGCCACAAAACTACAAAAAAGAGTAAAGCACAACTTTTGGCCAGGAAGGAAGGAGAGCAGTATTTGGGGACTGAATAAAGTGAGAATAATCAGGGGGCATCAAGTGCGGCAGAGCTAGGAGAAAAAAAAAGGGGAAGCCACCCATTGCTGTTGGCAGCTGCTGTGAAAGTCATTTAGGCTGTATACATGCTGTCTGTTGCTAGGTGCCCTGAACCATGTCTATACATATGCTCTGTGTCTCTCTGCAGTATAATGAAGCCATTTAGGCTGTAGTTACACACTGTCTGTTGTTGGTTCCCTGAGCCCTGTTTGTGACATACAGTAGTTACTCTGTGTGTCTCTGCAGTATAGTGAGAGCCATTTAGGCTGTATACACACACACACACTGTCTATTGGTGCCCTGAGCCTGTCTATGACATATAATCTGTGTCTCACTGCAGTGTAGTGAAGCCATTTAGGCTGTATTATATACTGTCTGTTGTTGGTGCCTTAAGCCATGTCTGTGAGATACTGCATCTACTCTGTGTGTCTGCAGTACAGTGAAATCCATTTAGGCTGTATTACACATTGTCTAAAGGGTATGGGCTGTTGGGAGGTGGGGAGGGACCTGGGAGGACAGTAGTCTCTATAGCAAGGACAGACTACACTTGCGTGAGGAGGAGCAGTGTTGAAACAGAGGATGTAGGAGTACATAGAGGAAGTATGGAATTTAAACTAGGAGTGGGGGGGTGGCAATTGGGTAAGAGACATGCAGAGACCATAGATTGAGAAACCATATGAGCTTACCCCCCCATAACAGTGACAAAGGACAAATGGCAAGTACTACTGGTGATGCTAGTAAAGGAGGGAAGGATGGGGGGGAGGGTGGAAGATGGTTACCCTTAATGCTAGAAGCCTTGGGAGGAAAACTGCAGAGTTACAGGTGCTCATGGCAGAGGGAGAGGTGGACATTGCAGCCATCACAGAAACATGGGCCACCCAATACAATGACTGGGACCTGTCTGTACCAGGGTACAGGTTATTTTGTAGGGACAGGATGATTTGGAAAGAAGGGAGTGTGGCACTATATGTGAAGGAAGGACTGAAGTGTGTAAGGGAGGAAGGGGAGGAGGGTAGTATGGAGTCAATTTGGATGCAAATCCAGGATTTGAAGAATAGGATTCTTAGAATGGGAGTGGTGTACAGACCGCCATCTCAGATGGAGGAGTCAGACAGGGAACTAGTGGGACAGATCAGGAGGACCTGTGAGAAGGGTAGTGTGGTGATTGTGGGGGACTTCAACATGCCAGGAGTGGACTGGAGTACCCCAACAACCAGGAACAGAAGGGAGAAGGTATTGCTGGATACCTTCCAGGACAGCTTTCTGCTGCAAATGATCAGTGAACCAACCAGGTTAGGGAATACCCTTAATCTTGTGCTGGCAAATGGGGACTTTGTGAGAGAACTTACAGTGGACAAACCGCTGTCAGGCAGTAACCACCACTCAGTATGGCTCACATTGGATATGGGCAAGGAAAGAGTGGAATCTAGCACAAGAGTGCTGGACTTCAGGAGGGCCAACTTTGGGAGGATGGGGGAAGTGGTAAAAGGGTACCTGGCCAGAATTCAAGCTAGTATGGACACTAACCAGAGGTGGGAGCTCATAAAGCTGGGGATAGTGGAGGCAACCAAAATCTGCTGCAAGGCCCAGAGCAAGATGGCTAGGGCTAAGAAATTGAGCTGGTTGAGCAAGGAGGTCATGGAAAAGGTAAGCAGGAAAAGAGCTGCCTTTAGGAAGTACAAGAAAACAGGGAGGGGGAGGACAGGGAGGAGTATTTTACGGAATCGAAGGAGGTGATAAGGGCAGTAAGGGGAGCCAAGGCATTTACGGAACTCAGGCCAGCACAAGGCATTAAGAAGGGGGAAAAGGACTTCTCTAGGTACATCAGGGAGAAAAGGAGCTATAAGGACCACATAGTAAGGATTAGGAAGGAGAGGGGTTGGGTGGAAGCAAGGTGCGATAAGGTAGAAGCACTGAGTACTTCTGCTCAGTATTTACTAAAGAGAAGAGGGGGTGGCATCTAATGGGGAAGAAATGGCAGAAAGGGTGGAGGGGGTGACAGATGGGGAAATCATAGAGGGCAGAGTTCGGGAGGGTTTGAAGGCACTGATGGTGGATAAGGCACCAGGCCCAGATGGTATCCACCCCAGGATACTGAAGGAGCTGGCAGAGGTCCTAGCAGGACCTTTGGCAGACCTATTTAATGCCTCACTACATTCGATTGTGTGTCTCAGGACTGAAGCATGGCTCATGTGGTGCCCTCCACAAGAGTGGCCCCAAGGATGAACCTGGAAACTACAGACCAATGAGCCTCACATCCATCATGGGTAAGCTAATGGAGACTATCCTGAAGGAAAGGCTGGTGGCCCTCTTAGAGGCCAAAGGACTACAGGACAGCAGACAGCATGGCTTCATATGTGGCAGATCCTGCTGAACCAACCTGGTGAAGTTCTATGACTGGATAACTAGGCAACTGGACAGGGCCATGCAATGGATGTCCTGTATCTGGACTTCAGTAAGGCATTCGACTCGGTGCCACATGGAAGGCTGGGAAGTAAGTTAGTAGGCACAGGGGCAGGTGCAAAGCTGGTGAGATGGGTAGGGAACTGGCTTCAGGGAAGGCAAAAGAGGATGGTGGTGGTTGGGGAGCTCTCACACCCAAGGGTAGTGATGAGCGGTGTTCCATAGGGCTCGGTGTTGTGACCAGTGTTGTTTGGGATATTCATTGCAGACATGTCATTGGACATCAAGAGCAAGATCAGTCTGTTTGCTGATCATACCAAGGTAGGAGCAGTGGTGGATGACCTAGGGGGAAGGCAGGGGTTGCAGGATGATCTGGCAATGCTTGAAACCTGGTCAGACACCTGGCAACTTGGGTTTAATGCCAAAAAGTGCAAGGTGCTACATTTTGGGATGAAGAACCCAAGGAGGAATTACCAGCTGGGGGGAGTGCAGCTAGCCCAGACAGAGGAGGAGAAGGATCTGGGGGTGCTCATTACAGGGTCAAAGAACAACTCGGCACAATGTAGGAAGGCAGCTGCAAAGGCCAACAAAATGCTGGGTTGTATTGCAAGGGGTATATCCTCGAGGAGGGAGGAGGTGATTCTGCCACTGTATAGGTCGTTAGTTAGACAGCACCTGGAGTACTGCATGCAGTACTGGTGCCCGTATCTTAAGAGGGACATTAAGTTACTGGAGGGGGTGCAGTGCAGGGTGACAAAGATGATCAAGGGACTGGGGGACTTATCATACGACAGGAGGCTGAGGAAGTTGAACATGTACTCACTGAAGGAAAGGAGGGATGGGGGAACATGATTGAAACCTTTAAGTACATGAAAGGAATAAACAAGACAGGTTCAGAGTGGCTGTTCAAAGTAAGGGAGGAGGGACACCAGGGGCCATGATATGAGACTGGAGGGAGGAAGGTTCAGGAGGGAGATGAGGAGACACTTTTTTACAGAGAGGGTGGTGGCTCGGTGGAATGTGTTACCTGCAGAACTGGTATCTAGTAGAACAGTGGAATTCTTCAAAAGGGGATGGGACAGTACAAGGAGGAAGGTCAATGAAGGGGAAGGGTGGAAGAGAGGGGCAGCTGCAGAATAAGGGGTGCTAGCTGCACATTTGAGCAGACTTGATAGACCTCTAGGCCTTTATCTGCTGGCAAATTTCATATGTTCTTATGTCTGTTAGGAGCCCTGAGCCCTGTCTGTGACATAGCTACTCTATGTGTCTCTGCATCAAGTCATTTAGGCTATATTATACACTGTCTGTTCGGGGCCCCGAGCCCTGTCTGTGACATAACTACTTTGTGTCTGAATCCATGCATCAAAACCAATTTAGTGTCTGTACCTGCTACCTGTACCTACTCTATATAGTGAAAGCTGTTTAGGCTGTAACACACTGTCTGTTAGCATGTTAGGTTCCTGAGCCCTGTCATAATTATACTGTGTGTGACATGACAACTCTCTGTGGCATAGTGAAAGCCTCAGCTGGTACTATGTCTCTTATTTCCCAGTCTAAGTTTACTAAAAGGAAGCACAGTGCTGGTGTATGTGCAACTGAAAATGATGTGGACAGTATGAATACTAGCACTAATGATGAACATAGCAACAATAATATCACCAGGACTGGCACTGAACCAAAATGCATGTTACCAATGAAATGAGAATAGAGTTTTGGAAAGAACTGACAGGAATTACAGAGGTACTGAACATTTTGCCACATGTGCCAGGATACTTCCAACTGCTGAAACAGTATGCAAGGACAAGGAGGCATCCTTCTCAAATATAAGCACAGATGCTGAGGCAGTAAATGCTGAGAAAGATGGCGGTGATAGTGGGGACTGGGAATGGAAGACTCCTGGCTATGCCCACCCACCTGATGATCATGGCACTTCCAGTTCTTCTGAATCTTGTGGTGATGAGGTCAGTATGAGTTTCAATAAGGGGGTAGGAGAGGATGCCATTGTAGGGCATGAGAGGCAAGTGCAGAAAAAAACATCACAGTGTGGTTGGTATGGGCGGTAGTGGAGGTGCTGGTGGTGGTGGTGACCATAGTGACAATGAACTGGAAGCAGAAACCGACATTGAATCACTTGATGTGTCCTTGTAGTCTTCTCAGACAAACATATTGTTATCTTCTGACACCATCAAGTACTGAAAAATCCCAGTAGTACTCCATGGGGAAAAGGCATGAAAAGTGCAATACCCCCAAATTAACAATATCTCTTCATTCTCGTCAACTAACATTAAAAGGAAGTGTTGAGAGGATATCAATATTTACCCATAAGTATCTAACATGCCAACTGTTAAATAGAGCCATTGCAGAACTGTTGACTGATTGTCAACTCCCTTTTGCTTTTGTTGCCCAGAAAGGTTTCCTCAAGTTCATGAACCAGACTGAACCATGGTACACCTTTCCCTGCTGAATATATTTCTCAAGAAAGGCTGTTCCACAGTTGTATGACTTGGTGTGTAGTGTGGTCACTAAACAGCTGATGCTGTCTGAGGTGAAGCAGGTTTGCATAACCATGTCTATGTGGACCAGCAACCAAACAATTGACTACATGACTGCTACATCTCATTGGGTAAGTTTTTAGTCAGAAGTAATCATTTCTGCTCTACCGTATGTAGTAGGAAGCAGGCTGTATCATGTGTCACCACTTTTGAGAAACCCACACTGATGTGAATATTTTGCAGGAACTACAAAATCAGTTTCGAAATGGCTTATTCAATATTCCTTGTCTCCGGGTTCATTGTATCAGATAATGGTGCCAACATAGTCAAGGCTGTTAGAGATGGCAATTACCAACACATACCTTGTTTTGCACATTGTTTAAATCTTCTCATCCATAGTTTCTTAAATGGAAACAGAAATTTAGAAAATCTGTTAGGTCTTGCTAGGAAAATACTGTATGTGGGCATTTCAGTCACTCTGTGAAAGCACAAACAATCTTGAAGGGGCTGCAGAGGTCAAATAACTTACCATTGAATACATTAAAGCAGGAAGTTCCAACCCACTGGAATTCAACATTTTATATGTTGAAAAGGCTACTTGAACAGAAAAATGCTGTACATGGTGTGACATGGAGAGCCAATTCTGAGTGCTGTAGTACCATTTTTTTGTAATATCAAAATGGGTTATGGATTGTCTGTCATGAGAGATGCTGAAATCTGGTGCTCTAGGAGTGACCTCACCCCCCCCAGGTTTCAGCTGAGAGATGAAAGCCATGAGAAAATGCTGAAACAGCATGTGAGATCACACACACACACGCACACACACACAATGATTTTAGATACCAGGTATTACATGGCAGGCCAGAAGCTATTTGCATACTTTTCTAAGTTAATTATAGATGTTGTTGTTAAGAGGGAAATCATAAAAAGAAGGTTTATGAAGTAAGAAGGGGAAACCAGGTTTAGCAAACTGGTGCAGAGATGTAAATGTTCCTCTGATGCCTGTGTGAGAGAGGATACTACTTAAGATCAAAGAGATGTCATTTGAAGAACATATAAGTATACTGAGGTTGCAGAATTTAATTCTTAAAAAAGACATCCTGTTTTTTTATTAAATATATTTTTTTTATATATTCTGGCAGAGGAGTAGCTAGGTGACCTCACACAAAAAGGGGTTGACAAATACAGTTTGCTTTGAGAAATATTCTGTTTTACTTCACTGTGACACTTGTATCTAGACTCTGACAAGGAAACATGTATAAGCACTTTTAAACAGGTATTTAGAAAGACAGACAAAATCTAAATATTGCTATAGGAATTTGCACTGTTTAAACCTTGTTCTTTTAAAAGATTTGTATGTCTTGTGATATAACAGTTCTGTATTTTGTGTTTTACATATTTTTATCTGTTTTAGTAAAATTCTTTTTCGAGCATACTTGGTCTGTCTTTGAATTTTCTTCCATTTGTAAGAAAAGTATATATGGTTATAGCAGACACTAGGCATACGCTTGAATGGTGATACCAAACTGGAAAGACAAGCTTTTTAAATCTGAGGTCTTTATTAAAGTTTTAAGGGTTCATCTCTGTATACCTGGTTAGGTACCCATAGGCAAAGATATCTGGCCCCTGAAGACAGAAATATCTGAGCCTGTGCATTGTACACTAGCAAGAGGATCACAGTTTGAATCCCTCCACATTTGAGACCGTTTTACCACTCTTCTAACAGATTTCAAAATCAACATCTGCAAACACCATTGGGTTAAATCAAGGCTCTGATGTAAATGGTATCCACTTGTAAGTCTGTCTTTGATCTTATGGCTGCCATACAATTAGTCCCTAAAAGACAGTCAGATATATTGAAAAAAACAAAACTTTATGCTTCATGGAGCTTGTAGTTGCACTTCAGTAGCCTACCTTGCCAACAATCTTTGATTCTTCAGCCACTTCTACATGGCAATACTAAGGTTCCAGGAGTAGTACATTTATGAAGGGGGGAAATACTTTCCTGGGTTCTACTGAATTTTGGCATTAGTATATTGATGATGGTCTTCAGGTGAGCGGAACCAGAAGATATAATGAACGGTTAATTCAGGCAGCTATGTAGGATACAAGCACTAGAGTTAAGCAATAGCTGTTGCTATAAAGGGAAAGAAACATGGTGAACCAGATCTATAAATTGTGTTATGACCTATTCTTGGGAGTCAGAGAATCTGCAGGAGATATTTAATTAAGAACTGGGAGATCCTCAAGGTGAAACTGAGATGACAGTATCTCACTAGCAGAGAGCTCAGGCCAGTCATTAGAGATCTTCTAATATATAACACTCTCTTGTACACAGTATACAACCAAATATACAAATGTAGACCATGCCACAAATGTAGACATTGCAAAGACTTCAAGGTAGTGATGAATGTAAAACCTTTTAAGTCCCCAAACTGATAAAATGGTAAAAGTCAAAAGTTCTGCACCTGCATGACTTACTTGCCGTTGTTTTTGTGGCACCTTTTATAAAACGCATAAAAAGAAAGTTTGAGGAAAGGGTTAGAAGGGTATGTAGGGCAATAGTTCAGAAAACATGGCTCTAGTAGCCATTTGACTTGTAACCAGCTATGAACCTGTAGCTGTGGTGTGGTGGAACACATTTATTATTCAGGTGACCAGGGCAATCATAGCCCAAAGTTTGTAGCAATTAAGAAAGTTATGCTGGGTCCATGTGGTGGTGATTGTGATAGAGTGCTGGCCAGGAGGGGAACCTACTGGCTATACTGTTTGGGGACTCTCTCTCCATTGAGAACATAGCTGCTTTATTATTATTATTATTATTATTACTGCATTGTAAGGTGCAATTTTCTCTGCATGGTTCCCTCTCTTTAGATTTTTTCTAATTTCCCCTCCAGCCCCCTTTTTCACTTCCATCATCCTATAACCCACCCCCTCCTGCTGCCTACAAAATTCCAACTCACACACCCCTTTCTCTCCCATTCCTCTTTACCGCTTCTCCCTCTTCCCACCCCTCCCTCTTTTTTGTGATTTTAAGACCACATAGAAGATGTGTGACTGTAAAGATGGAAGATACAGTTAAAAACATGATGATATTTCCAGGTGTCATCACTGTGTTTTGGTCTGTCATTACAGGCTGTATATGCAGATGAACTCCAAATACAATATCTATCTGGAAGGATCCATAATAGACTACGATTATCATAAAATGAAATGGGGAAGAGTTTGGCTTTAATACTATTGCTGCTAAGCAGTTTTGTATGTCTGAGTTTTTTAATATTTAACCCTTTTTCTATATAGTTTTTTCTTCCCCAGCTGGTAGTACATCTCAGGGATGTACCCAGTTCACAGGGATATACCCTGATCAAGTCAAACACAGCTGTCATTTACATGGCTACTGGGTTTTTCTCATTTCATTTTTTCCCCCTCCCTCCTCCCCTGGTGGGGCCATGACTCTGTTAGCGTCACACAGCCACAGCCCACCCAGTGGCAGGAACAAGCTACCTGGCTCAGCCACAAGGGTTGCTGTCATGGTGGAACCTACTACCAACCCTCACCAGCTGAGACACACTATCAAGTGGCAGCTGTCTCAGTCTTGACCTGTCTCCTGATGTGACTTCTTGGGCTCGCTTCCATACCTGGGTTGCAGGCACAGCAGTGCAACATGCTGCTGCTCAGCCTTCGGGGCAGTTAACAAATATTTAACATTTGTAGCCTATTTTTGGACTGACATATATAGCATATTTTGCATTTTATCTATAGTAAGTTGTCTTGGCACTGTCACTTTAAGTACTATTTGATGTTTAAGTAGTGACCTACAGAGGACAGTTACATTGACAAAGTGCCTGTGGGATAGGGGAATGGAGCAATGGTTGCTGATGGTCTCTAAATTTGTCAGATTTGCCCTTTAATAAAGATTTTTGGCACTTTACTCATAGTAGTAAGCATTTGTTTAGGACTTGAATGCTGAGCCTTCCCTGTTTTTCAGTAGCTGAAATGAGCTGGAGTATGTTGAAGATATAGGGGACTTATGAATTTTATTGTAATATATAGTAACTATTTTTAACCACTTGCACTCATTTTTAGTTTCTCATATGCCGCGGTGTGTATTTTAGCATGCTGTCTCTTTAAGAACAACACTACGGTGTTTATTATGACTATGAGTAACACAAGGACACACCCTGATGATGACATTTTTAGGTAAAACAGGTAGAGGTCCTGGTTCGTTCTTCTTGCCAACATCTTCATGAGAGTCTGATACACATAGGTACTGTTTCTTTGGCAATAAATCACTGCTGAATATTTCACTACCTTTTGTACCTTTAGTTGAATACTATGGTGGTGGGACTGGATTTTTGTTCTTAGCTTGGTGCCTTTATCGCTGAGCATACCCAGCAGTGTGCCAGCCTTAGTCTGACTTGGTGCTGAGTCACCCTGGAGACATGAGCCAGAGCATCTGTTTGCACTGGGGTGATATGGTGATACAGATCTCAACACAAGGGAAGAACTGGATAAGGCACCTGCGTGAAACCATACAGTATGCACAATGGCAAAAGGTGAGGTGCTGCTGCTGGGGACTTCAGTCTGCTGGATGTAGATTGGAGCTTCTGTGCTGTGGCCCTGGCTAGGAGCATGGCCATCCTAGACTCCCCTGCAGGGGGTTTCACAGAGTAGCTAGTCAGAGAACCAACATGAGATGGAAATACTGGATCTGGTGCTCATAAGCAGGGACAAAATTGCACAAGTCAAGCTGGGATGCCACCTGGAGACCAGCTATTACTGTTCAGTGTGGTTTAAAGAGCAGCTTCTTTGCTGTCTAGTTGCTGCCCCTCCCCCCCCAACATATGCAATATCTCATCTGGCACAAACAATTCCTGTTTGTTCTGCCCATGTAAGAAGTTATAATGCTTGTAAATAACTAAATGTACATCTCGCTAAAAAACGGAGCCACTTCCTCACCCGCAGACATGACCACCATGTAGGCACATGCAGCCCTATTTTCTGATGTCAGAAAATGAAGGCTGCATGTGCGTGCCCCATAGATCTCAATGGGGGCAACTTTTCCATGCATTTTATTAACATTTATTTAGTTTTTGTTTACCGGGTAGGTGCACTAGCCATAGAGATGACTATTTTCAGGCACGACCTGGGAGGTTACAGGACACAACAGTACAGAGATTCAACAACAGGTAGTTATAGCAAGGCATATACAAGGAGGACATGTCAGGTTTACACAGTACAATTAATAAACAGGTTATTTGTGGGTAGGATACAGGTGGTAAAACAACATTGGCAATCGGTTGATACAATTAAGGCAGTAGGCCAACACAGTGTAATTACAGAGTACAGGGAGCATAATTGAGATACTTGGGAATAACAACATAACAAGAAAATAGCCAAACAGCAGATAAGACCCTACATTAAGACACAATTTAGACAGACAAGTAGGATGCAAGATATAATTATTGATAAGTGCATAGGGGGTTAGGAAGCAGGAGAAAGGGAAAAGTGGGGTAAATAAGTATGTAAAAGGACAGGTTTCTGTGATATAACAGCTAAGGCAGGAAAAGGTGATTGAAAGGCAGCTTAGACAGACTACACAGGAGTAGGTAGGCAAGTGTGTAGTGCTAATAGTAATAAGATGACAGAGCCAGGTAAGGGCAAGGGGTAGTGAAATGCAGGCGGTAGGCTAGCAGAGATTGATAAGGTTAGGAACTGGGATTAGTATAGGAGATGCAGGCCCACCAAAGTAGGTGGGTGCACCTAAAGAGAGGCAAAAGAGAAAAGAACAGCTGAGAAGTAGAGTTAGCAGAGATAGGATAGAGAGCTGAAGCCAGGGAGGAGGATAGGGAGCTAAGGGGGTTTAAAACAGGAGCATTGGTCAGCTGAGATAAGGTGGAGACAGAGAGCTTTTGAAGGTATACAGATGGATGGAAGTTTGGCAGACATCTAGGGAGGGGAGTTCCACAGGCAGGAGCTTGATGGGCAAAGCACTGGAACCTTTGATGGTTGTGTATTCAGCACACACAAGATAAATTGTCAGCAGAGCGTAGTCCATAGTTTGAGGTCTGCAGTGTGAGCAATTCAGCCAGTGATTTAGGAGTTTGAGACCTCATAATACTCTCTATTGTAGATCCCAAGGAATAGAGCCTGGTGGCATTTGAAGATAGCCAGTTGAGATCAGAGTATAGGGTGCAATGGTGTGTCCACCTGTGGGACAAGGTGGCATACCAACATATATTATTAGAGGCAATGTCCCACCTATGGAGATTTGTTTTGGGTATGGTGGCGTAAGAGGATACTCCATAGGTTAGTGTTGGCAGGAGTATGCCCCGAGCAATAGCTAGTCTCGCTGAGGGGGTTAAAGCATAGCTAGTATGATAGGCTACACGTAGCTTAGAGTTCATAGACTTACATGTATTAGAAATGTGATGTTCAAAGCTTAAAGATTGATCCAAAATGACTCCCAGGTACTTAAATGAGGTAACTGAGCCAATAAATGAGCCATCCACGCAAGAGACCCTAAAATTGTTAGTGTGTGATTTAAGTTTCAATGGTGTTCCAAATAGCATGGACTGGGTTTGGTCCTGTTAAGTACAAGGTGATGATAGTCGAGATTTTAATAAATCAAAAGCAACCATGACTAAATGTTAGGTTTAAATGCAACTTGGAAAACATGACTTCAAACAGACAGACTGTTAATTACTAACAGTGACTGAAGCTGTGCAGGAGAGTTGCACTTACTGCTGCATGTCTTTTACCATGCCATGCTTTTACTGTATAGAAGCTTTGTACTGGTGACTGCGCTACAGGCTACCAAGCGTAGAAGGTAGACAGCCTGGGTTTTACCTCTCTCCCTGGAGTGGATTTTTTTTTTCTCACTATGATATATGTAATATGAGATAAATTCTTCAATCTGATTTCTTATTTTAATGATAGACTTTCGGCAAGGTTTAACATTCTATATTGTTGATAACTTAAGCAGCCTGCTCAGACTTTGAGGTTTGAAGCAACTTGGTAAACATTACTCAAATAGAAAGACTGTTCATTACGAAACTTCACTGCACCTGTGTGTGTGTGTAGGGAGGTTGGCAGGGCAGAACAGAAGGGAGCCTAGCCTGTCCTGGCCACAATGGAGCATAAGCACTTAATGAAAAATATATATATTTATGTATTTTTCTATAATGCCATAAATGTACAGTATTCTGTACATATGCTCAAGCAAACTGGATGGAGAACTAGTCCTTTTCGCATCATTGTCTGTGTTTCATGTTGTGCTAGGAGCACCATGGTCATTAGCGGGTTCGCTGTGGAGGCCTGATGGTAGTGCTGACCGGAGTGCGCAGAGAGGTGCGGGACTCTGGCAGATCGCATCTCCACACGCACGCTGATGTGCACCGGCATGGGGAAGGGGCTCATGGAGGTGCAGGTGTGATCAGGCACGTGATGTCTTCCTGCTGATCCCCACCTGCCACTTCACCAGGACCCAGGGGCCATAATCTGCACTTGTGCTTGGGGGCATCCTCCCACTGACCAACCACACTCAGAATTTCTGTAGCCCTGATTTGTAAGCTAATCTATTTAAAAGACCTAAAATTTTTATGGTATATGACCCTAAGACCTGGTGCTAGAATCTCTGTTTTCACCAGACTGAGGCATTTTCTCTTATAGCACAGTACTGCACCTTACCTGGCAGTGAAGTAGTCTGTTTCCAGATCTGATACACCCAAAGCAAATAATCAGCAAAGCCTGCATTCACTGAAAGCAAAGTCACTCTTTTTATACTCTGTGTCCGAGTTTCAATTTAAAATTTCACTAAAATATCACCAATAGCTTAATCTGGTTCTGCAAGTCAGTTTACATCTTTACAAATATTCCTCTTCCCTTGTCCTCAGATCCCACTTGGAAATAAGTTGCATTTCAGTGTGCCTCTCCCGGTCACCAGATTTCAAATATAGAGAATACTGGATGGTCAACTATGCACAACCAGTGTGTTCTGCCACCAAGGGCTTCTGATTCTCTCTCACCTCCTGAGCGAAGCTCAAGAAGTCTGTGGGAATCAGAGCCCCAAGGTGGCAGAACACACTGGTTGTGTATTAAGTTGCTTATAAAATTGGCAAAGGATTTCAAGCAATCTGATTGGTTGTTAGCTGTGCATTAGAAGTGTCTAATGCACAGCTAAAACTAAAAACCCCATTTAGAATACGCAGGCCCATTTTATAAGTGCAAAAAGCCACTCTGGGGATGTGCATTAGACAGTTCTAATGCACACCCTATTGTGTCTTTTATTGCTTACTCATCCTGTATTTTTTAGTAGTGCATAGTATTATGTGAAATGTGTGCATTGTGTTTTTTTCTCTTTCCCAATGAAACTGACTTGTGCAGTCTCTAGAGGTTTTAGAATGCTGTTCTACCATAGAATGGTACAATCACATTCCATGACCTTTGAACTGCGGTAGAGCAACATTTTGAAAAGGATGGATTTCTACATAAAATAATGCTCTATTATACAGTATAAATAAATAAATATGTCATGGATATAAGTGCATATCATAATAAGTGCAAGATTTTTGTGCCAATTTTTTTTTTGCTAATAATGACAGAACATAAACTATTATAACGTCTGTTTAAGCAGGCTTTCCCTCAGAATTAGAAATGTCTTAGTGATAATAATTTAAAATTGATAGTTTTAATTGATGAATAAGAATGATATACTTATTTGTATTTACTCATATTATATTTAAATGTTTTAGTATTTTAGACATGTAAAGCTTTAATCAAAATGAGTGACTATATTAAAAAGCGTGAATGAGTGAATGAATGAACTATATTCTATCTGCAGTCCATTTACCATCAATGTATAAACCAGGAAGTGACAATAAACATTTGACTGATGGCAGGCTTCCAAAAGTTCCTATCCGATGAAAGCAAAATTACTGAGCAGGCTATATTAGGCTGAACCATGCAGCAGTCATCTGACAAACCTCAGCAGTTCTAATGATATCGAACAATACTAAACCAAGCGCCTAAAACAGCCCTAAAGGGCTTTTGCACTAGTCCAGCATTAGCCTACATTTGCCACATGGCAGGATGGCCCAAGGTGGTTTTAGCTCACATGTTTAGAATCTGTTCAGTGCTATTTGTACTATAATGCACACAATGTAGATTCTAGAGGTACTCAGAAAAGACATATCTTCAAGCTGCACAGGATAATTGCAATTTTATGTCCAGACTATGCCTGTTTGAAGAGTCGATATCTGGTCATTATTCTGATGAATTCTCCAGAATCTTCATGACTAACCAGGAAAATTACCTGTTATCAGGATCTACTGTATCTGCTTGGTGATATGGAGTATTTGATCCATTGTACAAGCATCTTTTTCTGATCTGTTTCCTGCCTCCGTGCACACCAGCACTGCTCTCCTTCAGGCATTTATTGCCTCCCATTACCTGCCAAGCTCACCCCTTTAAAGCTGGGCAAGCCAGAGCAGGCTCTAGCCTGGCTTAAGATTACTGTCTGGCTCAGCTCAGCTCGGCTCAGCTCGACATCTGTCAGGGATTGAGACCACGGTCAAGCCGAGCCAGTTGTGGTCAAAGTAAGCATGTTTGTCTGCCTGAGCAGCTAGTATAGTATTTGAAATGTTCAATTCCTATGCAGAAAATAGCCTGCAGTAGCCAGGGATCAGCTCATGTTTGACTTGCAGAGTCAGCCAGATCTGACTCTGCTCTGGCTAACTCTAAATGAAAAATCTGACTTCGCCCACCTTTACACCCCATGCTGCACCTCCAGGTTCTCTTTTTTAATTGACTATGACTATGCTTTTGGTATCGGGGCTTCGCTGGTCACCATCAGTCCTCTCCTGCAATCCCCACAGCTCTGCCCTGACAACCACGATACCCGGGCACCCCTGCACCCCACAAGCACCCCTGACTTTCCCCCTAGGGTGAGGCTGCTGGTTCCACAATGGACAAACATATGGTACTGGGGGCGAGGGGAGGCAGGTCATGGTGTGGGTTACAGGACAGGAAGGATGCTTCTTGCTGACAGAACCCTAAGGGTGCTTAAGAGAAAGACCCCCAAGAGGTGGGATGTGCAATGACATCCAAGGCAGAAGTGCTGATGTCTGGCCTGCCTCCCATAGAAGCAGGCACTGGCAGCTGTATTTCCCACAGCCTTAGCCAGGGATTAAACACACACACACTGGTCACATCACCCCTTCCCCAGAAGAGGAGAGCAGTCCACAGAATGCTCAACCCTCCCCAGGCCAGTCCTCCAATATCCTAAGTCCAGATTCAAACCCAGGGCATCTGTGTCACAGGCAGAAATCCAACCCCTGCACTAGTGGGCTGGCCTACCTCCTGGGTTTCTGATCCACAGCTTTGCCACCATGCAACTAGGGTCTGAATTGTCCCTGCAGGGGTCTCCTCTGGTCCTTGCAAAGTGTGCTTCCTGGAGCTCCTGATGTTTCCTTCAGAGTGATGGTTTGTCCTTGTAGGGTTCCTCCTCATGATCAGGAGGAGGAGGAGGAGGAACTGAATGTGAGGATGCTGGCTGTAAAGCAGACCTACACAGGTAATGCACCTGGTGTCTCCTGGTATGAAGGGGACAGAGGGACTGTCATCCGGCATACTGGTTTGGTATTTTTGCCATTTTCTTTCTGACCTTCTTCATTCCTGGTGCATGCTGTGGTAGTTCTGGAGGGGCTGCTTGATGGTGATTGGTCTCCCATGCCATCATGTCCGAGCATCTTGAATAAGTTCAGGCCCTAAATGTCCTTCCTGTAGACATATTGACCATTAACATTATTACTCTAGGGAAAAGGCATGAGCAGTGTATGCCGCAAAGAGAAGCAAACACACATATCCACGTGTTTAGTAAACGGCAGCCGGTGCTGACTTAGAAAACACATCAACAAGAAGCACAGGCAAGATCACTCAGTCAGAGATAAAAAAAGGCAGAAACAATGAAGTATATAAACTCATGGTTTATTTATCATGTCATAGACAGTGCAGTTCCAAAGCCCACAATGCTTTGGGACAAGAGTGAGTCCCTTCATCAGGGAGCTTTTTTACCGCATGCCAAACAAGGAAACTTCATCTAACACTAGGAGACGTGGATGTCTTTAAAAATGCAATCTAAAATGGACATCTTTCAATTTGGACCTTTCTGTTTCCTTTATGTTCCAATGCAGTATCTAATAATTCAATCAATTACATTAAGTCAAATAGTCAGCACTTTGCCACAGCTAAGCTTTATCCTGGTTGAGCTCTTTTAAAATGGACTCTGAAGCTTGCATGATTTGGTTTCTTGCAACTACAATACTAATGGCAGTGGTTAAACGGGGCAAGAACCCAGAGAAGATCTTCTGCTATATCAAATTTTGTTCAGTTCACTGCTGGCAACATTCTTGAGTGAAAACAATAAGAGGAGCCCCCCTATAATAGATGACAACCCTCCCCGGCCACTCCCATTCTAAAGTACTGTGGAGTTCAGAGTTTCTCCCTAAAGATATCCAGTTTAACTGTTAAGTAATGGTAGCCATTTTGGCTGATTTTCTTACCCTAAAATATTGTAACAAATGGTAATTCAATCCGTACTGTACATGGTAGACATGGTTCAACCACGTCAATTATCTTAAATCTTTTAAAAATTATCTCTATTTTTCCCTTTATTGGCTTAAGGGGGGGTTTCTATACTCCAATAAAAATATTTGCAAATGGGCATTGGCAGGATGCGAATCTTAAAGCATTGTCAAATATTTTATCACATTCCATTATTTATTACAAAGACATTTGTATGAAGACAGATTCTTTGTTCATTAGACATTATCTGTTTCTTCTACATATCCCACCCTGAAGTCACAATCCTCTACTTGAGACATAAGAATTATTTCTGCAACAAGAGTCAGTGGCAGTGGCTCAGCTGGATGCACACTTGCCTCTGGGAACAGATGACCTGAAAGTCATAGGTTCTAGTCGCTTGCCAGGAACTTGAATTAGTACCAGTATAGACACTGTAAAACAGCATGGGAGGTGGGTCAAATTGTTGAGGTACTTTTTGATGAGATATTAAACTGATGTCTCCTCTAATCATCTATGGTAGCTGCCTAGGTGGAAGTTAAAGTTTCCATGGCACTTATCAGAACAGTTGGGGTCTTTCTCCAGTGTTCTGGTCCTCCTTCTCCTCCCTGTTATTAAAACAGGTTCAATACCCTGCTCCCACAGTATGCACCTGGAAACAAGCTGTGACAGCTCAGTGGGCCTTTCCAAGTCAAAAACTACAACTAGATAAATTAACAAACAGGCAGTGATTAAGGGTGAGCCAGTGCCAAGTTGAGTTTAGTGGAACCCCCCCGAAGACCAGCAACTTTAGTACCAAGGGAAGGGGAGTGGTGAAGCTCTCGGCTCATATGAAGGCACTTAAATCCTTTGTTTGGTGAATTTAAAAAGAAATCTAGTTTCCCAGGTGGCCATGGTTAGTCCTGTGGCCACCCCTGCCCCACCACAGTTCTTTCCCACCCTCTGCTCCCTCATTCAGTCAACCAGACTTTTTGTTGCTGTTGTTGAATAAATGTCCACTCCTTGCACTGTGTCAGGAGCAAACAGTATCTTTTAATCAGCCCTTCCATCCAACCCCGTCCCACAAATCATTATATATAAGACCAGTGGTGGCCAATACATGGATCTTTGGTCGATCTTGGGACAAGGGTTGCATTTTCAAATCAATGAAGATCCTTACAGCTGATGAGTGTAATTATTGTACTTTTGTTCACTTTATCGCTGGCAGATTGTGGAGCTTCTTGACAATCACCAAATGGATCCCAATACAAGGTGTGCTGGCCACCACTGATATAGATACTGACACCTTTCTTCAACCTGACCCATGATATTGGGGTGGGAGTTCTGGCAACTATCACAGCTACATCACCTGTCTTTGTTTTCATCTTTAGTAGCCCTTTAACTGCCTATATATTCCTCTGTCTGTTTAGGTATCTTCATCGTGAAGAAAAACTTTTATCAGTTTGAAATATTGTTCCTTTAAATAAATCTTTTTTTTTTGCTTTTTCTTTTTAGGTGCAACAGCGTAGCCATAAGCACATATTGTGGTCATGTGTACTATATTTTGCATTTAGTCAAGGTCAAAGATACACTCAGCATGAGTGGCATGAATGCATAATGTCATTGAAGATGTCAGTGATTGGGCTTTTAGGCCTTGGTGTTGGGTTTCAAAGCTTCACAAGCCTCAGTTTGATCCCCAGTGTGGAAATATTTTTTTCTTTCTCACTACAATTTATGTAGTATCAAAGAAATGCTAGATGTTACTGCTGATGTTAGTGATATACTTTCAGCAAGGTTTGACATTCTATACTACTAATAACGTGAAAAGTTCCAGCTCAGACTTTTGATTTAAATGTAACTTGGTAAACACTACTTCAAATAGACAGGCTGTGCATTATGAACATTCACTGCAGCTGTGTAGGGGAGTCTGTACTCACTGCTGGATGTCCTATGCCATAGCATGCTTCTCCTGTTTAGAAAACTTAGTACAGCAATACAGCTGTAAGATACCAAGCAGTAGAGGCTAAGGGGCCTGCATTTGATCACTGAAGTCCAACATTTTTTCTTTCTTAGTACAGTTTATGTTTTATGAGAGAAATTGTTAGATCATATTCCTAATGCTAGTGGTATTCCTTCAACAAAGTTTGAAGTTTTACATTGCTGATAACTTCAAACAGTTCCAGCTCAGACTTTGAAGGTTATATGCAACTTGGAAAACACTACTTCAAATAAACAGATTGTTAATTATGGACATCGACTGCAGCTGTGCAGGAGAGTCTGCACTCACTGCTGGATGTCTTTTACCACAGCATGCTTTTCCTGTGTAGGAAGCTTAGTACAGGGTAAGCTAAAGGCTACCAAGCAGTAGAAGGTAGAGAGCCTGGGTTTGCCCCTCTCCCAAGTGGATTGTTTATTTTCTTTCTAACTACAATGTATGTAGTACGAGACAAATTGTTAGATGCCATTTCTGATTTTAATGATAGACTTTCAGCATGGTTTGACATTCTATATTGTTGTTAACTTGAAAAGCTGGAGCTCAGAGTTTGAGGTTTTAATGCAACTTGGGAAACATTACTTCAAATAGAAAGACTGTTCATTATGAAACTTCACTCCACCTGTGTGTGTGTTTGTGAGGAGGTCTGCAAACAGTGCCAGATGTATTTTGCCACAGCATACATTTCTCCCTAGGAAGCTTAGTATAGTGGTAGAGCTGCTGGCTATCAAGCAGTAGAGGGCAGGAGGCCTGGGTTCAATCCCAGAATGAACATTTTTATCTTCTCTACAGTTGATTGATGCTGTGTCTCAGACCCCATCCCCAAGCCATTTCCCTTTTTATTGTTATAGGAAACAGAGAAACATAGAATTTGTAGGCTGATAAGGACCACTTGGTCAAACTAGTCTTCCCATTCTTATTTTAATGATTGACTTTCAGCAATGTTTGGCATTCTATATTTCTGATAACTTGAAAAGCCCTAACTCAGATATTCAGGTTTAAATGAAACTTGGGAAATGTCACTTCAAATAGGCAAACTGTTCATTATAAAAATTGACTGAAACTGTGTGTCCTGTCCTTCTTGTCCATCCTTATCTGGCCCCTCAAATTCTTGCCACTCAACTTCTCTCTTGCCATGACATAAACTAGTACCCCCATCACCCAACCTGATCCAGTGGATTAGTCCTTCATAGGGCTGTACCCTACCCAACCCATAGATTAATGACCATGATGAGAGTGTGGGTAAGTGTATGTATGTTTGACATCCATCCATCAGTCTAGGGTATCTCACTGAGCAGATGGAAGGGTAAGGTGTGAGTGGACCATGCCATACCAAACTACCAAATGAGCTGCATGAATCAGTGGTGGTGCATGAACATATACATAATACTGATGGTAACACAGGTGGTAATCAGGATTATATAGGTGGGTTCTAAAATCTGAATTGTTAATGCTCAGTTGCAGTAGAGGCCAAGGTACATCTGCATCTATGGATAACATGGGATCAGACAGATACAGCCATTGGACTTGGTGTGTGGACTAATGGACAGGAAATAAATTCTCAACTAGCTGACTACAAGGGTCTGCTTTTGGGGTTGAATCTTTGGATTGAGCTGAGTTTGCTGGGTCAGACTGCCTGGCCTGTCACAGCAACTAGTAGTAAGTAACTCACTGTAAGAGAGTGGGAACCAGGAATGGGAAATTAGATACCTGCCTGGCAGCTAAAGATTGGGGAGAAGTGGAAGAGGTCTGAGAGGATCATATTCTATGTGCCATGCCACTGGGGCCAATATTGGATTGGATACTGAAAGTGGAATTTCTGATTCTGAGTCCAGTTCCAAATGCTAAAAGCTTATTAGAATTGCAGTTCTTTCTCCACAACCATTTTAAAATGTGTTTACCAGCTTAGTGATTTATATGTTCTTGTCATTGCTAAAGCATTTTGAGCCTCAGTATTAAATATTCTTTGATTTGGTATTTTACCAGTTCACATTGTAAACATGCATTTGAATTAGTTTCTTGTTTTATCACTACCAGACCAAGATTTTCCAATAAGATTGGGAGTATGTTGCAGCCATTTGGGTGAAACTGAAAACCCCAGTTTTATAACATATCCTTGCAGGACTCTTGCACTGGCAGTCAGACCTGATTATTCTTTTGTACAATAGCTTTAGCCAATAATTGATTTATCTAAGGAAGGTCCAGGATGCATTGATGTATGGTCCATATTCAACTCTTAACAAAGGGCAAGTGTTGATCTGGGAGATCCAGTACTCTCCTTAAGAATGCAATTTCACATTATAAATCATGACATTATATTACGCCAGTCAAGATTGTTTATTTATGAATATTTCTGAGACTCATTACCATACAAGTGCCTCTCATGTAAACTGTTCTACAATTCTGATGTTTTACGTTAACATGGCATTGTCCATTTCCCAGGTAGTAGAGGTTTCTCTTATTTTTTACAAAGTGAAGCCTTTGATTCAGTTCCATTTTTAAACAGAAGTCGTTTAACATGATCTATAATTTGTTTATACTGTATGTACATTTCTGGTATTTCTTATGGTTATGAATAGTTTCTCAAGTTCTTTATGTGCTGCTACTACTAATTGTCAATTTCTTAATTTATTCTGTGGACAAAATACATTTTGTCAAACTAGTAACTTCATTTTGTGGACAAAATTCTGTCAAACTGCAGACTTTATTCTGTGAACTGATGGATGGTTCTTAAAAAGGTTCCTGGACTCTCCACACATTCAGAAAGCCAGAACAAGCCACATATTTCCCCCTATGCTCAGGATGCACACCACCAGGGCACTCCACAGCATCTACAGCAAGAGCTGGTCCCTTCTATGGACCTAATACCTGACCTGCACATGTGGCTACATGGGTGGGTGGGATGGGTCAGGCTAGGGGTGTGATTGGGCATAAGCCCAGTACACAAAGAATACTGCATTGTACAGACAGCCAGTGGAGTAAGGATAGTTGTGCAGCCATAGGGACCATAGTAACAACTATATATACCCCTCCACCTAGCCAAATGTGATGTCTCCAAGCCTGATCTGCTCTTCCTCCTCCTTATGACCCCTCTATGGTAGGTTGGGGGTATCCCTGACACTAAATGGTGTTCTTCTTTCCCATAATGATGTTTCACCATGTGTAGTGTAACATTTTACTGAAATATAACTTTTACTTTAGTGTAACCTATAATAATACCTAATCAAATTTTTTTTACTCAAGTATAACCTTTCACAATATGTAGTTAGCTGTCTTGTGATACAGCTTCCCACAAGATATAGTTAAATGTCTTGTGATGCCTTTATATTTCATAACATATACATCCAAATGTCCTATAATACACTTAGCAAGATAGTGTGCCCTTATTAGGATGATGTTTACCTATTAAAGGAGGTGTGCACACAGAGAACCTTCGATCAGTGCAGTCAGCACTTATGAGATTATGTAAGAAATGTGTAAACACCTTGTGATGTTGTAAGAGAAATACAGTTATATCTGTGTTTTGACACAAATGCACCACATCCTCAGATTAATATGTTATTTTGTTATATGATTGGCTTATAAAGGGTGTTGGTATTATTTAAGTTAAGAAATCTTTATATAAGCACTGTATAAAATTGAATGAGCTAGCACCAAACCAAAAGCAAGAATACATATATCTGAAGTTGATGAACTCACAAAGAAAATAAACCAGAGGGAAAAAGAAAATCATTGTGTGTAGCTTGACTTATTTGAAGATAGAAAACACAACATTGTTATCTTTACTTTACAATTGGTACCGTGACTCGGATGTCTGAAGACAGTCTATACGGTTGCTGACAACATGATACAAACCGAGAAGGAAGCCACTGCCAGGAATGCCTACCATACCTGAACTGATAACTCACGTACAGAGGGAGGTCAGAAAGATGAATAAGGAAGCTGAAGTGAAGTCAGATGTGATTTGCCAGTGAACCTACTGACATAGGTATGGATGTCATATTACACAAATATTTAGAGACGCACCTTAAAGAAGGTCTGTATCGCTATCCTGAACAGCAGGAAGATGCGTACTTATGTTTAACTAAACAATGTATAGACCGTAATGAGAAGAGTAAATCAGATAAAACCAAGTTAGCTAACATATGTCAAATGTATGTACAGTATCAGTTAGAGATAACTGCTAGGACATGTCAGTTGAAGAAAGAATCATTAGAGAAAGATGATGCTCATTACTTAAAGATAGCCAAATATGTCACAGAGACTAAAGACAGTGAATATAAATTAAATGTCTCTCAAGGAGAAGTATGTGGTTTAAAAATTAAGATTAACCAATTGGAAGAAAGTCTTAAGTTTAACAGTAAACAAAACTTGTCCCAGATTAATGAATTGTTGACAATTGCAACAAGCAGTTGAACGCTTGGATCATGCTAATCAGAACATGCTCAAGACATAGCATACAAAGAACAGACTTTGTATACTTTGCAAGCTGAAACTCAAGTACAATGCCAAATTTCTTTAGAATTATGGCATCAGGTACAAAAAATACAAGCAAGTTCCTATCCAGCAACAGCCATGCCTATTCCATGTGGTTGTTTTGGGGCGCACATACACATCAGAGTCTGAGGAAACAGGCTCAGAGGATGAGGAAGTATATTTATGAAGCTTAGTAAAAGAAATGGCTCCTTTGTTACAAAAACAAAAGGAGAAGGAAAAAGTGCAACAGACTAGAGGAAGTAAGCGTTTAAAAAGTTACATTGGAAAACAAAAGAAAATACAGAAAAGAAGATATAATGTTACATGATGAAGTAAAACAATTGGAGGGTAGGTTAACGGATGAAAAGACACTTTGACTTTGTCGTGAGACATTAGAAATGCATAAAAATCTTTGAAAGATGATGAGGAAGCTAGAGCACAATCAAAAATGTTTAAGGAAGCTATAGAAGAAGTAGAGGTCCATATGGAACTATCCCAAAGGATCTCCATCTAGGAATCTATGCAGTTAGTAGATCAGTTAGGGAAATGGGAGCCAGGTCAGAATCCAGTCCCATACTGTTCTAAATTAAAGACATTAGTGGCTAATTTTAATTTGACTAACAAAGATGCCTGTAAAATAGTCACTCTGTCACTTCCTGCAGTGTTGCTGCAGATCTTAATGGCAAAAATGACAGGTAGCCAAGCTTACCCAGAGTTTGATACCAACTGAGCTACTGTTGATGAGATCCAAACTGCATTGCAGTCAATGCATGGTGTATCTCATATGTACTGCAGTAAGATCTATGAGATCACTCTACAGCCCGGGGAGTCCCCAGTTATGTTTATCAATCATCTGTATGCTGCTTATGCAACATATAGAGGCATGGCAAACCCAAGTAAAGATAGAGAACCCTTTCTCAGTTTAATTGATCGGCTAGCTACTGTTGTGCCTCCGTCAGTCCGTATGCTATGTAAAAGAGCAGAACAGGCCACCGATAAGAAATGTTACTCACTGATTGGTGGCACATGCAACAAGATGATGAAGCCCCAGATAAAGGAAATGATAAAAGATGAGTAGCTGCTATAGTAAAAACTGAAGGAAAGGGTAGCTCCACTTGTAACAATTGCAATGAAGAGGGACACTTTAAATGGGATTGTTGGGCTAAAGGCAGAGATATGGAAGGAAAACAAAAGCAAGTCTTAGAGAGAAGACAAACTCAAAATCAAGGTAATAATGCTAAACCTGGTGGTAAGGCAGACTTACAAAAATGTATTGAAGTGCTTAGTAATTTGATTAATACTAAGACAGTTGCAGCAGTTCAACAGGAACCTTCTGCTCCTAGTGATAGTAAAGAAGAGGATGAGGAAGAGCTTCTTGCTAGAAATTAGAAGAAAAAGAAATAAGAGGGCAAAGCTCCCACCTTCCAAATCCTGGGTCAATTACAAGAGGATCGGGAAGGGCGTCCAATAATATCAGCAATGGTCAGGAGCTGCCTGACTGTGATATTAGTTGATACTGGTGCTACTGTTAGTATAACAGATAGTGATATGCCTTTAACAACTCACAGGAAACAACAAATTAATTTTCAAGGTTTCTCAGGGGGTGTGTTAACAGCATATTTAACCAAACCAGTTTTGGTTCAGATAGGTGAACAACAATTGAAATGTATTGTTTTGGAAATGTAATACACATGAGGGTACCATCATGGGTATGGACATTCTAGCACAACATGGTTTAGTAGTGGATCTTAGTTACATGATTCTATGGCAAGGGAGCACTACTAACCCAGGAGCAAATGTGGATGACTCACATCATAGTGTGTACACAGTAAAGTCATTAAAGATTTATCACATGAGTGACTTATGGAAACAAGTGCCACAATAGATAAAATCTGTTGTACAAAGGCATGAATCAATTTGGGCTAAAAATGCTACAGAGTGTGGATGTGAGTCTAATATGGAGGTCCAAATCGAGGGACCAGACCCACCACCACAAAAGCAATATGCATTTCCAAAGTAAGCACAGGAAGAGGTAAGAATTATTTTTAAACAGTTATAATCACAAAAGGTAATTCGACCGATATGTTCAACTGTTAATTCCCCTATTTGGCCGGTTCATAACTTGAACAGTATTTGGAGATTGACTATAGACTATAGGGTCTTGAATAAAGTAATGCCTTTAGTCATTCCAGTGGTATCTAGACTACTGGACTTAATATCTCATATGACGTAATATGTCTCCCACTGTCACTATTTATACTGTACTAGATGTGCTGAATGGATTTTGGTCCATCCCTGTACATCTAGATAGTCAGTATAAGTTTGCTTTTACTTTTCAGGATAAGCAATACACATTCCAGTGTCTACCACAAGGTTTTCACTCATCACCCACTTTATTTCATCAATGTTTGGCAGAAATATTATTGGGTTTTTCGGTACCAGAAGCAATAATACAATACATTGATGACATGTTATTGCAGACTGATACATACCAGGAGCATGTTAGTTTATTGAACAAGTTGCTAACAGTCTTAGGTAAAGGAGGGTTAAAAATGAACCCTAGCAAAGCACAAATTGAACAGTCACAAGTTGCTTGTTGGCTATACATATTAACAAAGAAGGATGAACTGTAGATCCTGATAAAAATCACGTGATACAGCAGTTACCGAGACCCAAGACAAAGACTGCATTACAACAGTTCTTGGGCATGGTAGGATTCTGCAGAGGTTTTATTGAAGACTTCTCTAGTATGGCAAAACCTCTGTATAATCTACTAAAGGGAAAAGGAGACTGATGTCCTCAGATGGGAACCAGAACGTCAGATAGTTTTTCTGGTCTAAAGCAAGCACTAATGACAGCTCTGTCTCATTAGTCCTTCTGAATCCTCTGATTTTGTAATGCAGGTACATGCGACAGATCAGGTAATCAATGCTGTACTGTTAGAGAAGAGATCAGGGACTTTACATCCTGTGGGATATTTTTCTCATGTATTAACACCTGTAGAAGAGACATATGAAGAATGTGTGAAACATTTGTTAGCTGTATATTGGGCTATACAAGCTACAGAACATATGTGGGGTTTAATAGAATTATCCTGCAAATGTCTCACACCAGTGAAATTTCTACTTGAAAGGGATGTGAGAGTGTGTCTTCACAGCAATTGGTTAAATGGACTTTAGCTCTACAAGGAAAATATCATCAGAAAAATGTGCCTCACCTATTGTATGTTAGTTGAATTAATGGCATGGGAGGAGAGGCATGATTGTGGAACTATAATGGAGTTGACTTTAACCCATATTTGCTGCGGAACCAAATATTGAAGCAAGAAATGTTTATGTAGATGGCTCTCGCTTTTGGGAGGATGGACATTTCACACAAGATATGCCATATGGACACCGGTACTAATCAAGAAATATTAGTACGATGCCCATAAAACATTTCTGCCCCTAGGCGGAATTGGGCAGTCCATGAGATCTATTTTTTAGAGTGTGCTTTCGTTGCCAATTCTTTGTTAGATTTTCTTCCTATTTGGATGAAAAGAAGAAAGTGAAAAACATCTGGGGAACCTGTTGCATTTGCTCCCATATTACAACATATATGGGACATAGGAGCTCAAACACCTTTACGAACAGCAATTTGTAAAGTAAGAGCTTGCCAAAAGAATCCAAAGGATATCCATGAGTTAAATAATAACTTAGTGGACAATCTGGCTCAAGTTGCAGCCAAACAAATAAACTTATGGGTAGATCCTTTAGGAGGTGACTCTACACAACTGTGGGAAATTGACGAATTTGGCAAACATCATATTAAATACATAGCTGCTGTCTCACAAGTCCCAAGTTTGGGGCATGTCCAAGATACAGATGCTTGGATAGTGGGTTGTTGGAACCAATGGAAAGACACTGGACAGTGTGCAAACAAACATGTTACCATATGGGAAGATACGGTAGTATGGGAATGACAACCTGGGTTTAGGAAGTGGATACCACCCACTTTGTTTCAAAAATATATTATCATAGATAATCATTGAATTGGAAGTCATTGTGGACTCCATAAAACATGTAAAATGTTGGCACAAAAATACTGGTGGCCAAAAATGGGAAAAGATGTCAAACAATGTCTGGAGGCTTGTCTCATATGTGCACAGATGAATCCTCCAGTACCTGGTAAGAGAGTTCCGTTAGAATGTATACCCCTGGCAGACAGTTCTTGGTCCAGCTTACAAACTGATTATGTGGGGCCTTTGCCTACTGCAAAAGGGGGTTCCGATATTTACTAGCCATTGTTGACATATTTCCAAATGGGTAGAAGCATTGCCCATATGAAATGATAGTGCTACAGCTACTGCAAAAGTGCTATGGGAACAGGTGTTCTCACGATGGGGTTTTCCCAGAATACTTGAAAGTGACAGAGGAACTCACTTTACAGTGAAAATAATGATGGTTTTGTGTGATATCTTAGGTATCATCAACATTACTCTACCATCCACAATCTTCAGGAATGGTAGAAAGGTTAAATCGCACTCTGAAAAATGCACTGAAAAAGCAGTGTTGGATACTGGTAAAGGTGGGTGACACATTACCAGAAATCTAATGGGTATCAGAGTACTGAAAACAAGAGTACTGGCTATATCTCATATCAATTAATGACTGGATGGGTATGCGGCTGTATTATCCATTGGATCCAGATTTGTCAACACCTGTGTTAGACTGCATCAAAACTGATGTGTTCTTGCAGCAGCTACAAAACAGTTAGCTGTTTATTTACCTCATGCTGCCAGAAACATGGCACAGACTCCTTGGAAAATTAAACAGAGACATGATAAAAAGTGATATCACCCATTGAAGTCATCACGTCATGGTGAAAATGTTAGTCAGAAGGGACCATGGGCTGTTAATTGGATGGGCCCTATACCATCATTGATGTTTTGGGGCCCTGGGTCATTCAGATCCGTCAAATTCAACAGGGTCTACAGAGACCAAATGGGTCCATGTGGACTGATGTAAACTGTATCAGCCTTTAAATGATGACCTCTGATACTGCTCTGTTTCTCCCAATAGGTGAAGTACAGTGATGTATCCTGTACTTATACTGTGTAGTATCTTATTGACCCTGGCAACTTCTGACAGACACGAAGGATGCTCAGGGTATATATGGAACAGTTTATACATCAAGAACTATGCCAATTGTTCTGCAGGAGGTATTCCAGTATTATTGGGAGAACAGCATGAACATACCAGATATCTTCTTGTCAAATGGTACTTTATTTGTTATGGACAATGTCAAAATGCGACATGGGGATGTTCGCCAGAGGCCTGGCCTGGCACGGCGATGTCTGTGGTGAACTCAACAGCCCAGAAAAGAATTTATATCTGCTCCACATTGGAGGATACAACAAATCGGACAAGAGAAGAACAAGACTTGTTACGAATAAAATTAAGGGACATATTACAATATCCTTTGGATACAATTGCGTTAAATTATTCTTATGGTTCAAGACGTAAAAAATATGTGGCATGTTTTATATAATACATCTATTGTAGCAAACTATACAGTAGGGTTAAAACAATTTTTCACAGTATTGCCATTAACAAATACTGTAAGTATTCATTGTTAACATATTTGCGTGTTTTTCCAAAGGCACAATGACCAGGAATGGCCTGTAATGTTAACTTAACAGCATGGCATAATTCTGTGGCATGGAATATAGTGTATCAAAAGCAAGTTATATCAGGGCAAAAGTTCTTGCCCCCATCAGATGGTATTATCTTGATGCAAAATATACTGTATATCCTCTATATTTTCCATGTAAATTAGAGTATTATAATGTTTTGCTACATTTGCCTTTTCTACGATTACCATCTCAATGTAGAGATCGGGCTTCGGTAATATTGTGGCAACAGTATTGTAATAATACTTTGAATCAATACCATGATAGACACAGAACATGGTCATTTCAAATTCCTGCAGAAGCATCACCAGGTTTATCCCATTGTAAAAGAGCGCTGTAGGTCTGGTTAGGCTCAGGATTAGGAATTGCTAATGGTATTGATTCTATGGTTTTAAAAGGTCATATTCGTTCTTTAGAAATGACTTTAAAAGATATGGCTACTGGACCATTATTGACTACTGTGTAATTAGCAGCTGATAATGAAGAAATTGATTGGTCTGCATTTGAGAAACCTTACAGAATTTTAAATTATTGCAAAGATAGCAGTCAGTTTTATAACTCACTTTCTAATATGTCTAGAAAGCTATATAGAACTGAGGTTGCTCACAATTAGCTGCTGAAGCGCATGCTTATCTAGTCAATGAACTGAATAGAATTGAAACAAATAGGTTACCTTTTAGGAATAGGCGAGACCAATGCGACTAGATTATTGTATCATCCCACTATATTCCTACCACCATTAACTATGATAAAAGTATGGAATTCAATTAAATCAATATGCACAAGTGCTGTGACATGTTATTCCCATACTAGTGATAATACAGTACCTATATGTTTTGAACCACAGAAAATATGGCAAATCAGTAATTTGGGAGTATTAATACAAGGCCAGATCATGAGACTCCAAATACCAGGTGACACTATTATCCCAGTACACAATGAATATGTTGTCTTACCTAAGCAACAAAGCAACAGTGTGTGCAAGAATATGAAACCTTAATATGTGGGGAAAAGACATCAACCGCCCCATGGTTTTCTGATCAATGTAAATTTACCCTAACATCTGCAAATGAATACCTCCAAGCAATGAGATGGAACCAATCATGGTGTGTAATCACAGGCCAACCTTGGAATGTATGGGGGTGTAGTGAGAAAACCTGGTGGGTTGCAAACTGGACCCTTCGGGATCGTCCTGCCTATAGCTGAACAAATGTTACCCATATCGATGGTTCCAGTATGGCCTTAGATTTACTCACTGATTTGGCAAGTCCACCTCATTTCGAATTACCCAAAGTTGATAAACTGACACTTGGTGCCTTGTTGTATCGTCAACAAACAGAAGGACTTGTTTTCTCACAGAAGACCTCTGCTAAAGCGGTAAAAAGACAGTCATCGTATATCCCCATTATATCCTGGTGGGATTGGAGCTCTGCTGTTTTGGATACTAGTCCAACCCTGATAGTGGTACTATGCAGTATTGCAGTAATCTGTGTTCTTATTATTGTACAAGTGTTATTGTACTGTAAAATAAAATGTACGATTACACAAATACAAATGTTACAATGGCAACAACATCCTATGTGATTTCCTGTATGTAGAGAGTCACTGAGGGGAGGATTGTAGTGTAACATTTTACTGAAATATAACTTTTACTTAAGTGTAACCTATAATAATACCTAATCAAATGTTTTTTTTTAACTTAAGTATAACCTTTCACAATATGTAGTTAGCTTTCTTGTGATACAGCTTCTCACAAGATCTAGTTAAATGTCTTGTGATGCCTTTATATTTCACAACATATAACATCCAAATGTCCTATAATGCACTTATCAGGATAGTGTGCCCTTATTAGGATGATGTTTACCTATTAAAGGGAGGTGTGCACATAAAGAACCTTCTATCAGTGCAGTCAGCACTTATGAGATTGTGTAAGAAATGTGGTAAACACCTTGTGATGTTGTGAGAGAAATACAGTTATATCTGTGTTTTGACACAAATGCACCACATCCTCAGATTAATATGTTATTTTGTTATATGATTGGCTTATAAAGAGGTGTTGGTATTATTTAAGATAAGAAATCTTTATATAAGCACTGTATACAATTGAATGAGCTAGCATCAAACCAAAAGCAAGAATACATGTATCTGAAGTTGATGAACTTGCAAAGAAAATAAACCAAAGGGAAAAAGAAAATCACTCTGTATGGCTTGACTTATTTGAAGATGGAAAACACAATGCAGCTATCTTTACCTTACAGCATGGGTTGTGGGTAGCCAGCTGTCATCCATGTCTCCCCCAACCCCCAAGTCCACCACACATCATCACATCAGTAGGCAGCAGTTGGAGATTCATTGGCCTACAGTGCAGGTTACAGTTTTTATAATCTCTGATCAGAAGTTTTCTGGATCTTCTTTTTCAGGGGCTAAGTCAGTCCTCTGTGATTGTACTTAGTCTAGGGAACACAGCGGAACCAGTAAACAAAAGATCAGAGCTTATATCAACTCTAACATGCACTGCAGGCTAATGACTCTTCAACTGCTGCCCACTGCTCTGATGTTAACTGCAGGGGACTCTGTGGTTTTTAGTAACACAAGGTGTCATCCTACAAGTGTTACCCCCCCCCACTGGCTCCCTTTGTTTAACTAGCAGGGCTGCTTCTCTCACCACATAGAGTCTAGTGGCAAAAGAGAGGATGGGGTTTACATAACAAGTACACACAATTCTTTTCTAAGACTGCTATCACAGACAAGCAACCAAGTGTGGCAACTACCTGGTACACACCTGTTGGGACCATTTACCATGGCCAGCAACCCAGGTCCCTGGGAGAAAACATTTGCTCATAATTGTGCTAGGTTTACATGTCTGGTCAGAGGCACTTAAGTAAATTTACACACAATGGAAGCAATAACAATACTGTCCAATCCAGGTTGGGATTCTAGAGTGTGGCTTTTATTCACGTAGCAGAGTAGGAATAATCACAAAGCGAAAATGGACCCCCCACAGGGACACACATTCTGGTAATGCAGATTCTCCAGGGTACAGAAATTCATGACTTTCCCATTTAGCATAGGGTAAAGACACAAAACGGTGAATACTCTGGTTCTGAAAATGGAGATTGGCACACACGGCCAGTTACTGGTACATTTCCCATTGACTAGGCACAAATGGCCAGTACTAGGACACTTTCTCTTATTTCATGAGAAACGAAGGTGGTACACATGACCACAGAAGAGCAGATCCAGGCTCAAAATCTTCCAGCACCCACTATACTGAGGTGAACTGAAAACAGAGAATCCAAAATCCACGTCTGGGTAACTATTTCCATCAGGCACTGGCCAAATGCTCTGACTGAAAATTGAACTGGTGCCCAAACCGAACCCAGAGAGGTAAACTGGTTACTCCAGATGGGAGGGTCTCCCACCTTTTGCTTCCAAGTTTATACTTGGCCTTTCATCTGGTTAATAACACCCTCACAGAAACTTGTAGATGCTATCTTGAAATGTTTTTTTCACACTTAACATACTACATGACACACCTCTAATGTGTCAGAAAGTTAAAAGTTCTGTACTTGGACAGTCTCTCACTAGTCTCCAAACATAGGTGGATGCTTTTAAAACAGAAACAGTCTAGGTGACAGGGTTCCTTTGTCAGAGAAATTCACCATAGGTATAGCAGGTGCCCCTCCTAGGCTTACACAAAAGTAGTACTCACACTTCTGAAGTTGTACAAAGGCAGCTTCACCAGACAAACTGGATTGAAGGGATTGCCCCTGAACCTTGAAGATTGACCCATCCCTCCTGGGATGGGACAAAGGAAAACCCCACTTGGCAAGGTCTCCACCACTTCAGTCACTCTCTTCTATATTCTTCTACTAGGGTGAGAACAAACTACCCAAAACTAAGAGGTAGCTCTCTGTCAGAGCTAGGTGAGGAGCTGCACAGCAAGCTGCAGCCTCCTCCTGGAACTCCTACTTAGGACTGACTCCACTCTAACTGAAAATTCTCAAGCTATCTCCCCAGAACTGGCAAAGAATGTGGCTTATGCCTCTGCGAGAGTTCTAAGATTACATCATTCTCCAGCTCAGCTGAGACTGAAACCAGAGCATGACAGTGTGAAACTCATGTAACCAGCATTTCACTAGCTGCCTTTCCCTGCTTGCCACTGGTTCTAACTGGGATTCTAGTAATCCTTGGGGACAAGGAGGTTACACAAGTAAACAAAATTAGTCTGATACAATCTGCTATACTGCAGTAAAAAAGTAAAAAAACAAAATGTTTTTGCACACAACTTGTACATTCAGAACAGCCCCACCCTTGAATATGAGGTCCTTGGTGCTGGCTGTTGCCTTTCAATGTTACCAATGACACCCCATAGATTTGTGGTCTGAGCTTGGGGCATCAATGATTGAGTAGTCAAGGCAAAACTGCCTGTCCAGAAACAAGACCAAGGGGCTATTCAATAGCTCTCTTCAGTCAGGGGGTGATTCTGAAAACTTGGGGGTAGAAGATTGCTCCTGCTCCAAAAGGAAGGAGAAAAAGTAACCAAGAAACTATGGCCCTACATCAGTCTTACCTCAATAGCAGGTAAACTAATGGAGATACTAGTTAAAGAAGACATAATGGACTACCTGGAAAGAAATGGGCTCCAGGATAGTAAACAGCATGGGTCTGTGGCAAGAAGGTTTTGTCAGACCAATCTGATAGTAAGTCTTTTTGGATCAAAAATGTGGGCAGGTATACAGTGGGTTTGCTCTAGTTCCACTTCAGCAAAGTATATAACTCTGTGGTATGAAAAAATTTGCTTAAGAAGTTAGAGGATCTGGGAACAGCAAGTGATCTAGTTAGATAGGTAGGAAGCTGACTGGGGGAAACAGCAGAAGGTGATGGTAAACAGGGTCAAATCAGGGGAAATGGAGATCTAGAGTTGGGTACCACAGGGTTCAGTCCTCGGGCTAGACCTCTTCAATATGTCCATTAGTGATATGGGAGATAGAATATAAGGCAAGATGGTTTTCATTGAAGATGACACTAAGCTCTGTGGCAGGGTAGACAGTAAGGAAATGGTTAGGGAACAATAACCCCAGAACAGAATATTGGATGGGATGGGTTAAGCTGGATGTTATCACGGAGGAAGAGGACCTGGGAGTCATTATACAAGACTCACCTAAACAATCTAGAGAGTGTAACAAGGCCTACAGCAAGACAACCAGGATGTTGGGTTGTATTGGAAGGGGAGTTGACAGCAGGAGGAAGGAGGTGTTACTGCCACTGTATACATCACTAGTGAGGTTGCATCTGAAATACTATGACCAGTTCTGTAACCCCCACTTACAAAAAAACAAAGGCTAGAGGTGGTACAGCATAGGGTAACAAAACGATTCTGGGCCAGTAGGGCAGCTCCTACAGGGATTGACTTAAGGCCCTGAATATGCTGAATATGTACTCACAGTGGGTGAGAAGGGAGAGGAGAGATATAATAGAGAATTTCAAGTTTCTGAAAGGAATGAGCAAGGTAGAGTGTAAGGAAATATTCAAGAATGGTGAATCAAGAACATGGGTACCTGATTGGAAGCTGACAGGGAGACTCATGGGGACATGAGAACATTTTGTTTTACAAAGAGAGTGACTGAGCCATGGAAAAGCCTACCAGCAGTGGTGCAAGAACCATTAATGGTTTAAAACATGGCTGGAGCTGAGTAAAAGGCTTAATAGATGCACACAGGGAAGCAGCAGGCCAGGAGGCAAGGGGGATCAACGAGGGCAATAACCCTGACTAGACATTAGGTCCTGGAACAAGACAGGGTAAAACAGGGTAGAGTGAAAGGACCAGTGGTCTTTTTTTCTGCTAATATTTTCTGTGGTTCAGACACCTCTCTGCTGCTAGACTACTGCTCCTTGACGGTCCAGGGACAGAGAATCTAGTGGAGGAACAAATAAAATCCTGTACCACCAAAGTGAGTCAGGGTAAAATAGTGAAAAAAGCATACATTTTAAACCAAAGACTATGGTGCAAAAGTACAGCATAATTTAAAAATGTAAATGTTTGGAAGAGTCACATGATATCTCCTTTCATCAGGCTGCTTAGCTGCAAACTTAGGTTGAAGCAAAATAAAGCAAAATGTTGCATTTGCATCCGACCTCACTGGAATAAATGAATTGTGTTCCCTGACTGGAGTCCGGTCTCTAGGGTAGTGTAACTAAAAGTTCATTCTGGTATGCTGTGGGAGGACTGATGTTACGTAGCTCACTATGGGCAGCAGGGCAGCATATTAGAAATCTTGGCCTGTCAACCCCTTCCCTACTCCATGTCTCTCAACGGCACGAACTAGCCCGATCAGAGGACAAGCCTTGTTTTTTTTATGAAATGTAACACTGCACTGTGCAAGAAGAAGTCAAAGTGGGCCTTCAGAGCTAAAATAAGGTGCTTGTTACAAAAAGGTTTGCAGCCTCAGCAGGCAGCCTTTCATCTTTCCTTTCCACCCACACTACCACCACTGAGCGCCAGGACAACTGAAAGCCTTGACTTCTCAAAAGGGGATTGAATCCTTTATAAAAGATTTAGATGCTTTTCTATTCATGTATGCATCACTGTCAAACATAAATGAATTGCATCGATTATTATTACTAAGATGGCAATCAAACCTTCACATTATGTACCAAGAGGGGACAAAAGAATAAATGTTTTATGCAGTGTTCTGGACTTGGAGTCTTACATTAGTTGTAATATTATGATTCAGTTGTTTGGGGCTTTTTGAAATTACAAGGTCTGAAAAGTTGTAATACTGTTAGGGCTGTTCTATCTCTTACTAACTTAAACATGCAAGAAATCCTTTAAAAAATACATTATGTGCAAATCCAATTGTGGTTATATGGTGCAATGTACTTCTGGCACAGAATAGTCACTGCTGTGTTATTCCACCCAGAGTTACCATCCTGTTTAATGATCCTGTAATGCCTCTGGGTATTCTTTGGAAATAATACATAATTTAAGTTGCATTTCCTATACTGGCTGTTTATAGTTTCTCCATAATCCTTCTTATTGAGTAAATTTGCATGGAAACTGGATACTTTTCCTTGGATCTTATCTGCTCCTGCTCACTTGCTAATGGCTCAGTTGGTAGCACTTCGCCTCTAGCCCATAAGGGCATGGATTTTGGGCTCCTAGCAGTACTAGAGGGATATCTGTTCTGTTGGGTGCAGTATCCTCTGGATGAGATACTAAACCAAGATCCCTTCTGCTCATTTCTGGTGCTGTCCTGGTGGGTGCCCAGATGGAAACAAAATAAACCAAGGCACAATTCAGAAAAGTAGGAAATTTTCCTTGCTGTCCTGGCCAGCACTCCATCCCCTTCCTGTAAAACCAGTTCATGTAATTGTCAACTGTACAAGACTGTGTAAGAGTGTTGACACTATACTTTTCCAGTCACTTCACTACAAATCTCGTACTACTTGTAAAGTGCTTTAGGATACAATGTATATGAAAAATGATACATAAATGTTAATTTTTCTTCTTACATGTAATGTCATAATCTCCTTCTGACACGATAATAATTTCCAAGGTAACCAATTTTGATTCACAAATGGTGGAATATGCATCACATGTAGAAAGGCAGCAGAAGTAAAAGAAGTTTAAAAGACAATTATGCAAATAAGCCCATTGGACTCTGCTTACCTCACAAAATACGTTACAAATGAAATGCAACAGCAGTGAAAATACGTTTCACCATAACTAGCCCAGTTGCTCGAAGATAGAATTACTACCCACTATGCTCATGACCCAGGTTTGGGAGTAGATTCTGGTTTCTGGTTGACTGGGGGTGAGGAGGGAAGAATCGAGCATCTGCTGGATTGCTCTCTCTTCTGGGAGGAAGCTTGCCAGTCCCATCACTGACTGCCACCAGGTGGAGGCCTGGTGGAACTTCAGGCTGGAGAAGCACATATGGGAAGTGGCGACAGTTTGGCATAATGCATGCATGCCTCTACGCAGCATGCACTACTGCCTGTCTGCAGCGGGGATGTGCAGGACCACAGCAAGGAAAAAGCAGTGTGGGCTCATGAAGTCCTATGTGCTTCTCCCAGACCCACAACATCACCCAGGAGATACTGATCACCAATCTGGATTGTGCTGGGGGGTGAGGACAGCCCTCCCACTCCTAGCCTTGCCATGGAGGGGCAACTTGTGAGGATCTGCATTCTAGTGACTTCCCGGGGAGGTGGCAGCTGGTCAGTGTGAGTGGGGATGGGGCAGATAAGACTGCCTGCATGCCACAAGGAAAAAGCTAAATGAAAAAAGAGAAAAAGCAAATACATTTCACAAGATATGTGTTTTTATGCAAGCTTTTTATTTGTCCTTGATGACTTATCTACTAGCAAGTTAAAATTTATTTTGATAGATCTGCCACAAACAAGATATAGAGGATAATGGATGGGCAACAGTGATCAACAACACTGTTGTTCACTTTGAGAGGTTGTCATGACAACCATTTAACCCTCAAGAGTGAAGCTGAAGAAGTTTATAATTGTCAGACAACCTCGAGAAGTGAAGACAGTGTTGTTTACTGATGCCCATCCATTGTCTTGTATAGTGTGTGGGCATCAGTAGATCAACAGGGGAACACTTCTTTGGCCCATGCCAAGCAATTTTCATCTTTGTGCGACCCGCCCATCCAAGAAAAATCCTCAGTCCTTCCCCAGTCTCCTGATGTCACAAACTACTTTTTTTTTTAAATCGAGTTCTGAAGTACTGCTGTTGCCCACTACTAAAGGTAAACCCAGCATATTCTCTTACTTTGTGTTCTTTGGATCATCAATGCTTATTTTGTTTCCTCGGCAAAACAATGTACGCTTTCCCTGAAGTGCAGCATTTATGTTATGCGATGCTAAACGTAGTTCACTGCTGTTGTACCATCGATGTGACGTAGCTTAAGATGGTACACAACAAGGTGATGTCACATCGATGGTACAACAATGTTAGCGCTTGATGGAATTCCTCCCACAATAACATTCTCCCATACTTTATAACATAGTTTAAATAGGTCATAGTGCTGTACTTAGCCAAGGGAAAACAGCTGTAATAATGCTTGATAACATCACATTGCAGCTATGCAGCATTTTAACCGGCGCAGGGAAGGCAAAATAAATAAGAGCTAGCTAATTTGACAGGTTTACATTTGAAAATGTGTTGTTTATGGCCTAACTCTGAATATGGCACTTATTTTCATTTGAGTGGGAGCAGGACCTATAGAACTCACTCTTGGCTTTGCCACTCATTAGTTAAGGCCATGTCCCCCTAACTCATGAAGATAAATGGTGTATTCTGAGTTAGGCCATTGCATATTTCCTTGAGTCTTGCTATCAAGAAGTTGTACTTAATAATAAAAAAGGCAAAATAACTATAGAAAATATGTAAAACATAAGCAAGTATTATGAGCAGGATTTTGAAATGTTTCGCCCCAGCTGAGATACCTAAAATGCAAATAATCTTTTGAATCTGATTTTCTAATGCTTGTGCGCATTTATGATAGTTTTCTTAATTTCTGGTAAAAATAAATAGTTATTTCACACAAGTGTTGTTTTTACAGATACAACTTGCCACACATGCAGCAAAACGTTAGACAAGCATTTATGTGATCTAGCAGTTTTCCCACAAGAAGCTGAAGTGCACTACTGAAGTAATGTCATTCTCTGAAAGTCGAGCCTGTGTTTTTCAAAGTTTTCCCAAAGATATAGACTCTTTAAAAACTATTTAGTACAATTCTACTCACTGTGGGTGAAGTCCACCAACATGGGAGACAAGTATGCTCATTTTTGAAAGTAACCATTTAATAGCATGAAAACAGAGCGTGTTTTTGCACACACCTATACTGGTGCACGGGGACTTGCTTAGAACTGGGCTGCCAATGTATGGTAAGTTGTCATTTGACTTGGCCTTTGCAGGGATGTCTGCAAAAGGTATAGGTCTGATGCAGTTTGTTCACTCAGTGATGGGGCAATAAGAAGAAAGAAGCATTCTGTTAGAGTTCCTACTTAAGCTTAAAAGGCTCATTGTGAGCCAAAACTATTCAAACTCTGTAATAACACTCAGAGACACAGACAGCTTTATTGTAAAGCATCATAAAACAAGTATTTGTCAATGCCGAATGTTTGCTTGCTGGTATTAGCACTGGAAATGCAGGAGTTAGAGAGATGCAGAATAGGAATGGCAGTGAAGTATTGAACTTTACGCCAACCCCACCTCCACCCTGCAGAGGTGGACAGGCATTGGGGTATGCATTTGGGTCATTGTCCATAATGTTCAAGCCATTTTACTTCACCCAGTCCTGGGAACACCTACACGTGTTGAGTTGTGCCTTGGGGTGTTCGGCTGTACAGTCACCCCATTCCATAAGGACATACCTGTACATTGAAATGGGTGCAGTATAGGAGAATGAGGGGAACTGAGGGTCCGAAGAGTTCAGGGCACACCTCGATGCCTGTCACTGGCTGCAGGGTGGTGGGGTGGGGTGGAATGGCATGAGCATTACAGTCGAGAAATCAAGGCACACCCTGATGCCTGTCAGTCTAGTCTGCAGTGTAGGACATTATGGTTAGACACCCTAATGCCCCAGGCATTTGTTGGTATTTACACTACAAATTTTCAACATGGCCTTTTTGTGACCCCCATCTCATCAAAGCATTTGGGACTTCTTCCCACGAACAGTGGCACTGTGATTTTGTTAATGTGTCCAGAACTTTGAGTTCCCACAGTGACCGTGCCATTCTGCGCCAGATGTACGAAAACACAGATCGGGCAGTATGTGAAGAATGATAGCCATACCATTCATAGGGACCTGTGAAGAGGTGGCAATGTTGAAAATCTGTAGTGAAAATATTAAAAATACTCAAATTTCCAGGCTTATGTGGAAACTGTGCAATGCATGTGCGTAACACAGTCATTTAGTGGAATTTTTTTCATCAAATTTTCAACATAGGCATTTTGTGACCTCTGCTCATGAACAGTGTCACTATGATTTTCCTAAACTGTCCTGAACATTGATTTGCCACAGCTATCACGTTAATCTGCACCAGATGTAAATCGTATTTCAGGCAGGATATGAAAAAGACAGCTGTACTATTCATAAGGAGGTGTGAAAAATGCCAGTGTTGAAAATCTGTAGTGAAAACTATTACAAATGCATATAATTATGAGGGTGCATGGAAACTGCACAACGACACTGTAACACAGTAATTTCATGGACTTTTTGTGAAGTATGGGGTGAGGGGGTGGGAGGCAGGGTGCACAGAGGGTGAGTGCGGTTGAGGTGGGGCCACCAGACTTGGTGAGGAACCGTTTTCTGGTTTGCAGGTTAAAAAAAAAAAATCACAGAGACGGGTTTCTGGTTTCACAGGGCATTTGGCATGCTGGATGGGCTCCCAGCATGCCACCCAACTGTTTCTTTGGAGGTCTGTTGCTGACAGGAATTGGGCACCCCATCAGCACATACTGAGGGCAGGGCACAAGAGTCAAGAGGGATTGGGCACCCCCTCAGCAGAAAGCAACTGTTTTTTTAAGGGACATTATGATGACAGGAGTGGCTCCCCTGTCAACAAATTAAACTTAGGGGAGGGACTGAAGCTGATGGGGATTGGGGCCACCATCGCAAACAAAGACAGTTTTTGGGGAGGGCAGATGATGCCAAGGAGATTGTGCACCCCTCAGCTAACACAACAAATGGAGGAGGGATTTACATCATGCTGACAGGAGTGGGTTCAACCGTCTGCAAATTAACTGGTGGGGGCTGCCTATAGGGGATTGGCTACCCCTATTCAGCTTTCATGGGGCGAGAGGTGGTGGCAATCCACCGCAATGTTTACTTAGTGTTACACTTGGGAAGGTACTGCCCTGCAAATGACGGGGTCGCTTCTTATTGCAGCAGAATGGCTGATGCTGCAAATGACAAGGCAGTCTCTTCATTGCAGCGGCAAAAACATTTGTACTTGGTGGCACTTTTGGAGACCAGTGTCATTGGCACACTGTGCCTCCATTAGTCCACCAGTGCCAAACCCCCAAATGCAGTGCCTCCATTGGCTGCCACAGTGCCACACCTCCACAACCCACTTCTCTCCTAAGCTGCTGCATAATGTTTCTTGTGTATTTGTGCAAGCAAACATAAAAAGAAAAGAAAAAAATGTTGTTCTGCAAAGCAGGAACTGCTTAGAGGGGTCAGGTGACTGTAAAAACCAGCTAAACAATAGGACCTTTTGCCATTGAACAGGTTTATGCAGTCTTACTAATTAGGAGAACGTTAATCTGGCTATAATGGGACATACATTTATTGCTTATTTAGAGAGTGTAGTTTCCCCAGGTGGGTATTGATATAGAAGGGAAAATGTTCTCTAGTAGCACAGCTGATTTTGATACTGGCACTGTGAAACTGATTTTGCCATGTCAAAACAAAAAAAATTAATGTGTGTGAATAGTGGTGCTTATGTGACCTTTGTGCTTGGTTGTGCTTAGTACAGACTTAAATTTAACTTGGTTCGGTTTTACTCATTCCCACCCTCAGTAAAGAAGCCAGGTAGCATAGTAGGAATGAAGGCCCTACACTAAGGGTGAGAAAAGTGCCGGAGAAGGAGGAGGTGGGGTGGATGGTGGATATCAAAACAATGAGCTAAGCAATGTAGTGAGGAGTAGATGGGTACAAATAGTGTGGGGAAGGGTGGAGTTAGTCCCACACATTGAACCAAGGGCAAAGCCCTCCAATGTGTGTGGGAATAGTGGTGCATATGCAAATTTTGTGAAAATTTTGTGCTTAGTTGTGCTTAGTGCAAACTTAAATTTGACTTGCTTTGGCCTTACTCATTCCATCTCACAGTAAAGAAGTTGAGTAGCATAGTAGGCGTGAAGGCCCAAAGGAAGTGTAAGATGATGATTACAATAACCTCCTCCAACTCATGGAGAGTGTGATTGGTAGCACAAAGAAGAAGAGGAGTCCCCCCCAGTGGAAGAAACCTGTGAGGAACCATGACTATTAAACTGCCCTTCCTCTGAGCATACTACGTGGAGATGATTTGAAATGTTTGGGATATAAGTCTCAAATAGGAAGATGACCATCTGCCAAGTTATTAGATAATGGCTGGAATATTATTTCTAGATGCTGAGGAAGCTGCTTAAATTCTAGAGGAGTGGCTTAAAAGAAAACTGATTAAGTCTTGATCATTGAAGAAAAGTTCTTTTCATAAACTCTTGGGTTGTCAAAGGGTCCTGATTGGAACTAGACAATGGAGGAGAAAGGGATTGAAAGAGCTATGATATCTGACAAGCTGGTCCAAATTCAGAAGGTACCAGTAAGATGGTGCTGCATAATAAACAAGCTGGATAATAAACAATCTGGACTCCTTTATGAAGTCTATCTGATCTAGACGTTGGTAAAATGGAGAGTCTAATAATCTTCTTGTTTCATTAAACTTGCAACAGTGAGAATTGAAGAAGACAAAGTTGATGCAAATGTACATTCACCAGGGTGAAGGAAGCTGAGAAGGCTAGGCAAATGGGTGAAAATATGATAGTCATAGATGATTCTTTCTAGTGGCAATACCAATTGGACTGATTTGATAAGTAGGGAACGGGGGAGTTTGGAAAGATCTGATGGGAAATCTTTTTCTAGTTTTTTTAGTAGTAATTTGTTAAGCTACTTTGATTCTCTCAGTGCTGTCTGTAGAAGTTTTACAATCGAAAGATTCATAAGCAGAAATGGAATGGAAGTCTTCTGTAAATCTAGAAATGAGAAACTCCACAAGCTGAGAGAAGTATGAGTAGCGAGAAATTAAGCAAGGGCTGGAATATCTACTGGGTAGAAGGATGTTGTAATTATTGTTTAAGATGAGGCAATTTTGGACAAATGCTTCTGAAATGAGTGTCACCATAAAAGCTGAAAAGATGTAGAAATCTACAACTTGGGCCTGAACAGGCATCAAAGTTGAAATAGTTGCATACAGGCTTCTTTCCTACAAAGATCACTGATCAACCAAGACTGTCATGATTGGAGCGAAGAAGAGTACCGGTGTTAGGAATTGTCTGGGCAAAGGTCATGGAGGAATTAGAAGCTGGATCACACAACAAAGGACTTAATTGAAGCATTGATGGCTTTTAGACCATTTATAGACAAAGGGAGGCGAAATGAGAATGGGAGCCACATAACTAACAGGAGAGAGCTTTTTGTCCAGCAAAATGACATCAGAATAATTCATTATCTAACACAGCCCAATTTAATTTAATATTAAAATGGGCTAAAACTGCTGCAGCATTTGGCAGAAAAAGTTGTAGAAATGAGGGCCCCATAACATACTCAGAGGTCAACTAAGAGGTAGAGATATGAATGCAGTTCTTCACATATGGAAGGGAATAAAGTGCAAACAATATCTCTATATAAACTGAAAGCTAGAATGAATTCTGTAATAGATAACTCTTTCATGAGTCTAGGGTCCTTAGATTTCAGGACTATGGAGACATCACACAGAATATGACTCTATTTTCTATGGAGTCATGGGAGGAGATAAGGAGGGACAATAAGTTAACTTCTTTTCCTCAATGATGTGTTTGTGGAGGTGACTCAATATAAGGTGTATCTGAGAAATAATTGGTAAGGAGGATTCAGAGATTAAATATTTGGTTCTTGCTAGGAATCTGAAGCAAAATTCGATGAGAGCGACTGATGGAGAAGTAGCTCGAGGTGAAGTTGTTTCTTCAATAGAAGAGGTGGTGGACTGGAGTGTTGGAGGAGATGTATTAGAAGAAGCTGTAAACTGAGAAGGAAGGTGAGATTCCAGGGATGAAAGTTGTGACTGAATATTAGATCACGGAGGCAGCAAGGTGAGAAATGAGGATGCGAACTGGATATGGCAGCAGGAGTTGGGTGTGGGACTGGCTGTGTTGGAGTGGGATTTTTATTCTCATGGAACTTCACATCTACTAATAAATCAAACAGTTCTTGCCTTCTAGCTGAAGCTAAAAATGAGGTGCCAAGTTTTTAAGTTCTATTATTGGGCAGGAACAGTCCGGTCCTTTACTGAGTATTTTGATTTTGAGGAATGTTTTCTAGGGAAGATTTGTCAGAGGTGGTGCGAGGAGCTTTTGAGGTGCCTTCTGGATCTGGATCTGGAGATGAGGAGCCTTCTTCTGTGTCTGGAGATGAGAAGCCAGGTGGATTTGCAGCCATAGTGATAACTAGTAGTAAAGGCATTCGCAAGGAAAGAAGAGAAGTAAATCTTCACGTGGTCCACATTTGTAAGGTAGTTTGGGAAGGTGAGCTTCTGGTAGGTTAATAAATATGGAGACTTCCACTTAGGTCAACAGGTGAAAAGGCTTCCACGTGAGCCTAACAGATAATGAGACTTCACGTAGGTCAACAATATAACCTCCATGTAGGTAGGATAAAGGAAAGACCTCCATGCAGGTCAACTACTACATATAGAGTGCACAGACCTCTACGTAGATCTAGCACAACAGAAATGAAAGACTAAACCCTAATATAGGTTAGTCTAATTAACACTCTCGAGACCCCACATGGGTCTGAGAAACTACAACAAATAAAATGCAATTATTCCTGTAAGCTCCACTTAGGTACAGGATAACTGGAGAGTGACTGCAGGAGTAGGCTGAGAGAGAAAAAGTATTGTTTGAAATAGAAGGTAAAGCAGCAAGGATAACAAAGAAAGCAGGATAGCTTTAAGCAAGGATGATGTCACAGGCATCAACCGGGAGGAGAGGAGAGGAGAGGAGGCAGCCATGGAGAAACAGAGAGAATGGGAGACGAGAGTGCAGATGAAATGAACAAGAACAAAATGGAGCATGAAACGAGCATAAACCCAGGAGGAGTGTACACAAGGCATGAAAGAAGAAGGGGGTACATGAAAACATGAGCCGCAGAGGTGGCAATACAGAACAGATGGGCGGGGGACACTGGAGGCCGAGGTCAAGCTAGAACAAGCAGCAACAGACAGCTGCAAAGTGGTAACCACCACAGGACAACATGGAACACAAGCAGTGAGAGTGGCAACATGGAACGGACCGGGGGTGGGGGACACACCAGAGGCAGCAGAGATAGAGGAGAATGAACAGCAACAGACAGCCATGGAGTGGCAGCAATCTAATGAAACACAAAAGCAGGGAGGCAGTGGACACAGAGACAAACAAGGCAGGGGGAGGGCAGGAAGCATGAAACAGAAGGACAAAAGACTACCAGCAGGGAGAAACAGGTGGACAAGCAGAGCAAGGAGGGAGGTGAGGAGGACAGGAAGCAAGAGAGCAGGAAAATAGCCACAAACACATGGCAGCTCAGTAATAGCAAAACAATGAGCTAAGTGCTGTGTGAGGAGTAGGTGGGCTTAAATAATGCAAGGGTGTAGTTATTCCCACTTTGAATCAAGGGCAAAGCCTTCCAAAAAAAAGTTCACTGTGAATCATGCTGTTGAAATATTTGTGGACAGTGAGCCAGGTCGGGTGCAAGTTGTGATTCAGACTCCTACTCATCAGAATCAGACATGGAAGGTGTGTTACTTGAGCATCACCTGTTTGCAGAATATAATAGATGGGACAAGATGCAGATGAATAAAAGATCAGATGAAATGGGAATTAAGCAGGCCGACAAATAAAATAATGAAAGCTCCCAAGTGTAACAGGGCAAAGAAGGGCAAATAAAATTAATAAAATCACCTCAACTGTAAGGGGTGAAGCAGGCAATTAAAATGATGAATGCACAGAAAGTGGCACGGGCTGAGGCAGGTCAAAAAAATGATGAAGGTGCCAAAAGTGGCATGGTGCAAAGCAGGGCAAATAAAAATGACAGAGGCACTAGAAGTGGCATTGACTGAGTCAGGCAAAACAATAAAAGAGGGTGAGGCAGAGTATGTGGAAAGGGAATAGCAAGTGAAAGTGGTCCATCCACATCTACTGAGGTAGTGCAAAGCAGCCCAAGAGAAACAGAGCAGTAAACTGATCTTGACAGACCAACCAAAAGTGAAGAAAACACAGAAAGAGAAAAGGAACAAAGTTCAGCAAGTGAATGGGTACAGGACTCCTTAAGTGACAGGGAATCAGTCTCAGTAAAGAGGAGGGGCCCGATTTTAAAGTAACATAATGGATGGCGAAAATCCCCGGTGCGCCAAATGTACAGCACATGGGGCTTGCGGCATTCCTTTGGCACTGGTTGGAATTTTTGTTTCATGCACCAAATGCTGCAAGTTAGACCAGCTTCCCAATGGTCTAACTGGTGCCATTTGGGAGACCCATTTTAATGGTCTTGTGCCAAATATTTGGTGCAAGCCGCCATAAAGTGTGGAAACTGTTGCAGCTGTGCCAAATGTACTAACATTTGGCACAGTCACGTCAAACATCAGGGTTGCCTCAGGGTTTGTCGCAAACCCTGCATCAGCCTTTGAAAATCAGGTCCATAGGGTCGAGGCAAAGAATACAAAGAGTCTAGAGTGATAACAAATCCATGAGGAAGAGGCAGAGCCCTTGGAGGAGGCAGAATAAGTGAACAAGTTCCTCACAGTGCCTCTACAGATAGTACCAGTACTAACCAGACAAGCATTTGACAATGCTGAATGTTCACAGCTTGCATTGCTGTTGTACATGGTCTTGCTTGTGCACATTTTTACTATATATTTACCCAGGATAGATCAGATAAGATGCAGTATCTCATTTTCAGTGGTGTCCCATTTTTACACATTTTTAGATTGTATTTACCCAGGATAGGCCTGCTGAGAGGCAATGCCTAAATTTCAGTGGGCTCCTGCATTTTGACTCCAAATTTTCAGCAGTCTTTTTATGACCTGATATTATGATCAAGACAGGTGGGTTTTTTTAATCAATCCCATCCGAAAGGTGGTTTCGAGTGTGACTGTGAAAACAAGTTTCAGAGGGGATTTGAAAAATGACACCTGTCATGTTCAGGAGTTGGAGTAACACAAGGAATATATTGAACATTACGGGCCAAAATCTGCAAAAAAAAAGTTAAGAAAACATTGAAACAATTCAACATTCACATTTTGACCCCAAATTTTCAACATAGACTTTTTATAATCACTCCTGAACATGACAGATGTCATTTATAGAGTAGTGGCTGAAACATCATTTTGCACCACAAGTGTGAAAACACATTTGGGCCAGGAATTAAAAAATGACCACTATCACATTCATGAGGTGGTGTGAAAAAATGGTTACTTGATAATTTAGGGTCAAAATATTAAAAATTAACAGAGTTACGAGCGTGTGTGGAACATTTTCAACATACACTCATAACTTTGTTGTTTGTTAATATTTTTACCCAAAATTTTCAACATAGCCTTCTTTTGTCCCCCACTTCATGAACACGGGTGGGGAAAAGTTCAAATGTTGCCAGAAAGGTGATTACACACCTCAAGTGTGAAAATACAGTTTGGCCAGGATTTGAAAATGACAGCTATCACACTCATGAGGTGGTGTGAAAAAGGGCTATGTTAAAGATTTGGGGTCAAAATATTGATAATTACCAAAGTGACAACCCTGCACTGAAATTTTAAATATAGGCTCATACCTTTGTTGTTTTAAATATTTTATCCCAAAATTTCAACATTACCTTATTATCACCCCACCTCATGAACACGGGTGGAGAAATTTTTCAAATCCTGCCCAAAAAGGGATGTGAATTCCTCTTTCAGGACAGATTTGCATAATTTCACCATTAGTGTTCATGAGGAGGGGTTCCAAACAGACCATGTTGAAAATTTGGGGAAAAAATATTTAACAATGACCATGATATGAAGACAAGTTTAAAACTTACAGAAATCCATTGAACCTCATACCTGATTTCATCAGTTCCCGGTACGGCCTTGAAGAGTGAAGACGGCCTCCAGTCCACAGAGGATTTCAACATTAAACCCCTGGTAGGTAAGTAAGGCATGGGGTGTGGGGTGGGGGTGCTGAGTGGGATGGTCAGGTGGGGGAGGGTAATGGCAGCAGTCTGCCAGCAGTGGCTACAGACATCGACTGATGTTTTTCTTTTTACAGGGTGTATATAAAAAAACCTATGAGGTACAGCTTTTATTTCAGGTACCAACACTGGGGACTGGGCACCCCAGTGTCAGTGTTATGATTGGTGACACTGGAAGGGTGGGCTTCTCAGTGTCGGGTGGGTTCCCTGATACCACACAGTGAAAATGAGCAGGTTGAGGTACTAGCTGGCACCTGGGATTGGGCCACCTAGTGTCAGAAAATAAGAAGTAATGGGTCGAGGGGTGGGTGGTGGGTGCTGAGTGGGAGGATCAGGTGGGGGAGGGTAATGGTAGTGGTATTTTGGCACCGCAACAGATATTAATGGATGTTTTTCTTTTTACAGGGTATAAAAAAGAAAGAAAAACTATGAGGGAACGATTTTATTTCAAGTATCGACACTGGGAACAGGGTGCTCGGGTTGTTGTTATGTTTGGTGGCACAGGGTGGCTACCTTGTTTCACACAGTGAAAATGAGCAGGATGGCGGGTACTAGTTGGCACTGGGGATTAAGCACCCAAGTTTCAGAAAAGTAAAAGTAAGGAATGGGGGTTTGTGAGGTGATTGGTGCTGACAGGGAGGGTTGGGTGGGGAGGGTAATGATTGTTGTATGCTGGCGGTTGCAACAGACACCTGCAGATGATTTTCTTTTTACAGGTGCATAAAAATACGACTACAAGGGACAGTTTCTTTATTTCAGGTACTGACACTGGGGATTGGGCAGCCCAGTATCAATGTTATGTTTTGTGGCACTGGGGGTGGGCTCCCTGGTATTGCACAGTGAAAATGGGCAGGATGGGGGGGTATTCGCCAACACTGGGGCTCAGGCACCCTGATGTTGGAAAATTAAGGAGGAGAAAACAATGGGAGGTGGGAAGGATACTTGGCAGAGGAGAGGATTGTTTTTACTAGGGATGGGCTACCTACTGGGTAGCTAGAGTGAGTATGTTGGGTAGCAAAGTTTTTTGGTCAGGTAGGTTAGTTCAGGTAATTCACTACCCTACTGGACCTAATAGTGTACTTTGCGGGTCAGGTAATGTGGACTTGTATAACGAGTTGGGTAACAGGTAATTGCAATTGTAACAGTCCCTCTTGTCTCACTCACCTGGGCTGCCCTAGAGCCCTCAGGGTCCTCAGTGTACTTCCCCAAGGGGGCCAGGCCTGAGTCCTGGCCAGATTGCCAATGGTGACTTGGTACCTCCACCTGGGGCAATGGTACGGCCTCCTGTGGGCAAGACAGGTTACCATCCCCCAGAAACAATGATATATCCCCTTAGTGACTGACTTCTCTGGCACAGTTAGATCAACACTCCCACTCCGCAATAATGATAACAAAGCACAAACACTTATGTAAGATGCCAAACAATAATCCCTCTTTATTTAAAATAATCTAAGACAGAAGAGGTGAGGGCTACTCCCTCGAGCCTCCATAAAATCGGGAACACAACCCAGTATGAGCTTCCCCTCTCCCCTGGGTGCACCGAGAACAATCCCAGACGGTGGGTACCTCACCATTCTCAGTTGCAGGCCTGCAGCCTCTCATTGGGGCCCTTGCAGAGCAATACAGGTTCAAGAAAATTCAGTCTGTCATTGAGGGTGGGGCTCTTCCCCAACCCTCCTAGCTGATGCAAACAAAAAATCCCCAGAGCTGCAGCAAGGGCTACTCATGGCTTCCCAAGGAGGATGATGGTCTCCTTGATTCAAGGATATGCATGGAGGTTGGAGGAGGCACTGTTCTTCACCTGCCTGGCCTTTCCAGCTTTGCCCGAGGGCCTTTGAGCATGGGGTCATAATGTCACAAGACATTATGCCGCATGGCAAAATTGCGCTGCAAATTCAGCACGATATTGCCATGTGGCATAATTATTTTTTCTGTGGACCCCCCAACTAAAGATTCTCAACTCTGGGAGGGGGGTCCAAGTCAGGGAGCGCACAAATTGTGAGGAAAAATAAAATGTCTGGGACAGGGAATCAAACCTGGTCCCAGACACAGTGCCTGAGTTTCTGCTGCTGTGGCACAGCTGCTTTGAGGAACCTACTCCCAGTAGAGGTCTTATCCTCTGCCTGGGAGTGTGTGAATGGTGCAATACCATGTACAGCAGTATACACGGTATTGCACCATTCACTGTCCTGGACAGTGCTCTTTTGGGTTAGTTATAGTGTCATACGCTACTAAGCGTATGACATTATGACCCAGTAGGGGGCCTTTGCATACAGCATTCACCAGGCAGGACTGTTCATCCTTTTATCTCTCCGGTCTCTACCGCAGCAGTGGATTCACACTGAAGACACAGGGCAGATCAGCTTCCCCTCAGCCAGACCTGGGCTAGTGGCCACTCAGCTTTCAGGGCTTTCTCCTGGCTAGAATTCAAGAGCCCCTGCATGGAGCAGTCCCCAAAGCCCAAGGCTTACTTTAATGGCCCCTTCCAGTCCAGTCAGTTAGCCTCAGTCCCCTCAGGGAAACCTCCTGCTCTATCTCCTCCAGCAGCTCAGCCTTTCTTCTCTTTTTTGCTTCCTGCAAGGGGGAGGGGTAGCCAGAGAACCTCCATCCCAGCAGGCAGCCTTCCTCCTCTCTTGCTTTTTGAAGGGGGAAGGGGTAGCCAGAGAGCCTACATCCACGCCTTTGTAGCTGCCTTTTCTCTTAGTCCCAGCAGGTAAGCCCATTTTGGGGATCTTACACATAGAAAGATAGAATTTGATGGCAGATAAGGACTGCTTGGAACACCTAGTCTGCCCATTTTCCTACCTAACAGATAAGCTGCAGATCCTAGTTAACCAACAGCTTACTTCCTCCTACCCCCCACTAGGACTGCCTTATGTCTGTCCCATGCATTATTGAATTTCCCCACTGTTCTTGACTCCATGACCTCCTCATGGAGACTGTTCCATGCATCCACAACCCTCTCTGTGAAAAAATACTTCCACATTACCTCTGAGCCGTCCCACCTCTATCTTCAAATTGTGCCCCTGTCCTTGCACATCTCTTTTTCTGAAAGATGCTACCATCTTGGACTTTGTTGATTCCCTTGAGGTACTTGAAAGTTTCTATCATGTTCCTCTCTCCTTCTTTCCTCAAGGTATACATATTAAGCTCTTTTAGTCTTTCTTTGTATGTCTTCTGGTGCAGACCCTGCACCATTTTGTTGCCCTCCTCTGGACAGCTTCCACTCTGTCTATGTCTTTGCAGAGGTGGGGTCTCCAGAACTGCACACAGTACTCAGATGGGGTCTCACCAACTGTCTGTACAGAGGGATAACAACTTCCTGTTTTCTACTATTGATGCCTCTTCCTATGTATCCCAGTATTCCCCAGCCTTCCTTACTGCCTTCTCACATTGCTTGCCCACCTTTAGATCATCCGATATATTACCCCAGGTCCCTTTCCATTTTTACTGTTGTCAGTATCTCACCCCCCATTGTGTATGTTTCCCCTGGGTTTTTGTTTCCCAGGTGCATTACCTTGCATTTCTTTGCATTGAATCTGAGCTACCATACATTTGACCATTCCTCTAACCTTGTCAAGTCCCTTCTCATCCTTTCCACTCCATCTTGTGTATCAACCCTGTTGTAGATCTTTGTGTCGTCTGCAAATAGACATACTTTTCCTTCCAGTTCCTCTGCAATGACACTTATAAAGACACTAAAAAGGACCGTCCCAGTACTGAACCCTGCAGTACTCTTCATATTAGTAACCTCCTTTCTTCACTCAAGTACTGACTTATTACCTTTGCATCCTGTTGTCTAGCCAATTTTTATCCAGGCTACCACCTTGGGCCCACTCCAAGGCTGGCTAACTTGTGTATTAATCTTTTGTGTGGGACTGTATCAAATGCCTTGCTAAAATCTAGGTAGACAATGTCCACAGCCCCTCCCTGGTCTACTACTTTGGTCACCCAGTCAAAGAAATCTATTAGATTCATCTGACATGACCTTCCCATCATGAATCCATGCTGCCTTGGGTCCTGTGCCCCACTGGCCTCTAGGTACTCAACAATTCTTTCCTTCAGAAGTGATTACATCATTTTCCACCAGTGAGGTCAAACTAACTGGTCTATAGTTTCCTGCCTCTGTCCTGCTCCCACTTTTGTGAAGAGGAATCACATCTGCCCTCCTCCAGTCCTCGGGTACCACCCCATCCTTCCATGATTTGTTAAAGAGAGTTGTCAGCGGTGTCACTTGTTCTACCCTTAGTTCTTTTAGAATTCTTGGGTGAATCCCATCAGACCCCACTGCTTTGTCCACCTTCTAATTTTATTAGTTCTTCCAGAACCCTTTCTTCTGTAAATGTACTGGTATCGACCCGCCTACAGAGTGTTTCTCTTATTTGGTTTAGGTGCCTCCCTCCTCTTCCTTTGTGAATACTGAGCAGAAATATTCATTCAGTATCCTGCTTTGTCACTGTCACCTCTACCCACATTCCTCCCTTTATTAAGCCTCAGTATCCCTCCTTTGGTCTTTCTTTGCTCCCTAATGTACCTATAAAAGGTCTTATCCCCCTTCTTAACAGAATTGGCTATCCTTTCCTCAGTTTGGGCCTTTGCTATTCTGACTGCCTTCCCAGCCTTTTTCTGCTTTAACTGATAAAGTTCTCTGTCCTGCTCCTTCTGTGTTTTCTTATATTTCCTGAATGCTATCCTTTTCTCCTTAACCTTCCCTGCCACCTCTTTTGAGAACCAAAGCATTTTTTTCCTTCGTTGTGTTTTATTGATTTGCTTTACACAAAGTCTTGTTGCCTCTGTGATGGCTGTTTTGATTACTCCCCATTGTTCCTCCACCCCTCCTTCTTGCTTGTTTGCTAGTGCTTTTCTGAGGCACTCTCTCATTTTCCTAAAGTCAGCCCTCCTAAGGTCCAATACTCTTGCTTTTGTATGGCTTGATTGTATGGCTGTGTTTATCGTGAACCACACTGTTTGGTGGTTGCTTGTTCCTAGATGGCTACCCACTTCTAAATCTGAGATTCTTTCTCCGTCCTCATTTGAGAGTACCAGGTCTAAGATTGCTCCCTCCCGAGTGGGTTCCAGTACTAGCTGTCAGAGGCATGCCCCATGTAGGACATCAAGAATGACCCTGCTTTTGGATGTGCCTGCAGCAAAGGTGCTCCAGTTAACATCTTGCATATTCAGGTCCCCCATCAACAATATCTCCCCTTCTTCTGCCATTCTAAGGAAGCCTTCTATCATTTCGTTGTCCATTCTCTCCCCCTGAGAGGGGGGTCTGTATACAACCCCCATGCGGATTGTGGTGCTGTTTTCTGTCTCCAGGGTGACCCAAAGTGCCTCACCTGCTTCCTGTTTACTCTTTAGTTCTGTTGCTTTGATCTCTTCCTTTACATAGAGAGCTACTCCTCTTCCTCCTCTTTTACCCTTCCTGTCCCTCCTGTAGATTGTGTATCCTGGTATGTTGACATCCCAGTCATGGTTCTCTGTGTACCATGTTTCTGTGACTGCCACAATATCCAGGTAACCTCTTCCATCAGGGCCACTAGTTCAGGGAGCTTGTTACACAGACTACGGCATTGGTAGTACCATCACCCACCACTTTTTGATAGCCTTACCTTTTTAGCCCCATTCCTGTCCTTACTACCTTTGCCTTTTTAACATTTACTCTGTTCTGCTCCCTAATAACTTCTCTACCTTGGTGTTTACCTCACTAATTAACATGTTTTTGTGGGGAGGCTGGGATTTCATGCTCCTTTTCAGTTCCTCCCCTTGGCTAGTTTAAATGCTTGCCAATGAAGCATTTAAACCTCTCACCTAGGGATCCTGGTTCCCCCTGGACAGATGCAGACCATCACACAGTATAGGTCTGCATCCCTCCAGGTGGCTCCTCAGTCCCCAATGAAGCCAAACCACTGATCTCCACACCAGGTTTTCAACCACTCATTGAATCCCTGGTGAGGAGTGCCCTAGCATCACCCTTGCCATAGACAGGCAGCATCTCTGAGAATTACACAATTTAAACTGGCACTTACAGGCAGCCTATTGGGTCCTGGGACTCTTCAATCTCAAATAGGACATTACAGGCAGCTTGTGGAGCCTTCACTGCAGAAAAGAGCACATGACACAAGCCTGTCAATTTGATTGGTCAGTGCTAGTGTCTAAGCTCCTTGTTTGCTGTGTGAGCACACAGACTAGCTCTGAAGCTTAGTGAGAGAGGGAACAAGATTCATCACGTGCTTCAACTGTGCCAAAAAGCCACAAAAACTACAAAAAAAAGAGTAAAGCACAACTTTTGGCCAGGAAGGAAGGGAGAGCAGTATTTGGGGACTGAATAAAGTGAGAATAATCAGGGGGCATCAAGTGCGGCAGAGCTAGGAGAGAAGAAAAAAGGGGGGAAGCCACCCATTGCTGTTGGCAGCTGCTGTGAAAGTCATTTAGGCTGTATACATGCTGTCTGTTGCTAGGTGCCCTGAACCATGTCTATTACATATGCTCTGTGTCTCTCTGCAGTATAATGAAGCCATTTAGGCTGTAGTTACACACTGTCTGTTGTTGGTTCCCTGAGCCCTGTTTGTGACATACAGTAGTTACTCTGTGTGTCTCTGCAGTATAGTGAGAGCCATTTAGGCTGTATACACACACACACTGTCTATTGGTGCCCTGAGCCTGTCTATGACATATAATCTGTGTCTCACTGCAGTGTAGTGAAGCCATTTAGGCTGTATTATATACTGTCTGTTGTTGGTGCCTTAAGCCATGTCTGTGAGATACTGCATCTACTCTGTGTGTCTGCAGTACAGTGAAATCCATTTAGGCTGTATTACACATTGTCTAAAGGGTATGGGCTGTTGGGGAGGTGGGGAGGGACCTGGGAGGACAGTAGTCTCTATGCCAAGGACAGACTACACTTGCGTGAGGAGGGAACGAAAGTGTTGAAACAGAGGATGTAGGAGTACATAGAGGAAGTATGGAATTTAAACTAGGAGTGGGGGGGTGGCAATTGGGTAAGAGACATGCAGAGACCATAGATTGAGAAACCATATGAGCTTACCCCCCCATAACAGTGACAAAGGACAAATGGCAAGTACTACTGGTGATGCTAGTAAAGGAGGGAAGGATGGGGGGGAGGGTGGAAGATGGTTACCCTTAATGCTAGAAGCCTTGGGAGGAAAACTGCAGAGTTACAGGTGCTCATGGCAGAGGGAGAGGTGGACATTGCAGCCATCACAGAAACATGGGCCACCCAATACAATGACTGGGACCTGTCTGTACCAGGGTACAGGTTATTTTGTAGGGACAGGATGATTTGGAAAGAAGTGTATGCAATACTATGTGAAGGAAGGACTGAAGTGTGTAAGGAGGAAGGGGAGGAGGGTAGTATGGAGTCAATTTGGATGCAAATCCAGGATTTGAAGAATAGGATTCTTAGAATGGGAGTGGTGTACAGACCGCCATCTCAGATGGAGGAGTCAGACAGGGAACTAGTGGGACAGATCAGGAGGACCTGTGAGAAGGGTAGTGTGGTGATTGTGGGGGACTTCAACATGCCAGGAGTGGACTGGAGTACCCCAACAACCAGGAACAGAAGGGAGAAGGTATTGCTGGATACCTTCCAGGACAGCTTCCTGCTGCAAATGATCAGTGAACCAACCAGGTTAGGGAATACCCTTAATCTTGTGCTGGCAAATGGGGACTTTGTGAGAGAACTTACAGTGGACAAACCGCTGTCAGGCAGTAACCACCACTCAGTATGGCTCACATTGGATATGGGCAAGGAAAGAGTGGAATCTAGCACAAGAGTGCTGGACTTCAGGAGGGCCAACTTTGGGAGGATGGGGGAAGTGGTAAAAGGGTACCTGGCCAGAATTCAAGCTAGTATGGACACTAACCAGAGGTGGGAGCTCATAAAGCTGGGGATAGTGGAGGCAACCAAAATCTGCTGCAAGGCCCAGAGCAAGATGGCTAGGGCTAAGAAATTGAGCTGGTTGAGCAAGGAGGTCATGGAAAAGGTAAGCAGGAAAAGAGCTGCCTTTAGGAAGTACAAGAAAACAGGGAGGGGGAGGACAGGAGGAGTATTTTACGGAATCAGGAGTGATAAGGGCAGTAAGGGAGCCAAGGCATTTACGGAACTCAGGCCAGCACAAGGCATTAAGAAGGGGAAAAGGACTCTCTAGGTACATCAGGGAGAAAAGGAGCTATAAGGACCACATAGTAAGGATTAGGAAGGAGAGGGTTGGGTGGAAGCAAGGTGCGATAAGGTAGAAGCACTGAGTACTTCTGCTCAGTATTTACTAAAGAGAAGAGGGGTGGCATCTAATGGGGAAGAAATGGCAGAAAGGGTGGAGGGGGTGACAGATGGGGAAATCATAGAGGGCAGAGTTCGGGAGGGTTTGAAGGCACTGATGGTGGATAAGGCACCAGGCCCAGATGGTATCCACCCCAGGATACTGAAGGAGCTGGCAGAGGTCCTAGCAGGACCTTTGGCAGACCTATTTAATGCCTCACTACATTCGGGGTGTGTATCTCAGGACTGAAGCATGGCTCATGTGGTGCCCCTCCACAAGAGTGGCCCCAAGGATGAACCTGGAAACTACAGACCAATGAGCCTCACATCCATCATGGGTAAGCTAATGGAGACTATCCTGAAGGAAAGGCTGGTGGCCCTCTTAGAGGCCAAAGGACTACAGGACAGCAGACAGCATGGCTTCATATGTGGCAGATCCTGCTGAACCAACCTGGTGAAGTTCTATGACTGGATAACTAGGCAACTGGACAGGGCCATGCAATGGATGTCCTGTATCTGGACTTCAGTAAGGCATTCGACTCGGTGCCACATGGAAGGCTGGGAAGTAAGTTAGTAGGCACAGGGGCAGGTGCAAAGCTGGTGAGATGGGTAGGGAACTGGCTTCAGGGAAGGCAAAAGAGGATGGTGGTGGGTGGGGAGCTCTCACACCCAAGGGTAGTGATGAGCGGTGTTCCATAGGGCTCGGTGTTGTGACCAGTGTTGTTTGGGATATTCATTGCAGACATGTCATTGGACATCAAGAGCAAGATCAGTCTGTTTGCTGATCATACCAAGGTAGGAGCAGTGGTGGATGACCTAGGGGGAAGGCAGGGGTTGCAGGATGATCTGGCAATGCTTGAAACCTGGTCAGACACCTGGCAACTTGGGTTTAATGCCAAAAAGTGCAAGGTGCTACATTTTGGGATGAAGAACCCAAGGAGGAATTACCAGCTGGGGGGAGTGCAGCTAGCCCAGACAGAGGAGGAGAAGGATCTGGGGTGTTTCATTACAGGTCAAAGAACAACTCGGCACAATGTAGGAAGGCAGCTGCAAAGGCCAACAAAATGCTGGGTTGTATTGCAAGGTATATCTCGAGGAGGGAGGAGGTGATTCTGCCACTGTATAGGTCGTTAGTTAGACAGCACCTGGAGTACTGCATGCAGTACTGGTGCCCGTATCTTAAGAGGGACATTAAGTTACTGGAGGGGGTGCAGTGCAGGGTGACAAAGATGATCAAGGGACTGGGGGACTTATCATACGACAGGAGGCTGAGGAAGTTGAACATGTACTCACTGAAGGAAAGGAGGGATGGGGGAACATGATTGAAACCTTTAAGTACATGAAAGGAATAAACAAGACAGGTTCAGAGTGGCTGTTCAAAGTAAGGGAGGGGAGGGACACCAGGGGCCATGATATGAGACTGGAGGGAGGAAGGTTCAGGAGGGAGATGAGGAGACACTTTTTTACAGAGAGGGTGGTGGCTCGGTGGAATGTGTTACCTGCAGAACTGGTATCTAGTAGAACAGTGGAATTCTTCAAAAGGGGATGGGACAGTACAAGGAGGAAGGTCAATGAAGGGGAAGGGTGGAAGAGAGGGGCAGCTGCAGAATAAGGGGTGCTAGCTGCACATTTGAGCAGACTTGATAGACCTCTAGGCGCTTTATCTGCTGGCAAATTTCATATGTTCTTATGTCTGTTAGGAGCCCTGAGCCCTGTCTGTGACATAGCTACTCTATGTGTCTCTGCATCAAGTCATTTAGGCTATATTATACACTGTCTGTTCGGGGCCCCGAGCCCTGTCTGTGACATAGCTACTTTGTGTGTCCCTGCATAAAACCATTTAGGCTGTCTTACACTGTCTGTTATGTGCCCCAAGCCCTGTCTATGACATAGCTACTCTATGTCTCTCTTCAGTATAGTGAAAGCTGTTTAGGCTGTATTACACTGTCTGTTAGCATGTTAGGTTCCCTGAGCCCTGTCATAATTATACTGTGTGTGACATGACAACTCTCTGTGGCATAGTGAAAGCCTCAGCTGCGTGTACTATGTCTCTTATTTCCCAGTCTAAGTTTACTAAAAGGAAGCACAGTGCTGGTGTATGTGCAACTGAAAATGATGTGGACAGTATGAATACTAGCACTAATGATGAACATAGCAACAATAATAATATCACCAGGACTGGCACTGAACCAAAAATGCATGTTACCAATGAAATGAGAATAGAGTTTTGGAAAGAACTGACAGGAATTACAGAGGTACTGAACATTTTGCCACATGTGCCAGGATACTTCCAACTGCTGAAACAGTATGCAAGGACAAGGAGGCATCCTTCTCAAATATAAGCACAGATGCTGAGGCAGTAAATGCTGAGAAAGATGGCGGTGATAGTGGGACTGGGAATGGAAGACTCTGGCTATGCCCACCCACCTGATGATCATGGCACTTCAGTTCTTCTGAATCTTGTGGTGATGAGGTCAGTATGAGTTTCAATAAGGGGTAGGAGAGGATGCCATTGTAGGGCATGAGAGGCAAGTGCAAAAAACATCACAGTGTGGTTGGTATGGGCGGTAGTGGAGGTGCTGGTGGTGGTGGTGACCATAGTGACAATGAACTGGAAGCAGAAACCGACATTGAATCACTTGATGTGTCCTTGTAGTCTTCTCAGACAAACATATTGTTATCTTCTGACACCATCAAGTACTGAAAAATCCCACAGTAGTACTCCATGGGGAAAAGGCATGAAAAGTGCAATACCCCCCAAATTAACAATATCTCTTCATTCTCGTCAACTAACATTAAAAGGAAGTGTTGAGAGGATATCAATATTTACCCATAAGTATCTAACATGCCAACTGTTAAATAGAGCCATTGCAGAACTGTTGACTGATTGTCAACTCCCTTTTGCTTTTGTTGCCCAGAAAGGTTTCCTCAAGTTCATGAACCAGACTGAACCATGGTACACCTTTCCCTGCTGAATATATTTCTCAAGAAAGGCTGTTCCACAGTTGTATGACTTGGTGTGTAGTGTGGTCACTAAACAGCTGATGCTGTCTGAGGTGAAGCAGGTTTGCATAACCATGTCTATGTGGACCAGCAACCAAACAATTGACTACATGACTGCTACATCTCATTGGGTAAGTTTTTAGTCAGAAGTAATCATTTCTGCTCTACCGTATGTAGTAGGAAGCAGGCTGTATCATGTGTCACCACTTTTGAGGAAACCCACACTGATGTGAATATTTTGCAGGAACTACAAAATCAGTTTCAGAAATGGCTTATTCAATATTCCTTGTCTCCGGGGTTCATTGTATCAGATAATGGTGCCAACATAGTCAAGGCTGTTAGAGATGGCAATTACCAACACATACCTTGTTTTGCACATTGTTTAAATCTTCTCATCCATAGTTTCTTAAATGGAAACAGAAATTTAGAAAATCTGTTAGGTCTTGCTAGGAAAATACTGTATGTGGGCATTTCAGTCACTCTGTGAAAGCACAAACAATCTTGAAGGGGCTGCAGAGGTCAAATAACTTACCATTGAATACATTAAAGCAGGAAGTTCCAACCCACTGGAATTCAACATTTTATATGTTGAAAAGGCTTCTTGAACAGAAAAATGCTGTACATGGTGTGACATGGAGAGCCAATTTGAGTGCTGTAGTACCATTTTTTGTAATATCAAAATGGGTTATGGATTGTCTGTCATGAGAGATGCTGAAATCTGGTGCTCTAGGGTGACCTCACCCCAGGTTTCAGCTGAGAGATGAAAGCCATGAGAAAATGTTGAAACAGCATGTGAGATCACACACACACACGCACACACACACACAATGATTTTAGATACCAGGTATTACATGGCAGGCAGAAGCTATTTGCATACTTTTCTAAGTTAATTATAGATGTTGTTGTTAAGAGGAAATCATAAAAGAAGGTTTATGAAGTAAGAAGGGAAACCAGGTTTAGCAAACTGGTGCAGAGATGTAAATGTTCCTCTGATGCCGTGTGAGAGAGGATACTACTTAAGATCAAAGAGATGTCATTTGAAGAACATATAAGTATACTGAGGTTGCAGAATTTAATTCTTAAAAAAGACATCCTGTTTTTTTATTAAATATATTTTTTTTATATATTCTGGCAGAGGAGTAGCTAGGTGACCTCACACAAAAAGGGGTTGACAAATACAGTTTGCTTTGAGAAATATTCTGTTTTACTTCACTGTGACACTTGTATCTAGACTCTGACAAGGAAACATGTGTAAGCACTTTTAAACAGGTATTTAGAAAGACAGACAAAATCTAAATATTGCTATAGGAATTTGCACTGTTTAAACCTTGTTCTTTTAAAAGATTTGTATGTCTTGTGATATAACAGTTCTGTATTTTGTGTTTTCATATTTTTATCTGTTTTAGTAAATTCTTTTTCGAGCATACTTGGTCTGTCTTTGAATTTTCTTCCATTTGTAAGAAAAGTATATATGGTTATAGCAGACACTAGGCATACGCTTGAATGGTGATACCAAACTGAAAGACAAGCTTTTTAAATCTGAGGTCTTTATTAAAGTTTTAAGGGTTCATCTCTGTATACCTGGTTAGGTACCCATAGGCAAAGATATCTGGCCCCCTGAAGACAGAAATATCTGAGCCTGTGCATTGGGTACACTAGCAAGAGGATCACAGTTTGAATCCCTCCACGATTTGAGACCAAAGGCTGATCCGAACTCACAAAACAGACAAGAGGATTACCTTGTTCTGTTAAACTGTTCATAAGACTGCACTCGGAGGTTGGCACTTTGGGAGTAGGGGGCCTGACCTGCTGAGTGGGTTTGTGACAGATTGGTTGACAGTAGTGGCATCATTTTGGTATCACAAGCTTTTATTGTTCTGTGTCAGCTGAGACCATACCCTCTCTTGCAAAGAAAGAAAAAAGGCAGAGTTTTATTTTAAAAGGAAACAGAACTATATATCACTTGGCATACATTCAGTAAGTTACTGCTGTCCCCAATGTTTTTAAGTATTAATGCTCTATGCCTGGCCCAGTAGGTCCTTCAGGGACTTCTGACCCTGCAGGTTCCCCCATCTGGTTCCCCCATGATTCCCATTCCCACCTGTTGGCAGCATTATTCTGCTGGCAGTTTTGCCCTGTTCTAACTGGAATCCAGAAATCATGGCAATTACAAAGAAACTTGCAGTGTGTAGCCCTGACCCTGCCACAGCTTGCCTTAAGGGGAGAATTGGTTACCTGGAACACTGCAAAAGAACCACCAATACATCAGCATCCTCCCTGAGCTGGGTTTTCTGCCATGGAGTAGTGCTGTCCCCTTAGCTGGCTCCTAGAGCTTGGTTCCAGACTTGAGTCTTCTACATGAAAGCATATGTTTTGTCATTGGTGGTCTTTATTTTCCTCTTCTGAAATGGGCCCCAGGCTAAATTGATATACTGTATAGTACACGTAAAAGAGCAGTACGGCAATGTTTTTAGCAAGCTGGCTTTTTTGACAGTTGAGAGAACTTGACACTGGCAAGCCAGCAATGCACATGCCACAAAGCTGCTAAAGGTTATCAAAAGCTGTCTTAATGTGGCTATTTCATGAACTTAAAGAACTGAATAGGACCTTTTCCTGCTAAAAGCAACACAATTGACAAATGACAGTTGAGGAAGTTATGCAGCTAAAAAAGGTATTCTGATGGGCTGCCAGACTTTCATTGTGTTATCTAATCTGACGCTTGCAGATGTCACCAGTTTAGTACCATTGCATGTAGCAATGTCTGTCTCCTATAGAATTGTGAAGTGTCAAATGTGTAGCATCTCATTGAAGTATTAGAAGAGGCTCCATGTGAGCTGTTTGCTAGGATAATACTGTTGCTGAACAAATTATTGAAGAGAAGAGGGGGTGACACCCAAAGGGGGGAAATGGCAGAAATGGGGGGGAGGGGTGACAGATGAGGAAATGGAGGGCAGAGTTCGAGAGGGTTTGAAGGCACTGAGGGTGGACAAGGCACCAGGCTCAGATGGCATCCACTCCAGGGTACTGAAGGAGCTGGCAGAGGTCCTAGCAGGACCTTTGGCAGAACTATTTAATGCTTCACTACATTTGGGGTGTGTACCTCAGGACTGAAGTATGGCTCATGTGGTGCCCCTCCACAAGAGTGGCCCCAAGGATGAACCAGGAAAGTTCAGACCAGTGAGCCTCACATCCATCATGGGCAAGCTAATGGAGACTGTCCTGAAGGAGAGGCTGGTGGCCCTCCTAGAGGCCAAAGGACTACAGGACAGCAGACAGCAAAGTTTCATACAGGGCAGATCCTGGTGGAGTTCTGACTGGGTAACAAAATGCTGGGTTGTAGTGCAAGGGCTATATCCTCGAGGAGGGAGGAGGTGGATCTGCCACTGTATAGGTCATTAGTTAGACCGCACCTGGAGTACTGCGTGCAGTACTGATGCCCATATCTGGAGAGAGACATTAAGTTACTGGAGGGGGTGCAGCGCATTGCGACAAAGATGATCAAGGGGCTGGGGGACTTATCATAACAGGAGGCTGAGGGAGTTGAACATGTACTCACTGGAGGACAGGAGGGATGGGGGACATGATTGAAACATTTAGGTATATGAAAGGAATAAACAAGACAGGTACAGAAGGGCTGTTCAAAGTAAGGGAGGGGAGGGACACCAGGGGCCATGATATGAGACTGGAGGGAGGAAGGTTCAGGACAGAGATGAGGAGACACTTTTTTACAGAGAGGGTGGTGGCTGGGTAGAATGTGTTACCTGCAGAAGTGGTATCTAGTAGAATAGTGGACTGCTTCAAAAGGGGATGGGACAGTACAAGGGGGAGGGTCAATGAAGGGGAAGGGTGGAAGAGAGGGGCAGCTGCAGAATAAGGGGTGCTAGCTGCACATTCGAGCAGGCTTGATAGACCTCTAGGCCTTTATCTGCTGGCAAGTTTTGTATGTTCGTATGTTCATAAGTTCCTACCCGTTTTATTTATTTTTTCCTAAAGTGCAAGTCAGAGTAGCCATTGTCAGGGAAGAAGATGGCTTCTGACAATAGCAGGCACACTGTAGATTACTTGAAGCAGTTGTCCGGGGACAGAGGAGTCCCATTCGAGGAGACAGTCAAAAAGCAAAACCTCATAGAGGCCCTGATGGTAGTAGATACCCAGAGTAGCAAGTCACAGACTGCGACTGAAAGGAACCCAGGCCTCGAGTGTGGCAGGACTAGTGGCCAGTGCTGTGTCCAGATCTGGTGAGGATGACAGCAGGGCCACTATCAGTAAGGGCCACAGCAGCAGGGGAAGGTCACCAGTATCCTGAATCCAGAGGTACTCAGGCTGCAAAGTGAGTTGAGCAGGATGGAGCTGGAGTTCCAGGAGAAGAGAGAGTGGGAACAGAGAGAGACGCAGACCGTGAGGCGTGTGAGCACCAGTTAGCTGCCGAGGAGAGGAGAGAAAAAGAATGCTGAGATGCAAACCATGAGGAGTGTGAGCACCATAGGTGCCGGAACAGGGGGGGCCACTAGGGCCATGGCCCTACCACTTTCATAAGTGGCCCTATCAGTTTTTGCAATCATGTTAATGTATTTAATAGGGGAGAACTTACCCCTTACTTCCTTGGCCCTCCCACTTTTCAAACTGTTCCGGCACCAATGGTGAGCGCCAGTGAGGTGCAGAGGAGAAGAGAGAGGAGCACCAGAAAAAACACGAACTGGAGAAGCTACAACTCCGATCAGCGGCACCAAAGCAGGTAAGTGGCTTGGGTTTAACTGGGACTGCAGGACTGGGTTACAAATTGAATTCCAAATTAATAGCCAGGTTTAAAGAGGAGGAAGATATGGGTGCCTTTTTAAATTCTTTTGAAAAAGTTTGTAGTCAGGCTAAAATTTCTAGAGAGTCCTGGAGCTTCCAGCTATCCCCGCTATTTACCAGGAAAGCTTGGGATGCATTTGGTCAAATGGACAATGAGGACAGCAATGATTACAGCAAGCTAAAAGCTGGACTGTTAAAAAAGTTTGAATTAACTGATGAATCATTCAGAGCTAAATTCCACAAGCTCAGGAGAAGCCCTGATATGAGCTATGAGGAGCTAGCCACGAAACATCAGTTTTTAAAATGTTGATGAGAACGAATTGAGGCAAACTATGTTGATAAAATTGAAAATGTGATTTTATTAGAACAATTTTATTGGGCTTGCCCAGCAGAGCTAAAAACGTGGCTACAGGACCAAGATCCCAAAACAGTGCAAGAGGCTTCTGAACTCTCAGACTGCTATGCCAAGAGCAGACCTGCTCTGAGAGTAAATGGGGTGGGCGTGGCAGCACAGAAAGGGAAAAGCACGCCTCCGGTGCAGCTGAAACCCTCACTGCCTCCACCGAAACCAGTTAGCCCCTGGTTTCAGAGAAAACATTTCTCTGAGAGAAGAAATGAATGTTGGTTGTGTAAAGAAACTAGGCATACTGCCAGACAGTGCCCCAAAAAGGTGAGTAATGCACAACAGGGTGCTAGAAAAGAAGTAGGTTGTTTATGTGTCCCTGGAAGCATTCCAGTGAACATGAGGGAACACATGCACCCAGTCATGGTAAATGGTGTGTAGACACAAGGGTTAAGGGACACAGGGGAATCCCTGATGTTAATAAAGGGGGATCTGGTACAGCCTGGTCAGCTTATACCCAATAAATACGTCACTGTCCAAGGGTTCACTGGTGAAGAGAAAACATTACCACTCGCTAGTGTTCTCTTAGACTGGGGTGAAACAGGGGGAACTGTGCAACAGGTGGCTGTAGCCAAAACATTAGCAGTGGATGTGATCCTGGGTAACAATCTCCAACAAGGGATGGTATGTGCAGTTACCCGTAGGCAAGCGGCCAAGGAAAATTGTAGTTCCCTGAACCCCACAGAGGCCATTGTGGAAATCACTGGGAGGCTGGTTCCCCAGCCTGTGTATCCTGATATGGAGACTGATAAAAAGGGGGTAGAAATTTCCCCAGGGGCAGATGACCACACAGCTACAGAAGGTTACTCCAAAGAGGGAGGGGTGACCCACTGTCAGAGGGTTGGGATTGACAGTGATCCTGAGGGCCCTGATGGTAGTGCTAGGGGCCCTAGTTTAGCGACTGAAAGGGACCTGTCCCATGCCTTGGGAATGTATGAGGGGTTCATAGCTGCTCAGAGAAGTGACCCTAGTTTAGAGAAGCTGAGGGCTTGGGCAGACTTGAACAGTGTACAAGGAGGTGATGGCCAACATAAGGTTTATTGGGAAAATGAACTTATGTATACACAGGCAGTGCAGACAGAGGGCAGGATGCTAGGCAGGCAGCTTGTCATTCCCCAGGGGTATCGTGAGCAGTTGCTCAAAATTGCACATGATATTCCCTTGTCTGGTCATCTGGGAATCATGTGCACTATGCAGCAGATAGCCCAGAATTTCTACTGGCCTAACTTCACCCAGCAGGTGAAGGAGTATTGCAGATCTTGTCACCGGTTCCAAGAAATAGGTAAGGCGGGCACGAAAACCCAAGCCACCCTGATTCCCTTGCCCGTAGTGGAGAAGCCATTCCAGAGGGTGGGAATGGATATTGTGGGGCCTTTAAATACCCCCAGCTCCTCAGGGAAAAGATTCATCCTGACTGTGGTGGATTATGCCACCCGGTATCCAGAGGCAGTCACCCTATCCTCACTGAGGACAGACAAAGTGGCAGAAGCCTTACTTGGGATTTTCTCCCATGTTGGGTTTCCACAGGAGGTTATCACTGATCAAGGGGGTTCCTTAATGTCAGACCTGATGAAATGTTTCTGGGAGAAGTGTGGGGTGGTGCAGAGATGTATGACACTGTATCACCCACAAGCCAATGGACTTGTGGAACAATTCAATGGTACCCTAAAGTCAATGCTCCAGTCGTTTGCTGAACAGCATGGGAGAGACTGGAAGAAATACCTTCCCCACCTGTTGTTTGCATACAGGGAGGTGCCCCAAGAGTTGGCAGGATTTTCCTACTTCAAACTCTTATATGGACGCCAGGTACGTGGGCCCCTAGACTTGATCCGTGAGGACTGGGAAGGCAAACATGCCACCCAGGGAACTCCCATTATGGATTACATCCTCAGGTTTAGGGAAAGGCTGAAGGAGCTTATGAGAACAGCCCAGAGCAACCTAGCAACTGCCCAACAGAAATAAAAAGTGTGGTATGACCACAGAGCCAGGGCTCACTCATACATGGTGGATCAGGAAGTCATGGTCCTTATTCCGGTCCGGAAAGACAAGCTGCAGGCTGAGTGAGCAGGACTGTACAAAGTGGTTAGGAAGGTAAATGACGTGAGCTACATTGTGGAGTTACCTGACTGAAGACAGACAGAAAGGGTGTACCATGTCAACATGATGAAGTCATATGCCAATAGGGCTGACATGGTGTTTGCAGTATGTAGTCATGGGGAAGGGACGGATGAAGGAGAACCCCTTCTGGACTTGCTGGAGGAAAGCAAGTTTGAGTCCTCTGTGGAGGCAGCAAAATTGTCTCCCCAGCTGGCCCAGGATCAGATCCAGAAAGTAAGGGAGGTTTTAGCAGACTTTGCCCCATTGTTTAGCACCAAGCCTGGACTAACCCTGTTAGCAACACACAATGTTGAGACAGGGACACAGACGCCCATACAGCGGACAGCATATCGGGTGTCAGAGGCTGTCCAAAAGGACATTAGGAGGGAAGTGGAGGAGATGCTGGATTTAGGGGTAATTCAGAGATCTCACAGCCCCCTGGGCCTCACCCGTAGTCCTTGTACCTAAGCCAGATGGCTCAACACATTTCTGTGTGGACTATCATGGACTGAATGCAGTCACGAAGTCCGACGCCCACCCGATGCCCCGGACGCACAAACTTCTGGACAAGTTGGGAGGGGTGACCTACCTTACAATGATTGACCTGACAAAGGGGTATTGGCAGGTAGAGCTGACAGACAGAGCTAGGGGAGAGGTCAGCCTTCATCACTCCAATAGGCTTATTTGAGTTTAAAGTAATGCCTTTCAGAATGAAGAATGCCCTGGCCACTTTCCAAAGGTTGGTGAACCAGGTGCTAAATGGTGCTGAGGAGTATGCTGTGGCGTATCTGGATGACATTGCCATCTTTAGTACCAGCTGAGAGGAACACCTATCCCACCTTAGGGAAGTGCTGGATAGGATACAGAGGGCCAGACTCACTGTCAAAGCTGAGAAATGCCAGGTGGACATGGGAGAAGTGGCATACCTCGGGCATGTGATAGGTCAGGGACAGCTCTGTCCTAACCAAATAAAGATAGAGGTGATCCAGGCATGGCCCAGACCAGAAACCCAGAAGCAGGTCAGGAGCTTTCAAGGGACAGCAGGGTACTACAGGAAATTTTTACTCAATTACAGTGCCCTGGCTGCTCCCCTGTCTAACCTGACAAAGAAAAGGATGCCAAAGAAAACTACCTAGGGCCTAGCCTGTGAGGAAGCCTTTACCAAACTAAAGGAGGCACTGTGCAGTGCTCCTGTTTTGACAAGTCCTGACTATAGCAAGACCTTTATAGTTCAGAGTGACAGCTTAGACATGGGTATTGGGGCAGTACTGAGTCAAACATCTAGTCAAGGGACAGAACACCCAGTAGTGTACCTGAGTAGGAAGTTACTTTCAAGGAAGCAAGTGTACTCCACAGTGGAAAAGGAGTGTCTTGCCATAGTGTGGTCCCTAAAGAAATTAGAGCCATACTTGTATGGGCAGCATTTAGTGGTGCAGACTGACCACAGCCCCCTGGTTTGGCCGATGTAGATGGGGAAAAACAATGGCCGATTGCTAAGATGGAGTCTTGCTTTACAGGGGTATGATCTGACAGTTGTACATAGTGCTGGAGTGAAAAACCTGAACTCAGATGGGCTGTCTAGGGTCTATAAGGAGTAAACTGATTTGGGAAGCTCATCCCATCTAGGGGATAGGCCCCCCAATTCAGTCTAGGTGGGGAGAATTGTGACATGGACAGCCAGTTCTGAGTGCCGTAGTATCATTTTATTGTAATATCAAAATGGGTTATGGACTGTCTGTCATGAGAAATGCTGAAATCTGGTGCTCTAGGAGTGACCTCACCTCCCCAGGTTTCAGCTGAAAGATGAAAGCCATGAGAAAATGCTGAAACAGCATGTGAGATCACACACACACCAGTTTTAGAAGCCAGGTGTTACATGGCAGGCCAGAAGCTAGTTACAGACTTTTCCAAGTTAATTATAGATGTTATTGTTAAGAGTGAAATCATAAAAAAAGGTTTATGTCATTAGAATGGGAAACCAGGTTTAGCAAACTGGCGCAAAGTTGTAAATGTTCCTCTGATGCCTGTGTGTGAGAGAGGATATTAATTAAGATCAAAGAGATGTCATTTGAAGAACATATAAGTATGCTGAGGTTGCAGAATTTAATTCTTAAAAAAGACATCCTGTTTTTTTATTAAACATATTTTTTTATATATATTCTGACGGAGGAGGATCTAGGTGACCTCTCCCAAAAAGGAGTTGGCAAATACAGTTTGCTTTAAGGAATATTCTGTTTTACTTCACTGTGATACTTTTATCTAGACTCTGACAAGGAAACATCTGTGAGCACTTGTAAACAGGTATTTAGAAAGATAGACAAAATCTAAATATTGTTGTAGAAATTTGCACTGTTTAAATCTTGTTCTTTTAAAAGATTTGTATGTCTTGTGATATAACAGTTCTGTATTTTGTGTTTTACATATTTTTATCTATTTTAGTAAAATTATTTTTAGTGCGTACTTGGTCTGTCTTTAAATTTTCTTCCATTTGTTAGAAAAGTATATATGGTTATAGCAGACACTAGGCATAAGCTTGAGTGGTGATACCAAACTGGAAAGACAAGCATTTTAAATCTGTGGTCTTTATTAAAGTTTTTAAGGGTTCATCTCTGTATACCTGGTTAGGTGCCCATAGGCAAATAAATCTGGCCCCTCGAAGATAGAAATATCTGAGCCTGTGCATTGGGTACACTAGCAAGAGGCTCACAGTTTGAATCCCTCCAAGACTTGAGACCAAAGGTTGATCTGAACTCACAGAACAGACAAGACTGTGCTCGAAGGTTGGCACTTTGGGAGTAGAGGACCTGACCTGCTGAGTAGGTTTGTGACACATGGCTACACCATGCAGAATCAAATAGATAAAGTAGACACCATGTTCATTTCCATCAACTGGACACCACTGAAATCTTTGATCACCTTAATGGAGCCATTTGAGGCTGCCACATGTGATGTCAGTGCAACTCTGAGTCAAATTCATCCTCATATCAGATTTCTTCACATTTTCCTTGATGACATGAAGAAAGACTTTCAGTCAAAAGATAACACCACTGCTATTATTCTGGCAGATGACTTGAGTCTCAGACTGTTGACTGATCAGATAATAAATGCCATGTATAACAGTGACACCTATGTTTTGGCCATGTTGCTAGATTCCCCACTTCAAGAGGAACATTGAAACCATTCTTCCTGCAGGGGAAGACATTGAGTACTGAAGAGATCTTCTTCTAATCAAATGTGACATTGCCCTACAGACACTATTAACTGATGTACAGCAGTCAAATCCTGCCAAACCATCACAGAGCACCTTCAGCACAGACAATCACACATCTATCAATTCTTCACGCTCAGCAGTATCATCAGCAAGGGAAAAGACATGTACAGCTACTTCTTGGACATTCTATGTTCAGGGTCAGAAAGGCAAATCACTTCTGAATCACCTGTAAAAACATGGGCTGGTATCCTGTAAAGAAAGTGCAGCTGGTTGATCTGCCAAACTGGTAACCATCTATTGCAGCACGATGTTCCTGGAGTACTTTGCAGATCATACTGTGATTGGCTAGAGGAAGAGCCATTACTGTATTGGAAACAACAGCGAACAATACGGCCAGATCTAGAAAATCTTGCAATAATGTACCTCAAGTGTCCACCTTCAAGCATATATTCAGAATGCATATTTAATGCACCCGGAGGAAAAGTCACTGACCACAGAACACTGCTAAGTCCTACAAATGTGGAATGGCTTACATTTCTCAGAATGAATGCTGACAATTTCCCAATTATCACAATCATTGATTTATGAGGATCTAACCCTGAACATGAACAACAGCCTGAAATCAGTGATACTGAATATGATGACTAGGTTGTGCACAAAACGAATGGAACCATCACCACTGCCACCATGCCAGCCACATGTGCCACGCTAGTACTACTCTTAGTTTTCTTTAATCAGTCATCAGTTTATATTATATAAATTTGATCAATGCTCACCATGACTATAATTTTTTTAAAAACAGTATTAGGATCAATCACAGCAGCTGTGCCTCTCGTATGTACCTCAACAATGTCCGCCATGGGTATACATTTTTTAAAATAACAGCAGGCTCAACCACAGCAGCTGCACATCTTGTACCTACCTCAGCAATGCCCTCCATGGATATAATTTGTTAAAACATCAGTAGTCTCAGTCACAGCAGCTGCACCTCCCATACCTACTTCACAAAAGCCTGCCATGGGTATAATTTTTGGGCACAGCAGCAGAATCACTAAGATAGCCTGCACCTCTCATACCTGTCTCTATGATGCCTGCCATGGGTATAATTTTTGGAAGCAGCAGCAGGCTTGTTTAGAGCAGCTGCACCTCTCGTACCTACCTCAGCAATGCCCACCATGGGTACAATTTTAGGAAACAGCAGCAGGCTTGCTAAGAGAATCTGCGCCTCTCATACTTGCCTCAGCAATGTCCCAAATGAGTATAATGGTTCGGGGCACCTAACAGACAGTGTAATAGTCCAAAAAAACAGTCTTTACATGATTTTTATTATGATCAGGGTTGGGTAATTGGGTAGTAGAAGGGTCGGGTAGTGACTACTCAATCCCACCCGACTACTTAATTTTCATCTTTTTTGGGGGGGAGTGTATTTTGGGGGTACCTGTGGGTAGTCTTAGTGACCAGGTATTTTAGTACCCACCCATCCCTAGTTGTTATGTTGAGTGAGAGAGCACCACAGCAGGCTGATCATGACACTGATCAGCTCAGTTTGCTGGATGGCTTATGCAGATCAAAGGAAAGAGCCATCCTATGATTCAGTTGGGTAGTTTCTTTGAACTACACAAAGATTTCACCCAGCAAGACCAAAAGAGTGGCCTGGCTAAGAATTGTTCTAACACTGTCAAGCCCCTTGCAGACTACCCTGCAATGGACTGACAGTGATACATCTCTCAAAATCCAATATCATACCAATATGTTCACTTAGTGCCAGTGCAAGGGCAAATATAAAAAATGTGTCCAAAATTCTGTGTTATGAAAATGAGCAACATATAGAACCTTTTTAGTTCACAGGAACTCCTGGGATTAATGTTCCTTTGTCTGACAACCAAACACAACTTCAGTGTTTCCAAATATTCTTTTTAGAGACAGAGGACCCGATTTCAAAAGCCCATAGACTGACACAAGGTGCCTGCGTCAAACATCAGTGATCCAATTGGCACCTTGCATCATAAATTGTGTCATTCTCAATTCTGAAACATGGTCTGCTTCAGAATAGGAAGCTGCTGCACCAAACAGTCTCTGCACCACCCTTGCAACCTACATTGGTATATGCCAGGTTGCAAGGGGGCTTGCAGCATTGCAGGGCTGCAACATCCCCTTTTTTGAGATTATAAAATCTCTGCTGTGGTCATAGCAAGGGGCTCAACATTGACCAGCCTGGAGGTGGCCTAAGCCCCTTGAGCCAGTGCCACAGGCTGTGGCAAGTTGGGGGGGAGAGCTACATGTGAGGTCAGGGGGCAGGAGGGGCACAGGGGGCCTAGGGTGAGTTGGGGAGACAGTGGGGAAGAAAGGGATTGCTGGTGCACCCAGTGGGGTGCATATGCCTCTGTATTTATTACAGTGCCATTCTGCTGTACTGCATAATTATGCTATAGATACATTATCAGACAGTACAACTGAAACACAGCCATGGAGGGTCAAGTTCTATATCTGAATGGCATCACATTGTCATGAGACACTGCAGCCCACAAAACTGTTTAGTTGCAGTTGTACAAGTATGCACGCTCTTTCATTCCAGGTCAGTCGGGCAGCCAGCTGTGGTGGAGAGTAGAGGGCTATACTGGTTGCCTGCATGGGGTCAGGGTGGGGGGTAGCAGGGTGGGTGATGGGCACTACTGAAGGGGTGGAGGGGCTGAGAGGTCCACTAGACAGCAGAGATTTCATTGGTATTGTTTTTTTACATTGGCACTGGCGATTGGTGGGGAGTAGACCACTAGACACCAGGAATTTTATATATATTTTTTTACACTGGGGCTAGCGATCAGCTGGGAGGGACCATTAGACACCAGAGTTTTGCAATTTGTAACTCCTACTTGCTTTGTTTTTTTTGCACTTAAAAAACCCTAAAACCAGGGTGAGGATAGTAATGGCGAATTGTCCTTTAATGGGACGAAGGCGAATTTGGTGACTTTGTGGAAAATTCACAGGTGAAGTAAAACTTCACTACATCTCTAGGTGAACAGCAGCAGCAGAGTAGGTGGAGACAGAAGAGCCTGCCTTCTACTATATCTGTCCTCAGAGTCAACCGGCCCTCCTGCTTGTGGCACTCACGCCAAGAACACATGCAAAGGACGGTGGCTGGAGTCTGCCTAGTGTCATCCAGGAGGCAACCAACAGCTAGGACCCCTGCTCATTGGATACCACATACACTTGTATTGTTTCTGTGTTGGTGGGTTGTTCCTGTGTGTTTGAGGTACTAGCTGCTGTTTTGTTAAAGGGATCTGGGTTCTTGTTTGAGTTTGGGATATTAACTGCTGTTTTGTTAAAGGGACGTGGGTTCGTGTTGTGAGTTTGGGATATTAACTGCTGTTTTTTTTAAAGTGATGTGGGTTCTTGTTGTGAGTTTGGGATATTAACTTCTTTTTTATTTACAGGATGCCTCCTAAGGAAGGGGTGTGAAACCTTGAATTGCCGAGGCTTTAAACCTTATGCGAAGACTGAATTACCCTACAATTCATGTGTTTGATTTATTTCACTGAATATAAGTAACATGCAACTGAACACTTTTCAGCAAAAAAAATATCTCACTGAATTACTCAAGCTTGGAGTGATGGTTTTTTATTCATTTTAATTTGCTTACAGGGTTGGGAATTGTAAGTTAGAAAACCATACTGTTCACAAGCTACACTTGTCGGGTTTGAGTATAGGACATCAGGAAAAACAGTGAGAGCAGGATTAGCGAATGTGGGAGTGGTGTGCTGCAGTGGCTGTGGGGTAGCAGTCTTTAGAGAAACCTTCTGGAGATTGTGGTGCTGCCCCATCCATGGGTTCCTCTCTGGGTTGATGGAGAGGGTCTCTAGAATCGAAGCTGCATTGACTATGAATCAGAAAATGGTCTTTAGACTCAAGGCTGCTTTGAGTATGAGTCAGAGGATGGTCACTAGACTCAAGGCTGCATTGGTGGTGAGTCAGGGGACCTTTTCTCCAAGCCAGGGGCTGCCACATCTGACACCATTACCTCACAGGATGCCAGATAGGAGGAACAGCTGGACTGTGGTGGGCTCGAGGATGGGGGGGTGGCAGGATCTGGAATGCTGGGGGAGGAGTCACAGACACATTCCTCAACAAGTACCACTGCAAAACTGCTATGTAATTTCAGCAGAGTGGGACTGCCAGGAGGAGGCACCCAAGGTAGTGGCCAGGGAGGATGTGGGGGCCCTCCCTAGTTCAGTTCCCAAGGAGTGTAGAAGAGGACCCCAGAGGAGAAGGAAACAGCTTCCACTGGGGGACTCTATTGTGAAGGGAATGGAGTTGAGAAGAGGAAAGGGGGCTGAGAAGAAGGTGAGGTGCTTGTGTGCCACCATGGCTTGGAAGGATGGGAAGCATATCCTACATATCGCTATGGCAGTAGAAAGGGAGATGGAGTTGGATGTCATTGTCCACATGGGAAAAATAACCTGGCTATGGATGAGGCAGAAACAGTATAGAGGGAGTTTAGGGAACTGGGGAAGGATCTTAGACAAGTAGCACAATCTGTTGCTTTTGAGGAAGTGCTACCTGTCTATGATAGGATGAAGGAGTGGGAGCTCCACACTAAAGTCTTCAACTCATGGTTGAAGGACTGGTGCAGAGAGGAGAAGTATGGCTACATTGTGGACCGGGGTCCCATCTTGGAGGATATGAGCCCATACAGTGGTGATGGCCTGCATCCATTTGGAAAGGGAACTACAGTCCTCAGTGAAAGGTTTAAGTCTACTTGAATGAAAGTGCCTGTATTTTTGTGACTGCAGATCTATTTTCGTTCTGACTGTGTCCTTCAAATGAAGTACAGAGTGTGCAAGCTTATTGAATTTGAAACCGGATGGATGGCCCTCAAAGTTTGGATCGTTAACAAAAAACTTTGAGGATGATGAGAAGAAATTGAAGAAAGAAGAAAGTTTTTACTAATTTATTTTATTACTGCTAAATGTTGTGGTTGATGCAGTAAAATAATGTTTACCTCTAAAATTAATAGATAACTTCTAGAACTATGATCCAGTATATAACATAAATTAAATTAAAATATATGATGGCTATAGTAAGCCATACTTGTAATAATTGACCTTCAGTAGTTAAGCAATATGAATTTAGACAAATTGTGAAGCTTGTGTATATGCTTCTGGTTAATTGTATGTGTTGCTTGTCATCTTTTTTAGTATTTTTATGCATATTTAAACCAGTCTGTTAATTGTAATTAATTATTTGCATGAGCACTTTAATTGAGGGTATCACTATAAAAACATGTTGTAATCACTGGGGCAGTAACCTCTGATGAATCTTTGCAGACAGAGTAAAATGTAAGGTCCCAGTGTCTTGAAGAAAGGGTGCTTCAGTTATGCTGTGCTGTTTCAATAAGTATGGCCTCTCTGTATGTTTACACTTTTTTTCTACTTTGCCTCACATTTTTCTCTGAAACTGCCATGATTTTATTGGAACCAAAAATTTAATTAAAAGAAGTCTCTTTTCGAAGAAAAAAGCACGGTCCTTGGTTGTTCACTTTATGGATTGTGTCTAAGATAAAATGACTCTGTTCTTTATCATGACACAGTATTTGGGTCTGCATTTGGTGCACTCCGTTCTGTCTGAGATTGGTTATTTACTAATAATGTGATGGTGCACATCTGAAATTTAAATCAGACCCAAAGTGGAGCACCTGAAATTTGTACTGTGGGGATTGGATGCGATTTAAACTATCTGAGGGGGGTTGCGGAAGAAAAAGGGGAGGCAGAATCTGCCCCCCATGTTGAGATAGAGAGTGGGGAGGTCATGAGGGAAGAGAGCCCCATTAGAATACAAGTTAATCGAAGAAGCGGGGGCTAGCAAAGGACAAAAAGGGGAAAGGACAGTCAGAAGAGAAGGGGGAGGAATGAGGAACAAATGGAAAAAGGGGTAAGCATCAAGCAAAGAGCTAACAAAATCTGGAAGACCATGTTTGCTAATGCTAGAAGTCTGAGAAATAAGATCCCAAACTAGAGGCCATCATGGCAGAGTCTGAGCTGGATATTGTGGCCATTATCAAGTCATGGTGCACTGACAAGCATGACTGGGACATGGTCATATCAGGCTACATGATATTCAGAAGGGACAGGGTAGGAAAGAAAGGAGGAGGAGTGGTGTTTTACGTGAAGGAAAGCATAAACGTAACAGAAATACAGGGAATTCAGGGCAGCAGTGTTGCTGTGGATCACCCTAGAGTCAGGAAACACAGCCTTTATTCAGACAGCAGTGATCAACAGACCTCCAACACAGTGGGAGGACTTAAATAAAGAAATGTTAGAAGCAACTGGCAAAATGGCTGAAAAGGGGGAGGTGTTGCTGGTGGGGGACTTAAATCTGCTAGATGTAAATTGGAGTCTCCCTGCTACAGCTTCAGCTAGAAGCAGAGACCTCCTGGACTCCCTACACGGGGCATTCTCAGGCAACTAGTCAGTGAACCCATGTGTGATAGGGCAGTACTGGACCTTGTGCTAACAGGGACAGTGTTGCAGAAATCAAGATGGCAAGTCATCTAGGAACCAGTGATCATCATACTGTATGGTTCAACATAAGAACAGTAATGGAATCGAACCACACAAAGGTGAGGGTCCTGGACTTCAGAAGAGCTGACTTTATAATCATAAATGAATGCCTCATGAATGAGCTGGCAGGTAGAGAGGACCTGGGGGGGGTGGAGAAAATGTGGGCCAAACTAAAAGACAACAGAGTGAAGGCAACAAACCTCTGTGTCAAACTATTAAGTAAGAGCAAAAGGAAGAGAAGATTGTTATGGTTCTCAAAAGAGGAGGCAGATAGGGTCAAGGATAAAAAGTAGCATTCAGGAGGTATAAGGAGACCCAGAGAGAGAGAGAGAAGCAGAGGGAAGTATATCAGATGAAATGGAGGAAGGCAGTGAAAGCAGTAAGGAGCACAAAGGTGCAAACTGAGGAAAAAAGTATCAAAAGGGGACAAGACATTTTTAAATTTGCTTCCACGCATATACAAGAAACATAGTGCGATCATCCAAAATACAATGCCATACAGTTGAGAGAGCTCTGCTTCAGTGAACAGCACCCCCCCACACACACACACGCATGCATATTGTGTGCTCATGCGCTCATCCCTCTCACGCACACACTGTATGGCCGATGGGGGTGCCCAATCCCCTGTCAGCTCCAGGTCCCCCCAAACAGCCTATCAGCTGCCATGCTGGGAGCCCACCCCAGTGTGGCAAACGTCCCGTGTTGTCTTCCTAAAAAAAAACAACCTGTAAACAAAAAAACATTCCATCAGCGGTCTCCTTGCCCACCTGCTCCCACCCTCTGTGAACTCTGCCTCCCCACACCCCCACCTCACCCCATACTTACCTCCAGAGTCTGGCGCAATGATCTTCGGTGGACCAGGAACACGTCTGCACTCTTCAAAGCCGACCGCGAACTGAGGAAATGCTGGTAAGCTGTATAATGTAATAAGTAGGGTTTTTTCAACTTTGATGCATATCTCAGGCATTTTTTGGAATTTGGGCACCGAATTTTCAACATGGGTTTTTTGGGACCCCTCCTCATGATTTCTTGAACTGTCATGGCGTTAATAGGGCCCGAAGGGTGATTTCACGGTCACTGTGTGAAATCACCTTTTGGGACTGATTAAGGAAATGACAGTGCCAATGTTCATAAGGTGGGCTCTCAAAAAGCCTATGTTGCAAATCTGGTGAAAATATTCCTAAAAAATGACTGTTTTACGAGCATACATAGCGCAGTTCCTATGCACGCTCGTAAGTTCACGAATGTCACGAATTCACGAAATCAATGTATTGGGCATATTAAGAAAATCACAGTGACACTGTTCATGAGCAAAGGTCTTAAAATGTCTATGCTGAAAATTTGGTGAAAAAATTCCTAAAAATGACTGTTTTATGAGTGTGTGTTGCGCAGTTCCTACGCATGCTCATAAGTTCACAAATTTTTAATATTTGCACTCCAGATTTTCAACATTGCCATTTTACCACACCTTCTTATGAGCAGTACAGCTGTCATTTTTCACATGTTGCCCAAAATGTGTTTCCGTGCATGTAGCGCACAATGGCGCAGTTGGTGTGCGAAATCAATGTATTGGACACATTAAGAAAATCACAGTGACACTGTTCATGAGCAAAGGTCTTAAAATGGCTATGTTGAAAATTTGGTGAAAAAATTCCTAAAAATGACTGTTTTAGGAGTGCACATTGTGCAGTTCCTACGTACGCTTGCAAGTTTGCAAATTTTTTATATTTGCATGCCAGATTTTCAACATTGCCATTTTACCACACTTCCTTATGAGCAGTATAGCTGCCATTTTTCACATCTCCCCCAAAATGTTCTTTCTGCACATGTAGCACACAATGGTGCAGTCGGTGTGCAGAAGTAATGTTTGGGACAGATTAAGAAAATCACAGTGACACTGGTCATGAGCAGAGGTCTTAAAATGGCTATGTTGAAAATTTGGTGAAAAAAATCCATAAAATTACTGTGTTACGAGAGAGCATTGCGCAGTTTCCATGCACCCTCGAAAGTTCATGAATTTGTAATATTTTCAGTCCAGATTTTCACCAGTGGCATTTTTCCACACTTCCTTATGAACAGTAGAGCTGTCATTTTTCACAACATGGCCGAAATGTGTTTTCACACTTTCAGCACAAAAATGCGTGGTCGCTGTGGGAAATCATTGTTCGGGACAGATAAAGAAAATCACAGTGACACTGTTCATGATCGGAGGTCCCAAAATGCCTGTGTTGATAATCTGCTGTAAAAAAAATCCCCGAACTAATTACATTACGGGTGTGTGTTGCACAGTTTCTATGCACACTCATGACTTCACCGTTTTTTTAAATATTTTCACTGCAGATTTTCAACATTGCCATTTTTTACACCTCCCCATGAACAGTACCTCTGGCATTTTTCACATCCTGTTCGGAATGTGTTTTTGCACCTGTGGTGACAAATGCCGTAGTCACTGTGCAAAAGCAGCTTTCAGCTAACAAACTAATATTGCCACTGTTCATGAGGTGGGGGTCACAAAAAAAAACATGTTGAAAATTTGGAGTGAAAATACCAACGAATGCCTGAGGCATTAGGGTTTCTGACCGTAATGCCCCACCCTGTAGAGAATGACAGGCTTCAGGGCTGTGACTTGGGATTGTCACCTGCAATGCTCATACCATTCCACCCCCACCCACACCCTGCAGCCACAGAGAGGCTTCGAGGTGTGCCTTGGACTCTTCAGCCCCAAAGTTCACCCCATTCTCCTATACTGCACCCATCTCACCATATTTCCTGATGGAATGGGGTGCGTAGAAGGGCCAAAGACCCCCAGGCACACTGTGACACTTGTCGGTGTCTACAGGGTAAGGTGTGGTGAAATGGCATGGCTGTTATGCCTGGCAACCCAAAGGCACACCCCAATGTCTGTCACTATCTACAGGGTGGTGATGGGGTTGGCTTCAGTTCAATACTTCACTGCCATTCCTATTATGCAGCTCTGTATCTCCTACACTACCAATGCCAATGCCAGCAAGCAAACATTCGGCATTGATAAATGCTTGTTTAGGTATGTTAACAAGAAAAGAAAGGCACAGGAAGGAGCTGTACAGTTAAGGGGAGGAACATATGGAGAGGGATTAGGAAAAGGCAGGCATCTTCAGAAAATACTTCTGTTCAGTGTTCACAATAGAAAGGGAAGGAGAGGAACCATGAAAAGGCACCAGGAGCTTTGCTTGGAGGGAAACTGACATTAGTCCTTTTTCTGAAGAGTGTGTCCTGAAAGCATTCTCTAATCTGAAGGTGGACAAAGTTATGGGCCAGACAGGGTGTTTCCAAGGGTGCTGAGAGAGTTTAGGGAGGTACTAGCGACACCTCTGACAGAACTATTTAATAGATCACTGGAAACTGGCATGGTCTTTGAGGACTGGAGAAGGGCGGATGTAGTCCCACTTCATAAAAGTGGTAGCAAGGAACAGGGGGGGCAATTATAGGCCTGTCAGCCTGACATCAGGTATGAGAAAGTTAATGGAAACCCTTCTAAAAGAAAGGATTGTGGAATATCTGGAATCAAGTGGATTACAGGATCAGAGGCAGCATGGTTTCACAGGGGGAAGGTCATGCAAAACTAATCTGATAGAGTTCTTCAACTGGTTGACCAAGGAGATGGATCAGAGAGGTGCACTGGACACAGCTCACCTGGATTTCAGCAAGACCTTTGACACCATTCCACACAGGAGACTGGTAAGTAAATTGGGTAGCTTGGGGGTGGGCAGTAAGATAGTAAACTTGTTAAGAAACTGGTTAAGAGATAGGTGACAGAGGTTAGTGGTAAGTGGAGTTCACTCCAAGGAAGTGAAAGTGACCAGCTGGGTGCCTCAGGATTCAGTGCTGGGACCAGTCCTCTTTAATGTCTTTATAAGTGACATAGCAGAAGAACTGAAAGGGAAGTTCTATCTCTTTGTGGATGACAGCAAGATCTGCAACAGAGTAGACACTCTGGGGGGAGGGAGTGTGTGGAAAGGACAGACAGGAATCTTAAAAAAAAATGGAGACATGGTCAAGAGTATGTCAGCTGGGTTTGAATGCAAAAAAAGTGCAAAATAATGCAGTTGGGCCATAGAAATCCAGGGTCAGAGTACAAAATGGGAAGAGTAGTAGTGACATCAACCAAGTAGGAAAAAGACCCTGGGAGATCAGTTTGGATAACCTGAAGATGGCCAGGCAGTGTGACAAGGCAGTCAGGAGGGCAAGTGAGATGCTGGGATGCACAGGAAGATGTATCATCAGCAGAAAGAGGCAGGTGATGTTGCCCCTACAAAAATCAGTGATAAGACTCCACCTTGAGAACTGTGTCCAGTTCTGGAAACCACATCTCAGGAAGGGCATAGACAACATGGAGACAGTCCAGAGGAGTGCTACCAAAATGGTGCCGGGTCTGCATCAAAAGCTATTTGAGGAGAAGCTGAAGGAGCTCAATATGTACACCTTGGTAGAGAGGAGGGAGAAGGGAGATATTATAGAGACCTTTTAAATACCTCACAGGGGTAAATAAGGTTGAAGACAGGAGCTTTAAATACTTCACAGGGGTAAATAAGGTTCAAGAGGGGAGTATTTTTCAGAAAAAAAGGTGCTTGAGGACAAGGGGACATGCTATGAAGCTGGAGGGTGGTAGATTCAGGAGAGAAGAAAAGAAGTACTTCTTTACAAAATGAGTGGTGGATTCCTGGAATAGCCTTCCACCAGAGGAAGTGGGGAGAGGGCAAAAACAGTAAGGTGGGGTCAAAAATGCCTGGTATAGACACAAGGGCATCATGGAGGTAAGGAAAGGAAGGGAAGAGATAGCATTGCAGATCAAGTTGAGTCTACAGCAAAAATAAAACTAAAATGGGCAGACTGGGTGTGTCAAGTGGCCCTTACCTGCCATCAGATTCTAAACCAATTTCTTTCCATACCTGTTCTGCACTCACTTATGAGCAGGGACAGGTACATGATTGTTGTAAAATTCCTGCATTTTGTGGATAATGAGAATGTTGCAGAATCCCGTGAGAAACTTTGGAAAATCAGAACTGTCTTAGATTTTCTGCAGAACAAGTTTTTGACAGTATATACCCCTGCAATATATATCACTATACACAAATCTCTTTTACTATTCAAAGGCCATCTGGGATGTAAACAATGCATGCCCTTGAAACATTCCAGATTTGGCGTCAAAACCTATGAGCTATATGAAAGTTATACAGATAATGGTGGGGTGGGATGGGAGGCTACATGAGGAATTATGTGGTGTGTGCAGGTAAATACAATGTACAAAATATAACACTGAAAGCTCCAAAAGAAAATCTGCACCCCTTTATCAAATCACCACATTTCGCTCTTTTGAAGTTGTTTAAATCGTCTTAAATATAGACACAAAATCAAAGCATTAGCTTAACAATCACCACAGTGGTCAAGAACCCCAGCGCTTCACCTTACAATGAGGCTTCCTAAGGGGGCAATGAACTGAAAACATACAATGCCTTATATACTCTTAGCTGATGATCTCATAAGCCTTCATAATTTTTTAACAAAATGAATTAATAAACTAAAATAAATCTTAAAACAGTTCTTTTTATAAAAAAAGTATCAGGTACAGAGTTAATAAGTTTAATTAATTTCAATTTAACACTTTTGTGTATCCAGAAAATAAATAAACCACATGAGAGTCATTTTATATCTATTTTACAACAGGTAGCTACGAAGCGCAGGCACACTACAGTTACTCTATAATAAGTATACATGAATACTTCAATAACGTGCATAGAGAGAAAGGAAATTTGTGCAGTTTTTTATAAACTTTCATACTGCCTCAGGAAATCCAAAGTCAGTGATAATGTTGTGATCACCCACTGACACTTCAAGGCTCTGCATGTGGATTATCTGACAAAATGCACCTTCGGTGTCCCACTTCATTTCTATTATTCATGCACAAAGCAAACCTGGTCAAGAAAGAACATAAATATAAATATACCATTAAGTTACTTTTTAAAAACTTTTCATAATTTTTACAACATTAGTTCATGGTTTTTAAACAAGGATGAGGTTAAGTTTGATTGACTCCATAAGGAGTGTGTGGGGGGGGGGGCAGTAGCTAAGTTGATGCATGTAAATAAATGACAGAAAAATATGCATTGTTCTAAGAGAGGTCCAATAGTAGTACAGTCTTTTAAAGTAAAGGACCTGTGTCACACTTACAGAAGGTCATGGGGCGGGGTTCAGTCCCATTGGTGATAAATAATCCATTTGACCAATTCCAGATATTCATTTAAAATGGGGTTTCAAATCCAACATTTCATTTAGACCTGAAGGACTTACTGTGTCCAGGCAATAGATCCAATAGCTCTTTTTTTTAAGTAATAGGTTTACTCTATTGCCTCCTCTTTTGCTACATTTAGCAGCTTCAATGCCCATGCATTTCAAGTCTTCTGGATTGAAGCCAATTCCCCCCAAATGACCTTTCCACTTTGTAATGTAAGTGTGACACAGGTCCTTTACTTTGAAAGGCTGTACTACTATTGGACTTCACTTAGAACAATGATTATTTTTCCGTCATTTATTTACTTGCATTAACTTAACTACTTCCTCCCCCCCACCCTCTTTCTCACACTCCATATGGATCTAATCAAACTTAACCTCATCGTCATTTAAAACCATGAACTAATGTTGTAACAATTATAAAAAGGTCTGTAAAAAGTAACTTCATTATATATTTATATTTATGCTGTTTCTTGACCAGGTTTGCTTTGTGTGTGAAAAATTAAAAGAATGTGGGACACCGAAGGTGCATTTTGTCAGATAATCCACAGGCAGAGCCTTGAAGTGTCAGTGGGTGATCACAACATTATCACTGACTTTGGATTTCCTGAGGCAGTATGAAAGTTCATAAAAAAACTGCAAAAATTTCCTTTTTCTCTATGCACATGTTATTGAAGTATTCATGCTTATTTATTATAGACTAACTGTAGTGTGCCTGCACTTCATGGCTACCTGTTGTAAAATAGATACAAAATGACTCTCATGTGGTTTATTTATTTTCTGGATACACAAAAGTATTAAATAGAAAATTAATTAAACTTATTAACTCTGTACCTGATAATGTTTTATAAAAAAAAAAAACTGCATTAAGATTTATTTTAGTTAATTAACGTTGTTAAAAAATGATGCAGGCTTATGATGTCATTAGCTAAGAGTATATAAGGCATTGCATGTTTTCAGTTCATTGCCCCCTTAGGAAGCCTTGTTGTAAGGTGAAACGCTGGGGTTCTCAACCACTGTGGTGATTGTTACGCTAATGCTTTGATTTGGGTCTATATTTAAGACAATTTAAGCAACTTCAAAAGAGCGAAGTGTGGTGGTTTGGTGGAGTGCAAACCTTCCTTTGGAACTTTCTGAATTTTAGGGTAAGTCACCCTAGGCTGCACCCCGGGTGACACAGGAGCGTGCTATCAGTTTGTGGAACAGTTACAAATATAACACTGAACCAGACCGTCACAGACCTTGGGGAGGACAATATGGAACAGAATGCTCATCGAAACAGGGAAGGTAATCCTGAAGTAACAGTAGAGATTGTGAACAATGTCTCAGCACCAAAGACAGGGCAAACAACTCATCACATTGTAATTCAATTGTTAGGTCCACTTACAGAACTGGGGTACATTTTTTTACAGACCACTTTTACTCCAGACCCAAACTTGTGTGGCACTTGCAGGAAGTGAAAACAGAACACCATCAATAAATCACGATTAGGACTACCACTATGGTTTTTGATGCCCAGCTTGATGTGGGTGATTGCCCAAAAATGAGAGCAATCATGTGTCGAGCAAGGACCCAAAAAACAGACTATATACATGCTAACTATGATGCATAAGGGTGACATTTTATCATGTGGTAACGAACATGATGAAACTCCCAAGATCAAACCTGAAGTGGTACCACAGTGCAATAGTAAGATGGGAGGGGTAGATGTTGGTGATCAAATGCTGAAGAACTACCAATGCATTCGGAAAACTAAAACATGGTACAAGAAATTGTTCTTCCACCTAACAGATACTGCTGCAATGCTACTGCAAACTATAGATATGAGTCAAATGCAGACACAGAAGTATGCCTTGATGCCAAGCATTTTGCTGCAAAAATCCCTCCTACACCAAAGCAGAAGAACCCTAGCAGGCTTTGCAGGGTTTGCTCTGCTAAGGCCTCCTGCTCCCTGACAGCCGGTGGCTCAAAACATAACAGAGAGAAGGTGGAGGAGATTCTGAAACTTGGTACTACTGTCCTGACTGCAGTGTTTCACTTTGTGTGGGAAGATCCTTCAAAATATATCACACAGTAAAGGATTGTGCACAACCAGACAAACCATCATCTTTGACTTTAAACAAAAGAAACGTATTTCATAGACTGCAAATGCTGTTTTCCCAATGATTGAATTAACCAGTGTGGTCCAGTGTTATATTTGGTACAGTGTTTTGACCATATTCACTTTGTCTAAATCTGCACTAACAGATGACAGAAAGTTTTGAAACTTTTTTTGCACTTGTCTGTCTCCAGTACAGATGCACTACTGTGAATGCATGATGTGAATGCATTTTCAGATATCTTGCCTTGAAAATATTGACCACAGCTATCCAAGTACTCATGTCAGTCACTAAGATATCTTTTCTAGTTGTGTTGGCTATATTCACTGTGGCTAAATTTACATTTCACTGAAATCAAAAGGACTATTTTTGCAAAATTGTTCTCATTCATCTAAGACACTTCTGATTTGTCAGCCTAAGTGAACCTCCATCTAATACAGATGTTATTTATCAAATATCACAGAAGTTGTACAAAAGTATGGTTAAGTTTATGTTTTGGACCAGTTCTGAAGTGCGTCACCAAGTTTACAGCTACAAACACATTTCATTCTGCAAGTTATAAGATACATAATCAGAAAACTTCATGTTAGGAAATAAACAAGTTATTTTCATGAAAGTATTATGGTATTCAATGTTTTATTGCACTCACAAGTCTCCACCTAATAAAAAGCTTTGCATTACAATTTATGACAATTGATAGAAAATGGTCCAATTTATTGGTAACAGATGCACACAGTACATTGCTGTTGTAAGATGAACAAAAAAAAAGAAATATCAAGAAAATATATCTTTAATTTCATACATTAGTTGCCAGACTATTAATAAAACACTTAATCTGAGTTACAGTTCTCTTGTTTTCTTAACACAGAGTGCATAACATATTGACTGGATAAAAAAATGGTAATCTGAAATAGCTTTCTTGGGTGGGTATGTACACACGACTGTGCTGTTCACTTTCCTTTAACAAGAAGACAACAATTTTACATCTGGGTGCAGCTAGTGGGCCTAATATCATATTCTGAAAGTTCCATTATGCTATCTCAAATACGAAAAATGATATGAGCATTTCCACATGAGGTCCAAATTCCAGCAAAAGAGCCAGCATAAGGGGGTCTAAATTAATACCAGTGAGAAGCAGTTAAAGGATTATTCAGAGAATAGAAACAGTAAACAAGGAACAGAAATAAGAAGTCATAAGGGTTGTATGGGCATCATTTTCTGAGTACCAGAACTGGAACTAATGCAGAAAATATTAACAGCAAGTCTTTTGAGTCTGTTCTGTGTTTTGGCACAAGGTTAATGACCCTGCTGCCAAATCAGTGTTGTTCTCAGGATGTTCCAGAACCCTTTAGTGCTTCAAAGGAACTCCATTAAAAGTCTAAATGTGCAAGACAAAGAATGTGCTAAATCATAGGTCCTTTTTGTTGAATAGACTAGATATCGATGTCTTCTTAGGCCAGAAGTAACACAGATTGAAACAAGCATTTGTCAATGCCGAATGTTTGCTTACTGGCATTGGCATTGGTAGTGTAGAAGTTACACAGCTGCATAATAGGAATGGCAGCGAAGTATTGAACTGAAGACAACCCCACCACCACCCTGCAGAGAGTGACAGGCATTGGGGTGTGCCTTTGGGTCGTCAGGGATAACGACCACGCCATTTCACCACACCCTACCCTGCAGACACTGATAAGTGTTGTGGTGTGCCTTGGGGTCTTTGGCCCTTATGTGCACCCCATTCCATCAGGAAATATGGTGAGATGGGTGCGGTATAGGAGAATGGGGTGAAGTTTGGTCCCGAAGAGTCTGAGGCACACCTTGATGCCTCTCACTTGCTGCAGGGTGTGGGTGTGGGTGTGGGTGGAATGGTATGAGCATTACAGGCAAGAATCCCAAGTCACACCCCTGATGCCTGTCATTCTTTACAGGGTGGGGCGTTATGGTCGGAAACCCTAACGCCTTAGGCATTCATTGGTATTTTCACTCCAAATTTTCAACATGTTTTTTTTGTGACCCCCACCTCATGAACAGTGGCAATATCAGTTTGTTAGCCAAAAACTGCTTTTGCAAAGTGACTACGGCATTTGGCACCACAGGTGCAAAAACACATTCCGAACAGGATGTGAAAAATGCCAGAGGTACTGTTCGTGGGGAGGTGTAAAAAATGGCAATGTTAAAAATCTGCTGTGAAAATCTTAAAAAAACTGGTGAAGTCATGAGCATGCATAGAAACTGTGCAACGCACACCCGTAATGTAACTAGTTTGGGGATTTTTTTTACTGCAGATTGTTAACACAGGCATTTTGGGACCTCCAATCATGAACAGTGTCAGTGTGATTTTCTTTATCTGTCCCGAACAATGATTTCCCACAGCGACCAAGCATTTCTGCACTGAAAGTGTGAAAACACATTTCGGCCATGTTGTGGAAAATGACAGCTGTACTGTTTATAAGGAGGTGTGGAAAAATGCCACTGGTGAAAATCTGGACTGAAAATATTACAAATTCACGAACTTACGAGGGTGCGTGGAAACTGCATAATGCTCACTCATAACACAGTCATTTTATGGGGTTTTGTCACCAAATTTTCAACATAGCCATTTTAAGACCTCTGCTCATGACCAGTGTCACTGTGATTTTCTTAATCTGTCCCAAACATTGTTTTCGCTTTACGGCTGTACCATTGTGCGCTACATGTGCAGAAACACATTTTGGGTGAGATGTGAAAAATGGTAGCTGTACTGCTCATAAGGAAGTGCGGTAAATGGCAGTGTTGAAAATCTGGTGTAAATATTACAAATTAAACTTGTTAGCGGTGGGTAGGAACTGCCAATGTGCGCCTCCTAAACAGTCATTTTTGGGAATTTTTTCACCAAATTTCAACATAGCCATTTTAATACCTCTGCTCATGACCAGTGTCACTGTGATTTTCTTAATGTGTCCCATACATTATTTCGCGACACCGACACGCGCCATTGTGTCTACATGGCCGAAACACGCTGGTAGAGATGTGAAAAATGACAGCTGTACTGCTCATAAGGAGTGTGGTAAAATGGCAATGTTGAAAATCTGGAGTGAAAATATTGAAAATTTGCAAACTTACAAGCGTCGCATAGGAACTCTGCAATGCACGCTCTAGAAACAGTCATTTTAGGAATTTTTCACCAAATTTTCAACATAGCCATTTTAAGACCTCTGCTCATGAACAGTGTCACTGTGATTTTCTTAATTTGTCCTGTACATTGATTTTGCATCGATTGCGCCATTTTAGATTTTCCACCAAATTTTCAAAATAGGCTTCTTGAGTGCCCACCTTATGAGCACTGGCAGTGTCATTTCATTAATCGGTCCCAAAAGGTGATTTCTTGCAGTGACTGCGAAATCACCCTTCGGGCCGGAATAGCGCCATGACAGTGACAGCATTCATGAGAAGGGGTCCCAAAAACCCCATGTTGAAAATTTGGTGCAAACATTCCAAAAAATGCCTGAGATATGCAACAAAGTTGAAAAAGCCCTATCTATTACATTATACAGCTTACTGGCATTTCCTCAGTTCGGTTGGCTTTGAAGTACATGTGTTCCCAGTCCACGAAGATGATCGTCGCACCAGACCCGGAGGTAAGCATGGGGTGAGGGGGGTGTGGGAGGCAGGTGAGCAGTGGTGGGTGGGTGGGGCAGGGAGACTGTGAGGGACCGTTTTTTAATTTACAGTTTTTTTTTTATTATTCAGACGATGCGGGACATTTGCCACGCTGGGGTGTGCTCCCAGCATGGCAGCAGAAAAGGTTGTTTGGGGGGGCTGAAGCCAACGAGGGATTGGGCACCCCCGTCAGCCATATGGGCTTGTGCCACGCTGGGGTGGGCTCCCAGCGTGGCAGCTGTAAGGCTGTTTGGTGGGGCTGGAGCTGACGGGGGATTGGGCACCCCCGTCGGCCATACGGATGTGTGCCGTGCTGGAGTGGGCCCCCAGCATGGCACCAGGAAAGCTTTTTGGAGGGGCAGCATGGAGCTGACGGGGCATTGGGCACCCTGTCAGCTAAACAGTATGTGTGGGGGGGAGCGCTTGTCAGCACACAATATGCATGCGTGCATGTTGGGGGGAGCTCTGCTCACTAAAGTGGAGCTCTCCCTTTCAGCTGTATGCCACTGCATTTTCCTGCTGTCATAGGCAGCTGCAGCAGTCATTGGAGAACTGCGGCCATGCCTGCAAACTCACTGACTGAATTGGAGGACGGGGTGCCGCACCTCCAAAAACTCAGATGATGGCACTATGTTTTTTGCACATGCATGCAAGCAAACATAAAAAAAGCACAGTTTCCCCTGCAAAATGAGAGTTTTGATATCCTCGCCATCGGTAAGAATAACTTCCCTTCATTTTATTGATCTCTCTCATAATAATAATAATAATGACAACACTCCAGAATCTTATTTACTGATTGAGGCCCTACTGAGATGCAGCATCTTGGTTATAGTGGTGTTCTGCTGCTACTACTGTCACTACTGCTACTATCATTGCTACTACTGCTGTCACTACTACCATTGCTACTAGTGCTATTACTACCATTATTACTTCCATGACTAAAACTGCTACTAGTACTTCTACTGCTGCTACTATGTCTGCTACTACTACTGCTGCCATTATTGCTGATACTACTCCTACTTCCACTACTGTGGGTACAGTAGAAACTGCTTAATTGGGAAGCCCTGGTGGCAAGCATTTCATTCTGATTAAGCGGTCATCCTGAATAACAGAAGTACAGTGTTTACAAGTCGAGACACAACAAACATGTTAAGAATACAATACAGTGTTCATCACTTTCAGCCTCACCCCTCTAGTCAAGGTACTAACAAGGATCTGTGCCCCCTCTTAACTGGCAGTTTGAAACAAGCAGGGTGGAGAAGAGACAGCATGGGTTGGGAGGGTAGCACTAACAAAAAAGATTAAATTAAGCAAATCACACCCCTCAAGTCACTAACAGCTCCACTGTTAAACAAGACATTGCTCTCATACCTGAAACAGCCAAGTCCTGAATGAGAGTGGTTTCAGACTGGCATTGAGTTTAAGCCCAATTTTTATTTTAGTCTTTGGTAACCTGGTAAGGCCCACTAGGCACAAGTGCCTCTTTTCAGGGGCAACCTCGGAGCATTGGGTGGTTAGGTGACTTGCTCAGAGTCACACAGTATGCAAGTGGAGGCTGTGAGATTCAAACCAAGGTATGGTCTGCTGGATGTACCAAGCTCATTCACAGCTCATTACTCTAACCTCTATGCTATACTGCCAGCCCATAATAATCAGTCGGTGTGCTAAAAGTCATAAGTTGGGACCCAACAGACAAACAAAGAAGTGCAGTGTTTTCACCCCTCGAGTCACTAACAGCTCCATATTGAATTTAAGGCCTGTAAACAGTGGGTGTACTGAAAGTCAAGAGTTGGGACACAACAAACATGTTAATGGGCATGGGGAGAAGACACAGCATGGCTTGGGAGGGTAGCACCGAAAAAAAGTTAAACAAATCTCATGCCTTCAGTCACTAACAGCTCCACCGGTAAATACATTGCTCTCATACCTGAAACAGTTTGCAGTTTGAAGCAAGCATGAGAGAAGACACAGCATGGCTTGGGAAGACAGTCTGGGGTAGGTGGGTAGTGCCAAAAAAAAGTTTACATTAAATAAATCAAAACTTGAGAAACTTGATCTTGACTTGACTTGACCACTCAGGAAGTGGCAGATGAGTGTACAGTATGTGACATCTGAGCTAACATGCAGTTATAAAAAGGCAGGGTAAAATCCAGTAATCTGATTGACTCTTATTTATGTGTAAAATATGGTTCACACGTGGTTAAAAAAAAGGACTTCTCAGCAGTGAAGAGTCTGGAACCTAGATCAATGGGCATTTGGAACACAAGCATTTCAGTTAGCCCCTTACAGCCAGAACTGATCTTCCACCACAAACATGGCTGCTACTGTACCTTTACACTGTAAAAAACCTTCAGCTGGGCACTAAAAACAAAATTACCTTAAATAAAAAATAAAACAAATTAATTAAATGTTGTTTCCCTGATTATCACAATCTCCTTATGTAACCACCCAGTCTGCTGGGGTTACTAGAATCCTATCAACTTTAGTGTTAGGTAGGTAGAAAAGGCAGCTGGTATGCATGTTACTTAGGGGCTGCTTACACAATTAAATCATTGTTTACTCAGCTAGCCTGAGGGAAGGATGATAATGTCATTCAGAACTCTCGCTGTCAGCTTCCAGTGAAGTGGTTAAGACCCTCTTCAGCAGGTTTTCCTGATTTTCACTCTAGGAGGTGTGAATTGGACTGCTAGTTCAGTGGATACTTGGGGCAATCCCCTGAAGGTCCTTGTGTTTTACAGCTGCCTTAGGAAATGACTTTGTAAGAGACTGCTCTGAAAAGCTACAAAGGGAAAAGGTCTTTTCTGGTTGTTCCCATGCCTAGAGGAAGGGGCAACAAGTTTGTGAGTACAGACTGAAAATGTTTTCTGGGGTTGTTTCCATGCCTAGAAGAAGGAGCAACTATTTTGTGGAAAAGGGTACTTCATGGGTTGTTTAACATGCCTAGAGGAAGGAGCAACTGTTCAGTGAGTACTATTTTGGGAGACAAGTTCTCCATTCAGGGGTTTGTTCTGAGGCATGTGTGTGCCCATAGATAAGGCTAGATCAGGAGGACAGGGTCGTGAGGGCATTCGCCAAGAGGAGCCCTCCCCGACTTTCAGCTCCCACTTCAAAGAACGACAGGGTCATGAGGTCATTCGCCGAGAGGAGCCCTCCCCGACTTTCGGCTCCCACTTCAAAGAAGGACAGGTATGCGAACTGGACCGCGCTTCAGAATTTAAAGCTGGCGCCTTTTTGCTCGCTCTCCTCCCTGGCGCTGGACTACTCAGGCTCTGGAAACAGAGCCCTTGGCTAGAACCCAGGCTGCTATCGAACTTTGAAACACAGGCTGCAGTCTGCTATTTAACTTTAAAACACAGGCTGCTTGCGATTTGTTTCTCTGCCTGTAAGCTGCAGCTCAAGCAGTGATTTCATTTACTCCTGTGTTGTTAGCCTGGCTGCAGCTTGTTGTGGAAGATCTCAGCAGGGCTTGAACTTGTGGCCTCAAGAGTTTGATTTTGATTTTGGGATTGCAAGCATAAGTTAAAATTTTCCCCTGCTCCTATACTTAAATCGTATTGTGCTTTACCTAGTCTGACTTGCTTTTTCTACCAACCCCCCTCCCTCTGTTCCTTCTTTTGTCCCTGTTGCTTACCTCTGTATTCTCCCTGCCCATTCAGAAAAATACTTAAAAGCTCCTGTTTTCTTTCTCTTCTCCCCAGGGTCATGAGGGCATTCGCCGAGAGGAGCCCTCCCCGACTTTCGGCTCCCACTTCAAAGAAGGACAGGTACGCGAACTGGACTGCGCTTCAGAATTTAAAGCTGGTGCCTTTTTGCTCACTCTCCTTCCTGGCGCTGGACTACTCAGGCTCTGGAAACAGAGCACTTGGCTTGAACCCAGGCTGCTATTGAACTTTAAACACAGGCTGCAGGCTGCTATTTAACTTTAAAACACAGGCTGCTTGCGATTTCGTTCTCTGCCTGTAAGCTGCAGCCAAGCAGTGATTTCATTTACTCCTGCATGAGTTCTGCTTCCTACAACGCTTATGCGCTGGCTCCCACCACCACCCTTGCTCGCCTCTGATTTTATATTCAGGGTTGGTCAGGTGACATCGTGAAATATCCTATCAGCTCACTTTTCCAGCTGCATTTTATACAAAACTAACACTAGTGGCCGCTGCTACACTTCTCTCTCTATCCACCTATACAATGTTGTCCTCACTAGTTGCAGCCCTCCTGATTTCCAAGCTCTTACAACTTACTCTACTGCCCCCCCGAGGCTCCCCACCCACACTGCATCAAACCCCACACTTACCATTGTTGTACCTATTATTACTACAGATCCAGTCCCTCTAACATCTCCTTCATAGGCCAAAAGTTTCCTGCTGACCTTTTCACACCCTTAACCAACTCTCTCACCCCACAAGATAAGCATTGTACCTCAGCACTCCCCCCATCAGACCACAAGCATACCCCACATTGGTAAGCCCCAAACTTGTGCCTTTCAATATCCCAACCCTACTAGCTGGCATCTTTCCCAGTCTCCCAGTACCCACCACCAGTACTAAAAACCCTACTCCCTACCAATCCCAATGTCACTCATCCAAGCTCTGCAGGCTGGCCCTCCTGTGAAATGCCCTTCTACTTCTCTTATTATCTGGCAATGTCCACCCTAACTCTGGACCACCCAGTACAATGGCCACACCTAACAACACAAGGGGGAGCCTACTGATAGCCACCGTTAATATTTGCAGTCTGCCTGAAAAACACACCCTCCTCCAAGGCTGGGTTGCCCAGCATGCACCGGATATCCTAGCCTTCTCAGAAACCTGGCTGTCTGAAAAAATTCCCAACAATGTGGTCTCCCTCAGTAATTATTCCATCTTCCGGATTGATAGGATCAGCAGGAGAGGGGGTGGCTGTGCAATATATGTAAACTCACACCAAGCCACTGTAGTTCAAACCCCCACACTACTCCATGGCGCCCAGGCACTTACAGTCCACCAGTCTGGGTTCAAAATGCTTTACATTACCTCGCCTATATCTCCCCTAGAAGCCAATAACCTGCATTTGATTCCCTCCTCCACAGTGTCTCACTCCTACCTAACATGAGTGAGTCCATCATATTGGGTGACTTCAATGTCAACTGGCTATCCCCAGCCTCATCCAGCTTTAAAGACACTGCCATGGCATATGATCTTGCCCAGCTCATCACCTCCCCTACCAGACAGAACAATAGATCTGGGACCTCCACCCTGTTAGACCTTATCTTCACCAACAGGCCAAGGAAACTCTCCTATCTCACGGTGCTCCCTGACACCATCAGTGACCATTCTCCGGTGATCTGCTGGTGGTCTGGTAAAATGCCTACTGCCCCACCACAAATCTCTTTACAGAGATGGCTAAAAAGAGGTGGTATTGCAAAACTCAAAGCCCATCTCACCAGCAACAACTGGCTCCCCATCTACACCTCGCAGTCAGTAGACCTAGCACTCTCACACTTTATAACCACGTTCAATAAGGCCTGTGACATTTATGCTCCCCACGTGAAGCAAGTAGTGTAAACCAGAACCACACCCTGGATCATACCCTCACTTCTACACCTACTCCAGCAGAGGGACAACCTATGGCATAAGGCCCTTGACTCCCAACGTATGCAGGATAGGCAACTATAGCGGGAGGCCTGCAACAAATGTACCTGGGCCCTTATGGCAAGCGAAAGTGTACTCAACAAACCCTTACCTCCTCCTGGGGACAGTAAAAATTCTGGAAAATATAAAAGAACTTAGTGGGAAATCCTGCCTCCCTACCCATCTCGCTATTAATGGGTCTCACCCAGGATCCTTCCATTATTGCAGAAGCCCTTAACTCCACTTTCTCGGATCTCTCCCATATCCTCCCTCCTAATTTCTTCAACCCACTCCCCTCCCACCCACTCCCTGACATCTCGTGTAATGGCAATTCTATACCTTTCAGACTGAGAGTTATCTCCTACCGCGAGGCAAAACACTACATTGCTAATGCTAGTGCCAATACCCGTTACAGCAATGACTGCCTTGATCTTAAACTAATCCGGCTCACCCTAGATGTCACATTACCACACCTTACTAAAATTCTCAACCTCTCGCTTTGCCTCGGTCAGTTCCCCTCATTCTGGAAGAGAGCCACAATCAACCCCATTTTGAAAAGCGGCCACCCTGCAAGCACCAGCAACTATAGACCAATTTCAATACTTCCTCCTCTCTCCAAAGCACTCGAAAAAATAGTATCAGACCAGATAACTGAACACCTTACTAAACAGAACCTTCTCTGCCAGGAACAACTTGGTTTCCAGACTGGCCATAGCACTGTCACTGCACTAACGGAACTCACCTCGTTCATACACGAGGTCCTTGACCAAGGCTCAATCGCTGGTGCAATCTATGTGGACCTGTCCAAGGCTTTTGACACTGTCAATCATGAACTCCTGCTTAGTGTCCTTCCAAAGCTAAATGTGACCGCTGAGGCTATGGCCTGGTTTAAGGATTGCCTCTCAGGCCGGTCTCAACAAGTCAGAATAAATGCCACCATCTCCTTCCACAAAGCAGTCCGCTCGGGGGTTCCACAGGGATCTATACTTGGACCCTCTTTTTACCCTCTTTTAAACTCTCTCCCCAAGGCATGCAGCGGTCATCTTCACTCTATGCTGATGATGCGGTCCTGTTCTGGAAACATCCACATCCTAGTACCCTCCAACTTGCCCTACAGGCTTCTTCTGGGAACTTGAAACATGGTTCACTCAATCACCGCCTGATCATCAACTATAGCAAAACTAAGGTATGATCTTTATGCCTCAGCCAAAGCCCTACAGTCAGGCTGTGCTCCTAATCAAAACACACAAGGCACCTCTCTCTGAACAAGTTAATAGTTTTAAATATCTGGGCATCACATTAGACACCTCCCTCTCCTACCATAGTCACGTTCAACTCCTCGCGTCCACTATCAATGCCAGGGTAGGTATCCTCTACAGACTGAAACACTGCTTACCTGCACAGGCCATGTGGCTTGCAGTCTCCTCCTCGATCCTCTCCCTAATTGACTTTGGGATTGTGATCTATGGCTCAGCAGAACCCTCCACACTACGTTACATTAACATTGCCATGAATAAAGCCTGCCGTCTAGTCACTGGCTGTGACAGACTTACCCATACCTGTGAGCTCTATGCTCTAGCTGGTTGGCTTAACTTCCAACAAAGGCAAAGTACCACACCTGCATCCTCGCAAAAAGATACATCTCCAGCAAGCCCCACTGGCCTTCCCATTGTCAGTGCTGCCCCATCAGACGCAATACAAGGCTCACTGCTAACCCTCATTTCTTATCCCCTGCTGTAGAACATCCCTTGGCCAAAGATCCTTCTACTACCGTGTTCCACCTTTGGCTCAATACGTTACCTCCTCACCGCTTTCTCTGACCCATAGCATCTACCATTTCAAAGCAGGCCTCAAAGCTCAACTTCTTGAATCTGCCATATGTGACTGTGGCTAACCCAGCCCAATGCTTGTTTTCCCTGTACCCTCCTTCCTCTGACACAGGGTCTCTCTAGATCCCATGAATAAGCATTGCCTTTATGTCTTTTCTATTGCCTTCATGTCTTTTCTATTCAAGTGACCTACAGACTGCTGCCTACGTCTGTCACCAGTTTTTATCTAAGTTAATGCCTGGACTGTGTCTCCAGTACTGTATTGTCAATAATGATTGTCTGTATGTTTATTCCTGTACTTGTTTACCCTCCACCCCCTGTATCTGACGTGGAGCCTTTGCAAAAGAGTCTGTGACTCAAAGGATTGTAATTCCGATTCTATTCAATAAATAAATAAATAAAATAAAATAAAAATAGATCACACCTGTCGGTTTCCCTTGTTCGCCAAGTGTGTGAAGTAATGTAAATGTTGAAGTCTTTAGCATTTCAGTGGGGAAAGGAGGCTTCTGTGGTGTAACCCTGAAGGAATGGCAGAGACTGTCAGTTGGGGCAAAGGGTGGGAGGTATACCATCTGGAAGCTTACAAGGCAGGGCTAACTGATTCATGTAAGGGCATCAATTTTACCTGAGCCAAGGACCAATGCTACAGGTTCAGGTGTGTGGTATGGATCCACAAGTACACACCTATTTGGGAAAAAAGATGTTCTTAGTGTGCGGCTTAGTCCCACAGATATACATTCTGGGAAAATGGGAAATGGGTTCAGGTGTATGGCACAGTCCACGTGCAGATACCATGGGAAAGAGAAATGAACTGTTTATTTCTCTGGAGAACTATACTGTCTAGCAAGGACAGCTCTGGAATTTGTATCTGTTTGACATGACTGACCCGTGGGGGTCCATTGATGCTTTAGTAAAATCTGTTGAATAAAGCCGTACTGCACAATTCAGCTGCTCCTCTGGACTTTCAACTCCTTGTTTCTGTGTGGACTTACTGGGGTCCTCTCAACAGTTAGGTCTAGCATACACCTAGTATCCTCTACCCTGGACCAGGTTATATTACAAAGGTTCATTTTTCAGTTCTTGTACCCCCCCTCCTCTAGAAAATGAGCCTGGTATACATTCTAATGCCAAGGGTGGTACCAATCTTGTAATTTCTGCTAAAAGTTAATCATATGCCATATGTGGGTACTAGTCCTGTTTTATGGGGGTACCAACTTAATAAAAGTGGCATGAGGGTTAAACTTACATACATAAACAAATTAGAAACAATAAGTATTGTTTATATTTTTCACTACAACTGTTTCTTGGCTGACAGTGAAACATCACCCTTCTTTACCTGCTTATCAGGGAACTCTCTTTTTCTTGCCCTGACAGTGAGATAATTGAGTCTCTGGCTGTCACAAAGGCCTTTGTGGTCTGTGTGTACAGTGTGTTTGGAGAGAAACATTCTGCCAGTACCTTACTACACCCCTGGATGTGCTGTAAAAAATGTTTTACACACACCCATCCATGTCTTATTGCTTACTTGACACCTGCTCATTAGCCCTTTCAGTTTGTCAGCCCATTCAGTGTGATTCAATATGTGACAGTGAAAAACTGAATTAAATGTTCGGAGTGAATCATCCCAATAATCCGGTGCCACAGTCCCTATTAAATGGACATTACATATACTGAAATGAATGGCCACTTAATTGATTCCTTGCGGGATGTCCCAGTGAAGCAGACCTCCTGAGTATCTGCATCCTGATTAAGTGGCTTGTTCTGTACTATTGCTACCACTACTACTACTGTTGCTACTTCCACCACTTCTACTGCAACAAATACTACTACTGTTACTACTACTACTGTTGTTAATTCTACTGCTACTACTACTAGTACTATTGCTATTACTACTTCCACTACTACCACAACTAATGCTGCTACTGCTACTACTACTACTACTGTTATTGCTGATACTACAGCTACTTCTACTACTACTGCTATTACTGTTATGATTACTACTACTGTTACTTCATCTACAGCACAACTGCTACTACTGTTACCAATACTACCACTGCTGCTACTACTGCTACATCTAGTGCTACTATGCTACTACTATTACTACTACTACTACTCTATTTTATAGCTCTTATAATAGGACTGAAGCACAGGAAGGTTGAGAGGCTTGATCAAGGTCACAGTATATCAGAGACTATGGTGGAATTTCAACCTGGGGTCTCTTGGTTCCCAATTTAGTGTTCTAACCACTGAGTCATGCTACCATTCTGTGTTTAGTGTGTTAATAAAAGTCTAATGGCCTTTCCAAGCTGCCTGATGCTGAAGTGATGGAATTATTGTATACATGAACCTGAGACAGCTGCAGGAGAATGTAATGGTGACATATATACCCTGCCTAGATAATTTATGGATTATTTGTCTTTTTTAACCAGGAGAGCCTCATGAAAAGCCTGTGTTCTGGTGCATTCTGGGAGTGGGTTACACTGACCTGTGGTATTGGCAGCAGAATGGTCAGAACACAGATTAATATCCCCTAATCTTACAATTAGTGCCATGTGATCTTTAACTTTATCCTGGACAGCCAGCAGAGATGGGAAGAAGGGCTTTGGTATATCATCTCATCTAAAGGATGGCACCTCAACAGTGCAGCCCCCCCCTTCATCCTCAGGATTGCTGGAGCAGCTGCACAGGGGAGGGAGCTGGATGCCATTGTCCACCTAGGGACAAATGACCTGGCTTAGAAAGGGATTAGATAAGTGCAGGAAGAGTTTGTGGAATTGGGGAGGGGCCTTAGACAAGTAGCACGCACGGTAACCTTCTCTGAGGTGCTGCCCATCTATGGCATAGGAGAGGCTAGGTGTTCCACACCATGGATTCAATCAGTGGTTGAAAACTGGAGTGGAGCTCAGGATTTGGCTTCATTGGGGACTGGGGATCCACCTGGAGTGATGCACCTATCCTGGCATGATGGGTTGCATCTGTCCAGGAGGGGAACCAGGATCCTAGGTAATAGATTTAAATGCTTCATTGGCAAGCATTTTAACTAGCCAAGGGGGGAGGCACTGGAAAGGAGCAGGGAAATCCTTGCTCCCCCCAAAAAATCATGGTAGTAAGTGCGGCAAACCCCAACATAGAGGTGTTGATAGGGAGAAGGGCAGAGGTAAATGGAGAAAGTGACAAAGGCAAGAAGGACAGGGATGGGTCAAAAAGGAGTAAGGCCATCAGGAAATGGAGGGTAATGAGTACCAATGCTCTGAGGTGGGCAACAAGCTCCTGAGCTGGTAGCCTTGATGGAAGAGGGATGCCTGATATCATAGCAGTCACAGAAACATGGTACACAGAGAACCATGACTGGGATGTTAACATACCAGGGTACATAACCCACAGGAAAGACAGGCAGGGAGAAGAGGGGGAGGAGTTGCTCTCTATGTAAAGGAAGGGATAAAAGCAACTGAACAAAACAGTAAACAGGGAGGAGAGGAGGCACTGTGGGTCACCTTGGAGACTGGAAAGGGCACCACAATCCACACAGGGGTTGTGTACAGACCCCCATGTCAGGGGGAAGGGATGGACAAGGATATGATAGAAGGCATTCTAAGAAAGGCAGAGAAAGGGGAAATACTGTTGATGGGAGACCTGAATATGCCAGATGTTAACTGGAGCACATTTGCTGTAGCCACATCCAAGAGCAGGGCCATTCTTGATGCCCTACAGGTGGCAGGCCTCAGACAGCTAGTTTTGGAACCCACTCATGAGGGAGCAATCTTAGACCTCGTACTCTCAAATGGGGGCAGTGAGAGGATCTCTGATCTAGAAGTGGGTTGCCTTCTGGGAACAAGTGACCATCAAACAGTATGGTTCACGTTAAACTCAGCTACAGAGTCAAGCCATACAAAAGTGAGGGTACTGGACTTTAGGAGGGCTGACTTTGGCAAGATGGGAGAGTGCCTCAGAAAAGCACTAGCAAACAGGCTAGAAGGAGGTGTGGAGCAACAATGGGGAATCATCAAAACTGCCATCACAGAGGCAACAAGCCTTTGTGTGAAGCAAATAAACAAATCAAAATGAAAGAAAAAGCCACTATGGTTCTCAAAAGAGGTGGCTGTGAAAGTAAGGAAGAAAAAGATAGCATTCCGGAAGTATAAGGAAACACAGAAGGAGCAGGACAGAGAGCTGTACCAGTTAAGGCAGAAGGAAGCAGGGAGGGAAGTCAGAATAGCAAAGGCCCAAACTGAGGAAAAGATAGCCAACTCAGTTAAGAAGGGGGATAAAACCTTTTATAGGTACATCAGCGAGCGTAGAAAGACAAAGGGAGGGATAGTGAGGCTGAATAGAATGAACGGTGGGTGGGCAGAGGAGGACGGTGAAAAAGCAGGGATACTGAATGAATATGTCTGCTCAGTATTCACAAAAGAGGAGGGGGAAGTGCCTAATCCAATTAACAGGAGCACTCTTGATAGGGGGGTCGATCCCAGTCCTTTCACAGAAGAAAGGGTTCTGCAAGAACTCCTAAAACTGAAGATGGACAAAGCAATGGGTCCTGATGGAATTCACCCCAGAATTCTAAAAGAATTAAGGGAGGAACTAGTGAAACCACTGGCTACTCTTTTAATAAATCATGGAGGATGGTGTGGTACCCGAGGACTGGAGGAAGGCGGATGTGATTCCCCTTCACAAAAGTGGGAGCAAGGCAGAGGCAGGAAACTACAGACCTGTCAGTCTGACCTCAGTGGTAGGGAAAGTCATGGAGTCACTTCTGAAGGAAAGAATAGTTGAGTACCTAGAGGCCAGTGGGGCACAGGACCCAAGGCAGCATGGGTTCACAGTGGGAAGATCATGTCAGATGAATCTAATAGATTTCTTTGACTAGGTGACCAAAGTAGTAGACCAGGGAGGGGCTGTTGACATGGCCTACCTAGACTTTAGCAAGGCATTTGACACAGTCCCACACAAATGATTAATAGTCAAATTAACCAGCCTGGGAGTGGTCCCAGGGTGGTAGCCTGGGTTAAACATTGACTGCACAACAAGACACAGAAGGTAATTGTAAATGGAGTCCACTCTGAAGAAAATGGGGTTATTAGTGGGGTACTGCAGGGTTCAGTATTGGGTCCAGTCTTTTTTAATGTCTTTATCAGTGACTTTGCAGAGGGACTGGAGGGAAAAGTATGCCTTTTTGCAGATGACACAAAGATCTGCAACAGGGTTGATACACAAGGAGGCGAGGAAAGGATGAGAAGGGACTTGGCAAGGTTGGAGGAACGGTCAGAAGTATGGCAGCTAGGATTCAATGCAAAGAAGTGCAAAATAATGCACCTGGGAAACAAGAACCCAGGGGAAGAATACACGGGGTGGGGGGGAGGTAGTAACAACAACAAAAAAGGAAAGGGACCTGGGGGCAATCATATCAGATGACCTTAAGGTTGGCAAGCAATGTGAGAAGGCAGTAGGGAGGGCTGGGGGTATACCGGGATGCATAGGGAGAGGCATCAGCAGCAGAAAACAGGAAGTTGTTATCCCCCTGTACAGACAGTTGGTGAGACCCCATCTGGAGTACTGCATCCAGTTCTGGAGACCCCATCTCCACAAGGACATAGACAGGATAGAGGGAGTCCAGAGGAGGGCAACTAAAATGGTGCAGGGTCTGAAGAGAAGCTGTATGAGGAGAGACTAAATGAGCTTAATATGTATACCCTTGAGGAAAGAAGGGAGAGGGGTGACATGATAGAAACTTTTAAGTACCTCAGTGGAATCAACAAAGTCCGAGAGGGTAGCATCTTTCAGAAAAAGAGACGTGCAAGAACAAGGGGACACAATTTAAAGATAGAAGGGGGGCAGTTCAGGGGCAATGTGAGGAAGTATTATTTCACAGAGAGGGTAGTGGATGCATGAAACAGCCTTCCTGAGGAGGTTGTGGGATCTAAAACTGTGGGAGAATTCAAGAATGCATGGGACAGACATAAGGCAATTCTTGTGGGGGGTAGGAAGAAATAAGCTGTTGGTTAACTAGGATCTGCAGCCTATCCTGTAGGTAGGGAAATGGGCAGACTAGATGGGCCAAGCGGTCCTTATCTGCTGTCAAAGTCTGTGTTTCTATGTTTCATGCTGTACAAATATATACTAATTTAGATAGTTTCCCTGCCCACTTCTTTACCCAGGGTATACAGTGATTCTGCTGGCAAGCAGAAATTTGGACAGGCTTACCTTGAAGGCCTGTACTGTCTTTTGTCTACTGTCTCCACTAGTAGGCTGTTTACTGCCCTCTGAGAGAAAATGTATCTTCTAATGTTACCCCTGAATTTACCTTTTCTGAGCTGCAGAATGTGTCCCTGCTTCCTGCTGGAGGATGCCAGATCAAGCATTTCTGTCTGTTGATACCCTTGAGTATGGAGCAGATTGAGATAATGTTTACACCCAACCTCCTTTCTCCAAAATGAACATGTTAAGGGCCACCTGCCTTATCTCATAGCTTTTAATCCCTATACCCTTGATCATTGTTGGTGGCCCTGTACTGCACCCTTTTGAATGCCTCAATTTCCATTTTGCATTAAGAAGCCCAGAACTGCATGCAGTACTCCAGCTAGGTCCCAGTCAGAGCCTTGTAAAGTGGTGGGTCTATTATCCCTACCCTGCTGATCACCCTTCTTGCTGCACCCTAGTATTTTGACAGCACCATGCTTTGCTTGTCATGCTTCAGCCTCCTGTCTATTAAGACCCCAGAGGCTTTGCACTCAAAATGTCTAACAGTGCCAGTGCTCTTCTGAACATTTGGAAAATAGATGGACTTATTTCAGTAATCACAGAGGCAATTCTATACCATCTACTAATTTTTATCATCCCCTTTACATGATTTGACAGATGAAGATGCATGCCTCTCATTAGTGAAAGTGGTACCACCAGGTATGTCTCAAAGGTCAAATGCTGCAAGAAAAGTCGCACACAGTGTATAGGTCTTACCTCTGTTTGTCTGTCCCAAGCATATCACCTTGCATTAGGGTACAGTAATTTCATACTCCAGGAGTCTGACCAATTACGCCTTCTTCTTCAGTTCCTCCTGAAGTCTGCACTAAATGCATTTGCAGTAACCTTACAGAATCAGTTAGTGCAAACACATTTAGTGCTATATAGTGAGATTACTAAGTGCTGTATAGATTTAATAGTATAGTATTAAGAACAAGTATGTGCACTGATTCATTGCTCCAGTGGACAACTAAGTATGTTATGCTTGTGTACTATAGGTAGAATGGTTGGTAGGAAGAATGATGGTGCTGTATGAAGTTTTAGTGCTTACGTGACACAGAAGTTGCTGTTCAGTCTGCTTTTCCCAGTTGCATAGACTACAACCCATTTCGGGTCCCACAAAGGCAAAGGAAGCCTCTTGAAGAGAGTTCTGAAGCCCCCCTCCAAGAAAAGAATGTTCTGTACATCACTGGAAGAGGAGATGAGGATGACAGAACAAAGTAAATGAATGTCTGGGAGACATGTTCCCCAACCCTAACATTAAACTGTCTCTTAGTTTTATTGATATAGAAAGCCTCATGTTTACATATAGCAGCATAGGTAGCCCCACAGCTGTCGCAAGTGATGAACTGTCTAATTGAATATTCTTTATAATTGTGTGTATTTAAAAATGTATTTCCTGGGGCTATTACCTTACACTATGCACAATGTTTGCATATGTGACAACCTTTTAAGTTTCTATGTAACCAAGTATTGTTTGTAACTCTTGTCTGTCTGCGATATACCAATAAGTCTTGGAGTGTGGTGACCCTGCAGTATGCCATTTGTGGGAGTTCTTTACTAACTTCATGTAGTTCTGGATCTCCCTAAAGAATATGCCAGTTCTTTTTAATTATTTTCTCAAAATGAATGGCGTGTGCTGAATAACTAGTCACAAAATTGTATCTCATAGTTATAACATTCTGTTTGCCATGTTGGTGGGGTTTGTGCACTGGATTCTGTTTGTTTGTCTGCTACATGCCACAAACCAGTAGCACCCCTCAGTAGAAATGTGAATTATATTTTGTGAGCAAGGCAAAGGTTAGAGTGTGCCATTTTTTGTATGTGTTTAGAGTTCTGGGAGTTGTGGTTCTCATTTTAGCATGCTCCCTTTGATCACCTGCAAAATTTCCTGGGTGGAAGCACTTTACTATAAAGGAGCCAATTAGGCAATACACTCTATTTAAGAGTAGCCACTGTAGGCATTTCAGAATTGAGGAAGTAGGCACCAATCTATGGGGTCCTACTGTGACGACTGGTAGTTTGGCTTGCTCACATTAGAATTCCAATCTGATAACTAACAGGACCCTATTTTTCATGGATTTTAAAGTAAGAAAAGTCAATTCAGGCAGTTTATATGTATAATTTCTCAGACTTACCATGTTGGGGGGAGGGGTTGGATTAGAGGCATGCAAATATCCTACAAAATTATTAAATTCCTGTATGCTGCCTTTCCAAATGATAAATATACCATCTATAAAACAATGCCATAGTTCAATTTTATCAAAAAGTGGATTTATATTTTGATCTCTAACCACCCTGGATTCCCACAAGCCAACATACAAATTTGCAGTAGTGCGGGTGAAGGTCACCCCTATTGCTGTCCCCTGGATTTGCAAATTGAATTGGTAAAGAAAAGTAAATGTACTGAATTTTAAAACAAATTCAGACAGCTTATGCAAAAAATCAATAAGCTGGAGTGGCTTCACACCTCTAAAATTTAAGTAGTATGCAATAGAATCTAAACCCTCTTCTTGTGGGATGTTGGTGTACAGGTACCCAGTATCACAGTAATTAGATATGAGTCCCTGCACACCTCCACATCCTCTAAAATCCTTAAAACATTGCCTGTATCTTTAATATATTTACCCAAATTCTGCACAAATGGGCGATTATGAAAATACACACATTGAGAACGTGGCTCAGTGATAGAACTAATCCTATTAACTTTAGGTGGGCCTGGAGAAGATTCTAGAGGTTTGTGTACCTTAGGTAGAATTCACATAGCTGCTACAACTAGAAATCAGTATTTAACAATTATTTAATATTTATGACAAATATTCCAGTCTCATAAGCATTGCACATGTACTCAACAATGCAATATTTAATATCTCAAGTTGGATCTTGCACTTTCTGTAAAAATTTTTTTTTAAACTTCTTTATTAAAGTTTTATGATTTCTACAATTAAGACATACATACATATATCCCAGGCTGAAACCCAGGCCCACATCCCAAAACTGGATATGGTTACTATATACATCCCCTAAACTATTTACATACACAGTTATAATGTATTATAGCCATTAATTTAAGTCCAATTTTATTAATATAACACTTGATTCTATTCCTTCAAAGTTAGCAATAAATCTGATCTACCTCCAATTCAGACTTCCCTCTATATTATTCTCCTTAACTTTGAAGTAACTGTAAGTTCTCAGGACTGGGCTTTAATAAATGTGTCCCTAGAAGAGAGAGAGAACCCATCCTAACCTTTTAGATATACTAGACCTTCTAAATCCAGCTAAAAACTATCTCAAGAGAGTATTATGCCTCACTGGATAGAAAACCTACAAAAAACAAGATAATACACCTCAATGAAATCATAATCCCTTTTCACATTCTCTTAAGAAAAAATTACTGGCTAATCCCCATCAGACAGACAGATCTGGGTCTGAGCACTTTTCAGTTGTATTGAGTACACTGCCTCTAATGCCCTCCATCTTTTATCATATATTTTTTTTTTCTCATCTATTATCATTTGTCTTTTAAGTCTATCTAGGACCTGTAGCAGGTCTCTGACCCATTGATCATAATTATAAATGCAATCATTTTTCCAATGTCTTAGGACAAATGCCTTAACCAGAGCAGACATCAGAGACACGTGATGCTTAGTTGAGTCCCTCACAACTGTTTGCATATCCCCCAAAACACAAATCTCTGGTTTAATATGCTCTGAATAGTTTAATAACAGGTCCATTGTTTGACCAATTTGAACCCATAATGAATGTATTTTGGGACAGCTCCACATCACATGTAACAAGTCCCCTGACTTCATTCCACATCTAAAACACAGATCTGTCTGTCTGAGTTTTCTAGAACATAGCTTAACAGGGGTGTAGTAAATATTTGAACAAATAAAAAATTGCAAAGTCTTATATTTCGGTATGGGCAGGAGTTTAACATTTTTCCAAATCTCTTTCCAGTCAGGCCTCAGGGGGCTTAGACTTTTTTCCCAATATGATATCTGGCCTTAGATTCTAAGCTCACAAAATCTAACAGCACCATGTAAACTTCTGAGAGGGGGTGTTGTGAGTAATCAATCTCCTTCAAATGGTCCCAGGTAAATGGACTTGGACCCATTTTCTTATTATCTCATATACATTTCTGTACCAGATTTGTAATTTGAATCTTTTTGGAAAAGTCCCATTCCTTAGTCTGCACAGGTAAAATCACCCTATCTTCTAGTATAAAATCTGTCAAATTCAGGTCAGATAATTGTGATGCCCACTGTTAATTAATTATTAGTCCCCCCAGCCGAAAGTTAGGATTTCCTAATGTAGGTTGATCCCTAGCTCTCCTTTGTGCCCTCCTCTGTGTCGGCTTTAATAAATCCCACCACACCTTTACTGATTTAAAAATTGGTGACTGCTTTCCCCTATCAGGTATAGCCTCTGGATCTGAAATCCCAGCATAGTAATCTGCAAAGGCATCAGCCATTCCCTGAGGATCCATAATAATTTCCCCTCCAAACTTCACTGCCATAATCGTTTTTCCGCTTCCCACTTCCTAATTCTAGAGGCCAATAAGTGACCCGGCACATCCCCCTGTATCAGGTATCTAGCATTTAATCTTTCAAGCCAGCGGTCTATCCTGAGATACATCATACTTCTAAATTCTTCTCTTAAGTCTCTTAGCTCATTATCCAACTCATTGGAGGAACCCTCCAAAGGTAATAATGACTTAATGGCCCCAGTTAAAAATTCTTCCCATGCTCTATTCAACTTATTCCTCCTAGCAGTATATTCCTGAGCTATTTCTGCATATAATACCTTGTAAGTAGGCCAAGCAAGTTTCTTATCTGCAAGTGTCGGAATTTGAGTTTGAGTCTGAATAATCTCCTTTAGTGTATCTTCTAATTTAGTCACCATATTGTCAACCGCTAGTATCCCTTCATCCATCTGTATGGTTTACGGGGAATGTTGTCCATCTCCCATAGCATCTGGATCGCTGAGTGGTCAGATAGTACCTTGTTAAAAATATTCAATTCTTTAATACACCTTAATGCTTCCCTATTGACCAAGAAGAAATCAATCCTAGTATGTGACTTGTGCACACCAGAATAAAAAGTCATCTCGGTATCCCCTTTCTTATACATTCTATATGGGTCTACTAGTGCTGCAACTTCCCATAATCTATTTAAAGCTATCTGAGGTGCACTAGGTAATCTATTAGAAGGAGGGTTCCTATCCACCCTGTTATCCAGACAAAGGTTCCAATCACCTGCCAGAATAAGTGGGTGAGATGAGAGCGTAGCAATATCAACTTCCAATGAAGCAAAAAATTCTGGTTTAGGAGGGGTAGGGCCATAAATCGAGGCACACGAAAATGTGTTTCTCAGGATTGAACCCAACACATATATCTCCCTACCATCCTCTTGTGACTTAATTTGAGTAATTACATATGGGTAAACTTTCCTTATTAATATCGCCACACCGCTTGATGCTTTTGCATTCCCTACTCCTATTACTTTGCCCACCCACCCTTTCTTGAGTAGATATAATTCCTCATTCAGTAAATGGGTTTCTTGGAGTGCAGCAAAGTGAACCCCCAACTGATTTATATATTGTAATATAACCAGTCTTTTCTTCCTCCCCCTGAGGCCTTTTACATTCCATGAAAAAAATTTAATTGTTACCATATTTACCACTACCCCTGATATTCACCCTCATAAGTTCTATCCTTATTTTATATTTCATGGATTCTCTCTCTCCCCCCTTTTCCTCCAGTAAATCCCCCCAAACCCCCAATCCTCCAATCGTCCTCCTTAGTCATCATGAGACGTGTATGAGTCAGCCCCAAAGTGTCTCCGATCCCCACAAGTCTCAGCATATCGAAAAATAGAAACAGAAGACACCTACAATAATCCCTAACCCCCTCATTAACTTATTAAATTACCTACTGCCCCTTTAACTTTAAATTAAAAAAAACTCCAGTATCTTAGCAGATACCTCCTTCCCCCATACGTGGACACCACCACTAAAATACCAACTAATATCAAAATTAGAGCATTCCATGCACTGTCTGTTCCCCCATTTGTCCATTCCAGCTGTAGCTGATTAGGGAGGAGAGTATCATAAAGCTACTCAAAAGGAGAGCCTAAAAAGAATTTCCCAATAAGCCCCTGTCGCTTGTATTTAATCCTTTTTTTGAAGAACACAGAACCCCCTGGAAAAGAATAACCCATTTTCCATAACATATTTGCTCATTAGCATATGTTAAGCAGTACCCCCCTTTCCCCTAACCTTTTCTCCCATTCCAATCGTAAGCTCCATTAACCTGCTCTATGATTTTAACACTTCAGGCTATTCAGTGTCCGAGCCTCTTCTTAATACTGAACTTTAGTTTTCTAATATGAGCAAAAAAAACTAAAAAAAAAAACACTTGACAGTTAGCAGAAAGAAAACAACCCGATAGTCCAGGACTGTTAGTGTTCTCAGGCCAGTTATGCCCTGGAGAAAGGAAAAAAAAAAAACCAAATCTGCAAGATGCCTTCATTTAACAGTCCCATGGAACCTACATCTAGAGCAGTCCCAGCCAAGAAGGGCAGATCTCTTCTCCAAAACCTGGAATTTAAACGAGGTTGACAATAAACGAATGCTACCAGCTATCACAGCGCTTCCCAATCCTTGCTGTTTGCACTTGCCACTTTACTGCATGCACTCCTGCAAGTCCCTCAATCCTTCAGGTCACTACTGACTTAAACAGATCTGGTAACTCCACCTGGAGGCTTTCCATGGCATCACATGCCATAGCATATCTCCTATCTCCCTTTGGTAACTTCACTATCAGCGTAGCTGGGTACTGCATTCTGAATTTCAGCCCCACCAAGTACATCTTCTTCTTAATCTCCATATAGTCCTTCTGTTTTTCTCTCACAGAAGGTATTAAATCTTGGAAAAGCCAAATAGAAACCCCATTCCACTGCAAATTTCTATTTGCTTTGGCTTTATTCAATATGTGTGTCTTCTCCTTATAATTCAAGAAACGCATAATAAGGACTCGGGGACGAGCTCCAGGTGGGGGGGGGCTTCTCTCAAAGAGTGATGGGCCCTCTCAATGTTATAAGATTCACCAAATGGCATTGGACTGAACATTTTCAGGAGGAGATCCTGCATGAAAGCAACACAGTCTGAGCCTTCCGATTTCTCAAGGAGGCCCGCCATGATTAAGTTATTCCTCTGACTACATGATTCTTGATCTTCCAGGTGATCCTCTAGTTTTTTAACTTGCCTTTTAAAACGATCACCTCTGGTCCATGGCCCTCGTTTTCCTTTCCTGTGAAGCAACTCTGGCCTCCACTTCTCCCACCCTTTGTGTTAAAGCATGTAAAGCCAGCTTCAGTGTAGAGAAATCAGCCACAAGCCCTTGCAGAAGCTGTTTAATTTCAATAATATCATCTGAGGCTGCATGCCTCCCTCGTTCTTCTACCCACAGATCTTCGTTCTCTTCTGGAGCCGGGGAATGGGTTTTTGAGTGCTTAACAGCCGGCGTTCTTGCTGCTAGAGGTTTCGGAGCTTCCACCTTCCATCTGGGCCATACTGTCTGCGAGGCCCGCTTCTGCTTCTGATGAATATACTCCTTATTAACTTAACTTGACTCACTCTCTGAAACTCAGAACCTTACTAACAATCGAAGCTCCTTGCTGAACCAAAGTTGTGGGGTCTTAAAATGCTAAAATGATATATTTTATTCGCCACTACCCGGGAGCAGCCTTGGAGATGTCTTTTCCCCGCTAGCTCATCGTGTGATCATCCTCTTTCTGTAAAATCTGATGTCATTCAATTGTCTCAGAACTTCTTTGTTGTACTCTTCAGAGTTCAACACTACAGTGCTACTGCCTTGATCAGCTGGCTTGATTGTAATTGAACAGACACTTTTCACATGTTTCAGTGCTTCTCTTTCAGTTTGTGTTGTTATTATGTTGGAGCTTTGGTAAATTATCAAAAAGCCTATCTAAATCTCATTCACAGACTTCTTTAAACATGATAATTGCAGAGCTTGGTGGTGGATAAAATGACAATTTTTTCTTGAACACTCTATCTGTTTCATTATGAACCATCTCTGTTCGAGTATCATCAGTTACATTCAATTGACTATCAATAGATGTTATTATATTATCATGGTTAACACCTTCAGATTTGTAGCCCATCTCTTTTTTCTTGTAAACTGATCCCAAACTTACATTAATACAAGTTTTCTGTAAATCGAAGTAAGTTTCAAACTTATTAATTGGGATAGTTGGAGCAAATGATAATCCCATGTTAAGAAGTTCAAGCTCTGCAAGAGTCAATTCTCTATTAGATACGTTAATTACCTTCTGCGGTAGGATGCCTGTTGATACTGATGCCGGTTGTAGACTTGTCTTTGGTATTGTTGATAGTTGTTGCTGATGTTGCTTGCAGGACTTGATTCTACAACTGTTGACCTCCTTGACCTTGCCCTCTTTCCCTTCCATGTCTTCCTCTTCTGTTTCCTGATTGCTGATCGGTTTGAAATCCCTGTTAGCAATTTATTATGTACTCCTTCTCGGAGTTGAAGATGGTTCTGGTGACAGTCCCTCTTGTTTTGGTGATACATATTATAAATTGGTGCTAGGCACTAGGCAATTTTGTGGGCAGGGGTTACATAAATGGAGGTACTGCTGGGAGGAATATTGCATGGCATTTTGCTCTTATGGATGCATGACACTACTGTGGGCTATTTATTGACTGGGGAGGAGCTTGAAAAGAGTCAAAGGCCAGTAACTAAAATGGCTACAAGGACACTTGTTTGAGGTCTGATAAGCGTGACTAGACTTTGGAACTGAAGTGGTTTTCTTAGGAGGCACAGTGACACCCGAGAATTGAGGGAGGGCAATAAAAAATTGGTCATACAGAAAAAACTGCAATCTTGAAAGATTGCAATGAAGATGTGAGATGCACATTCTGCATGAAACTCAGCATATGAGGAAGAGTGGCCAACACTTGTTTTATGGATTTCAGATTGGCCATGATGATGAGAGCTTTGCCACATGTCTCACGGTTAACCAGCACTCAGCACATATTTGTAGTAGTGTCCACACAGATGTAAGAGTGAGAAAGAAAGAAGAACAGTAGCAGAGACTGTCGATATTTGAACTCCATTGACAGAGCATTACCTTTTGTCATAAAAACTTTTATCAGTGATTTCAGAGACTTTATTATGATTCCAACTTTCAACCTAACAGAGAATGACCCTGCATATTTATTGTGGCCAGAGCTGAGAGGATTTAGATGACTTTTCTGGAGACTCTTGTGACCTAACAGATGGAATGGTAGGGTTCTTCCTACTATGGCACAGGGATCAGTTGGAGGTATTGTGTGAGATGTGTGAACAGCCAGAGTAAAATGTTGATGTTGTCAATGCAAGGTAGGTGCCTAACTTGCCAGAGTCCTATTTTTATCTCAAGACCGAAATGGAAGAAGAGCTGTTTGAGAGTACACTGAGAGGACTGGCTGAGTAAAGAAATGGAGCACATTCAGAACAGGAGGTCCCTGTGGGGGCACATATGAAAGGAGTCACAAACTCTGACAAAATTGTTAGGCATACCATGAATGACACAGTGCTATTTAATTACTGCAGCCAAGGGCTCTTGTGCCAAATCATAAAATAGTAGGGATAGGCAGTACCCCTGTGTTGTGCCCCTCCCTGGTGAAAATGCCTTGGATATTGGAAGGCTCAGTGTGGCTCTTTAAACTTTTCACAAAAGACCCTTAGACAGAACAGTGGCACTCACTCCTGGCACAGCTTCTCAGCCTTCCTCAGGGTCATAAGGGGTAGATTTTGGCCATCAGGCATTGCCTCCTCCTCCTCCTCAATGGATGCCTCCAGACCCTGCTGGCCCTCCCATTTGCCTATAAGATATACCAACTAAGCCCACAGGCTGTAGAAAGTGGAATCTGCTTCGTGCACCAGCCTAACAGAAGGCTTGACATAACTCTTTAAACTTTCCACAAAAAAGCATTACAGAGTGCAATGGTGCTCACTCCTGCAAGTGCTCCCCAGCCATCCTTGGAGTTACGAGGGGTGTATTTCAGCCATCAAAAATCTCCTCCCCCAAGAGAACACCTCTAGATCCTGCCAGCCCTTCTCATTTGCCCAGCAGATGGACTGAGCCTACAGCAAATCAGGCTGTAGAAGGTGAGATCTGCTACTCGCTTATCTCTGACCTTCCCAGCAGTCCTTCTGAGCTATGGTCCTCGTGCTGAGGGCACAGTGCAAAGGATGTCTACTGTGGGTGTCAGCTGTGGGAGTCAGTCATCAGCCACCCATGCTGCCCTAATCAGCACATCTGCCATCAAAACTGAACTTTCATTTTCTAGAATGATCCTGAAAACTTGTATTTACAACTGATACAAGTTATCTACTGCTTCTATGTTGACAGGTAGCAAAGCTTAACCACAAAGACATATTCTGATATCTCTGTGTAATGCTTTGCCCTGTTGGGGAGATGATTTGTTTGAACTGCCTGGTTCTGTGATGTGTAGCCAACCCTCTGTTGTTACAGGGTGCCGTGGTATTTTAATACCAATTATTAGTGTCTACTGTAGTTATAATATAGCATATATATTTGAAGCAATATGTCTGCCTGAAAACTGTATTTTATACAGTAGCTTCGTATCTGGGGTGCTATAATTCCTAGAGCTCAATTTCTTAAATATATGTTGTTTTAATTACACGGCAAGTGTGGTGATTCATCGTTTGATAATGTACTCTACAATATCCCTGCATTTAAGGCTTAACAACACAGATACTTCCATATAGCTTTCAGATTACTAATAATTCAGTTATTTTGGCTTGTACTGTATTAATTATTGTTACTCTATAGGCTACACTAAACTATGGTGTACTTTGGGTAAACTAACATAGGTGTCCAATATATTTCCACTACTTGGTTTAGCACTGTATCCTATTAGGCTGCTACTGCTTACATTGTGATTTAGCAGTCATCCCCTTAACTGTGAATGCGGATCTATTTATTCCTGTTATACACTAGTTATGTTTCAGTCCATTTACCTATAAAGTGGTATTTCAGTCTGAGCCATACAGTACTATTCCTCTCTAATTACACCTACTTTACATGATATAGGTAGTAACTTTATTATTGTTGCTCACCAGGGCTGACCCTCCAACTCAGAGATATGGTCTTACACCCTGTTTTACCATGTAATTACAATCAACAAGGACACAGCCATCTACTCATGAGAATGGCCATCTCTGGTCCTTAGACTGATCCAAATTGCTGGAATATCTGGTGGTCCCCTCCTCACTGGTTTGTAAATCACTTAATGTATATTGCTATTGAAGCCGCACAACTACTCCAATCACAGCACCGAACCATCTCTGCTAATCACCTAGCTGTTCTGGATTAAGGGTAACAAAACGCTACCAAGAAATAATTTTAACCTCATTAAACATAGCTTCATATTACTCCTCATATGATTTGGTAATACTGAACTTAACCCAGGACCTCCACATTTTTGCTTAACTCCTTCCAATCTTGCTTGCTTATCAGGGTTAAAAATTTTAACTATCAATGTCTGCAGTCTAATTAACAAGCTAGACAGTGTAAAAATTTGGATATGCCAATTCAATTCAGATATTCTGCTGCTAACAGTAACCTGGCTTAATAGCTCTATGGAACACAGTGTCTCAGTGATCCCTGGCTACATCCAATATCAACTAGATAGAATTTCTAGAGGTGGTGGCATAATCCTTTATGTGAAAGAAAAGTTCTCCTTGGCTATCATTAGCTCTTAATCTATACCAGTGGAACTCAAATGCTTTGAGATCTCTGTAGCCATGTCCTGAAATGAGACCATCAGTGCTTTTGGATGCTATAGATCTCCCTCTGTTGGCTTAAAGCTAATTAGCCTTCTGACCAATTTCCTTAGTTACATAGAAACATAGACATTGATGGCAGATAAGGACTACATGGCCCACCCAGACTTCCCATTTCCCTACCTATTGGATAGCTGCAGATCCTAGTTAACCAACAGCCTACTTCTTCCTACCTCCCACCAGAATTGCCTTATGTTTGTCCCAAGCATTCTTGAATTCTTGAATTCTCCCACTGTTTTTGACCCCACGACCTCCTCAGGAACATCATTCCATGCATCCACCACCCTTTCCTTGAAAAAATGCTTCCTCCCGTTGCTCTTCAGCCATCCCCCATTATCTTCAAATTGTGTCCCTTGTTCTTTCACATCTCTTTTTCTGAAAGATGTTACCCTCCTGGACTTTGTTGATTCCCTTGAGGTACTTGAAAGTTTCTATCATGTCCCTGTCTCCCTCCTTTTCTCGGGGGTATACATATTAAGCTCATTTAGTTTCTCTTCATATGGCTTCTGGTGTAAACTTTGCACCATTTTAGTTGTCCTCCTCTGGACTGCCTCCATCCTATCTACTGTATGTCCTTGCAGAGATGGGGTCTCCAGAACTGCACACAGTGCTCCAGATGGGGTCTCACCAACTGTCTGTACAGAGGGATAACTACTTCCTGTTTTCTACTGGTGATGCCTCTTCCTATACATCCCAATATCCCCCAGCCCTCCTTACTGCCTTCTCACATTGCCTACTTACCTTTAGGTCATCTGATATGACTACCCCCAGACCCCTTTCCATTTTTGTAGTTGTTAGTACCCCCCCATTGTGTACTCTTCCCCTGGGTTTTTGTTTCCCAGGTGCATTACTTTGCACTTCTTTGCATTGAATCCAAGCTGCCATACTTTTGACCATTCCTCCAACCTTGCCAAGTCCCTTCTCATCCTTTCCACCCCACCTTGTGTATCAACCCTGTTGCAGATCTTTGTGTCGTGAGCAAAGAGGCATACTTTTCCTTCCAGTTCCTCTGCAATGTCACTTATAAACACATTAAAATGGATTGGACCCAATACCGAACCCTGCGATACCCCGCTAGTAACCCCCATTTCTTCAGAGTGGACTCTGTTTACTATTACCCTCTCTGTCCTGTTGTCCTTCCAGTTTTTTACCCAGGCTACCACCATGGGACCAACTCCCAGGCTGACTAATTTGTTTATTAATCTTTTGTGTGGAACTGCGTCAAATGCCTTGCTAAAGTCTAGGTAGGCCATGTCCACAGCCCCTCCCTAGTCTACTACTTTGGTCACCCAGTCAAAGAAATCTATTAGATTCATCTGACATGACCTTCCCACTGTGAATACATGCTGCCTTGGGTTCTGTGCCCCGCTGGCCTCTAGGTACTCAACAATTATTTCTTTCAGAAGTGATTCCATCATTTTCCCTACCACTGACATCAAACTAACAGGTCTGTAGTTTTCTGCCTCTGCTTTGCTCCCACTTTTGTGAAGGGCAATCACATCCACCCTTTTCCAGTCCTTAGGTACCACACCATCCTCCCATGATTTGTTAAAAAGAGTAATCAGTGGTGTCACTAGTTCTCCCCTTAGTTCTTTTAGAATTCTTGGGTGAATCTGATCAGGGCCCATTGCTTTGTCCACCTTCTGTTTTATGAGTTCTTTCAAAACCCTTTCTTCTGTGAATGAACTGGTATCGACCCCCCCATCCAGCGTACTTCTATTGATTGGATTAGGTGCCTCTTCATCCTCTTATTTTGTGAATACTGAGCAGAAGTACTCATTCAGTATCCTGCTTTGTCACTGTTACCATCTGCTCACCCACCCTTCCCTTTATTAAGCCTCACTATCCCTCCCTTGGTCTTTCTTCACTCCCTAATGCACCCCCTTCTTAACCGAGTTGGCTATCTTTCCCTCGGTTTGGGCCTTAGCTATTCTGACTGCCTTCCCTGCTTCCTTCTGCTGTAACTAGTACAATTCTCTGTCCTGCTCCCTCTGTGTTTCCTTATACTTCCTGAATGCTTTCTTTTTCTCCCTAACCTTCCCCACCACCTGTTTTGAGAACCATAGAGTTTTTTTCCTTCGATTTATTTGTTTCACACAAAGGCTTGTTGCCTTTGTGATGACAGTTTTGATGTTTCCCCATTGTTCCTCCACCCCTCCTTCTTGCCCATTTGCTAGTGCTTTTCTGAGACACTCTCCCATTTTGAGAAAATCAGACCTCCTAAAATCCTGTACCTTCACTTTTGTATGGCTTTATCATGAAACGACACTGTTTGGTGGTCACTTGTTCCCAGATGGCTACCCACTTCAGTATTTGAGATCCTGTCTCCTTCATTGCTTCAGAGTACCAGGTCTAAGATTGCTCCCTCCAGAGTGGTTTCCAACACTATCTGTCTGAGGCATGCTCCCTGTAGGGCATCAAGAATGACCCTGCTCTTGGGTGTGGCTGCAGAGAAGGTGTTCCAGTTAACATCTGACATATTCAGGTCCCCCATTAACAATATCTCCTCTTTTTCTGCCATCCTAAGGATGCCTTCCATCATTTCCTTGTCCATTTCCTTCCCCTGAGACAGGGGTCTATACAACACTCGTTTGGATTGTGGTGCCATTTTCTGCCTTCAGAGTGACCCACAGTGCCTCCTTTCCTCCCTGTTCACCATTTAGTTCTGATGCTTTGATCCCTTCCCTTACGTAGAGAGCTACTCCTCCTCCACTTCTACTCTCCCTGTCCCTCCTGTAGACTGTGTAACCTGGTATGCTGACATCCCAGTCATGGTTCTCTGTGTACCATGTTTCTGTGACTGCCACGATATCCAGGTGTCCTTCTTCCATCAAGGCCACTAGTTCAGGGAGCTTGTTACCCAGACTAAGAGCATTGGTACTCATTGCCATCCATTTTTTGATGGCCTTACCCCTTTTAGCCCCAACCCTATCCTTACTGCCTTTGCTATTTCTCTATTTACCCCTGCCCTTCTCCCTATTGACTTCTCTATCTTGGTGTTTAGTCTCTCCTCATAGTGCTTTGATGCACTCCTGCACCATTTTTAGTTGTCCTGCTCTGGGCTGCCTCCGCCTTGTCTATGTCCTTTCTGAGGTGTGACTTCCAGAACTGGACATAATACTCAAAATGGGGTCTCATGAGTGAGTGAGATAGTAGCAACACCACCTTCCTTCTCTTGCTAGAGATGCCTCTCCCTATGTATTCCAGCATCCCACTGGCCCTACCTATTGCTTTGTCACATTGCCCTGTCACTTTAAGGTCATCAGATATGATAATCGCAAGATCCCCTTCCTGCTTAGTCACTAACAGTATCTCCTCTAATCCTATACTCAGTTCTTGGGTTCCTATGATTTTGCACTTTTTGGCATTGAATGCCAACTGCCATGCTCCTGACCACTTCTTCAGTTTCCCAAGATCCCAATGCATTCTTCCCACCCCTTCCTTATTGTCCAACCTATTAGAGAAATGTGGTGTCATCTGCAAAAGGCATACCTTACCTTCAAGTTCCTCTGCAATGTAACTTATGAAGACTTTGAAGAGGACCGGTACCGGGTCAATATATCGTGGAGAGAACTGCTTATGAAATACAGTGCTGTAAAAAGTGCTAATGGTTTGGTTCTATGGCGACAGGGTTTTTTTCAGCATGTGGTAAGATCCGCTACCCCTGTCACTGAAGCATGCCAGAAGGTAAGGTGAAGGATGCCAGGGGTGGTGCCTGGCCAAACCACTCCCTTATTGGAGTGGTTAGGCACATTGCTCTGGTAGCAACGGGACCTGGGATGCAGTTCTGTTCTTCTCCGGTCCCACTGTTATGCTTTTTGTTTGGGGGGGAAAAAAATTTTCCCAGTCCAATTTCTTTTTTCCCCTTGAAGTCCATGATCCTCCAGAGTTGATTATAATTAGTCCAGGGGGCATGGGGGGCAAAGCTATTCCTCTGGTATGAGCTTTGTTTGTGGTGGTCGGCCTGTTGTACCAATGTTATTTTTCCACATGCTACTTTATGTGTGGCATTGTTGATACGCACGATTTTGACCGTGACATTATAACCCCATGCCAAGAGGACCAGCCCCAGTTCTGAGCCCCGCAGCATCTCTCTAGTCACTCGCCCATCATTACCGTGAGTGCCATTAACCACCAACCCCCTCTGTCCCTTAGCCATTAAGCAGTTTCTAACCCAATTCACCACTTTGGATCACATTCCTAGGCTGCTCAATTTCTTAATCAGTCTCCTGTGTGGCATAGTGTTGAAGGCCTTGTTAAACTCCAGATAGGCCACGTCCACTGCCCTACCCTGATGTATATCCCTGGTCACCCAGTCAAAGAACTGAATCAGATTTATCTAGTATGACCCCCTCCTCCCTCATGAATCCATGCTGCCTCTGGTTGTGTGGTATTCACTGTATATATTGTGGGAGTAATATCACCACAAAAATACTGTGGGGAAAAAAGGACAAAAGTAATTACAGTGACAGGGTAGAACAATGTTGTGGAAATATTGCTACCCCATTGCTGTATGTAGATGCTGGTAAGGTATGAAGGAGTTATTGGTATGATACCTGGTCGAGCCACTCCTGTGGTAGAGTGGCTAAGGCGCCAGCATCTGGAGTAGAGGAGACCTGGGGACCAGGGTTTAGTTCCCTGTCTCCCAGTATTGGAGTATTTTTTTTTAAGAAATTTTCCCTCTCCCAAGTTTCTCCCCATCCTCAAGGTCCACAGCCCTTTGGATTTGATTGTATTTGTTTTGGTGGGTGTGGTGGGGGGTGGATCCTCCCACAAAACAAAAGAGTTATTGCAGTATTTGTACTGGTCAGTGTTTTTGACTGACCATAGTTACGTTTGCAATGTTTTGTTTGCAGCATTGTGTGTCGCAGTGTTTTTTATTTTGTGATTGTTGCATAGATCCTGGTTGTGCAGCCCACTGGATTCAAGATACTCTACCAACCTTTCCTTTAACAGTGTTTTCATTAATTTTTCCATCACTGAGGTGAGGCTAGCTGGCCTATAGTTAGATCCCAGTGAAATTCTTTTTATCTTTTATAACTGTGCTTTTTCTGGAACTTCTTATTTCTCTTTATTCATTTAAAATGTAGTTTTATTTTGTGTTATCACATTTACATTCATAAAATACCTCAAAATAACCTTATACACACTAGAAATCACATTCCTAGTATACTACATTTTATTAAGCAGTATTATGCTACGGTCTTGAAAGGGTTTGTGAATCAGACAATTCCTTGCTGCTTCTCTGTGGTAACAACCGAGCCTAAATAACAACTGCTGCAAGCATTTATTTAGTTTTTCCAAAAAAACAAGCACTTTTTTCCTTTTTTCATGTGCTTGCTTTCATTTTATTTATCTTTACAACTTGAATTTCTTGTTATTTCTTATTTAAAAAAACATGGGTTTCTACCTGTAGTTATTAACCTCTTCCCTGCTACTGCCCTTATGTAGAGGGGCCGCATCTGCTGTCCTCCAGTCCTTTGGAATCATGCCTGATTTCAGTGAACTGTTGAATAAGGCCATCAACAGGGCAGCCAGCACCTCTCTGAGTTATTTCAATACCCCGGGTGTATCCCATCCAACCCCATAGTCCTGTCCACTTTCACAGCTGCAAGTCCCTTCAGAACTCTTTCCTCTAAAAATGGACGTAGTCCTCCTCCCCTCTTCCTTTGTCCTTGCTGATCTCTGGTGGTCTGCCTCATTTCCCCCCTCACTATGAAGACTGAGCAGGAATACCTGTTCAGGATGTCTGTTTTTCATGGTCCTCTTCTGCGCTGTCTTCCTCTGCTTTCCAACTTATCCTCACTTTCTCTCCCTTGCTTTCCACTTCTCACTTATGTATATGAAAAAAGTTGTATCCCGATTTGCTACTCCTTTCACTAACCTTTCCTCTGTCTGTGCCTTTGCTTCCCTCACTGACTTACCTGCGTTTGTCTTTTTTACCTTGAACATCTTCATGTCTTTCTCTCTGTGTGTTTCCATATACCTCCTGAATGCCACACTTTCTTCCTCCACCACTGTGGCCACTTCCTAGAGTACCAAAATAATCTCTTTTTCCTTTTGCTTTTACTGACTTCCTTCACACAGAGGCTGGTTGGCTTAATTCAGCCTCTGTTATATTTCCCCAGTGTTCCTCTGCCCTCCCCAGTGTTCCCTGCTACTAGGCAGTCTCTGACATAGCCCCTCATTTCTTTAAAACCTACCCTTCTAAAGTTCGGGACCCCCATCCTCACATGGCTTGCCTTTGCTCCCATCTTAATGTCAAACTGCACTGTATGATATGTATAGTAGTACAAGAACATTAATTAAATACAACTCCAATTCCATCACTTCATCATATCAGCATTGGCAATAAATGGCCTACAGTGTTTATGTTAAGCAGTTATGTGTCAAAGTAAATGTAAAATGTACTGTATGAATGTATAAGAATTAATCTGTATGGACACTACAGGTGTTCAGTATAGAGTCCTGATCACTGCTAAATAGTTTTATCTGAATCCAGTAGTCCTCATACCTCTCCAGCAATGTTCCCCACTTGACACAGCCAAAAGCCTTCTCCATGTTGATTGAAACTACCACAGATCTATCAGTGTCATTGGTTTTGTTTCTAATCATAGTATGTAGTAACATGGTTCTAAGGTTAGCCATGACATGTCTGCCTTATATAAAGCCCGATTAGTCAACAGAGATAAATTACTGTAAGACTGGTTTCAAGCCATTTACCAAAATGTTTAGCAAAATTTTCAAATCCAACTTCAACAAGGATATGAGCATATATTAGACCACCCCCATCTTACATTTATTAGTTTTTGGCAACATTAGCACTCTGGCATCATAAAATGATGGCCCTCTCCTTCAACATCAATTGAAAAGTCTTGAAGGAGACCATAACTCACATCTATTGTAAATATTATATGTTTATTATACAATGGGATATGAGAATGGTAACATATGATTGGCTGACTAGCACCTTTCACCTGTGGTAAATCCTGGCATAACCCATGAGAAAAGGTGCCAGTTAGCTGCTTCTGAAATGCCACCATTCAGAAAACACTCCGACCCCCAAAGATCAAACCTGAAAAACCGCCAAGATGGATTCTTCACCAACTGATGACAAAGCAGGACTTTTAGATTCAATGGAAGGACTGCACTTTTAAAGTAACACACTGAAGCAGTTCCCAAACCGAGTGCACATGCAAAAAAAACCTACCCGTTGTAATGTATCCTCCGTCCATTTTGTTGTAATCTGTCCTCAGTTTTCTACCTCCATTTCAGCTGCTCTCCGTTCCTGCGATTTCCTCAGTTCTTTAAATATACTTCCATAATATATTCTCCTTCAATATACTCTAAGGATCCATGCATCTGTCATCAATATTGTAATCACCGTAACTCCCCCAATGGAAAAAAAACATGGACTGGAATCATCGCTTAGCATCACTACCTCCCGACTGGAAAGCCCAGTAACCCCAGAAACCACAGGGTTTCACAGTTCAAATGTACGGCTGTTGCACTGCTGCGGAACCTCAGTATTCTGCTGCTGCATCTCCCCCTCACCTAACGAACCAACGGCTGTAGTTCACCTCAGCTGTGATGAATTGGTACCACAGTACTGAAGTTAAAAAAGGGGCTTCCCATTTAGTGGCAGCAGTAGTAAATGGTGCGAACCAGGCTGAAACACTGAATATATTGCTGTCCCAGGTAGTTGGCTTTGCCAGTATACTGTGCTGAAAATTGGGAGTCTATCTGTCATTTATAATAATAATTAAGAGAAAAACAGTAACAAGCTATTACTCTAACAATACCCTGAGTTGGGGGTAGGGGGGGAGCTTCTAATCAATATTCAACCTAGCAACATGGAACTATTTTGTTTCTTTTTTTTCTATCAAAAAAGGGAACATTGTATAATCACAATAAACCACTCCAGGGTGTGGGTTATGCTGGGATTTACCCACGGCTGACTTGGTTTGACCACTTGGCCTGAGGCTTCATATCTAAACCATGCCAGCAATGGGTAAATCCCAGGATAACCCATAATCTGTTGTGGTTTATTCCTTAATTAGTCACCAGTTAGCCTCATTTCTGTAGCTGTAAGGGGTCTGAAAAGTCTGAGTGGTTTGTTTTTAATGTCAACAGTAACCCCCCCCCCCCCCGGAACTATTCTGTCTGTCTCTATTAGTTCATAGGTGAAATCTGCTTTGTTCTTGAAAGCTGCATCATCATATACTGTAAGAAGATAAAATTATGCTTTGCCCATTAGTCTTTACAGCATGTCTGCTAATTTAGAATGGCAAAGCAAGCAGCACCAAAGGAGTGAAATACCCTGGTTACCTTCACTCAGTTTCATTGTGATTGGTTGACCATCCATGGCACTCCAGACATTGCCTCATGGGTTTTAGCCCACCTGATAGGCTAGGTAATGCACATGATTCTAGGTTCAAATTTCTAGTATATCCAGGTCCCAGAAACCCCTGCTCTTCAGTTCAAATCGTGCATCTGGTCAGGCTACAATCACACCAGGATTCTCTGCTGTTTCTGTTTTACATAGGTAGGCGTCTTCATATTCAGCTAATTGCTCAACTTGATTAAGGAAATGCATCCTACCATTCTATGCAGTTGTTTTTTAAAATAACATTAGTCACCAAATGTGAGTGCAGTTTTTATCAGCAAGAAACTTGTTTAATATACTGCCTTTTTACTGTATTTACGTTAACCCTGAGATCAGGGGAAAAACACTTAGCTCTTGAGCAAGGGAAACTTACTTCTGTGCCCCCTTCCTACCTAAAGCTCAGATTACTATGCTCTGCTAGAATTGTGTTCCTTTACCAGCCTTTATTGACTGTTGCTAACTCACATGAGTGAAATACAGCGCTATTTGTATTTTAAAAAGGGACTGTTTTTTTTTTAATGTTGTTCTTTCTGGCTTAAGCCTATCGCTGTGCTAAAACTGCTTCTCAGAAGGCCTCTCACCAGGTCTGCTAGCTCAGCTGTTTGTCTGATGCTCTTCAGCTCCAGTTTGATGCTCTACGCAGCGCTCCTCTGGCTTCCTGAAAGCCTACTGGAAAACTAAAAAACTAAGCGTCCTCGCTGAGCCGCACTTCGGGAACCTTTTCCACTTGTTTGCCTTCTCCCTTGCGAGACCAATGTTCCTACGGCCTTTTGCTGCACCCACTCCACGTGAGGCAGCATGCCAGGACGCGATAGGTCTGTGGCCTCCCTTCCCCTCGCTCGCATTTCATGAGCGAACTGGGCAGCTACCACCATGCTATGTGGTGCGAGCACCAGCACAGCAAGGGTCCAAGCATAAAAACTCTTTTTTTCAGGCGCTACAGCATTGGGGCCATCTCGCGATCTCGGGCCTTCCGCAAAAGCATAGCATGGTGCTTCTCCCCTTCCCTGGCTGCATGGGCTCCCATCTTAGCCCATTACAAGTCGCACCCGCCCTCCATTCCAGCGCTGCTATGGGGAAATAACTCAGGACTCAAAAGTCCTCCAGGTGCTCAGGGGCACATCGCTCATGCCTCTGGCCTGTTCTCACATCCCCCCTCATCCTGTAAGCCCATGGCCACCTAGGCCCAAAGCCTAGTGTTGCGTGATGGGGAGGGGGATTTGGGGGTTCTCAGCTGATCATGCGCTCGTGCACGCTCTGTATCACAAAACCAGGGCCCAGTGACATTCCTACACTGTTAGGAATCACACACCCTGGAATGTGCAATAAAGACCTTTTTTCTTATCTCGCAACAAGCCTAGGCCCACAGGATACGTGGCGATTGTATCCTAGGTATCAGGTGGGCTACCATGTCAGGGATACAGCCCTACATTAAACCACTGCATAACATGCCAGGCAGGTTCCAGGCTGCTAACTAAGGGGCCATATTAACAATCTGCAGCCTTGCTCCTCACCTCCCTATAGGGTCCCTCACACCAGCGACCTTATACTCTGAGGTAACCCCACTCTGGTCCATATGGGTTCCTCCCTATAGCAACCCATATGTCAATGACCTCATATTCTTATGTACTGGTGGTCCCTCTCCATAGCAACCTCCACTGTGCTTGTCCCCATGTGGGTCCCTCTCTACAGCAACCCCCATGTGGAGCATAGCCTGCATCACTGCATGCACCACTCTTAACCCTATCAGCAGCACTAAGAGGTATGGGGCACCCATACATTGGAGGCCCATTGTTACACAAGCCTAACAAAAATGCATCCCACTTTTTGTCTTCTTCACACTAGATGGTCAAGGCCAATAAATGCACTGCCTGCAGCGCTAACCTCCTGCCACATGCCCCAGGCCCCCTATGCGCTGCCTGCCTACATGACGATGATGACATATCGCTGGACCAATCCACTGGCATGGGCCCCAATAATCCAGGGTCCAGTGGTGCCACATGGATGGATCCGGGCATGTTCCTACTCCAGAACCAACAGGCCACCATTGCGATGATGGAGAGCCAACAGAATTTCATGCTGAAGGTGATGGAGAAGTTAGAATCCCTCACTCAGCACAGAACACCGACTGCACCACCTCCAGAGCCAGACATTGCAGGGGGGGGGCCAATGAGGACCACCTGGATCATGCAGAGCCGGTACCAGATAACCACAAGCCGGACTCCAGAGAGGACAAGGACATGCCAGATGAAGAGGATGGGGCTGACAGCAATGATGAGGACATGGAGCCGCAATCCATTCCATCCTTCACATCCAAGCTATGCTCCTTCGACATGGTTCCAGGCCTCATGAAAATAGTAAAGGCCACTATGGGGTTCGACTTCGACGAAAGCAAACCGGAGTCGAAACTGGACCCCATGATTCAGCAGAAGGCAACCATTAAGGAAACATTCCCGGTATGTCCAGCGATTGAGGATATCATCAGCAAGGAGTGGCAATCCACAGAGCCTAGCAGGATGTCGAACAAAAGGAACTTGGACCCCATGTACCCAGTCCAAGAGGACAAAGCCAGTAACTGGTACACAGCACCGACCATTGATTCTCAGGTGGCGGCACTCAGTAGAAGGACCATCCTGCCATGTGGGACCATATCTCTGAAGGACCCCACAGACAAGAAGGTGGAAGACATGCTAAAGAAGGCATTCGAGACCGAAGGAATGGCAGCATGAGCATCCACTACTGCCGTTTACAAGGCACGGCCCAGATACGCTGGCTAGAAGAGCTTCTTGAGCAGGCCAACCCCAAATCTAGAGAAGCGGAACTGTTGGAATGCACTCTCAATGCTGAAAAATACCTAGCCGATATGGCAGTGGACTCGCTCAGACTTAACGCAAGGGCCACAGCCATCACTAACCTGGCCAGAAGGGCATTGTGACTTAAACTATGGGAGGCCGACAATGAATCCAAGACACTACTACAAAATTTGCCCATGAAGGGGAAACATGTGTTTGGGGAGGGCCTGCAGGAGTTCCTCAAACAGAAAGAGGAGGGAAAAGAACTCCTGAAAAACAAAAGTAGACACTCCTACCTACCCTCCGCTAGGCGGAGGTTTCGAAGGGGAAAAAATCTTACCACACACGAAAAGATATTTCATACCCAGCCAGTACATTTCAAGGCAGAGGTACCCACACCACACACCATACCCCTTTCTCTCACTCCTACCAGACCTCCTCCTTCAGATCCCGTGGATCACGGTTCAGAGGAAGATGTAAAGGACAGAGAGGAAAACAACAATGACTACTTGGTCAGATGTCCATGTGGGCGGGATCGGTGCCCCCCCGTGGGACAAAGACTGTCACTCTTCAGCCACCAGTGGTTCTACATGACCATGGACAAATGGGTTCAAGAGGTGGTCTCCCGAGGATACTCGATAGAGTTATCAGGATCCCCCTTCACACACAGGTTTATCACCTCTCCCATTGCCAAAAGGAAGGCTACAGCCCATCAGGTACAACAAATCCTGTGGGACCTGATCCAGAACAGAGCTATACAGCCCATCCCTCCACACGAACCAAAGCTAGTAGTATACTCCATCTTCTTCCTCGTCCCAAAGAAATCAGGCGAACTACGCCCCATCTTGGATCTGAAGCACCTCAACAAGCATGTGATTCCCCAGAGGTTCAAAATGGACACACTAAAGTCCACCCTATGCAGTATCCATGTAGGAGATTTTCTGATGTCCATAGATCTAAAGGACGCATACCTTCATATCTCCATCAGACCAAAACACAAACAATACCTCAGATTCCACATCCTAGGCTAGCACTTCCAATATCAGGCCCTTCATTTTGGGCTTACTTCAGCACCAAGAGTATTCACAAAGGTGTCAGTAGTGCTAGTGGCCAGACTCTGAGAACAAGGTCTTGACATCATCCCCTATCTGGATGACTGGCTTATCTGGGCACATTCCAGAGGGCACTCCCTCTAACACACCAGGCTCACCCTGAAGGCTCTTGAGGAGCACAGATGGGTGGTGAACCAAGCCAAGAGTCATCTGGTGCCCATGCAACAGATAGAACACCTAGGGGCACACATCAACATGCTGCAGGGCTGGGCAAAACCATCCCAGACAAGGGTGCACAACCTCATCAGATTGTCACTCCGACTGTACCACTGCCATCAGTCCACCATGGGATGCCTAGCCCAGCTACTAGGTTACATGGCATCTTGTATTGACCTGGTCCCTTGGGCCAGGTGGCACATGTGACCACTACAGACTTACGTTCTCACATGGGGGTCACCGAACAAATACAACTTACAGGTCACAGTCCCATTACCACCATCAGTGAGACAATCACTGACATGGTGGACAGTGTGCACCAATCTGACCTGAGGGGTTCCACTGGAGGTGTCTTAACAGGCCTCCATAGAGACAGACATGAGCATTCTGGGATGGGGTGCCTGCCTAGTCGACAGGACAGCACAGGGCCGATGGACAACATCAGAGGCCCAGTTATCGATCAACATCCTAGAAATGCGGGCAGTATACCACACTTTCAGAGCTTTCAAGACCTCCATTGCCTGTCAGTCTGTCCTGATACTTTCCAACAACCAAATCACTGTGGCGTACATCGCCAAGCAAGGGGGCACCACAAGCAGAGCTATGCTGAGAGAGACGGCAATGGTCCCCAACTGGGCACAGATCCACCTCTCCCATCTTGGCACTGTTCATGTCACCGGCAAGCTCAACATTCATGCAGATTGGCTCAGTCGACAACAAGTCCACACAGGGGAGTGGCATTTACACCCAAGCCTCTTCAATCTGATCCAGGAGACTTGGGGACCGGTATCCATGGACCTCATGGCCACAGCAGAAAATGCACAGGTCAAGAAATATTACTCAAGATACAGGGAACATCAGTCCCAGGGGACCGATGCCCTGTCACAACCCTGGTCCCAGGATCAGGCGTACGTCTTCCCCACCCATACCCATGCTACCCAAAGTACTAGCCAAGATCCGATCTTCATGACAGACCATCATTCTAGTGGCACCTTACTGGCCACGCAGAGCATGGTTTGTCACAGTGTTGGCAATGACAATGTCCAGTCTCAGGTTACCCTACCTACCCGACATGTTGACTCAGGGACCGGTACTGCACCTGGCCCCATGGACAATAAAGCTCACAGCCTGGCTCCTGAGAGGAAGAGACTGATGAATGCAGGGTATCATGACTCAGTAATTTCCACTATACTGCAATCCAGACAATCCTCTACCACTTCTACCTACGGTAGACAATGGTCGGTGTTTGGTAGGTGGTGTCAAGATCAGGGCAAGGATCCTGAGCTAGCAGACATGTCCACCATTCTCTTATTCCTTCAACAAGGAGTAGAGAAAGGATTGGCCCACTCATCCCTTAGAGTACTGCTCTCAGCCTTCGGAGCAACCATTGGTCCCATAGGGGGCCACAGCCCAGGGACTCACCCGGACGCGTTGCATTTCCTAATAGTCGAGATACTGCAACCCAGAGTCAGACCATCCATCACTTCATGGGACCTCCCTCTGGTACTAGATTCCCTCAGTACAACCCCCTTCGAACCGCTGCAGGAGGTAGACCTGTTCTGGGCTGGTCTGAAGACCTGCTTTCTCGTCGCGATATGTTCAGCCCAAAGGATTGGGGAACTGGGGGCACTGTCCTGCAAAGAACCCTACACAGTGTTCACCCCCTCAAGGGGTCTGCCTCCGTACGGTCCCAGCTTTCCAACCAAAAGTCTCCTCCACCTTTCACAGGGAACAACCCATTGAGTTACCTACCTTTACTGGAAACACTCAACCTGGAGACAAGCCCATCCCACACCTCCTAGACGTAAGGATCACCCTATCCATATACATATCTAGAACCCAACCCTTACGCAAGACTGAGAGGTTGTTCATTGTCACAAGGGAACAAAGACAAGGTAAGGCAGCCTCCAAGACTACCATTGCTGGCTGGCTCAAGAGAACCATTCAGGAGGCTTACAAAACAAAACAGATGATGCCCTTTGAGGGTATAAAGGCCCATTCCACTAGGGCAGTAGCTACTTCCTGGGCAGAAAGGGCCAACATGTCTGCAGAAGACATCTGCAAAAGCGGCAACTTGGACCTCCATCCATACGTTTGCCAGGCATTATAGACTAGAACACCTGTACAGGCTATAGCCAACCTTTGCAATACAGGTCCTCTCAGCCGCCAGTTCTTCCTCTCACTCCTAGACCACTCTGTCTCCCTCCCCTTGGTAGAGTACTGCTTCTTATCTACCCATGAGGTAATGTCTGGAGTGCCATGGATGGTCAACCAATCACAATGGGTGTTTACTCACCTGGTAAAGGTGATTGTGTTGGTTGACATCCATGGCACTCCAAGACCCTCCCGACACAGTGCTCAAGAAGTGATCAGGTTATAGAATAGGAATTATCTGGAAATAACTGATTCTATTTTTCCTAATGGACATCCAGGATGTCAACCGTCAACCACTTATGGGTCGAGTTTAGATTGTACTAATAGGAAAATAAAATAAGGGCCGCTGGCCCACTGGTACATGTCGCCTCACTCTGCATTATTTATACAGGATGGTTACTGTTTTTTTGCTAGTAGTGGCTGTGTTACTAACCTTACTTTCAGCTTTGGAAGATTTGAACTGGAAAGCAGGGGTTTCTGGGACCTGGATATACTAGAAATTTGATCCTAGAGCCATGTGCATCACCTAGCCTATCAGGTGGGCTAAAACCCATGAGGTAATGTCTGGAGTGCCATGGATGACAACCAACACAATCACCTTTACTAGGTGAGTAAACACCCATTTCTAACATTGGGATATGTTCCTGGAATTGTTTTCACTATGTTTTTTCCAAGACAAGAGGGCATATTGGTAATGCTCAGACATAGGTGAAAAAAAAAGATATAATTTGCTGCTTAGCTTATTTTAATGTTACACTGCACAGCTGTTTAAGCTAGGGTACCTTTATGTCACAATCACTTTAGATTTGGTGCATCCTGGGCAACAGGATCAGAGAGCATCATCAGCAGCAAAAACAATAAGAAAATGGAGATCTCCACACTGAACATGGAGGTATGCATGCTTAAAAAAGTCAATAAACAAAACGACTACTACAGGCATGCAGAGCATAAAAAGATTAAACTGGATAGACCGGAAAACATATCTCTGAATTTGTTGACTTTAGGGCTCCTGTAAACAGGGGATCCAATAAAGTCCTATAGGAGCCATCTTTATATACAGCTGAACAGGAAGCTCATCCAGTCTGGGCACTTTCCATACAAATGTAGAAATAGAGAATTTGGTGGCAGATAAGGACTGCTTGTCCCATCTAGTCTACCCATTTCTCCCTACCTAAACTATTACATCAGACCATGCCCAATCTACAGGTCTTTCTCCCTTCCCCCTTCCTTTCCCCATGATTCCTTTGTGCTTATCCCATGCATTCTTGAACCCCATCTCTGATTTTGCCACCTCCACCTCTCCTGGAAGGCTGCTCCAGGAATCCAACACTCTTTCTGTGAAGAACTACTTCCTCATATCTCTCCTGAATCAACCCACCTTCAGCTTCATAGCATGTCCCCTTGTTCTTGAGCACCTTGTCTTCTGAAAAATACTCCCCTCCTTACCTTATTTACCCCCGTCAGGTATGTAAAGTAGTAGTAGCAGTAGTAATAGTAGTAGCAGTAGTAGTATTAGCATTTATTTATATGGTGCCCAATCCCAGAGGCTCTGGGTGCCTTACACAATAAACAGACAGGGTGCAGCAAAATAATTAACTAAAAAGCCTAAATACACTTAAAATAGCAGATTGCATTATTTTGCATAATAAATAAATTAATACAGTCTAAAATCATAAACAGCTCTGGTTAGTCCATGAAAGCAAGCTTAAACAGATCAGTCTTTAGACCCCTCAAATGCCTCCACCATTGGGGCCTCCATAAGAGAAATGGGGATTGAGTTTCAAAGGGTGGGGCCAGCGACTTCAAATGTATGATCGCTGGACGTTTTTAACCTGGCCCTCAAAACTGCAAGGAGGCCCCTGGTGGAGGAGTGGAGGGAGCAGAGGGAGTGGACTGAACAGGCAGGACTCAGGAGATCAGCCAGATAGCCAGGGCTCAGACTATATAGGGCCTTAAAGGTGAGCAAGTCCACCTTGCAGATGACCGTCCACCTGACAGGCTGCCAATGCAGAGCTCGAAGGATCAGGGTCACATAACATGACCTAGGCAGGTCTGTTAGTAACTTGGCCACTGCGTTCTGAACCAGCTACAGCTGGCGGAGGGTTCCTCCACTGGCCCCAAAGTGAAGAGCATTACAATAATCAAGCCTGGATGTAACAAAGGCATGTACTAGTAAAGGCAGGTCCTCAGGCAGAACTAGAGGTTTAATCTGGGCAACATTTCTTAAGTGGTAAAAACTAGGGATGAGCAGATATCCGACCCGATGTCATGACCCAACTGGTATGTTAAGCAGTTGGCTTTGAACCGGTCTGATTGGATTTCTTTGCTGCGAGCAGGTTGGATTGCTGTAGCTGCTTCTTTGCTGCCTGGTGGTGAATATGTTTCTAATGAACCACTAACAGTACTGTACTGCACGTGTTAATGTGCTTGTAATAAGTGTTTTACAGAAGCCAAGGTGACAGCGTCCAACTGTTCAATTGTTGTGCTGTGGTTTCAGTATGGCTAATAAAAGTTTGGTGTGGAAATACTACAGTTTAGAGACTGAGACAGATTGTAAGGCAAAATATAATCTCTGCTCAACTCCCACAGTAATCAGCAGAGGCACATCACTAAAAACATTCAGTACTTGTAGTATGTAAAATTATTGTTAAACAACTTGAGGAATCGATAACTGATGAAAAGCAAAATGTGCAAGAATCCCAGGAGAACCCAGCAATGGATGATGATAATGAATCAGATGACCCATGGGAACATTTAACACAAACAAATTCCATACAGCATTGTAACTACCCCCGCAGCATCAGTTAATTAGTGGTGATGGATTTAGCAGGTATATGGTACATAAAACACAAAACAAGAGGTGAAGGCATGAAATTGTCCCTCCCCACCCCACACAGTTTCTAGTGATGGATTTGGTGTAAAATAAGTGGTGGCGGTGAAGGAGAAGGTAGTAGTTACCCCCCCACCCAAACATAATCCCACAGACATTTATCATGTTTTTTGTTTCCCAGTATCTTTTTTAGAGCATCACATAAACAGAAACACAGAGCTGGATACATACATGCCAGAGCACACTGTGCCGAAGAAGTCGAATCCCAATGCACTACAGTATTGGAACATGAACTGCACCAACTTTCCGACTTTGGCTTCCATAGCAAGATGTTACCTAGCAGTACCACCAACCAGCATCCCCAGTGAGAGAGTGTTTAGTGTTGCTGGTGACATCATCATGATTGCTGGTCCAGATTGTCGACAACGAATGCCAACATGCTTCTGTTTCTCAAGCAGAACTTGCACAGGTTTTAAGATGAATCAGCCCTCCTGTTAGCAGGTAACATTTTGCTGGCTTGTTCTGGCACTGTCTGCTCAAAGAAATGAAGAGCAGAATGGACCCATTGTGCAGACTGGCTATGTTTGCTTCTTTTGTCATGCTGGGGGGATAAAGCTTTGTTTTTAAATGTTTGCCTTAGCATTCACCAACATGGTGTTTATTAAGCTTATCAAGTTTTTTGCCCTTTCAGTATCATTGTACTTTTTACTGTACTTTTTACTGTGCTTTAATGTGATTTAATGAGCTTTAGTAAAACTATTTTACTGGCATGCCTTGGTTTCCAGTATTTATAAAATGGAGGTATCCAACCCACCTTACATTGTCTCTAAAAAATATCCAGAACTGATATCCGTTGGTTTTTGACTATCCACCCATCTTTAGTAAAATTCACTTTGGACGATGGATGACACCTCAGAATCAAGTGTCAGTCCATCATCCAGGAAGATGCCCACATTTCCCATCCTAGAGGAAGTCATCAACATGGTGGTTCCCAGGACCAATCCTGTTGTCACCCTGGAGGCACTCCCTTCACGCCCGTGACCTGACTCACTCTCCAGGACCTCTGTCTTGTCTGGATTAAGTCATAGCCAGTTGGAGGACATCCAGTTCTGAAGCTCGGCTAAGCAGTTGATAAGTACTTCCACAGCATCATGTGTTCCAGGTGCAAAGGACATATACAGTTGGGTATCATCTGTGCATCAGTGAAAACCCAAACTGTATCACCTAATGAGCTCACCCAGGGGTAGCATGTACACTGTGAATAGCATTGGCAGCAGGCTCAAACCTTGAGGAACTCCACAAGACAAGAGCTTTGGGGAGGAGAAAACATTCCCCATCACCACCCACTATGTCCTGCTCAAGAGATAGGACTTGAACTAGTTGATGACAATACTGGTGAGTCCAGAATACTCTTTAAGGCAATCCAACAGCACAATGTGATCCACGGTGTGAAATCCTGAAGAGAGATCGAGGAGAATGAGAATTGACCATTCTCTATCTCTTGCCCTGAGGAGGTCATTTTGCACCCTAACCAAAGCTGTTTCAGTGCTATGCCTTGTCCTAAAACCAGACTGGAAAGGCTCATAGATGACTAAGGTCATGAGATGCTCCCCAAGCTGCTGCACCACTGTTTTCTCAGCAACCTTTCCTAAAAATGGAAGGTTGGAGATAGGTTGATAATTCACCAGGACAGCAGGGTCAAGTGATGTTTTTTTCTGGAGGGGCCTCACCAGTGCCTCCTTTAAGGCATCAGGAAAGACTCCCTCTGAAAGCGAATGCAGGATTATCCTAGCAAACACTGGAACAATGGTCTCGACACACCTCACCAGGAGAAGGGTCGGGGCTGGGTCCAGTTCACAATAAATGGGCTTTGCAATGAGATCACCTAAATAACCTCAGCCACCTCCACAGGTCTAAACTCATCCCAGACAATAGCAGTGTCCAAGCTCCTACCAGGCTGATCATTGTGGGGCAGTACCTGCCTCACTGGTGAAATCCCCAGCTGAATGGAGTCAGTGAAGAACTGAGCAAACTCATTGCACAATGTGATTGAAAAAGCTTTTTCCGCAGCAGACAGACTGGATGAAGTAGTCTGTCCACAGTCCAAAAAAGCTGAGCTGGTCTGTTCTTCCATGCAGCAATCTCCCCCTGGACAGGTCAATTGCCCCTTGGTACTCACAGTAGTGAGCATGCAAGGCCAGTTTGTCCTCCTCGGAGCAGGTCTTCTGCCAGCAACCTTCTAACTTCTGACCCTGGTCTTCATCACCTTGAGAGCATCATCAAACCATGAGGGTCTCAAGTGAAAGGATCTGGGTCATATACGGACCAGTGCAATGGTATCGAGACCCTCAGAGATTGCCTTATTAAAGGAAGCCACCGCCTTTCCCAAATCAATCCCACATGCATCAGTCACACCAGATACACATCTACTGCCGACAGTCCCTCTGAGGCAAATCCCCTTAAAGAGTGATAGCTGACAATCTCAACAGGGTGGGGACTATCTGGGGGGGTCCAAATGAGAACTCCACTGTGCAATGACTATACCATGTGACCCAGTTAGTCTTGAAGTTTATGACCTCAAGCCCCAGTGAGAAAACCAAGTCCAGCATGTGGCCATGGTGATGGGTCACAGAAGCAACTGCTTGTGTAAGGCCCAGTGACGTCATCAGCTGGAGGAGAACGTGTCCAAATTGTGAGGATTCATTGTAGATTTGAGTCTTGAAATCCCCCACAATCAACCAGGGGGACTCTAACACCTCACTGACAATGAAGTTGCGATCTCCTGCAGGAAATCTCCCCCTGATCTAACAGGGCAGTAAATGAGGAGAATCCTGCAGCCCATACCTGAACCCCCATGCACCGCCACACATTCAAAAGACAGGGCAGAACCCACTGTATCATATCTCACCTCTCCCTCCTTGGTTCCATGGTGTACATATTGAGGTCCTTTAGTCTCTTCTCATTAGGCTTTTGATGCAGACCCTGCATCATTTTAGTTACCCTCCTCTGGACCGTCTCCACTTTTTTTATGTGCTTCCGGAGATATGGTCTCCAGAACTGGACACAATACTATAGGTGAGGTCTTACCAGCAATCAATACAAAGGCAACACCACCTCCCTCTTTCTGCTGGTAATACCCTTTCCTATGTACCCTTGCATCCCACTAGCCCTCTCTACTGCTTTGTTGCACTGCCTGGCCACCATTAGGCCATCCAATATGATTACCCCCAGGTCTCTTTCCTGCTTGGTGGTAATCAATATCACTTCACCCATTTTGTACTCTGGCCCTGGGTTTCTGTGCCTTAAGTGCATTATTTTGCATTTTTTCACATTGAAATCCAGATGCAATACCATTGACTACTCCTCTGACATTCTCAGGTCTCTGTTAATCCTTTCCACCCCCCAGAGTGTCCACTCTATTGCAGATTTTGGTGTGATCTGCAAAGAGGCAGACTTTCCCTTCCAGCTCTTCTGCACTGTCAGATTCTGCACTGTCAGTTATAAAGACATTAAAGATAATTGGTCACAGCACTGATCCCTGAGGCACCTCGCTGGTCACCCTCCTATCCTTGGAGTGAACTCTGTTTATCACCACCCTCTGGCGCCTATCCCATAACCAATGTCTTATCCAGTTTACCACCTTTGGACCCACTCTTAAGCTACCCTACTTGTTTACCAGTCTCTTAAGTGGAACGGTGTTGAACACCTTACTGAACCCTAGGTAGGCCATGTCCACCGCTCCACCCCAATTTAGTTCCTTGGTCACCCAGTCAAAGAAATCTATCAGATTCATTTGACATGGCCACCCCCTGTGAAGTCATGCTGCCTTGAGTCTTGTAACCTACTGGATTCAAGATATTCCATAACCCTTTCTTTCGGCAGTGATTCCATTAACTTTCCCACCACTGATGTCAAGCTTACTGGCCTACAATTACCAGCCTCCTTTCTGCTACCACTTTTGTGTAATGGGACTACATCTGGCCTGTTCCAGTCCTCCGGAACCACGCCTGTTTCCAGTGAACGGTTAAATAGAACTGAACTAAGGGAGCTTAATGACTGCAAATCTTCTTGTTTGGTAAATGGGGAGTACAAAATAGTCTTATCCTCCACTGATAGAGTAAGGAGACCCACCAGAAAATCTACCCTTCACATTTCAAGGTCCAATACAGAATTACCATTGCCCTTTGAAAAGAGAATCTGCTGTAATAATAATCAACAAAAGCTGCAATGATGTCTTCAGAGGACGACACATCCATATGCGCAGTCATTGATCTGTGCAATATACAGTGGAGCCAGCCAGAATGCAGTGCAGTAACGTGTAGTAAATGATTTGTCACAAAATACTGCATGACAAAAGGGCTTGATTGCCTTTGAATTACACTGTTCCTTGCAGCATACTATAGCACTCTACAGCAATATTGCAAGTACTATACTGTGTTGCATTCTGGCCAGTGTCGCCATAGCTCTGTGTTGCCTCTTTTTTTAATTGGAAGGCTAACAATTTACCACATTTGTTGATAATCTCATAATATCTAGATCTTTGGTGCATTAAAGATCTTTTGGCTGCCTGAGACATAAATCAGTTACTCTATCTACAGGTTTCCTATCAGAATCTGGCATGTTGTGTTCTAATTCTAGAATGTGATGCTCAAGACCCTCCAGTTTCACTGCTTTTTCTTTTCTGATTTTCCACATAAATGCAATAGCTGTCCCTCTATTGAAAGCCTTTAAAGTGAGTCCCAGTGGGCACTCTGTGAAGAGCCCAAAAGCAGATAAAATGATACTGTATGGCCTGCTCCATTGCTAAAGGTGTTCAATATGCTGCTTATTGCCTGTTGTGTTACTCCCTGCACTACCATGTATAGCCTGTAATATTACTAAAGGTGTTTACCATGCTACATACTACCTGATACTCCCTGCATTACCATGTATGGTCTTCTCCATTGCTAGAAGAGACTAGCCGACCATGCCCATCAATTTACTGGCTCTGAGCTTGCTCTCAGCTGATAGTCTCACTCTTCACCCTAGTCCGCATCCTGAGCATATGGTGCCTGAGTGGGGTCCTTCTTTTCTGGCCCATAGTGGGACTGTCCTTACTCAAGGTGGAGCTTTAACCATTCATGCATGTCAGCACCGCTAGATGCAGAATTTATGACTAACTACGAAGGGTGGATATGTGAGTTCCCCCTTTGGCCGTGGTATTAATTTACTACCATTGCATCTTGACTGCTTCTCCCTGTGACTGCCTCATGTTCACCTGGTTTGTATTTTAGATTGGTAAGTCAGCTGAGTGCCTCAGTGGTCGTTGCTCTCCTCCTTCCGCCTTGGAGGTGCTGGTTGCAGAGAACCCTCTTAACCCTTCACGGCATTCCTGTTAGAGGGATAGAGTGAGAACCCTCCACCAAATCAGAATATTTTCCACCCCCTTGAATTGAATTTCAAATGTAGCAGCTGAGCTGTCACTTAATAAAATAGCCTAAATCTGGAGAAAAGGCGATCTCGGCCTTGGATCCCCAGAGATTTCCTCCTCAACGGTTTTTTTTCTCTCCTCTGTGCCATGGATCACAATACTTCATTAGTTTTAGTAATACACTTAGCTTGCTTAGGTAGGTTCTGATGTTGGATGGAGATGGATGGTGGCCCTACGAACCATTCCCTTTCTCCTGAGGAAGCCCCTTGCTGTTGTCAGTGCAAGTCATATTATTGGAGTTATCCTGCTAACTTGTGTGTCTCATTTATGTTTCATTAAGCTGCCTATCACCGTCAGTCTGCTTCTCTACCTATTAGTCATCGATCGCTGATACAATTCTTTTGGGATTCCTTCCTAAGGTACCTTTAGCCAAGGGACCCTTCCCACAGCACCTCTAGGGAAAGAACCCTCTTACAGGGTTCCTTGCCTTCAGTACCCCTACTGGGTGGTAATTCCTAATGGAATAGAGAGTGCGAATGGCCACAATGTTGTAATACATTTGCACAAGCAAACATTATTCTGGGTGAGTGGGCCATTGAAATAAAAGGTTACACCTGCAGTTCAATGTGTGAGCAACCAGCCACACCTACTTCCTGAGCTATATAGACGGATAAAAACAGAGAAGTTGTCGGCAGATGGGGACCATGTGATCCATCAGGTCTGCCTGTGTTTATCTACCCCCCACCTAGCTGCTTTTATGAGTATCCCGTAATGTCTGTCCCATGCTTACTTGAATTCCCCCACTGTTTTTGCTCCCACCACCCCCTCCAACAGGCTATTCCATGGATCAACAATGCGCTTCATAAAGAACTTCCTCGTATTGTCCCTGAACAGACCTCTCTTAAGGTGAAGGTCATGCCCTCTTGTCCTGTTACAGTCTTTCATCTGGAATGGGTTCTGCACCTGTACCTTATTTTGACTTTAAGGTATATAAGTGTCTCAGTCATGTCTCCCTGATTTCTGCACTGCTCTAGGGAGTATAGTTTGAGTTCATCAAGTCTTTCCTCATAAGGCTTCAGATGCAAGCCCTGCACCATCTTTGTTGCTCTTCTCTGTATGGTCTCCAGCCTATCTATGTTTTCCCTCAGGTGTGGCCTCCAGAACTGGATGTAGTACTCCTGGTGGGGCCTTACCAGGGACAGATACAGGGGCATGATCACTTCCTTCCTTCTGCTTGTGATGCCCCTTCCAATGCAACCCAGGATGCAACTAGCTTTCTGTGCCACCTTCTGACATTGCATGCTGACCTTGAGGTCATCTGTTATGATCACCCCCAGGTCACATTCCTCACTTGTAGCCCCTAACTGCTCCCCTCCCAACGAGTACAGTTTTCCTGGGTTGCACTTTCCTAGGTGCATGACTTTGTACTTTTTGGCATTGAATTTCAATTGCCAGATCTTTGACCATTCTTCTAGCCTATGGAGATGAACTTCCATGCTATGTTGTCCCTCTGGTGTGTCTACCCTGTTACCAATTTTGGTGTCATCTGCAAACATGCATACCTTTCCCTTCAGTTCATCAGCAATGTTGCTGATGAATATGTTGAAGAGGATTGGCCCTAGAATTGAGCCTTGCAGGACCCCACTAGTCACACTACCCTCCTCTGATAGGGTTCCATTCACTAAAACCCTCTGTGTTCTCCCCTGTAACCAGTTTCTGACCCAGTTTGTTACCTCAGGCCCAACTCCCATGCTCTCCAGTTTATTGATTAGTCTCCTGTGTGGAACTGAGTCAAATGCCTTACTGAAGTCCAGGGAAACCACATCCACCGCTCCACCCTGATCCACTACCTGGGTGACCCAATCAAAGAAATTTATCAGATTTGTCTGGCAGGACCTCCCTGCCATGAAGCCATGTTGCTTTGGGTCAAGCTGACCATTTTCCTCCAAAAAATCAACAGTTCTTTCCTTCAGCAGGGACTCCATCAGTTTTCCCACATTTGAGGTGAGACTAACTGTATGGTAGTTGCCCAGCTCTTCCCTGATCCCACTCCTGTGGAGTTATACTACTGTTGTTCTCCTCCAGTCTTCTGCAACCTCTCCACTGTTCAATGACTTGGTGAAGAGCATCGCTAGGGGGGCTGCCAGTTCCCTCCCAAGTTCTTTAAGTATTCTAGGGTGTATCCCATCTGGCTCCATAGCTTTATCCACCTTTAACTTGTTGATTTCCTCTAGAACTCTTTCCTCTGTGAAGGGACCTGTGTCTATTCCACCCAACAGGACTGTTCTTCCTGTCTATTGTTGGTCCGCCACCATCTGCTTCTTTTGTGAATGCAGAGCAGAAGTACTCATTGAGTATGTTTGCCTTCTGTCCATTACCGTCTTGCTCTGTGGGCTGCCCATCTTTTTTATGATTCAAACAATGTCTCCCTTGATTTTTCTTTTTTCTCGTATGTACCTGCCTATATAAGCAGTTTTCCTTTTAGCCTCCCTTTAAAGCACTTTCTCTATGCCCCACTATCCTTTCCTCCTCCTCCAGCAGCTCGCCTCTCTACTTCTGAGGGTTCCTTCCTAAGGTATCTATAGCCAATGGGCCCTTCCCACATCACCTCTAGGGGTGGAACCCTCTTACAGGGTTCCTTGCCTTCAGTACCCCTACAGGGTGTTAATTCCTAATGGAATGGAGAGTGTGAATGGTCACAATGGTGTAGTACAGTTGTACAAGCATAACATTTTATTTCAGTTTTATTTTTATACTGAATGATCTGTGGACTAAAAGCCCATTTTCACAGATGACCAGTGTAACAAAAACATACAATATGCAAAACACATGATCACGTGATGAGCTGAGTCAAGCAGGATGACTCCCGAGCTGCTCTGAGGCCCAAAACTATCTTTTAAAGTTTAAATTCCTTCGGGACCAGTCAGATCCAGCGATTAATATCTCTTCCCGACTTATAAGACTCTGGTGGACACAATCAGTGGCGATTTGAAGAGAAAAGGGTTTTTTTGTCGGCTTGAAGTTACGGCTTTTGAGGGGCACTGGCCAACACTGCTCAGCCGCGACTAGGCGTGGTAATGGAGCCTGAGTTAACGGAGCCCCTAGCGGGGAGATCACCAGCATCCAAGGGGCCAAAGTCCCAATCTCCCACCCCCAGCGGTCAAGAAGAGAAGGTTGGAGAGCAAGAGGGGACAAAAGCAAACAATGAGGACCTACAAGAAATTAAGCATTTGCTGCAGGGGCTAGTGGTAGATTTTGCAGCTGTGAAGCCTGTGCTGCAATCACTAGCCCAAAGGATGGGCGATGCGGAGGTCTGGATTACATCACAAGAAAGGAAAGTAGCAACAGTGGAGCAAGAGCTTGTGATGGTTAGAAAGCAAATCAAAAAATTGGAAGAGAGGTTGGAAGACCAACAGTCTTAGAGCCAAAGAAATAACTTGATTTTGGCTGGGCTCCCTGAGAGAGCAGAAGGCTCGTACTGTGTTCTTTTCATGCAAGACATTCTGCTTAAGCTGTTTGGCCCCATGCCATATGGGGAAGCCTACAATTTAGAAAGAGCACACAGGTCCCTGAGAGAAGTACCACCACCGGGAGCCAGACCCCGAGTAATTATAGAGCGCTTTCTCAATTACAAGGAAAAAATGTTTGTGTTGGCTTCAGCGAGGCAAAAGAAAGCAATGTGATGGAATGGTGACACCTTGTGGATGTTTCAGGACCAAACACCTTCAGTAAGAAGCAAACAGAAAGAGTAATTGGACATCAAAAAGAAGCTATATTTGGCTGGTATTAAATTCTGGCTTCAATATCCTGCTACACTGGTGGTCCGGCTACAAACGGGGAGAAAAGGTACCTCACAGCTAAAGACGCATTGGAAGGGCTATGAGTAGAATTGCCAGATTTGTTCAGGGCATCGAGCTGAGTTGCCTGAGATGAATGGGAGAATTATTTTGAGTCTTGTTGGACTGGGACTGTGAAATACTTAGCTGGTTAAATTTAAGTTTGTTACATTTAATCTACATGGTTGAATCTAAAGTTTTAATATGTTGGTATGAAACTTGGATATAGAGATAGGAGCAAGAAAATGGTTTGGGTAAATATGGGCTTAGCAGAAGGAAATTACAGGGAGGGGCATGCAACTTAATTTGCCATAAGATTGGTGATGGAGGGTAACGTTTGGGAGGAGTGCGCGGGGGGGTAGCACTGATACTAGGGCATACACGGTGACTGGGGTGTTTACTAAGTGAGGCAGAAGGGCTAAAGGGGATAGAGGTATGGATTGGGGGAGGTCACTAAGTAGGTTGGGGGGAGCCCTGAGGTGGAACGCATGGAAGGGGTCCTGTGTTTGAGGGACAACAATTATAATAGGGGTTTGAAGGAGTAAGGTAGATTATAGGCCATGAAAAACGTAAGCTATAATTTAAAAAGGGACATGGAGGACATACTTGAGAGGGACTTGAAATAGTAGGGTTGGCTTTACTGCTGAGAAGGGCCCTTTTTCTTTCTGGATCGCCTTGTGGGACTATGCTGCTTTCTTATTTCTTTATTTGGGGGCCTCGGGGACCTTTCCTGCTTACCCATATGCCAATGTTCCAGAGAAAGGGAAAGGTTTGATTAGAGATAGGATCAGGATAAGAGCCCTGATCATAAGGATATCCCGGAGGGATATTGGCCCTGCAAGAGGAACCCTCAGTTTAAGGGGAATTGCTGATGGGAGAACAGATTAGTTTAGCATGCCTCCCAATAGCTATAGTTAGGGCGAGAGACTATTATAGTTCCTAAGGTTAGAGAAGGGGGAAGGGCTTTCTTGAAAGACTGTTCGGGGGCATGGGTAGAGATGGGGTGGTTGGTCGACTAATTAACTAGTCGAAGGTCAGGAAGAAGGAATCAAAGATAAGGTGAATAGAGCAACGGGTCATTAGAAGCTTTGCAGGGTATTTAAGAGGTCCCGGGGAAGAGAAGATCAGGGAGGGCAGGGGAGCGGCACGGGGAGGAGCTGATTGATGATCTGAGGACTAGAGGATGAGCGATCTAGGGATCGGGGGCAGGGGGTAATGGGGGAGGGTTTGGGGGGGAGAGAGAGAGAGTCCCTGATGGTAGTTGTTAGGAAAGCAGGCTCGGACATGGTTTTGAGTGTCAATTGTCCCAATATAAGTCCTTGGCACTGTTAATGGTGACTATTAAATTGATCTCATGGAATGTTAAAGGGCTCAGGGGTAGACGTAAAAAGTTGGTGATCTTGAGGCACTTGGATCATCTAGGAGCCCATATCGTGGCTCTACAAGGAACACACCTTTTGACAGAGGAATTGAATAGCCTCAAACGATTATGGGTGGGACAGGTTTTTGAGGTAGGCAATGAGAGGGCCTCTGGAGGAGTTGCGATTTTAATCAGGAAGTCCTGTATATATAGTGTTGAACAGGTGGTCACAAGAGAGGACGGTAGAGGGATCTATATCTCGGGCTTGCTCTATGGTAGGACCACCTCGGTGGCTTCCATATATGGTCCGACGCCTCCCAACATGGAGTTTTTTGCGTCGATAGAGAGGGATATAGCTGGCTTACCGGGGTACACTCTCATTTTGGCAGGAGATTGGAATGCTTACTCCGATAACAGTAATGATAGGATTCCACCAGCTAGAGGACCGCTAACCAAGGCCTAAGTAGCTTTGAACAAGCTGTTAGAGGCTTCAGCTTTAGTAGACCCGGCACGGATCCACACGGGTGGACGTTTGTGTATGACATTTTACTCAGCGGTGCACAAGACTCAATCTCGTATTGACTTTTTTCTGATGAATAGGGAGGTACTTATGGGGATTAAAGAGCTGACGATGGAAGGTAGAATTTTCTCAGACCATTCTCCGATTTCATTAGTTTGGGACCCGAAAGTAGGCCCACCCAGACCCTTTCGTTGGAGGCTGAGCGACGTGCTATTGTCAGAACCTGGGACTAAAGATAAGCTTGAGGGAGCCCTGCTGGAAATTATTCAGCAACAATTACCTACAATGACAAACAGGAAACTGGCCTGGCCAGCTTGCAAAGTACTTTTTGCAGGGGTGGCTCAGGATTTGACAGCTAAAAGAAATAGGCAGCAGAGGGCAAAGGAGGATTTTATTCTAGGGGCTATTACCTACTTGACACCTTTAGAGGGGTTGTCAGAGGAAATTGACGGGGAACTTAGGAGTTTAAGGCATGAGCTTGAGGACATGGCTTTTGGCAAGATGGATTTTTGGTTGGAAAAGACTAATGCTAAATATCTCTTGAAAGGTGATGTTCCGGGTTGGCTGTTGGCGGCTAGAGTCAGGGAGTGGGAAGCGAGTAGAACGGTGACGTCTATTCGATACGATGGGAAGTTAATTACTGATTCCCAGGAACTAGCAGATACTTTTGGGCGGTATTTTAAGGAGCTATATCAGATTGAAAACATGGTAGGGAAGGAGGAGATTAAGGCATTCCTAGAGCAGACACCTCTGTCCGTGATAGACTCTTTACAGGCTAGGGAATTGGTAGCTCCCATAGGAGCGGCGGAGATAGTAGAGGTAGTCAAATCTTTGCCTGGGGGTAAGACACCGGGACCGGACGGCCTCACTGTGAAGTTTTATCAGACTTTCATCCAGATTTTACTACCCATACTCCAGGACTTTTATAATACTATAATGCAGGAAGGGGTGCTCCACTCTCCCCTTTACCAGGCCTATATTACTTTACTTCTTAAAGCGGGGAAGCCCAAAGATGAGCCAGCCAGCTACAGGCCCATTGCACTGATGAATCAGGATATTAAGATCCTCAACAAAATATTGGCTAATAGAATCTGGCAGATAGCACCTGGCATAGTGCCAGAAACAGGTGGGGTTTATGCCAGGGAGGGTACATGATGCCTTGAGGAAGCTTCACCATATCCTGAATTATGCAGTAGGACTCTCAGATTCCTATAGCCTTAATATCACTTGATGCTGAGAAGACCTTTGATAGGGTCTCTCACTCCTTTCTGTGTGCTACAATGGAGAAGATGGGCTTCTGAGGGGCCTCCTGAAGGGTATTAAAAACTTATGTGCTGCACCGACGGCAAGAGTCCTGTGCAATGGTTATATTTCGCAGGAAATACAGTTAAAAAATGGGACGCGTCAGGGTTGCCCGCTCTCTCCGATATCGTTCAATATTTACCTAGAACCCTTCCTGAGAGCTATTAGCAATGATAGACAGATAAGGGGGGTTGTGATAGGAGGAAGGGAGTTAAAATTTTCAGTTTTTGCAGACGATGTTCTGCTCCATTTAAGAGATCCGGTGGATGGATTTAATAGGATTAGAGGATTAACAAAGATATTTGCTAGAGTTTCGAACTACAAATTAAACTTGGCCAAAACTCAGATTTTACCTTTGACGCCTCATGTATATAGGGCAGACTTTGCTCAGTTACATACTCAGTGGATGGCAGATAGGATGAGATTTTTGGGCATATGGATCACAAGAGACTACGAGGCCGGTGCTGAAACAAATATGGAAGAGATAATTTCGGCTATTAGGGGAGATTTAGTGAGATGGAATAAGTTGCCCCTTAATTTCATGGCTAACCTTGGGCTCATTAAGATGAATCTGTTGCCGAGGCTGCTATACCCGGTATACTTAGCCCCATGCAGTATCCCCAAGAAATGGTTCAGTCTGATTAAGAGGTTAATTTCAGATTTTTTGTGGGACTGTAAACCACCTCGGAAAAAATATAATGATCTACGATTGCCTCCGAGATTGGGAGGAGTTAAGCTGCCAGACCTCCAACTGTATTATGTGGCAGGGCAGTTGGGCTTAATGGCCTGGTGGGGTAGGAGTGTGGAGGGAGAAGTCTATGTTCTGGACTGATTACATTTAGAAATCCAAATACTGAGAGAGGCAGGCTTATCCCTGGGGGTGCCCTTATATGCTAATTTAGTGGCTTGTGTTAAACAGAAGAGGGGAAGTCCAATTTTGAAGATGGCAGAAGCTTGTGGTCATTTTTATCTGTGGCCCAGAGAAAAGAGCAAATGAGGGCCCAAGAACAACCACTTATGGGCAACCCCAACTTAACTATAGGTAATGGGGTAATTAGGAGGAAATGGGCTAACTGGGTGTCAGGTTTAAGCTTAAAGGAGGTCATCCAGGACAGCAGGGTTGTCCTCCCAGTACAGAGCAATAAAATGCCCTTTTTCCATAGATTGCAACTTACATGGGTACTTGAGGGAATACTAAAGAAAATAGGGGGCCTCTTAGATCGTTCATTTAACTGGGGCGAGCTGCGAGGAATTGACCTGAAAACCAGAGCTCTGTCACAAGTTTATAGAACTCTGCTGGGTTTTTATGGGTTGAGCTCTCATATAGCAGTGCCATATTGGGACAATAAGTCGATACCTCGAAGCATTGACTGGGCTAATGTATGGAAGAGCATTAAATATATAGTGATACTCAAATATAGGAGCCTACAATTTTTCATTGCTTCTAACTTATATCTTACCCCTGTGAAATTGTATGAACGAGGCCTTAGACAGACAGACTGGTGTTTTAGATGCCAAGCAGAGAGAGGAGACTTACTACACATGTTGTGGGATTGCTGTAAAATGTGGCCCTTGTGGGATGAAGTTAAGAGGCGGATGGATCCATTGTTGGACTACTCGGAGTTTATAACACCGGAGATATGTGTCTTGGGGGATTTCTCGCTAATCGAGGGAGCTACACCTAAATATCATGTATCTCTGATGGTAATGGTAATTAAAGCGTATGTGGTCCAGCACTGGAAGGATGACCAACTATATGGGTACAACCATTGGGTGGGGGATCTTATCAGAGCCCTATCTAGGATTAAGAGACAACTATGTTCAGAGGGGAAGAAAGGGTTATATGATAAAAGATGGGCGGTATTGGAGGCAATTTATTCCCAGTAGGGCCCACTTGGTAGGGCTTGGGTCTGTTTGTCGGGCTGCGTCTAGCTTATGTTGAATCAGGATGAGATGATAGAGATGCCAAAGGGGTTGGAGGACTATGTTATACAGGAAGACGATTTGGAGGGGTCTTGGGGACTCTTGTGGAAATAAGAATATTGGGCCTGCTATAAAGATAGGGGGGATGGGGACTCTCTCTCTCTCTCTCTCTCTCTCTCTGGGGGAGCTCAGGGAGGTGTCACCCCTCGAGAAGGATTTAATATCTATAAAATGGGGCCAAGGGATGCCTATTAGGAGGCGATAGCCACATAGGACTAGAGGGAAGTGGTCTGATTTGCAACTTACTTAATGATACTGCTTCTATATAGGGGTCCTGTTTTGATTTAAGGATAATCTGGGTGGGGGGATATAATTCCTGAGCATGTACATAGTTGCAGTGTACATAGTTTACACAGTCAGTTTTTGGGCTGTGTGCCTGGTTCACCAGGTTTTGTTGTATGTTTGTCTTGGTTTTTCTTATCAAAATTGAATAAAGAGATGTTATAAAAAAAAACAATATGCAAAACACACACACTGTACAAAACACAAAAAACAAATAAATACATACAATCATCTAAAAGTCAATTACAGCATTTATACACTGAACTTGTAAGCATATAACTCCTTAGGGTTTTCTTAAAACTAGTCATTTTAGGACAATTCGTAATCGTGCTAGGGAGTTTATTGTAGAAAATGATAGGTGAGAATGTCAAGGAATTCTAGGCAATCTAGAATGATACAGAGGAACCATAAACAAAGGTCTACTTTTCATTATTGTATTACGTTGTAATGAGTGGTCATTTCTAGGAAAAAAAGGTGTTAATACTACTAGGAAACACCTAAATGAATTTTATGCAGAAACAACAGAAAGCGAAAGTTAAAACAATCTGTCAATGATAAACAGTTAAAGTATTATAAAGTAGACAATGATGTGCAGATTTAGAGTAACCTGCAACAAACCTGATGATACTATTATAGGCTGACCTTAGTTTTGTTAGCATTCCCTCAGGTGTGATGGAATATATAACCGAACCATAATCCAACATTGATAATAATAGACTGTGAGTTAACATATGACTAACTTCTCCCTCTAAGATTTTTCCATATTGTAAAGAGGTAACCCAGTTACCTCTGGGTTATCACTTTAGAATATGGAAAAATTATTTTGGTTGCGTGGCCCATTGAAACAAATGTATTCATTCCTGCTAATAAAAGGGGAGATGTGATTGTCCTAGAGTCTCTTCTGACCTTAAACTGCTGCAGTATGTTTCTGTCTTGTAATGACTGCAGATTTACAGCATAAATGCTCAGTGCTTAAGTTACATCTTATAATCAGTTAGTGCAGATATAAGCACCACACAGTTACTGACTGTGAATGACTCAATTTTTGTGCAGTTATTATACAGTAGTTCACTATGTAACATATTGAAATGATTATGGCCTTGCTTCAAAAACTGAGAAAGTGGAAGGGATGAAGTCCAGGAGAAATTACATGCTCATTACAATCAAGAAATGCATTTGCATTCATTTGTTTTACTGGGCAAGGCTCCACTGAGCGATGTTCATTTACAGTGAGGTCCTGGTTAGGACAAAAAAAGTACAGAATATTCACAGTAAAGCACGTACAGAGTGCAGAATAGACACAGGGATGATACAGTGGCAATAAGAAGCAGTAGAATTAATACAGTTAAGGGAAAGTATAAACATATTTGGATGAAAATCAGCAGTACATAAAGAAGATATAAGGATCAAAGTTAAACAATAAGGCACGGGAAAAATATAATGAGCTGAAAAAGTGAGGTGTCCAAGTTCACAGGTTACGAGTACAAAAAAATAATTTATTTGGCTGTCACCTATCACATATTCAATTTATGAAATAGGTACCCAGCGAATGTTGTTTTTTTAAAGTTTTTTACTTTTACTTATTGTCAGTGGGCTTTGTTGCATGAGACTGTGCATAAGTATGCTTTTTGAGTGAATGTTTATGGATATGAAGTGTGATTGGTTACTCTATTTGTGTGAAAGGTGATTGGCTGATTAAGCGTGGGACTAACCATGTTGTGATTTGCTGTGTGAGGGATTTAAGATGTCTGGGGTGGGGTTTGCATCAGGACATTGTACGTGAGTCCTTAGGCCAGGAGACAGTGTAGAAGATTGATGTCAGGTGTGGTGGGAACAGTATTCATGGCAGTGTGGTAGGTGTGACAGTGAAAGCCACTCAAGATCCAGGATTCAGTGGTCTGCTGTGGTGAATTAGATGAAGCAGGGTCAGTAGGCATCATGGAGAAGGACAGTGGATCATGTTTGATGGAGTTCGGTGAGCAGCAGGCAGCATGGAGATCAATGGAGGAGCTGGAGTTTGAGAAGTGGTGGACAGCGTGGATGTTGACAGAGCAGCTGGAGTTTGAGCAGTGGCAAATGGCCTAGAGATCAACAGAGGAGCTAGAGTTCAAGGAATGGCAGATGGCGTGAACATAAACAGTAGGAGGCATGTGGAAGAGCCGTATTGGAGGTGATGGTCAACAGGGAAGAAGTAATCGGAGATTCCGGAGCCAGCAGTAAGCACATTATGGATTACAGCAAGAAAAGTTGCAACCATGTGGAGTTCATTTTTTTTTGGGGGGGGTTATTTTAGGGCTTTTTTATTTTTTATTATCAGGCTTATTCCTCAGCACCCCCCTATAGAATACAGTCTGGATTAACATCATTTGTGGACATCTCTACCATCTTTGGAAATACCTTTGGTTCTTATTTTTGGGCTATTTTTTGTCATTTGGTTCCCTCTGAGTCTATATCTGGATTGAAGCCCTGGATGGATAAGGAGGTGTGCCATGATGATCAGAAAGGAAGACAAGGTAAAATATGTTTTAAACCATTTAGTAAACAAAAATAAAATAGCAAGGAAGGTAAAACAGTATGTATTTCAGTTATTATTTAGTATTTGTTAGTTTAAACATTTTTTAGCAATGTTGTTATATCCTACCAAGACTTCAGTGTTGGTAGTGAGAAATGTATGTAAATTATAGAGATAGGAGTGTCATTAGTCAGGATGTAACTTATGTGTTCTAGAACAGGGAAAGGGTATGTTTCATTTACAGGTGTACAGCTTTAAGAAAAGATACATGGTATAGTTAGGATGTTGATTTTCTTTACAGAATGGTTGTGAAGATGCAAAAAGAAGATCGTAGGGTCAGACAGCATAGATAGATTTCTTTTTTAGAGGTTGCAACACTGAGAAATAGATAGACATAGGGGGAGGATCTTTTTTTCCAACAGGTTTCTTGAAGATGGTATTCTACATGTTAAATAAAATAATATGCAAACAAAAATAAAAATCAAATGGTATCTGGTTTAGTATATAGGAAGTGTTGGCATTTTTTTGCTCTACAGGTACAAGCAAGAATAATGGAAGAAAAGAATACAAGATCTGCTATTGTAAGAAAAGTTAGGAAACTGCACTTATTTCCTTGACATGAATTCAGCATGCATAAGAAATAGGGCAGGGAAGGAACAGTTAGTTTTTAATTTTCACAGGTGTCAACAGTGAGAACTAGCTAGGCACTGAGTGAGATATTGGAACTGATTTGCAAAGGGTTGTGAAAGCTGCAACCCCTGTGTATGCTGAACATATGGTGCACAGGGCTTGTAGCATTCTCCCAGCTAGTGATTGGGATTTTCAATCCTGTGTGACACTTGTCACAAGTCAGATCAACTTTTTCTGGTCTAGCTTGTGGCAATCCCAGGTAACCTTTTTTACAGGACTAGCTCCAAATGTTTGTTGCAAGCTGCCTTAAATCAGGCGAAGTGTCATAACTGCACAGACCTACTAAAATTGGGCACAGTTTGCAGCAAAGGTTTTATGTGACAATGGCATGTTTTCGAGGGCACCATCCATATGGCTGACTGCACAATGGTAAATGCAGTAACCATAACCAGCAAAAGGGCAAAAACCACGGAGCAAAGTCGGAAACCCCGAATGAAAAATGCGTGGCCCAACAATGTGCATACAGGAAGGGAGAGCATCAAAAGAGTGACTCAGAGGGAGCGAACGCACAGTAGGTGCCCTTGAAGTGGGCAACACTGCACAAGGGCCATGACCACTGCCACACCAATGCCGGGACCAATGCACTAACATCCCCAACTTTGGCTCACACCTAGAACTGAAAATTGTGTGCCAGGCTACGGAGTTAGTCAAAGTGGCTATGGGTTGAATATTCTGTGACAATGGCCATGATCCGGGCCCTGAGGTCCTTGTATCTCCTGCAGATCTCTGCAGGCTGTGCCCTGGGTACCAGCTGCTTGGTCCTAACAGCCGACATGCACTCTTCCTGGAGACATTGCAGGAGGCGCCAGATGCTGGGATGGCATGTGCCAATGCGACTATTGAATGCCCTGTGCTACCCCTCTACTGCATTATTCATTCTGGTGAGTCCATGGATGGTGGCCCCATGGCAGTTCCACTGTGCCATGGGGAATGCAGGTCTCCTCCTCCCAGAGTGTCCCATTGGTCTTCTGATCCAGTTTTTCCTCAAAATAATCGAGGATCAGCAGCAGCAAGTCCCCATTGCATTGGAAATACTCCCACTCCCTAAGCTCCTCAAATACCCCAGGCACATCATCCACTGGCATAAATGCAAGTACCAGGAGCATCCTGAGGTGCAGCATGAAGTTGGCATCAACGGTGTACTGCTTGAGGACATCAGGGTACCTCTGGATCCATCGGCACAGTGCCTACAAAAAGTGGAAGAAGCATCCCCTGACTTGTGCAGTGGGGAACACTGTGGCAACCCCCCTCCAGCTGGCATGCCCAAAGTCCAGCAGGACCATCATGAGGGACAGTGCTGGGCAGTGGCTCTGCAGTTGGTTCAGCAGCCAGACATATGTAGACACCCTCTGTGAGCAGGTCAGGATATACGCAACTGGCACGATGATGCCTGACTGGATTGCATGGATGGTGAACATCTAGTTGAAGAATGCAGGGCATGACTTGAAAGTGCCATCCATGAGCCAGTCAGGGCAGTCCAACAGGAATTGGAGGCCTCTGTCTGTGGCAAATACTAGCAACCTGTCCTGCTCATAGCCACTGTCATACAGGAGAAAGCGGTCTCCTGTGCTGGTCACTTTGAACTCTTATGGGATCATGAGTGCCATCACGGTTGTAGATGTCACTGACCACCCCCTTACCACATGCTGAATGCACTGGACCATCTGTTAGAGGAGACGCACGCCTGGCTTCTGATCAGCCATGGCCGCCAACACCCCCACTGTGCAGTCCACTACCACTTGCGATGCTGTGTCCATGCTGATTCTTGCCCTCTCCCGCAGGTTGCCCAACACCCATCGCACACTGATATCCACTGCATTGAGGACGAGATTGTGGTCCTGTATTGTGCTCAGGGCTCTATCCTCCACCGTGTACAGTCATGCAAGGCAGTTGTATCAGCAGGTGTCCACACACCACCAGGTCCCTCCTTGTCTTTATAATACACATATCTACCATGTATCACAACGGGCATTCCCTTCTGACTGTTATTGAATTCTACCACCATACTGCTATCTGCCTACCTGTCAGACAACTGTGTGACTGGCACTGCCCGCTGCACTCCCTTTAATACCCACGGCTCACTGGGCTCATTGGCCGAACCTGTGGTATCCATGGAAATGTGTTCAGCCAGCGGCTGCATGATACCCCTCTTCTGTGCATGTCCACTGACTCCCCATGGCCCCTGCAGTTCCCCTGCCTTCATGTTACCTCGGCTGTGCTGGGTCTCACAGGTACATGCCTCTCCCAGACTGGCAGTATCTTCCAATGCCACACAGACCTCTGCATTGTTTATAATTGCCGGTGACTCAGGTGTGCCCTTTGTTATTGTATTGTACTGTTCATACACTTGGCACCTCTTGCTGCTTCACTGAGCTGCTTTCTTATTGCACTGCCTTTTGCTGTTGTCATGGCACACCCTTTTCCCGATGTACCATTGCCCCACCTCTCATGGTCTGTGGCAGTTCCCCTGTATCCCCAGAAGACTCCTGAATGGTCTGTACCTTTGTGCACCTGCTCCTCCTGCAGTCACTCACTCCTGCTTCTTCTGTGGTCCTCGTTCATTCCCACTTCTGCTGTGGTCCTCGCTCATTTCTGCTTTGCGGCTTTCCTCGCTGTTAACATGTCAGTCAGCCTTTACTGCCATTCACCCTTTCGGCATGCGCTCTTTGGGAGTAGCGCTTCAGGATTCACATGGTGAGTATCGCTGTTTCATAGCACACCGTTGGCACAGCTCTGACAGCAAAAGGGTTTGATGGGTTCCATGTGATAACAGCGCCTGCATAACGACACCAACTAAAACAACTACTGCACATCACCAAAAAGCAAAATGGCAATGTGCAGAATAGCACCCAATACAAACCCCTAATCTTGGTCACCATAAAACAGTGCTTCACTATTTTTCATGTGGGGCAACGCACCCAAAAAACCTTTTATAATCAACTTCAGAAGGAGCATGATAATGGGGGATGGCAGAAAACTCAGGAGGGGGACTATTTTGGGGGACAGATGGTGGAAGGGTGAGAATGTTGGGGGCAACCTACAGGTGGGGGGAATAAAGTCAGAATGGTGGGGGGGGGTACAGGACTTCAAAATAAATACAAAAATACCACCTATTAGTACAAAATAAAAACAAAATACCTTTAGCACGGCCAGTCCTAAACTGAGGTCTCCCTACTCGAAGGTGACGACTTTAGCCTGCACACCAGCCAGCCAGCTCGGAACTGACCCGATCAACAAACCTACAGATACTCTTTAAAACAACTACAGAATGTATGTGCTCAGATTACAATGTGCTCTTAATGGCCATAGCAATTAAGAGCACATCACCCATTTCACCTTCGCTACTTTGACTTCGCCCATACTGACCCACTCAAAGAGAGTTGCTCTGTTCATGGGATACTTGCTTCAAGCCCTGCATCACCCTTTGAAAATCCAGTCCATTTTTTCTTTACTTACTTGCAAAAGGATGGGTTCAGAAAAACAGGAAAAAAAAGTGGCATTTTATCAATATAATATGTTAGTTTAGGGAAAGGATAGGTTTTATTTTTTGTAGGTTGCTACACCAAAAGGAGTTAAATGTTTAAAGGCAATTCATGTCATAGAGTAGGGACAGATAGGATGAATATTTTTTCTTTTTAAAGAAGTAAAATACGTAAGAGAGATCTTAGGGAAAAGACTAGATAGTGTTGTGTTTGTTTTCAGTTTTTGCAGGCTGTGCCATGAACAATTAAACAGTTATAGGGTCAGAAAGTTTTCCTTTTCAGGAACTCTTTCAAGTTGCTATCAAAACTTTTTTTTTTAATTCTTTGGTAACTGGGTAAGACCCACTAGGGACAAGTGTCTGTTTTCAAGGGTGACCCAGGAGCACTGGGGAGGTTAAATGACTTGCTCGGAGTGACACAGTATGCAAGTGGAGGTTGTGGGAATCATACCAACATCTGCTGGATGTACCGGGTTCATGCATTGCTTGTTAGCCTAACCTCTAGGCTATACTGCCAGCTCTGAAAATGAAAGTGTAATATACAAGTGTGGGAGTATGTTAGTATAGGAAAAGGATAGGGTTTCTTTTTACAGGTGTTGGGCATTAAATAACAGAAAGAAAGGGGGTTAGTGCAGGGACAGAAAGCATATTTTCTTATGACTTTTTTGTATATTTGAATGATCACCACTGATAAAGTAAGTCATCCTTAGCTATGCATCAGTAAAGTAATATTCACAGCAAACTGGTTGTTTTCTAAGGTCAGAAGAGTGGCTGAGTACATCTCCTTATGCATGTTGTTTGTATAACACTCTGTTGCTGTATATACGGGTATTGCAATATGCATACAACTGGTACTTGAAATAAAAGTCAATATAATATAGTTTGGTACATTTGGGCAGTAAGGAATATTTTTTTCAATACTGTAAGTTTTAACTTTTACCAAATCATGTCAAATTAACATATTGCACTGTGTTATCTAATGCAGTCATGAAATATTATACCCCAATAGTCCATATATGCATTCGATGTAACTGTTCTGACATTTCTCATTTACTGTGACATATACTGTATTAGTCCATAGGTAAGATAATAAAAAGCTTTTCTTTTTTTCACTGTTGCAGGTGGATGCTGGAAGTAGTAGCTGTAGTACTTTAGCAGTTTTTTTTTTTTTTTGCGTTTTCCGGTACAGTGCTTACTGTATCCTCAGGAGATTTGCTCTGTAGGAAAGAAATAGAAAATATTTGGTGATTATAAATTATTGGTCTTACGCATTATGGTTTAGCCTAGGAAGAGCTATTTTCCTGTGGCGGTGTTAAACCAGCTGTTAAAATACAGTAGCTGATGAAAACACAGCTATGTGGCTGCTTCTCAGCATTGTCAAATTGTATGCTCATTGGAGCATATTAAGAAATAAGAGGTTGTTCTAAATGATTGTAAAAGGAAATTACAACATGGGTTGCAAAAAGCAGAAAACCCAATTATATCATGACTATAATGAGGCAGTTTATGAGAATAGACAGGGAGTGCACTAGATAGAGTAAAAAGCGTAAAGGTTGCAGCCTGCACAAGAATGACACACTTTCTGCTTGACAATAGATCCATAGCAGTACACAGGGTCTGTAACAATAGCTGAAAGATGGAAAACTGAACAATGGGAAAGTATTTTTACTTGACAAGTTTTAACTTCTGTATTTATGGAATTTATACCTTCAATTAGATTTTGACCCAGCCGATCTGGTGGCGCTGAGGGTTGAGGCATTGGACGCCATAACTCATGCCATGCTGGTGACCTGGGTTTGGGAATGAGCTCAGGATGCTGGGGGTCGGCCAGGGAGGAGAGGATGGAGCATCCAGAGGACTGCTGTACTCTTCTGGGATGGAGGGGGGACTGTCTTGCCCAGTTAGCAGCACCTGGTGGAGAATGGGTGCACTACAGATACAGAGACCACATTGGAAGGGGGGGGGGAATTGGGCAGCCATCTTCCAGATATGTGTGGGAGTGCTCATGTAGTGGGCTGGATGACATTGCATGTCCCATGTTTGGAGGAGGGACTTAAGTGAAAAATCCACTCTGTCAGGGATAGACAAAGGTACCTCTGCCTTGGACCACACTCCCAACACCAGGCACTACCCTCTCCTCTCCAGAATCCCACTTGCTCAGCCCGGCACTCTATACTATAGATAGAGCACCCTGGGCAGACAGGGTGGCCCCTCCCCAGGGGGTTCAGATCTGGGGTATGTGCCGGATGGAGTGAGGGAGTAGGACAGGGGTCTCAGGTAGGTGGTAGAGACCGGAGGCTAGAGGATGCCATAGAGAGTTCCCTGAGGGAGACAAAGAAAAAGAGTTTAAAAAAAATTAGATTTTGACCCAGTCTTTTTTGTCATTTTGACCCACATTTTTTACACTAGTGGGTCTAATTTGACCCACATTTTAAAACCCCTTGCACAGTCATTGGGAATAGAATAAATATGCTATATAGAATCTAACACCAGTGGAAATAAATGAATTTATAACATGGATTACAAAAAGTAAAAACCCCAGTTGGTCGCTTCTCCGTTCCGTAGTACCTCACTTTCTGTTGCTTTCCCTCTCTCTCTCCTGCTTCAGTTTCTGCACTACTTACACTGCTCTCTCCCATAGCATCCTGGTCTCGGTACTTCTCCCCGATTGACCTGCATCCTGGTCTCGCTACTTCCCTGGGATCTCACTAATTGCATAAGAGTGTCTTTTTCCTTTAATTTTATGGGCAGCTAATGAGTCCTGACAGTGCTACTGTTCAGTTTCTAATTTCTATGTGTGTCCAAGGATGCTGCTTGGGAGCAATTTACAGCGAGTGTAGACTAAGTAGCATACTTAATCCATCATCAGGTGATGCTGTTTAACCAATTGGGTTTTCTGCTTTTTGCAACCCATGTTATAAGTAAGCAATAACCCATGAGAGGATATAGGGTTATTGGCAGTTAATCCACACTCTGGATGCTATGAGAGCACTCAGCCTGCGGCCTTATGCCTCACAATGCACCTGGGGTGTGGATTAACTGCCAGTAACCCCATACCCTGTCATGGGTTATTGTTTACATATATAACTGATTTCACCTAGCTATACCTCTATCTCATGCAGTGTGAGGTTCAGTGTTTACATGGTAAGATACTCTATTGAAACAGTGGGGAGATTTGGTCAGACCTGTGTTATCCACCTCACTAGGAGATGTGGGGGCATGGGATTTAAAGGGGATGGGTATTTTAATGTTATAGGGTTTTTACATAATTAAGGGGGGCACATGGGGGTAAATAGTCACTTCAGCTATAAACCTGTGTCAGAAGATTCTATGACTTGTGAGCATCATTACTCGTAACTGTCAAAGTGGTTGTCTATGGAAAAAGTGCAAGAAAAAGGTTAATATTCATTTTGTTTTCTCATTTTTTTGTGAGTGTTCTTTTTATGACTTTTTTTGTTTTTTAGTTATCAGATGATACTGTAACTAGTGTTACAGTATATGTATGTCGTCTGAAAGTAGACAGACCTCAATATGCGTCAAGAATATTTACATGATTAAAAAATAAATAAAGTTCAACCACGGCATTATGTAATTTACATATTTATCATGGAACGGGTAGAAAGAATGCCATGGTCTGAGTGGTGAAGAGTTACTATCAATTGAATTATTATCATAGCACAACAGTTTAACTCACAGTAGCTGAAGAAAAACAGGTTTTACAAAATACCTCAACATTTCGAAAAGGTACTTATTTCATAATTGTGGTAAGGCAGTCCAGAAGGTTGCATTATGGTTTGCTAATGTTTCTATTCAGTTGGAGGTAGCACTTGGCTTCTCGTGCATCAGCCTACCTCAGGCACTCTGTTATGTAATCACAGTGCACCCTTTGTCATAACTTATTGCTTAAATATTTCAAACAATATTCAGTTACTTTTAATTATTTTTTTTAAATATTAGCTTACCTTGCAGAGTGTTTAAAGTTATGTGCTTCACAGTAATTGTTGTCTTGTTGAAGCAAGCTCCAAGTAGGTCAAAGCAGTTGACAGCTACTGTGCTTATTTTTGGCTTATCTTCTCCTGTTTTTTGGAATGTGCTGGTGTTGGTATCGCACAGCAGCTTTGATATATGTAATAGTTTTTGATCATTTATTTTAGAATAGTCATTAAGACTCTGGAGTTACTTGTGTCCTGATATTTGCATTATTTCTATTGGTGCCACTCCACTGCCTGTTAGATTCTGAATTAAATGTTTGTGGATGAGTGATTAGTCACTCTTTTATCCCTCTTGATGTCTTCAGCAGAAATCATGGTTTTCATGTTTATTATTTTATTTCTCCCAATTTGTTGATTTTTGTACTACGTTGCTGTAGTATGTGGCTGTTGTGTAACATTTATAGACAGCAAAAAGGGCAAATCAGATTGTAGTGTCTTCACAGGTCATCTTCTTTGAATTCATAGTTAGAGACTGGGTAGCATTCAGGATTGTGTTTAAATGCATGTGCTTTCAGTTGTAATTTTCTATATTCCTTTGGGTTTATATCAGTTCTAGTCTTCATTTGACACTCCAGGTTGCACTGAAGGCAACAGTTTCCATGTTATTCATCTGGTTTCTCAATGATGCCCCAGCAGATTGTCCACATTTCTGTGTTATCTCTGAAACTGAAATGCAAACTGATAGTCAGCCACATTGTGTTGATTATAGGTTGTGGTGTGTGCTAGTCCAGTTGTTGAGTATCATATAATTTATTTATTACAGCAGCTGTTAGCTCATCAGCTGCTCTTGCTTGGCATCCCTTTCCCTGACTTCTCAATTTTTTTGTGTTTAGACTGCAGGATTTGCTAAGTTGTTTCAAAGCACAGGGATGTAGACAGGGATGCAGCCATTTTTGTTTTTGGTTGTTTGTTTTTAAATGCCTTTCGATACTCTGAAATGCTACTCAGAGGGTTAAGGATTCATACAGAGCTCCATTTTTCTTTGTGCAAGTCATAAAGTACTGCACCATTAATTTGTCAAGAACTTCCAGTGGTATCGCCTGCAGTAGTGTTTTAATATTAAAAGTAATCTGGAGGTGAGCTACAAACTGTTTAACATCAGCCAATTTTTTTTTTTTATTTGCTGCATTGATATTTTTCACACTATCTATGTACTGTTCTATGGCTTCTTCATCTATAGTAGAGAATGTAGTTGGTAGTTGCTGCAGTCTAGGCATAGAACAGGTACCAGTGCTTGGCCATGGCTGTTGTTCAACATTCATTGGTAGAAATTCAGGCTGACTTGTGTTTTCAGTACTGGCAGGTAGCAGTGCAAGGATAGAAAGAGCAGGTATCTCTGTCTGAGGCATATTTGTTTTAAGTAGGCTAACAACTTCAGGAACAGAAACAGTTGTAGTACTTTGATTATTGCCAAGATGTGCACTGGTTGTTGATAGTGTGCCTTGTAGGACATAGGCTAAAGTGAAGCACACATTTAAGGTGATGGCAGTTGACTGGGGTCTTGGTGGAGATGGTGAAGTCTCAAATGGATCTTTGTCTATGTCTGTTTGTGCAAGGGTGTCCTACATCTCTAGATCAGAGCTAGTATTTCCAGAAGCATTTGTAAATGGCATGTTGCTTTAGCAACAGTTCAAATTTAAACCCCTTGATTATTTTGAGGGTTTTTTCACGGTCGCGGTCATTTTGAAAGTGGTATGCATCATGCATACAGTCTGGGGCCTCAAGAGAAACTGAGAGCCATGGTTCTTAGTTACTTGGCTAACTGTTCATGGGTGGCAGGTAGTTTGTAGTGGCACAAGAATTTCAATCACTGCCAAAAATTTGGCTTGGCAAATGTTATGCTAATGAAGTTAACAAGTGAAATGATTGACAAATGGATAGAATAAATCTGAGTTCTAAAACGTATTTAACATCAGTGAAAAATTAATTTATTTAACTGAAATTGTCTCCACATCTAGTGCATAAATACATATATACTGTACATGGAATAATTCAATGGTATCATATAAGATTCAAGAGGCTATTCAGCAGTTAAACTCGTTGACATAATGGGTATCATGAAAAGCACAGAGACTGATTAAGAAACCAATCTTGAGTGTGTTTTGAAGCTTGTTTCCAAGCATGAGCAGTGGAGTGCAGCTTTCCCACTCAGGATCTCTAGGAGAATAACATTGTTTCTCCTCAGGTCATATGAACTTGTGGTTTGAGGAATAGTGCTGTGATGCAAGGTGGTAGGCCATTCTGGAGGGCCTTATAGGTCCATTGATAGAGATTCTTTAGTCTTCTTCTGGACAAGGAGGGCCATCCTACATTACAATAGAAGCTATAATGATGGATCCTGGGGGGGTAGACTAGTTATAACTCAGAGGACCCTGTGATACAGAACATCCATCCGGGCCCAATGAGAGACAGTGCTTCCTCTGTAGAGCAGGTCAGCATAGTTTAATTCTGGTAAGTAGGTAGCTTGCACCAGCCTTTTTATATATCAACTGTGAATCAACATTTATTCCTATAGTACAATCCTAATCTGGTTCATAGTTTCTTGCAAAGGGTGTCAATGTGTACAGTGAAGTACAGTTTACTATCCAGTAAGAGCCCAAGATACTTATAAATCCACCAGTTCAAACTTGTCACTCAGTAATGTACAGATAGAGAAGGAAGTTGTACTTGGGGGCAGTTTACCATTTGTTGTGAATAGCATGATCTTGGCCTTGGATGCATTGAGCAGTAATTTGGATCAATACAGATTGTACTGCAATAAATAAGTTAAAAGCAGGCTGCTGTTCACACACAACCGAGGCAGTGGTGGGCTTGGAGACATACAGTGCAGTATCATCAGTGTAGAAATGCAGTTTTGTCTTCTAAGTTAGCCCCCAGGACATTTATATAAATCATGAACAGCAAGAGGACTTGGACAGACCCTTGGGATACTCCTTTTTGTAGTAAGGCACAGGAGGAGGAGAGTCCTTCTACTTTCATTTGATGCTAGTATTCAGTCAGGTAGTTCGAGAACCAGGGAAGGGAAGATGGGCTAACACCTACACTGGTAAGTATTTACAATAATGTGGAATGATCTACAGAATTGAATGTTTTTCTGGGATCTAGAAAAATAGCACCACCAGCAAGCTTTTGATCAAGGGAAGTGAGCCAGTCTTTAATGACCTTGGCCAATGCAGAGGTCACACTATGTTAAGGTCTGAAGCCTGATTGCAGAGGAGTGATTAAGTTTAAAAGATCAAGGTGTTAATGTAACTGTTCATTTACCATTTTTTTTCAATACCTTTGAAAGGACAGGAAGTACAGATATAGGCCTATAATTTATAAGGATGCTCTAATCACTTGTTTTAATGAGAGGGATGATATGAGCAGTTTTCCATAGCACTGGAAGTTTACTATGAGTAAGCGAAAGGCTGAAAAGATGGGTGATGGGGGCAGCCCAATTTAAAGGGGAATTGTCATCTTCAGGATTTCGTAATGTCTGAAAGCCCCAAAAAAGCTAATTTGAATGAGCCATTATTTGTCAGTCTTTGCAGTCCAGAGTTATTCATATGTAATTCAGCCTGTAATTAATGGCTGGGGGCAACCATGTGTTTAAGGCTCCTGACAGGCAATGATGATACTGAGGGACTTGGCCCTGCTTTGACTGTAGATAATCCAACAGGTTAAATAGAAAATTGTCTGTTTTATCAAGTGTGATTTAAGGTGTTATTACAACACTTTCTGCATTTATAATAATTGTTTTTTATGTGCGTTGAAGTCAGAGTCAGCCCATTGAGACAGCCGGGTACTCTGCTCAACTACCAACTGACCCAAGGATAACAATCCAGCAAGGTAAGTACTGCACTATTCATCAGTATAGGGACTGTAAACTGTAATGGTTGTGGGGCACTCATCTCCAGAGAGCTCCTCTGGAGGGTGGGACACTGCCCAATCTGCAAGAGTCTCTCTGAGCTCAGAGTTTAGCTGGAGGCAGCATGGGCAGAAATATCCAGGCTGCATCAGCAGCTTCACTGGAGCTCACCCTACCAGCTCCCACTCCCACAGAGGCCCTCTGGCCCTGGGGGATGGAGAGTGGTGGGGAGAGAGGGGTGGAAAAGTCAAGAACTGGCCATTAGGGCACAGTTTGCGCCAACCCCACACCAACCACAAACCATATTTTACCCCTAGTAGAAGTGCGGAAACCTGACCCTGCAGGAGGGGGGGACCTCATGTCAGTCAGTGGATCTAGGCAGAACAGCTTAGTGGCATCCTGCGGTAAGAAAGTAGACAGAAAAATGTAAAATAAAACCTGGCGGTGGGTGACTTTGTGATCAGTGGGACAGAGTCACATTTGGATGGGGCACACAAAAGGAGGTGACAGTTAGGTGCCTCCCCAGTGCCTCAGCTAAATGCGATGTGGAATGTATAGGGAGAATAGTAGACAGATCAGAGGAAGGCCTGGGAATGCTGGTTCACCTAGGGACCAATGATCTTGAAAACTGGACAGTGGAAGAAGCTAAACAGAGCCTTGAGAAACTGGTGGAATGATTGGCCACACGCTCAGGATCCCTGGCCTTCTCCGAGGTCCTCCCTGTGTGGGGTGGGTGAGGGAAGAAGTAGTAGTAGTAAAAATTGTATTCAATTCACATACAAAATAAATGCATCAGATAGCGCAACTGAGGCAAGCTCATTTCCAGTGAGATGCAATGTGCAAATTCGCAAAATTACATAATAGACAATACAAAATACAAAACACATGCAAAAAATAGCATTAAACACAATGTACATAAAACAAAATTTCAATAATACCCCAAATAAAGAGCATGCCACTGCTGGTTTTTCACTCAGAACTTAAGGATACCCTAAGATAATTCTAGTATAGTTTGTTGTCTTGCTTCTTTTAGAAACCAAGATTTAATGTCTTCTATTCTGATTATACCATTTGCTAACCGAAGAGGGAAGGAAGAGAAAATTAGAAAGGCAGAAATAGTCAAATTTAATAAGTGACTAAAGGAATGGTGTCAAACAAAGAGTTTCCACCTTGTAGGCAACTGGGGTGACTTCTTAGAATGGAGATACCGCAGAAACAATGGACTCTATCTAATGAGGGAGGGGATAAGGGCACTAGGGCTGAGGTTTGACATCTATACTGGATGTTTAAACTGACAGAGGGGGAGCCAGACACTAGGAAGACTACCAAGATCAAAGAGAAGTGAGGGAACCTAGCTCACCCCCCTCCCCCCAAACAGGGTCTGAAATTAAGAACACTGGACTGGAGCATATGGTTAAGTCCAAGGCAGGAATTAAGCAGGTAAAGAAAGGTAGAGGGTACAACAAGGGTGTATCAGTCAGGTCAGGGCAAGGAGGGTCTAGATGGGAGGAAGTAGGACCACAGACTACCAAAAAGCAGCTTATAGGTGGTTCCTGGAAGGGAATATGCCTCTATGCCAGAAGCCTAGACAACAAAATTAGTAATTTACAGGCATTAGTGGCAGATACTAGCGTGGACCTTATTGCTGTCACAGAAACTTGGGCCACGGGGCAAAAATGACTGGGACTTTCCAAAATAGATAGAAGAGTGGGCAAGGGAAGGGGGGAATGGCTCTCTATGTGAGAGAGGGTATAGCCATTGCAGAAGATGTTAGTGTCAAGAGAGATATGGAGCAGGTTGAGTCATTGTTGGTGGAGCTCACAGCAGCATCGGTTAAGTGAATTCACATGGGGTGATTTATTGACCCCCTGGGCAGGGGAGAGGTGAGGTACAAGGAACTTATAGAGAAAATCAAAAGGACAACGGATAAGGGGGAGACAGTCATAGCTGGGGATTTTAATCTACCAGATGTATATTGGGGTGTTCCAGTAGCTATGAGTTCTAGAAGCCAAGCTATACTGGAAGCCCTCCAAGATTGCATGCTGACCCAACTGATGAGGGATCCTACCAGGGGGAGGTATCCATCTTGGATCTGATACTCACTAATTCAGAAGCAGTTTGGGACAGTAAGGGTAGGAGAGCAACTAGCTAACAGGGACCATAACTCTGTCTGGTTTGAGTTATCCCTAAGGGATGAAAGAACACAGTCACAGATGGAGATTCTAAACTTTAATGGGGTGGACTTTAATAAAATGTGACTGTTTGTGAAGGACACATTTGCACATGTTAGGGATAAAATAGGTGTGAAAGACATCAGGGGGATTATAAAAGTGGCTGTCCTCAAAGCTACAAAGCTTTGTATCAAATCAGTTGCTAAAAAGAATAAATATGAAAGACCCATATGATTCTCATATAAGGTCAAGGAAGCAGTCAGAGCCAAGAGGGGAGCATTCCTCAGGTTTAAAAGGAGCAGGGGGAAGGAGGAGTGGGCGGTGGAATAGATTTAGAAAACAAGAGATGCTAAAAGAACAGTGAGTGAGGCAAAGGCAGTCACAGGACTGCAGATTGCCAAGGGGACTAAATCAGGGGAAAAGCAGTTTTTCTAGTACATTAGGGAAAAAAGAAAGAAGGGAGGTGGGATCGTTAGGTTAAGAGACTATGGAATGATAATCGAGGATGATGGACAGAAGGCTACATTCCTAAACAAATACTTCTGTTCTGTATTTACCAAGGAGGGAGTGGGCCCCCTGGCTGAAAGCAGCACCAATGCAGCCACTAGTGGAATGTGAAGGATGGAAACCCCAGTGTTCACCAAAGACAGGGTCCAAAAAGGACTGGCAGTCCTCAAACCACAGAAAGCTCCTGGCCCAGATGGGATGCATCCAAGAGTACTAAGTGATTTAGCAGAGGAACTGGTGGATCCCTTAGCACATCTGTTCAGTGGCTCACTACAGTTGAGGGTGGTGCCCAGTGGCTGGAGGGTGACTGATGTGGTGCCAATCCACAAAGGTGGGGACAGGGAGGAGGCAGCAAATTACAGGCCAGTTAGTCTCACATCTATCGTGGGAAAACTGATGGAGTCCCTTATTGAACAGGACCTCATGGAATATCTAGAAGTAAATGGTCTCCAGGACAGTAAGCAACTCGAGTTCTTCGCAGGGAGATCATGCCAAACCAACCTTATTGTCTTTTTTGATTGGGTGAAGAGGGAGCTGGACAGGGGGCACGCGATGGACCTCCTTTACCTCAATTTCAGTAAAGCATTTAACTTGGTGCCTCACAAATGCCTGTTGAAGAAGTTGGAGGACCTTGGAATGGCAAAGGACATAGTCAGGTGGGTGGTGAATTGGCTTAGGGGTAGAAAACATTGGGTTGTTGTAAATGGGGTGAGATAATCAGAGGAGGGTGTCACAAGTTGGGTATCTCAGAGATTGGTCCTGGGCCTGATCCTCTTCAACATGTTCATTAGTGACATCGGCGAGGGAATTCAGGGAAATCTTGCCCTTTTGCCAATGACACTAACCTTAGTGGTAGGGTAGACAGCACAGAGGGAGTTAGGGAGCTAAAGGAAGACCTCCAAAGGCTTGAAAGATGGGCAAATGTGTGACAACTGAGGTTTAATGCAAAGAAGTGCAAAATAATGCACCTAGGGAAAGGTAACCCATGGACAGAGTATGGGTTAAATGGGGTTAAACTTAGTACTACTTCAGAAGAGTGAGACCTGTGAGTTATCATTTGTGACAGTCTAAAACAACCAAGCCAGTGTAACAAAGCATGCAACAAAGCAAACAGGATGTTTGGGAGTATAGGGAGGGGGATAGACAGCAGGAGCAGGGAAGTAATCCTCCCCCCCCTTATTGTTCCCTGGTGAGACCACACATGAAGTACTCTACCCAGTTTTGGAGTGCTGATCTAAGAAAGGACAAGGACAGGATAGAGGCTGTGCAGAGAATTGCAACGAAGATGATACATGGCCTTCAGGGAGTCTCCTACCAGGAATGGCTAAAAGCACTGAACAGATACTCACTGGAGGCCAGGGAGGGAGTGATCAAAACTTTCTGTTACCTGAAAGGCATAAATAGAGTGCCCCCACACAGTGCTGTTCACTAGGAGCACCAGCACAACAATACGCAGGTATGAGTGGAAGCTGCAGGGTGGGAGCTTCAGAAGGGATTTGAGGAAACACTATTTTTTGGAAAGGGTGGTGGAAACATGGAACAGTCTGCCGGCCTAGGTGGTGGATGCTAGAACCATGGAGGGCTTCAAGCACAGGTGGAACAGGATAAGAGTGCAGATAACGAAGGTGGAGGAATAGGTCCCTGGATTGACCCTAAGTCCTGGGTATTTTATAGGCAGACTTGATGGACTCTCAGTTTCTTTCTGCTGTCATTTTCTGTTTCATTATGTTGTTTAGCACATGTGCAAGCAACATTTTGTAGCAGTAGGAGATGGTAGTAGGAGAACTGCAGAGATGTGTCAATTTTGGTGAATGCAGGGCACACTTTCAAAGGTGCATCCCTCATTCGCCAAATAGAGAGCATGCTAGCGGTGACACAAGTTTTATGCAGTGCCACCAACTTGAAACAAACTTGCTGCTGCAGAGAGAAGCTCGTCATGCAGCGGCACAGATGACACACTTACATGCCTTGCCTGGTGAAATATTTCAATAAACATGGCAGCAGCTCGTGCTGTCTGCCTCTTACAATCCCAAGAAAGTCAACTTTTAGGGTGCCCAAACCCCCCTGTCAGCATGTTTAATACCCCCCCAAGATTGTGTGACACACTGGGAGCCCACCTCAGTGTGCCTCTGTGGGGTTCGGAAGTCAACCACGTCGGCATGTTCCTGCCCCTGCCCCACCCCCATTGTGTGCCACACTGGGAGCCCACCCCAGTGTGGCCAATATAACCCCCCTTAAAGTTATGGGGCACACTGGGAGCCCACCCCAGTGTGCACAACATTTGTTTTCTTACACCTGTAAAGAAAGAAAATCGTCCGCAGTGTTCCTTTTTTTTTAAAGTACCTGAAACAAAGAAAACAGTCCCTCGCTGTTGGTGGTGCCCCCCTCCCCCAACCCTCAGCTACCCTCTGTGCACCCCATCTCCCCACAAGCCCCCCTCCCCCCATACTTACCTCCGGAGGTCGGTGCTGTGATCTTCAGTGGAGCGGGAACATGGCTGCACTCTTCAAAACCGATCGCGAACTGAAGAAATACCAGTAAGCTGTATAGTGATATCAATGGGGGAGATTTCAACTTATTTATTTATTTATTTGGTTTTTGTTTACCGTGTAAGTACACTAGACAAGAGTATTGCCTATATTCAGGCACAACCTGGGAGAGTACATTTAGGTGGATATCTTGGTCATTTTTTTGATTTTTGGCTCCAAATTTTCAATATGAGGTTCTTGATACCCCACCTCATGAAATCAGTCACTGTCATTTTGTTATTCGGTCCCGAAAGGTGATTTTGCAGTCACTGCGTGGAATCATCTTTTGGGACCCATTAATGAAATGATAGTGTCACTGTTCATGAGGTGGGCTCCCAAAATGCCCATGTTTCAAATTTAGTGAAAAAATTCCAAGAAATGACAGTGTTACAAATGCGCATTGCACAGTTTCCACGTACGCACGTAACTTTGAGAATTTTTTATATTTTCACTCCAGGTTTTGAACATTGCCATTGTTTCACACCTCCTTATGAACAGTACAGTTGTCATTTTTCACATCCTGCCTGAAATTTGTTTTCACACATCTGGTGCACAATGGCGCGGTCGCTGTAGAAAATCAATGTTCAGGACAGCATAAGAAAATCACAGTGACACTGTTCATGAGCAGAGATCTCAAAATACCTACAGTATGTTGAAAATTTGGGGAACAAATTCCAAAAAATGACTGTGTTTCGGGTGTGCATTGCGCAGTTTCCACGCATGCTCGTAACTTCGAGAATTTTTTATATTTTCACTCCAGATTTTCAACATTGCCATTTCTTCACACCTCCTTATGATTGGTATGGCTGTCATTTTTCACATTCTGCCTAAAATGTGTTTTAATATATCTGGCACAGAATGGCGTGGTCACTGTGGGAAATCAATGTTTGGGACAGATTAACAAAATCACAGTGCCAGTGTTCATGAGCGGAGGTCCCAAAATGCCTATGTTGAAAATTTGGTTAAAAAAAAAAAATTATCGCATTATGAGCACATGTTGTGCAGTTTCTACACACGCTCATGACTTTTTGCACCTGTGGTGCTAAATGGCGTAGTCGCTGTGCAAAATCACCTTTCAGCTAATGAACTGATAGTGCCACTGTTCATGAGGTGGGGTCACAAAAAGCCCATATTGAAAATTTGGAGTCAAAATACCAACAAACTCTTGGGTGTTAGGGTTTCCAACTGTAATGCCCCACCCTTTAGAGACTGACAGGCAGCTGGCCTGTCAGCGCAGTGGTTGGGTTTCAGTCCGACCCGGCTCGAAAGGACTCGCGTCGGAGGGCTGGCTGGGGAGAAGGAGGGAGCATCTGGCGACAGCTCTCCTCTGGGGGGGTTGGGATGCGCACCGGCGCATGCTGACTCCTGGCGGAGGCTGGGAGCACAGCAGTGACACCTGGTCAGAAGCTCAAGGGGGAGTGACAGATGTCTGGTGTATGCCTTGACTTCAGGACATCAATCCCCACAGAAAACCAGGAAAATGCTTCCTGACTGGCTGGATGATGGCCTCACTGTCCTCCGCTGCCACCAATCCCATGACCGACATGCCTCAGCAGTACCCTGGGCCAAATGTAAAAGTGTGCTGGCCACCCCCACCAGTGCCTTCCCCTTGGAGGAGGGGGACCCGCCCGGCGAAGGGTTATGCCGGGTTACTCAGGGGGACTGCCATATGAGGTGATAGCCGGTATGGGAGTTGGGGCAGGCAGTCAGGAGGGACATAAGACACCTGAAGGAGTGGGCAGCCAGGGAGAAGGGGAGGCACAAAAAAAAAAAAGAGACTGACAGGCATCAGGGGTGTGACTTAGGATTTTTGGCTGTATTGCTTATGCCATTCCACCCCCACCCCAGCCTGCAGCCACTGCCTGGCATCGAAGTGTGCCTTGGACTCTTTGGCCCCAAAGTTCACCCCATTCTCCTATACTGCACCCATCTCAGCATATTTCCTTATGGAATGGGGTGAGCATAGGCCCAAAGACCCCAAGGCACACTGCAACACTTGTTGGTGTCTGCAGGGTAGGGTGAGGTGAAATGGTATGAGTGTTATGGCCGATGACCCAAAGGCACACCCCAATGCCTGTCAGTCTCTGCAAGGTGGGGGACAGGTTGGCATCAGTTCAATACTTCACTGCCATTCCTATTATGCATCTCTCTCTAACTTCTGCACTACCATTGCCAATGCCAGCAAGACAACATTCGGCATTGACAAATGTTTGTTTTCTATATGATGCAACATGAGAGGTTTGGTAGAGATCAGGTGCATAGCTAAAACTGCTGACTTGGAATCCCATAGGCTGATCTGATTCACATGAGACTGAACAGTACTGAAAGCACAATTAGGAACTGACACATAGGGATGTTGCTTGGCATAGCTCAAGTAGTTGAAAAGAAAACCAACCCCATAAATCTCATTTTGCAATACCTGGGAAGAAATTATAAAACTATGAAAAAGGTCAGTTCCAGGGAGGGGGAATAACTGCCAGCACTAATAAAACTTTAGGTGATTGCTATAATGGGCAGAAGATGACCTATGGCTAGTGGAGACTGTGATTAATATTGCAGGAGGAAGCACCCAGCTATGGTAATAGCCATTTAACTGCCACTAACAGCAGAATTGCACAAAATCAGACAATAATAGAAGCCTGTCAGAGCAATGAAGCAGGGTACATACAGTAGCTAGGTATTCTTAGAGTACTATCAACAAGTTAGGGCCATCAAAATAGGGTATAGTAAGGACACAAGTAGCAGCACCAGGAGAACAACTTTGCAACATGTAAGATATCCAGCAGCATACATAGTATTTGGAATAGGACAGAGTAACCTGCAGAACAGAAATGGTATACATGATACAAAGTAGTAACACTCTGCTGGTTATCCCCTACCCTTACAGACCATACCACAGGCTCTGATCTGACCTTGAGCAACACAGTAGTGTACTGGTTTAATAGAACAAGTGACAAGTACTGATACTGAGTGCTGTGTGCTATCACAGTTCACTCAGCTGTAGGATTCAGCTCACTACTGCAGGCAACAATAGCAATGGTTTAAAAGACAAAGAACCTCTGTGCACAAACGCTGAAGCAAGGGTTACCCCAAAGGGCATTTGGCTGGGAAGCCAGGTTTCAAGAAAATACAAAATCACACATGAATATACTTAATGAAGTTGTCAGTCACCTTGTGTTTGATCAATAGCAGCTGTAAATTGCAGGGCAGGGCTTCTGGGTATCACTCTAGGGGCAGTGTCTCCTGCTGACTGCCGGCCCATACTGATGCCCATAGTGTGACTCCCTTATTGATCCTGCCCAGTGTGGTGCCCCTGCTGCTCCTTCCCATGACACTACAGCATGCAATGCAAAGGCCTGCTAGTGACGAGACCTGAGATACGAAGGAGGAGGGGGAACAGTCACAAAACAGCAACCTGCTTGGCTGCAGGCACAGGCCTTCAGTTTCAGCTGGCTGGAGCAGGTATCTGGCTCTCAGTGCACCTGAGTGATGAGGTGAGTGTTGGGAGATAGGGAGGGAGGTCAGCTACAAACCCCTCAAGATTCACCAATTCACCAATGATATTCAGCAGCTGGAGTGAAGAGACATGCTCGGTTGTGGATATTTAACTTTGAATATTGGCACCATTTTTGAGTCTACAAGTAGCAACCTGGTTGGCTGCAGGCACAGGTCATCAAGTTCAGCTGGCTGGAGCAGGTCTCTGGCTCCCAGTGCACCCAAGTGGTGAGGTGAGTGTTGGAAGAGATGGAGGGAGGTCAGCAACAAACCCTTCAAGATTCACCAATGATCCCATTCAGCAGCTAGAGTGAAGAGACATGCTCAGTTGTGGATATTTAACTTTGAATATTGGCACCTTTTTTGAGTCTACAAGTAGCAACCTGGTTGGCTGCAGGCACAGGTCATCAAGTTCAGCTGGCTGGAGCAGGTCTCTGGCTCCCAGTGCACCCAAGTGGTGAGGTGAGTGTTGGAAGAGAGGGAGGGAGGTCAGCAACAAACTCTTCAAGATTCACCAATGATCCCATTCAGCAGCTGGAGTGAAGAGACATGCTTTGTTGTGGATATTTAACTTTGAATATTGGCACCTTTTTTGAGTCTACAAGTAGCAACCTGGTTGGCTGCAGGCACAGGTCATCAAGTTCAGCTGGCTGGAGCACAACTCTGGCTTCTGGTGCACCTGAGTAATGAGGCAAGCATTGGGAGAGAGGGGGGTCAGCAATAAACCCCTCACAACACACTGATGATCCTGGTCAACAACTGGATTGAAGAGACGAGCTCAGCTGCACATATTGAACATTGAATATCGATGCTTTTTTCTGGAGTTCACAGACAGGTAGCCAATTGACTGCAGGCACACCCCTTCAAGTTCAGCTGGCTGGAGCAGGTCTCAGTCTCCCAGTGTGTCCAAGTGTTAAGTGATTGTTGGGGAGAGAGGGGTCAGCAACAAATCCCTGGCAACCCACTGATGATCCTGGTCAGTGGCTGGAGAAAATGACCGTGTGCACGTAGAGCCAACACAGGGACCCTTCTTCAGGAGTTCTCTCTCAGCAGTCAGTATCCCTGTGATATGATTCTCTGCTACAGCAACTGGACCTCAAATCCTCTTAATGCTGCCTGTGCTCTTGCAAGGGAGTTGAACAAGAGTTCATTTATTATTCAGTCTGTTCTACAAAACCTGTAACTGGTACTGACAAGAAAAGTAAAGGCCAAAAGATGCGGGACTTCATTAACAGCACATTAGTATAAAGGCCCATGATTGCCTATATATGAATGCTCAAATATAATAGAAAAGAAAATGGCTAGTTGGCACCCAAATAAAACTATGATATATGAGCCATTCCCAATATAGGCACAAGGAAGTACTGGAGAAAAATGACAAGCTACAAACAGTAGCATCACAAAACCTGATGATAAACTACGTGCAGTACATCTACACAACATAATAATTTTGCTGAAACCATTTCAGAACTTCTGTTCTTTGTTACTGATTTTCCCAGCAGGAGTTATGGTAACTTTTGCAAAACAACCTGGTGTGGATTTTGTCGTTGTTTTTAGTATATACTGCTATAGGAAATGATTTAAATTTACTTTGCGCTGTGGGCATTTTCTGAGAAGCGACTCTGTCTCAGTTCAGCGTGTTTCTTTTTTTTTTTTTTCTTCCCCATGGAAGGATTTCTGAAGAGTTGCTTCAGGCCATCCCCTGCTGTGCTGTTTCCTTGTTTTCCATAAGCTATAATAGCATGCTGATGAGTCTCTCGTGGAAAAGCAATACACAGGACAGGAGATTTGATTCTGCTGAACTGGTTGTTGGCACAAAGTTCAACTCTCTCAGGGAGCATGGAGCTGGCTTGCACGTTTGTGCTTAACAAAGCAAATCATATCTGGTGACAGCTGACTCAAAAAACCCTTTGCTCATGTATACTCTCAGGAAAGCTTTCTGGCAAACACCTTGTCAGTGAGCACATCATCTGATGGAAGAAAAACATCTTCAGCTCTTGCCTCTCTTTTTCATCAAAGAGATCATATTTCCACCAGAAACCTAACTCATTGTTCAGTAGCCTGAAGGGGCTGAAATGACTTTACATGGATATAACTTGTTAGTGCTAAAATATTATAAAATGGAAAGAAACAGTTCTTGTCCCTGATTGGCCAGCCCGGGGCTTTAGCCATGTATAAATCTGACAACGTAAACACAGCTCAATCCCTAGCTGATCTCTGTTTTTCAATTTCTTTTTATTTGGTTTTGTACACATAAAAGCATGCGATAATAACAAACCCATGATATCAATGTCATTACATACACTTTATCTAGCCAACATGGGTATATGACATTACAATCATTTATAAGGACCATTATTTTGAGGGCTGGACATTCATTGAGTTTGGGCCCTTGTGCTTCTAAATTCTAATGTCCCTCCTGGTCTGGAACAGACATATGTATGGTGAATAAAAAAGTAATTTACAATCTGTCCACACATGTTAGTCTTATACTTCAGAAGTGCTTTGGGGAACCAGCCTAGGGTGGGTGGGGCACCCATCCATCTTTTGGTTGTTTTCTCCCATCTCAGTGTTTTGAGGTTTGGTCTGTATTCTTTAATTGTGTCACCCAGATGAATCAGGTATAGGTCCCATATTTTTGTAAATATTTGTAGACTGTGCCATTGTTGCTAAGTGAGCCACTCTAGACTAGTGAGGGTTGACAATTGCGCTCCCCATTGCTGAGTTGGGGGGGGGCTGATCATCTTTTCAAAATTCAAGTATTGTCTTTTTGGCTACTAAAAGATGCCCCCTGCAGAAGGGTTGTTGGACCCAAAGCACCAGGGTGAGTGCGGCTAGTGATTCAGCTAACTTGCCTTTGCTTACACCTTGTCATAGTGTGTTGGCAATAAAAGCGATTCAAGCAATTTTGGACCACTGAGAATTTTTTGTGCTAGCCATTTGGTCTGGTTGATATGCACACACTGTAAGATGGAGCATGGTCTGGTCTAATTCGGGTGTAAGAATTTGGGGATTTTTCCACAGGAGTGCACAGTATTAAAAAAGTCAGAGTTCAGTTAAGGGGTGGCCCACACATCACAGTGCACCCGTTGCTTGTAAAATTCTTGGTTAAAACTTTTTGGTCTGTATGTCTACTAAAAGGGCCTGGATCAGCCAGGTGAATCTTGGGCCCTATAGTGGGTTCTCCTCATCTTTAATCCCAAGAAGGGAGAGCTGAGGGGTGAATGGGACAGACCAGCCTAGTATAAGTGAGAGCTCTCCTTCTGCCTTCCTCCAGAACTGTTATGAAACTGCACAATACCATAAGAGGTGGGTCCGAGGGCCCGCATCTTTGTTACATTTCCAACATACAGTATATCATTATCTTGGAGGCTCACCCTGCGCATTTGGGAGGGGGTGCAGTACATAAGCTGCAGCATTTTAATCTGTCACATCATAGACTGTAATTTTACAGAAGAATAATTGATGCCTCACAGTGTTTGTGTCTACTGTTCTGCCATTATGTTGCTGTGTTGCTGCCCTATTTGCAGGCAGCTCTCTGGTTTGAGGAAGGAGGTTGCCCGACTCCATGCTGACCTGGCAAGGATTTGGAAAATCTCCTCCCCCACCCAGGGACCACACAAACCACCACCACTGTCACAGAGGTTGCCAAGAAAGAGCAGCAGTTGGACCACAGTGGACTCAGGGAGGGTGAAGGTGGTGGAACAGAGGCGCATCCCTCCAGCTGTGCCTCTTCACAATTAATTCACCATTATGGCAGAGCATTTTTCCTCTATGGAGGCACATGCAGTGGAGACCAAGGATGATGCCGGGAACCTCCACAAAGGAGACCCACAGGAGCGTGGCACAGGACCCCATAGAGGAAGGAAGCAACTCCTGGTGGGGGACTCAATCATTAATGGGGTAGAACTAGGGGAGGGAGGAGAGATGGAGGTAAGGTGCCTGCTTGGCACCATGGCTTGCAGGGACAGGACGCAAATCCTCAGGATCGTGGGAGCAGCTGCACGAGGGATGGAGCTGGATGTCATTGTCCACCTAGGGACAAATGACCTGGCTGGGAATGGGATTAGAGCAGTGCAGCAAGAGTTTGTGGAATTGGGGAGGGGCCATAGACAAGTTGCACGCATGATAACTTTTTTGGAAGTGCTGCCTGTCTATGGCATGGGTGAGGCTAGGGTACTCCTCACCATGGGATTCAATGACTGATTGAAAAACTGGTGCAGAGCTCAGGGATTTGGCTTTATTGGGGACTGTGGGGTCCACCTGCCAGGATGCAGGCCTGACGGTCTGCATCTGTCCGGGAAGGGAACCAGAATCCTAGGTGATAGGTTTAAATACTTCATTGGCAAACATTTAAACTAGCCAAGGGGGAGGCACTGAAGAGAAGCAGGGAAATCCCAGCCCCCCGCCCAAAAAACAGGATAGTTAGTGAAGTAGACACAAAGGTAGAGAAGTTGATAGGGAGCAGGACAGGGGTAAATCCAGAAAAAGGCAAATGCAGTAAGGACAGGGATGGGCCTACAAGGGGTAAGGCCATCAAAAAATGGAGGGCGATGAGTACCAATGCCAACAGTCTGTGAAACAAGCTCCTTGAACTAGTGGCCTTGATGGAAGAGGGATGCCTGGATATCGTGGCAGTCACAGAAACATGGTACATAGAGAGCCATGACTGGGATGTCAACATACCAGGGTATACAATCTACAGGAGGGACAGGGAGGGTAAAAGAGGAGGAGGAATAGCTCTCTACATAAGGGTAGTAATCAAAGCAACAGAACTGAAGGGTAAACATGGAGGGGAGGAGGCTCCATGGGTCACCCTGGAGACAGGAAATGGCACCACAAACCACACGGGGGTTATTTATAGACCCCTGTCTGAGGGGGAGGCAATGGACAAGGAAATGATAGAAGGAATCCTTAAAATGGCAAGAAAAGGAGAGATATTGTTGATGGGGATCTGACTATGCCAGATGTTAACTGGAGCACCTTTACTGCAGCCACATCCAAGAGCAGGGTCATTCTTGATGCCTTATAGGGGGCATGCCTCAGACAACTAGTGTTGGAACCCACTCGGGAGGGAGCAATCTTAGACCTGGTTCTCTCAAGTGGGGTTGGAGAGAGCATCTCAGATTTAGAAGTGGGTAGCCATCTGGGAACAAATGACCACCAAACAGTGTGGTTCACAATAAACACAGCAGTAGAGTCCAGCCATACAAAAGCAAAGGTGTTGGACTTTAGGAGGGCTGACTTTGACAAAATGGGAGAGTGCCTCAGAAAAGCATTAGCAAACAGACAAGAAGGAAGGGTGGAAGAACAATGGGGAAAAATCAAAACTGCCATCACAGAGGCAACAAGCCTTTGTGTAAAGCAAATCAACAAAACAAAATGAAGGAAAAAGCCAATATGGTTCTCAAAAAAGGTGACAGGGAAGGTTAAGGAGAAAAGGATAGCATTCAGAAAATGTAAGGAAACAGAAGGAGCAGGACAGAGAACTATATCAGTTAAAGCAGAAGGAGGCAGGGAAGGCAGTCAGAATAGCAAATGCACAAACTGAGGAAAAGGTAGCCAACTGTGTTATGAAGGGGAATAAAACCTTTCATAGCTACATTAGGGAGTGAAGAAAGACCAAGGGAAGGATACAGAGGTTTAATAAAGGGAGGGAGAGAGGGCAGAGGGCTACTGAATGAATACTTCTGCTCAGTATTTACAAAAGAAGAGGAGGAGGGAAGGTACCTAAACCAAACAATAAAAACACCCTGTATAGGGGGGTTGAGACCAGTCCTTTAATAGAAGAAAGGGTTCTGAAAGAACTCTTAAAACTGAAGGTGGACAAAGTGATGGGATTCATCCCAGAATTCTAAAAGAACTAAGGGGAGAATTAGTGCCACCACTGATACCCTTTTTAACAAATCATGGGAGGATGGGGTAGTACCTGAGGACTGGAGGACAGTGGATGTGATCCCACTTCACAAAAGTGGGAGCAAGGCAGAGGCAGGAAACTACAGACCTGTTAGTTTGACCTCAGTGGTAGGTAAAATGATGGAATCATTTCTGAAAGAAAGAAAGAATTTTTGAGTACCTAGAGGCCAGAAGGGCACAGGACCTGAGACAGCATGGATTCACAGTGGGAAGGTCATGTCAGATGAATCTAATAGATTTCTTTGACTGGGTGACCAAAGTAGTAGACCAGGGAGGGGCTGTGGACATGGCCTACCTAGACTTTAGCAAGGCATTTGACACAGTCCCGCACAAAAGATTAATAAACAAGTTATCCAACATTGGAGTGGGTCCCAGGGTGGTAGCCTGGGTAAAAAATTGGCTGAACAACAGGATGCAGAGGGTAATAGTAAATGGAGTCCACTCTGAATAAAGGGGGGTTACTAGCGGGGTACCACAGATTCAGAAATGGGACCAGTCCTCTTTAATGTCTTTATAAGTGACTCTGTGGATGAACTGGAAGGAAAAATATGTCTCTTTGCAGATGACACAAAGATCTGCAACAGGATTGATACACAAGCTGGGGTGGAAAAGATGAGAAGGGACTTGGCAAGGTTGGAGGAATGGTCAAATGTATGGCAGCTTAGATTCAATGCAAAGATGTGCAAAGTAATGCACCTGGGAAACAAAAACTCATGGGAAGAGTACACAATGGGGGGGTGAGATACTAACAACATCAAAAATGGAAAAGGACCTGGGGTAGTCATATCAGATGACCTAAAGGTGCGCAAGCAATGTGAGAAGTCAGTAAGGAGGGCTGGGGGATACTGGGATGCATAGGGCGAGGCATCACCAGTAGAAAACAGGAAGTTGTCATCTCTCTGTATAGACAGTTGGTGAGACCCCATCTGGAGTACTGTGTGTAGTTCTGGAGACCCCATCTCCACAAGGATATAGACAGGATGGAGGTTGTCCAGAGAAGGGCAACTAAAATGGTGCAGAGTCTGCACCAGAAGCCATCCAAAGAGAGACTAAATGAGCTTAATATGTATACCGTCGAAGAAAGGAGGGAGAGGGAGAACATGATAGAATCTTTCAAGTACCTCAAGGCAGTCAATAAAGTCCAAGAGGGTAGCATTTTTCAGAAAAAGAGATGTGCAAGAACAGGGGGGCACAATTTGAAGATAGAGGGGGGATGGCTCAGAGTTCATGTGAGCAAGTATTTTTTCACGGAGAGGGTTGTGGATGCATGGAACAGCCTTCCTGAGCAGGTCATGGAGCCAAAAACAGTGGGAGAATTCAAGAATGCATGGGATAGACATAAGGAAATTCTAGTAGTGGGGTAGGAGGAAGTAGGCTGTTGGTTTATTAGGATCTGCAGCTTATCTATTAGGTAGGGAAATGGGCAGACTAGGTGGGCCAATCAGTCTTTATCTCCTGTCAAATTCTATATTTCTATGTTCACATTGAGCTCTTCTTCCATATGCAGTATTTATCAAGGTGCTTCGGGGGGGTCTGTCTGCCCCTAAGGAATCCTGATGGGAACCCTCCCATGCCTGCATTAAGTCCTTGGATAAATAAACCATCCAAGTCCTTGGATAATAAATCCTTTTCAGGGACTTTCAGTGGTGCATCTCCCACCTTTTTCAATTCATTGGTGGACACTGGAGTTCAGGTGTTGCTGTATAGAAGCCTGACACATGGTTTGAGCCTGTTGAATAGATATTGCCACTGTACCCTATCAAATGTCTTCTCTGCATTGAGGGGATATTGCACCAGCAGGGGGGGGACAGATCCTTGGCCATGTGCTGGATTGCTGAAAGGTGCCACACATAAGCTAGGGAGAGCCTCTGTTTAATGAATCCAACCTGATTAGGGTGAATCAACAAGCGCAGGCAGAATAGTTTCTAGTCTGCACACCAGCATTATGGCCAGGCTCTTATAGTACATCTGGATTAAGAAAATGGAACGATCGTTCCCTCAGTGGACCGAGTCATGGCCCAACTTCACCAAAAGGGATATCAGAGTACTATTCATGGTGTGTGGAAGAGACCCCTTATCAGGGCCTCTATATAGATCTCCAGCAGAATGAAAGTCAATAGGTCTCAGCTATTTTTACACAGTTCCAATAGGAAACTGTCAGAACTTGGTGTCTTCAAGGAAGCTAAGGTTTGAATGGCCCCATGGGTCTTGGCAGGCAGCCTGTAAGAGATTTTTGTCTAGGCGTCCTCCAGCTACTGAATATATAAAGCTCACTAGTTTTATAATATATTTTCAACACCACCTAACTGTTGACTTGTCTGATTCATCAAGTTCACTAACCTGATTCCGACTGTTAAGGGGTGCTTCCAGCTAATCTCTGCTATCCTCCAGAAGCTGGGATAATTAAACTGATTTAAAGAACTCATCCAACATGTCCTGTGATGGGGGAAAACTCACTGGTATACAGAATCTGATAAAACTAATTGAAAGGCCTGTTTATGTCCTCTCCCTTAGAGAGCACTCCCCCCACCTTGCAATTTTGGACCACAGCCAATCGTGCTGTTGCTCTATTTGTTTCAGGTGGTATACCAGCAGATTGCCCGTTCACTCACCTGCCTCAAAATATTGCTGATGGGTACAGAGCAAACTCTGCCTTCTGATGTATAGTTTGTTCATGGTCGGCAACTTAATGGACTATGGTTTCACATACACGTAGATCACTACACATCTTTTTTCATTGTAAGAGCCGCCACTGTTGTTTTTCAGTCAAAAAATAAACATTATCCATGAGTAAACTGTTAGTTTTTAAAGTAAACTCTGAATGTTATACCTCTTAGCACTGCCCTTTCTCCCCCATGTGGCACCTCAGTTTTCTCCCTGCTAGCTGTACTATCTCCAGTTTTGTACAGTTCACCCTTTTGTACACACTTCACCCCTGCTACACTAACAGATGTTTAACACTTTATTCCCTGCCATCTTAGGCTCCAGTCAACCACTCACAACTCCCATTTCTGCCAACCATTATCAATACTGAAGTAAGTAAAAAAAGAGCAGTCAATGACACAATGAAAAGTATTGTTACATCCCGTGCCACTGGCAAGGGCTCACAACTCCTGCTGCCACCAACTGTCATCTGCTGTGTTTCACAGATAAATCAAAATAAAAAAAACAAAAACAGTGGTACATGAAAACTACAGTGGAGGGAGCGGGTTGACAAAAGGGGTGTATGGCAACCAAGGAAATCTTAACTGGAGAAGGAGCTAACAGAAGGGGGGATAGCACAATGAAAATCATACTGAGGGGGATGCATTGAAAGTAAAATCAGGGACTTTTAGTATTTTACCCAGCATATGCATCAAATCCACAACTTATCCATTTTATTAAATGCATTTTAAATTCATTTTCATCTAATTATGGCTTTTTATAGTCCCACTAATGCAGTTCAGTATTTGTGTAGTTGTGTGATTTTCGTACTTCTGTGATTGAAGTCACTTGGCCTGTGACATTATGACACACCACACAAGGAAGGCATAGGTGAATCATACAACACCACATGCCCTGTCATGAATTATTGCTCAATTTTATAATGTTTCCTACTTTTACTGCCATCTACTTACATACTGCAGCCTAAGAAAGCAAGCTAGTTGCACACTTGATGGCATTTTGAGTCTTGTTGGTGCTAAATGTGGAGCGTTTAAAAATTTAAATGCAAGTCCTTGGTCCTTTTATGCTATTCTGCAGCAGAACTACCTCTTGCATTGGCAACCTTTTGAGTGCACTGGATTATCCCATGGATTGCCAAGCCTTTCGACTGTAGACTACTGTTCAAATACAGCACTGGTTGGCTGTGACTGGAAGTGTTATTATTTGATGGTGGTTTAATGGTCTATTTGTTGCAGTATTCTCAGTTCAGTTCACAGTGGGCAATGACAAGATATTTAAAACTTTGCATTATAAACTTGGTTCCTTTTAATTTTAAATTCATTTTTAAAATACTATTTTGGGTACAAAAAATGCTTTCCCAGAATATCTAGTGGCATAACTAGAATTGGCAATAGTAGCAAATTCAGGAGATGTCTATAGGGACTGTGGACAGTCATTTTTGTGACCCAAAATGTGTTTTAAAGTTTGCAACAGCAGCAATGTACATGTGCAGATGTTTTGGATATATAGCAATGGTGTCTATACTGTGCATAAACCATCCAAGTTGCACCCTATGACACACTTGCCAGCAGCAATCACCCTAGGCATACTAAAAAATCTGTGATATACAGTCAAGTGCTTTGATACCACTGTATCTGTTCAAGTGAGTTTCAAGTGAGGAGGAAAGGGATGAACACCTGGCCACACTGAAAAAAAAAACATTTATTGGGAAGGAGCATTCCTCTAGAGAAATTGACAGAATGGTGGAAAGTGCTATGCAGATACCAAGAGAACAACTAGTTCAATACAAAGAACTGACTACCACCACCAGAATACCCTTGGTTGTCACATACAGCCCAGATCTGGAGCCACTACGAATAATTATTAAGGATCGCCAACCAATGTTCAGTGAGGGTGACAACTTGAAAGGTATCTTCCAAGAACCACCTCTACTGTCTTTCAAACAACCACCTAATCTATCTAACCTGATTGTCAGCAGCAAACTTATACCTGACATGAATGCTAGAAAACTAGGTGGCACGAGACCCTGCAGTCATTCTGGATGTAAGACATGTGGGCACATTTCCACTTCATATTTTGTCAACACCCCTCAAAATAGACAATTCAACATACAGGGGAATTATACATGTGCATCTCGGGATGTTATTTATTAAATTCAATGCAAGAAATCTCCACAAACAGGTTATACTGTATGCGGGAGGCTGGACAACCTCTTTGAACCCGTATGAACTCACACAGACATGATATTAAAATGAAGAAGACTGAAAAGCTTATTGGACAACAATTCAACAGTCTGATCACTCCATCTCTGACTTATCGGTCCTGGTTCTCAAAGGCCATTTTGAAGATATACAACAGAGGCGAGCATGGGAGGTGAAACTGTTAAACTGATTTTTCTTTTGAATATGGTGCAGGATGGCATAAAAGTAGACATCATTTTCATGTCTCACTACAATATTTAAAGTGCTCCTGTTTTTTTTATGTTTGCCATGGTTTCAGGTACAGCACATGGAGAGTTAGCTGTTTTACATGGTTCTAATATGCTTAAATATTAAATGGTTCTATTTATTTTATCTAAAAGTGGATTGATGGTTGTTTTTTTTTCTAACTGGTGGGTGGTGATTCCCTGGGCTTTTGATTCACATATGCAGAGCTACTATTTAGTATTAAAAGATTTTAGTTTCATACAGGCATATATGAGTACATTGACAACATTAGGGCAACAGAGTCCTATTTACAAGGGGGTCCTGTTTCAGGTTACAGTTTAAATGTTCACAAACAATATTGACAATGAACACTAGTTGCAGACTGAACATGTTTAAACAGTGTGAGTTTAAATATTCACAAATAATATTGATGAACACATAGTTACATATAGGAAACATGTTTACATAGTGCCAGCATTGAAAATATGTGTAAAAAATAATGTGTAGGCTCATTTTCTGCTAGTGCAATGTGCCTGCAATTTCATTAACTGCTCAGCACACAGACACAGACAGTTTCTCATTATGCTTGATGGGTTTATACGGTTGATTTTAGCAAAAAGGTGGGTAGTAATCTCTTAGACTTAAGTTTTACACATGCAAATCTGCTGTTCTAAATGCTTAGAACACACACACACTTCAAATATCCACAGTTATGTGTTTACATATTTCTAATTAATATGCTTTAACACACACACACACACACACACACACACATTTTCTTGAACTTAGCTTCAGTGAGACTTGTAACATCAGATGATTTACTACATAACATTCCAATCTGTAACATTTGACTTACTCACTGCTATAGTTTCAGGGAAGCCTACTTATCTCTGTATTTCTTAACTAATTGCTAATCTGTCACACTTGTGTAACATTTTTTTTTTGTCTATTTTTTTTCCTTTGTCCTCTGGGCTTTTAAAAGTGAATTTTCTAAAAGATCTGCCATTTCTTCTGAAGAAGAACTCTGCTTGAGTTAAAAAATGTAAGGTTATTCGGTAATCTCTGTTGATCCAATAAAAGGTATCAAATCAATTTGTGCATCTTGTTGTTCAAGGACCAATATGGCAACAAACATTTTTTGACTTTGTGTATACACATTACACATTAGATGCCAAGGTTTATATTGACATGGAGTCTGAGCTGCCTTCTGACCCATTAAAAAAAGTCCCTCCATGGCTGAACTGATACACTTTGGTGTGGCAGGGTGGTAATTGCTCTACTCTTCTCTCTCCCTCACCTCTCTTGATGCTGGGCACCTTTCCCATTATTCCTCCTTTGTATCCAAATTCTGGTTTGGTTCCTTTTTCTTTGACCTTTCCTCCCCTGTATTTTCTCCCCCTCCTTCCTTGTATCCTCTTGGCAGTAATGCTTCCCATTCTCTTTCTATTTCATCTAGGAAATCTAGTACTGTTTGTCACAAATGCAATCCAGAGTCAGGCCCTCTAGTCCCACAGTGCCCAACCTCAAAGTGCAATATGTGAACAGAAGACAAACAGGGAAACCCTCCTGTCTGTTTTGGGTCCAAGCAACTTCCTGTCTTGAGTCCTGGGGTCAAATATGAACCCTTTTTCGCTAGTACGTCCCAGGTAACAGGTCCAAATATCACACCCTCTTTGGGGAAAGCAGTGCAATACTTAACCCAGCAGGCACACAACCTGGTTCACAATTCCCCTTCTGACTTAGTTGAGACCTAGGTATTTCCTTACCTTGCTGCATATGGATACACACTATAAGCACTGTAACAGTTATGTCAGAATTATCAACACTGTCCCAGCATTCACACTCAAAATGAGAAAATGTCTCAAGCAGGATTTTAAGAAAAACAAAGTTTACTAAAATTAAAAATAGTAAATAAAACACAAAACATAGAACATATAACATTAATGAAACAGCAAAAAAAGAAATGGGCAATCATAAATAAACTGCCTTGTACTGAGTACCTAATCCTGCCCCAGTTTCAGTTGGTAAATAGTGGTGCTGAAATTACTTAATTTTGGTAGAAGTGCTTCTTAAGTCCAGAACACAAGTGTGTTGAGTCTTGCAAAGTTGGAACAAGAGTGTGTGTTCTCTTAGGAGTCCAGAAGTAGAAGTCTCAGTCCTTTCAGCCAGCTTGATAATAGAGGCCAAAATGTCCCTCCCATCCTGTGATGTCACATCTCTGGGCTATTGGCATGAGGTCACTCTTAGTCCTGTAATTAATTGATCAGTCACGTGCCCCTGCACACTGCTAAACATTCCAATAAATATATTCTTCCTAATTAGTGATGCTTTATGACAGGTCAGAGTTACCCCCTTTTATGTTTCAGAAAAACATCCTGATAGGCTATTTCACAACATGGTAAGATTTTTGACATAGAGGGCCAGATATTCAAAGCTTTGTCCCTGGTCTAAAGTAGCACTGCCTGGTGGGCAAACATAGCCGGGAGCACAAAGCAAGCTATATTCAAAAGGAATAGCCTAGGGCAAACAGCTTCTGAATATTTTTTATTTATTTATTTATTAAATTCTTGGATTACAAATACCTTTGAGCAGAAACTGCTCATTTACAAAGGTTCCACATCAAAGAATGAGGGTCAACATACATATAGAGGTAGTAAAAGAATGCACAATAAACAAACAAAACAACTAAAAAAAATAAAGATACTCAGTTATAACATACGTTGAGATAATATTCATATAACGAGCAGCTTGAGTAGGCAGCTGGCTGCGGTAACAATAAGAGACAGAGGGCACCATAGGCAGTTAGTATTGCAGGCGTGTGACCGGGAGAGGAAGTTGGCAGGCTAATGGGCCACTGTCCGATGGTGGTGGAAAATGTCTTGTACCAGTGGAGATGTGAAGCAGGAAAGGAGTCACAAGGAAGGCCCAGTGCCAGAGGGAATGAGACTGGGAAAGGGTGAGCTGTGAGACATGAGTGAGCTGGGAGGTGTTTAGAGAGATCTCTTTTCAGAGAAGCAGTCACATTGAGTGGTAGAGGTGAGGTAAAGTTTGAGATTCCTTTTGAAGGGTCCAAGTGTAGTAGAGGAAAGTGCTTCTTTATTGAGGGAATTGAACCATTGAGCAGCTCTACAGATAAAGGACCACTGACCCATGGAGGTACGACATCTGGGAACCTGAAAGGTTAGAGATTGGGCACCACGTGTTTGTTGAGTGCCACTGTAGGTAGTAAGAAGTGAGCTAACACCAGGTGGCATGAGACCAAGGAGAATCTTTTTTGTAAATAAGCAGGTCTGGTATTGTATTCTGCTGCATAGGGGTAGCCAGCTGGCCTGTGCATAGAGGTCACAGGTGTGAGTTTGTTGGGCTGTACCCATTAGTAGTTTACAGGCTTTGTTGAGAGCAACTGAGATCCTGCAGAGGGCACTTGTTGAGGCAGAGCCATAGATGGCAAGTCCGTAGTCAATGATAGAGGTGACAGAGCTGTAGATGGCTAGTTTAAGGGCATCCGCATGCATACAGTGCTTGTGTTTGTGTAGTAGTCCAATCCGTATATTGGCGGTCTTGGCAACAGTGTCAATATGCCGAGTGTAGGAGAGGGTACTATCCAGGGTAATACCAAGGTACTTGAACTCCTTGACATGTTCGAGTGGGTTCCCAGCATATTTCTTGATAGTGAGGGACAGAGAGTTGTGCCTGCTCTGTCGATTACAGAAGGACATGGCTTTAGTCTTGCTGTGGTTCAGGACAAGTTTATGAGAATTGAACCATTCTTCGATGTGTTTGAAGTCGAGCTGCAGCTGGGATTCAAGGACTGTAATGTCATGGTGGCTGGAAAACAGGACTGCATCATCTGCGTATAGTAATATTTTTTGGTGGCAGGCACTGGGGAGATTGTTGATGAAGAGGGAGAAGAGTAAAGGGCCCTGAATAGACCCCTTGGGGACTCCGGAGCAGACCAGTTTCTCATCTGAAGAGATCCCTGCAATCCTTACACATTGGATCCGATTATCAAGGTAGCTGGTGAACCATGGAAGGGCATTGCTGGAGATCCCAATGGAGGACAGTTTCTTGAGCAGTAGGGGGTGGTTAACTGTGTCGAATGCCTTGGTAAGGTCTATAAATACTGCCCCTCCACAATTCCCTTTGTCAAGCGTGGCATGGATGAAGGTTGTAAATTCCAATAGTGCAGTGGTGGTGCTGTGCCCTTTTCTGAAGCCATGCTGCTCTGGGCACTGTACATTGTACTTATCCAGGAATTCAACTAGTTGGTCCGACACTATTCACTCCAGCACTTTAGATAGTGGGGGGAGGAGTGAGATAGGTCTGTAATTGGTGTGCAGTGTCCTATCTCCGCTTTTGTGAACTGGTGTGACAGTGGCTTTCTTCCAGAGAGAGAGGTAAAATGGCCCAATCTAAGCGAGAGATTGAAGATCTTTGTAAGTGGTTCTAAGATTTCATCGAGGACTTGTGCCAGCAGTTTCAGGTCAAGGGAGTCACCACTGTACCCTTGTTTGCCGATGGCCTTTTGAATGTATTTTCTAGCTACTTGTGGTGGGACCTCCTTAAAAAAAACTTTGGGGTTGTATGTTCTAGTTGGGGGGTAACTGGGGAGGAGCTGGAGGGGAGGTCATCGAAAAAGTTGGTGGAAGGACACTGTCCAGGTTTGTAAATGCATTATTAAAAGTGCTGGTGATGGTACCTAGGTTGAGTGTAGGAGTGCCATGAAGGTTGAACATAGTGGGTGGTGCTTTAGGATCCTTGCCTGTGAGTTCTTTCATGTTGTTCCAGAATTTGTTTCCCTGGCCCCAAGAATTGGTCAGAGCCTCTTTGTAATAGCTGCATTTAGCATTCCTTATTTTTCCGGCGCAATCATTTCTGGTTGCTTTGTACAATTGTATGTTTACTTGCGTCAGAGTAGCATGAGCACAATGCCAGAGGTGGTCTCTGTGCTTGAGCAGAGTTAAAAGGTCAGTAGTAACCCAGGGGTTGGTCTGTCCTTTGACCTTCATCTTTTTCACTGGTGCATAGATGTCACAGGCTTCATTGAAACATTTGATAAATAGGTCCAGAGCTTTGTTGGTGTCATTGAGGGAGTCAAGCACTGCCCAGTTCAGCTTGGTTAGATGGGATTTTAACAGCTGGAGGTGCCCTTGTTTGATAACCTTGGCATAGATAAGCTTGGGAGGGGGCTTGTGGTATTTGTTTGACCAGGAGCAGATGACAGGCGAGTGGTCACTTATTGTACCTGGGAGTTCAGAAACATTGGAGATGCATTCAGGGTGGTTAGATAGAATCCAGTCTAGAAGCGTAAGGGAGCCTGTCCTATAGTTACACCTAGTGGGGGCATTGACCAGTTGAGTGAGGTGATGCGCCGTGGCTGCATCCTTATAGGTAGCGCCTCAGCGGAGGCCAGTTAATGTTAAATCACCATGATTATGGTCTCAGAATTATGTTGCTGGACCCTTAGAGATTCCATGATGCTATGGAAGCCAGCAGCCTGGTCTCTTGGGGGTAGGTAAACTGAGATGACAGTGAGTTCCTTGTTATGTGCACCAAGGAGGATTTGATTGTGAGGACCTGAGAGGAGTTGCTCAGGCTAGGGATGGGATGATGTGACCCAAGGGTATCCTTAAGATAGATGGTGCAGCCCCCGCCCAGTTTAGCAATCCTGTATTGCCTGAAAATGTAGCTAGGATAGAGACTGAGCTATCAGGGATTTTAGGGTTTAGCCAAGTTTTGACAACTGACAGGACATCAGGGTTGTGTTGTAGGATCCATGTTTGGAGGGAATCAAGTTTGTTGAGGATGCTGCAGGCATTGATGGATGCCATGGTGAGTGTCCCTGTCCTTCTGCTTGGTGCCACTGCTGGCTGCCCAGGTGGTCCTGGGTTGGGGTGAACATTTCCTGAGAGCAGGAGCAGCATAAGGAGAATCTGTAGGAGAAAGGATTTCAGCATCTTGTAGATACCTGGTGGTTAAGTCATAAGCCAAAAGAAATTATCAACAGCTGAGGTCCAGAGTCACAGAATGTGTTAGAATTCCTGAAGGTGATGAACTGTGCCTGCACATATGCAGGATGTGAAATCCTTTTGTCTGCATGCTTCTTTGTCATTCAAAGAGGTTGTTGAAAAGCCCACATACAGATCATGGAGCAGGTCAGACGAAAATGTGGATTCAAGCAGACCTAGAGTCACTGAGTTTGTCAGACTTAATTACTTGACTTATGTTTTGCTTGGGATAGCTTCCAAAAAGTTGATTTTTAAATGAAAAATGCAGATACCTGGTGATGATGTTTTGCAGAAATCCATTCCAGGAGACTTTCACGGATGTAGTGAGCAAGAATGGTATAGTTACTCCAAGCAGAAAACCATGTAAATCCACAAAAACTAAGATACAGACACAGACAAGCAGCCACTACAAACAAAGAAGGATGGTCATGCAAACTGGGCTGGGAGTGCAGGGCAAACATAGTCCTGGAATAAGACAGCACCAAATATAGCAACCAGGAAGTGCAAACCACAACGACAACACAGTGCACAGTGACATGAGGGCAGGTAGAGATGAACTATGTGGCCAATCTGTGTGCCAGCAAATGCATGGACTCAATACAGCTGCAGGCAGTGGCAGATGTGAAAGAACAGTGATCAAAACCATATAATATTCCCCAAACCATTAGCACCATGCTAACACGTTAGCGGAGCTTTAGTGTGGAGCTAAGCTGTTTTCCCAGTGCAAACACATTTGCCCGGTGCTAAAATATGCCAAATTCAAAAGTGACATGCAAATGAGCCTACTTAGGTAGTCTCTGGGCAAACAACCAGATTAGTGTCTCATTATGCCCTGATTTGCATGCAGTTTGCCCAGCGTTACTGCAGGATCCCACAGAGCTACCTGTAGGTCAGTCTGGAAGTACAGGGGCTGACCAGGTCCGACCGCAGCTACACCTGTAGACCAGTCTGGCAGTGCACGATGATAGCTGCAGGATACGTGTAATCAGTACAGCTAGCATAGCATATTGTACCCCAGGGGACAAGACAGCATAGGCACAGGTGGTGGTGGTGCTGCATGCAACTGTCACACTGTAGGGCATGCTACAGTGCATAGCAGACACTACAGTAGCAAGGAGGCCAGTAGTGTGAGGGACACAGCACTGCCTATGGTGCATAGGGCAGTGATGCTGACTGAACTGTACACAGTGGCAGGCCCAACGTGCAGGTGTTTACTGACTGTGGACTTTACAGTTATGCTGTTGTGTGATCCACAGATGCTGCACCTGTGGCATGGGATGCACACAGTGACATATACATGGCCGGCTGTGTGTGCTGTGGCACCTGTACAGTTGCACTGTATGTGACGGGGGGCACGTGGGATCCGACAGACACACAGATGGTGGGGTATTCAAATAACTGGCCCATGTGCACTGTGTGCTGTGTTCCAGTCTTGTGGCCACACTTGGGCTGTGGTGAGGTCTGGCCACCCATACACCCTCCCCTCCCCTCAATGGCCACCATGTCCACAGTGCTGCCTGTGTGTGCTGGCATCTGTTGGGCACTACAGACGTATGGTCTGCAGGTGTGTGCTGTATTGCCACACTACCATGATGATCTCTGTGGGCCTGATCACCCCTTACTGCCTGTGCATGGCTGGGACCTGTGGCAGCTGATGGCATCATGGTGGTGCCATCAGTGAGCAGCATGTGTCCTCCATGTCTGGCAGTTTCTAAGTGTCATACTCATATGTTAGGGCCATGCAAGCCATGCTAATGCCAAGACAGCACCGCGCAAAGCACCAATGTCGCACAAAGCTGTTTGTCCAGGGTTAAGACCAGTTTTTCCTGGGCAGTAATTTATACCGCGTTATGGGTCGCTTTAAGTCGCGCTAAACACCTTAGCGTGGTGCTAGTCACTGAATATCCCATTGCACCTGTATTCATGTTCACTTTGCCCCTTGCATATAATTGTTGTTTGCCCAGCACTAATGCAGTTTGCCTGTGCTATTCAGCCTTTTGAATATAGCAGACCCATGCTAAACCCGCACTAAACCCACGCAAACATTTTTTGCCCGGCGCAAAGCTTTGAATATCTGGCCCAGAATGTCTAGGAAGCATTCTCCCTCCTGTCACCTTGTAAAAAGGCAATATTTTCACTTCAAAGCACCAACTCTCTGAGAACATGACTTTTACAATTTCCACTCAGGTTTTGTTAGGCGTGTTTCAGTTTCTTTTGAAGTTAGCTGTTTCCTTCTACTCAGAGAGAGAACAGTATATTCTTGAACATCCTAGGTTCCATGATGCCTTGTGCTGACTTGGCCTGTTTCCTAAGCAAGACTCAAAAACATATATTTTATATCAAAATGATATGCACATAACTAATAGATGGTTTTCATGTTACACTCCTCCTTCCTAGACTAAACTTGGGGGAATCTATTCTTAGGCATGGAATGAGTTCCCCAAATTCAGTTCACTGCTCTAACTGCCAGGATAATCCATCTGTGTTTGCATTTGCTGCCCCTGCCCTGTGAGTGGCAGTCATGTCATAATTCTGCGAGGCAAGGCTCCATCTTAAAAGCCTACTGTTTGTTTTACCCATTTGTGCCAGCCAAACCAGGGGGTTATGATCTGTTTGTACCTCAAAGTGCCACCCGTATAGGTATGGGTCTGATTTCATTAGTGCCACACCATTGCAAGGCATTCTTTCTCCACTGTAGAATAAGACTGCTCCCTGGGAAGTAATTTCTTACTGAGGTATACTATTGGGTGATCTTTCCCTTAGTTAGAAGTCTGGCTAAGTACTGCCCCAATACCCACATCTGAGGCATCTGTCTGGACTACAAATGGTTTACTGTAGTCTGGACTGGCTAATACAGGAGGACCGTACAGTGCCTCCTTTAGCCATGTAAAGACTTGTTTACAGGCTGGTTCCCATTTTACCTTTTTAGGCATTCTTTTCTTTAGCAGGTAAGATAGGGGAGCTGCCAGGGCACTGTAGTTTGATACAAATTTTCTATAGTACCCAGTGGTCCCTAGAAAACTCTGAACCTGCTTCTGTGTTTCAGGTCTGGGCCACACCTCATTTGCCTCAATCTTTGCTTGATTAGGATGGAGCTGTCCCCACCCTACTACATGCCCTAGGTATGCCACCTCAGCCATGGCCACCTGGCACTGTTCAGCTTTTACAGTGAGCCAGGCCCTCTTTATCCTGCCCAACACTTCCTTAAGGTGGAACAGGTGTTCCTTCCAGCTGGTACTGAAGAAGGCAATATCGTCCAGGTATGCCATTGCATATTCATCAGTACCATGTAACACCAGGTCCACCAACCTTTGGAAGGTGGCAGGGGCATTCTGCATTCTGAAAGGCATTTCCTTAAACTCAAATAACTATCAAAGTGATGAAGGCTGACCTCTCCCTAGCTCTGGCAGTTAACTCCACCTGTCAATACCCTTTCATCAGGTCAACAGTGGTAAGGTATGTCACCCCTCCCAACTTGTCCAGTAGTTTGTCCGTCCATCGCATTGCATGGGCATCTGACTTCATGACTGCATTGAGTCCACAATAGTCCACACAAAAATTAGTAGAGCCATCCGGCTTGGGAACAAGGACAACAGGTAAGGCGCAGGGGCTGTGGGATTTCTGAAATACCCCTAAATCCAGCATTTCCTCCACCTCCCTCCTAATATCCTTTTGGACAGCTTCTGACACCCAATATGCTGTCCACCGTATGGGTGTTTGCATCCCCGTATCTACATTGTGTGTCGCTAAGGGGTTAGTCCAGGCTTGGCATTAAACAATAGAGCAAAGTCTGTTAAGACCTCCCTTACTTCCTGGATCTTGTCTGGGGTCAGCTGGGGCGACATTTTGATTGCCTCCACAGAGGACTCCCACCTGCTTTCTTCCAGCAAGTTCAGAAGGGGGTCTTTCTCACCCATCCGCTCCCCAGGACTACACACTGCAAAGACCATGTCAGCCCTATTTGCACATGGCTTCATCATGCTGATATGGTGCATCCTTTTATTATGTCTCCTATCAGGCAGTTCTACAATGTAATAAACATCATTCACCCATCTAACTACTTTGTATGGTCCTGCCCACTCAGCCTGCAGCTTATCTTTCTGGACTGGGATTAGGACCGTGACCTCCTGATTCACAGTGTACAAGCGAGCTCTGGCTCTGTGGTCTTACCATACTTTGTGCTTCTGCTGGGTGGCTGTCAGGTTGCTCTGAGTTGTTCCCATAAGCTCCTTCAGTTTTTCCCTAAATTTAAGGACATAATCCACTATGGGAGTTCCCTGGGTGGCATGCTTGCCTTCCCAGTCCTCCCAGATCAAGTCTAGGGGCCCGCATACCCTGTGTCCATGTAAGAGCTCAAAGGGGAAGAACCCTGTCGACTCATGGGGCACCTCTCTGTTTGTGAACAATAGGTGGGGAAGGTATTTCTTCCATTCTCTCCCATGCTGTTCAGCAAACACATGGAGCATCGATTTAAGGGTACCATTAAACCTTTCCACAAGCCCATTGGCTTGTGGGTGAAAAGGTGTCGTACATCTCTGCACCACCTCACACTTCTCCCACAAACACTTCATCAGGTCCAACATGAAGGAACCCCCTCAATCGGTGATAATATTCTGTGGGAACCTGACACAGGAGAAAATCTCTAGTAAGTCATCTGCCACTTTGTCTGTCCTCAGTGAGGATAGGGCGACTGCCTCTGGGTACTGGGTGGCATAATCCACCACTGTTAGGATAAACCTATTCCTGGAGGAGCTGGGAGTATTCAAAGGCCCTCAGTATTTATTCCTTTCCCCCTGGAATGGCTCTTCTGCTATGTGCAAGGGAATTAGAGTGGCTTGGGTTTTACTACCCACCTTCCCTATTTCTTGGCACCAGTGACAAGACCTGCAATATTCCTTCACATGCTGGGTGAAGTTGGGCCAATAGAAATTCTGAGTCAATTGCTGCATACTGCATGTATTTCCCAGATGTCCAGACATGGGGATATCATGAGACATCTTGAGCAATTGCTCACGGTACCCCTGGGGTACTTGCTTGCCCATCACCCCTTGCTCTATCCTTACATCTTGCATATACAGCAGTCCATTGCCCCAGTATACTCTATGCCTCCTGTCACCTCCCTGAGTCCCATCAGATTCTGCCCAAGCCATCAGCCTCTCTAAACTAGGGTATTTTTTCTGAGCAGCTGTCTAGACTGTCTAGGAAGCATTCTCGCTCCTGTCGCCTTGTAAAAAGGCAATATTTTCACTTCAAAGTACCAACTTTCTGAGAACATGACTTTTATGATTTCCACACAGGTTTTGTTAGGCATGTGTCAGTTTCCTTTGAAGTTATCTGTTTCCTTCCACTCAGAGAGAGAACAGTATATTTTTGAAAATCCAAGGTTCCATGATGCCTTGTGCTGACTTGGCCTGTTTCCTAAGCAAGACTCAAAAACACATATTTTATATCAAAATTATATGCACATAACTAGTAGGCAGTTATCACGTTACACTGTTGGTTAGACTGTCTTCTCATACTGCTTTCCTAAGCTCTGGTCTACCCTTCCACTCTCAAACTGCCCTGCTTCTGCTCTCCTCTCCATTAAGTCACTTCTTTGTGACTTTTCTACTCCTACCTGCAAGTGTTAATGACACCCTTCTTTTTTTCTGTTCATTCCTCTCTACTAATATTTCCCTGGCCACATTGCTCTTCCTGCGCCCACCCCCTGCTCCATCTGTAGGGGTTATTGCCCCTTGTCAATCCAACCCAGTATTTATTTACCACACATACTGTACCTTATTGTACTGTCATACCTTACAATGTTTATGATTCTGCTCCTTTTGAGGTACTGTATTGGTATATATGACAATTTTTTTGTAATGCTGTTAAGTACTAATTTTCTCCTCTTTTCCTTTTTGTTTTTTGTTTAGGCTCTGCATCCCCCTGCCCAATGGTCCAGGCATGCTCTGCCTCAGACTGCACCCCCACACTGGGACTAACTCTAGTCCTGAACACCCCCAGCTTACCCACCAGGGGCGGGGCTGCCAGGGGGCCCTTCCCTTGATGGAGACTAGTAGCTAGCATGGGAGTGGTAGCCCAGGTGGCAACACAGGGTCCATTATGTGGGGTGGATGTCATCCTCTGGAAGCAGAGCCTCTGATTTTCTATGTTTTGATCCCTGGGAGGCATGTCATACAATGATGTTAGGGTGGCATGCTGAATGTCTGACAAGCCCCCCCATGGATACAGTCCCAGCTGCCAGATCCCCTAGCTGCCACACCATGTCGCCCAGGCACCAGTGGCTACCCCACCCTCCTCCCAGAGGAGAAAAGCAGTCCATAAGATGCTCAATCCTCCTCCCCTTGGCCGGCCCTCCAACTGCCAGAGCTCGTTCCCAAACCTGGGCCATCAGCATTGTGATTGTTTGCACTATCACTACACCGGCAGGCCAGCATTTTCTCCTTTTTTCTCCTTTTTATGTTTCATACTGTACAAAGCTGATTTTATTAATGCTTCATTTTTTGTTATTGAGGAGAACACAAATTCCAACTTTTGGCTTTGCATTTCATATTGTGAAAGCCATTACCACTTTCAAATTGAATAAGCCCTGAGAGGTAGCTTTTTAGTGAGGTGCTGAGTAGTGTAGTTAGGGTTGCTTAGTGAGGTGGTGGTAGGAGGCAGATTTTTTTTTTTTTAGATAGGACTGTAGTGCACCCAATTTGTATTACCTTATACACCATCTGTCCTGAAAAGCACTTTGGTTTTTGCACCACTTGACTGCTGTTCCCAGCTACTACGAAGAGCAGTTGTCCAACCAGTGTTTGATCTCATCAGACCCAGCTGGGTATAAGATTGTGAATTGGCTGAATTTATCTGAAAGCCTCTGTGAGCCTTGTGTTTTCATCTTTTCCACCTGGAGCTATGGCATGGTAATCTCTATTTGGAAGGTAACATCATATGCAGTATCCTCTCTGATAAGACAACACCTGTAGCTTGACATTAAGAGCTGAAGTCAGCATTTTAATTTCCACTGACTAATTTTACAGTTCAGATCTGGAACGCATGGCCATGGTTGCCACCATTGGTTTAGCAGGAGTTTGGGGTTCCCAGGTCCCATGTCATTGCTACAGTCACTGTTTGGTACTAGCAGAGTGGTGAGTGAGCCCTGGTGTTTCCCCATCTACCATTACACCAGTTGCCAGTGGATTTGACCCTCGACCTGAGGTTTGGGACTGCGACTTTGCTCATTCAGAGTTTGGGATTCCCAGGTCCTGTGTCATTGCTGCAGCCACTGTGTGGTACTGGCTGAGTGGTGAATGAGTGCTGGCAATTCTTGTCTACCACTAAGCTAGGTGCCAGTGGATTTGGCCCTCGACACAAGGTTTGGGGCTGTGACTTTGCTCATTCCAATTGTAGTCAATTGTGAACACTTTCAAGAGTGGTGAGAGAACCCTTGGATTTTAAGCAATCTGCATTTGGGATGCCTACTCTGCAGACATAATTTTGGTCTGGAAAGATTGAGTGCAGTAGTGAGAGTACTGTATTTCTCCTGCACAACATCTGATGGTCTCACTGGTGAGAGCAAAGAATAAAACTACTTCACACAAGCCAGCTGGTTTTAGAGTTTGGATTTCTTTGCTGTTTTGCATCTGTTTGCACTTGGGACTACTTGTACTACAGTTATTGGCTATTAAAAGGGGTTCTCCTAAGCAACTGTTTTATAATGTGTGGGTAATTTTGTTTTTCCGGTGAAATGGATGTGTTTAGTGGGTTTAGGTAATTGGTGTGAGTGCTGGAGTGGGTGTCTTATTTCTTTGAAGTAAATTGTGTTTGTGGTGGAATGAAAGTGTTAGGTAGGTTTAAGGTTTAAAGAAATAGAGATCTGCCACAGCACTTGTATCAGGATAACCACTGTATTAAGTCGGTCTATCAATAGCCAGCTAGGATATGTGGGGTGGATAGGCCCCTTAGGCTTAGCTACTCCCCAGCCCACTCCCTGGCACAGCTACTAGACCTTTATCCATTCATGGACTGCCCCTTGTTGGCTATCACTTATGGTCACTGCAAGGCAACAGCAATAGTGAGGAGGCGAGCGGTCAGGTGGAGGGGCTTGGGGTGTGCTAACTGAGGGGGTGGCATTAGGGTGGTGAGGTTCAGAAGACACCCTGAGGCTAAATGAGAATGAAGAGGGGCTCACCCTGGCTGGTTCCCATACCCAGGGCTTCCACTGGACCAAGTGGAAAGGCAGCAGATGGGCCAGCAGCCACAACGTGTCCCAACCGGGCAGTGCTATATAATGACAGGCCAGTGAGAATTAAGACTACAATTATAGTGGACTTGATTTCATTGGTCAACCTGGCCAGCATCATGGAGACCTGGTTGAGTGATGATATTAGACCAATATTGGAGGTGTCGATCCTAGCCTGGTTCTCCATTGTGCACTGCCTGAGGACATACCATGGGGTTGGGGAGTGGCTATCTGTTTTAGATCCAGCTTGAACTTCTCTGTGCTCCCAGTGGAGTCTACCTCAACATTTGAATGTGTGACCAATCGAGGGGTCCAGGTGCAGGCTGCAGGGTCCTTCTCATGTATTGGCCTCCTGGCCATGATAGGGATTTCCTTTGGGAAGTAGCAGATTTTGTCACTAATTGGGCGTTGGAGTCACCCAGATGGTTGATTTGGGCTGATTTCAATGTGTGGGTCAATGACAAACTCTCACAGATTGGGTATGACTTCCCCCAGACCATGGAATCACTGGACCAGTCACAAGTCATTACTTCTGTGACCCATACTCATGGCCATACATTGGACTTGGTATTCTCACTGGGACTCAAGATAAACAACCTTGAGATTGATCCAGTCATCTAGATGGATCATTGCACAGTGAATTTCTTGTCTTGGGCCACCCTCAGAACCCCCCCCCCGTGGAGATGGTCCATTTCTGCCCTTTAAAGGGGATGGCCCCAGGGGGACAGACAGCAGAACTGAACCTACAGAGTGTGCTGAATGCTTGTGCAGCAGGACTAGAGAAGTTAGTGTTGGCCAATAATAAGGCTGTCACTGCAACTCTTGATTTTGTGGCACTGGTCCATGTATGACCCAGGCTGTCAAGACTTGAGGTCCCCATGGTTCTGTGGGGAACTCAGGGAGCTGCAGACCTTGGGTTGAAGGTTAGAATGCTACTGGCAGAGATCCCGCACTGAGGATGACAGACTGGCTTTGAAAACTCTCATATTGAGTATCAAAGGGCAATCTCCTGCAGAAGGTAGAGTTCCTTTCCAGGGAGATTGCTGCATCAAAGAACAGACCAGCTCAGGTTTTCCGGATGGTAGACAGGCTTAATCATCTTTCCTGTCTCTAGCTTGTAAGCGCAGCCCAAGCATCGGGACCTCAAGGAGGTCGTGAGGGCTTCAAAGAAGAAGCCCTCCCCCAACTTTCACTTCCCCGAATCCAGCCTGAGCATCAGAACCGTGAGGAGGTCATGAGGGCTCCAAGGAAGAAGCCCTCTCTCAGCTTTCACTTCCCCGAATCCAGGTAGTTATTTATTTATTTATTTATTAGCTTTTGGTAACTGGGTAAGTGCGTTAGGCAACAGACCTGCCTATTTTCAGGCACGACCCGGGAGAGCACAGGACATTGGTTACAAATAATATGCAGAAATGCACAGACATAATATAGGTGTACAGGAGCAAAACAAGATATACATTGGGTAGCACAGTAATAGTTACATAAGGGTACATTTTAGGCATAGATCATAATAAGGATGTAAAATAAAGCAATTAGGGTAACCATAAGACAGCTGAGGACAGGAAAGATATCAAGGTTCATAGCCACCTAGACAAGCATATTGCATGGGAGAACATTGAGTGTAGTACTCAGGGTCAGACCCGACACTTCTGATGGGACAAGCAAATTAAGAGCATTTGCATTGGCCAGAGGTTGAAGGTAGTGAACAGTGAGTTTTTGAATTCCTCGATGGAGGCTGAAGTTTTCACCATAAGGGGAGTGAGTTCCAGAATTTGGGAGCAAATGGGCAAATGCCTGTTCCCATTTTTGTCATGCAAGGTCTAGTGGAGAGCTTGGGGACAGAGAAAGACCTGAGGGTACAGGTGTGTGAGGCAGGAGTCAGGAGGTTGGCAAGATAGACAGGGCAGGGAGGTCTAGACGGTCGATAAAGCAGCCCAGGGGTAGGCTCGAATATCCTTAGGTGACAGCCAATTTAAGCCAGCCGGAGAAGACAATGATGGGTAAGACGTGGGGCAGTTAAGGCGAATCTACAGATGCTGTTGTAGACAATGTCCCATTTGTGGAGTGTAGCAGTTTGCAGCAAAGAAGAGGGGCAGAGCATATTGGAGCTGGGGTAAGAGAATACCTCTCGAAACAGAAAGTCTAGCAGAAGGAGTGGTGCATGCGATAAGCTCCACCAATTTTAGCATTGACGGCACGGCACACCATATTGACATGTTGAGACAGGTCAAGTGTGGGATCCAAAGTACCTCAAGGTACTTGAAGGACCTAGTGTTTAAGATGAGGGAGCCATCAAGGCATTGAACGCGAGCCTGTTCAGAGGGCAGACAGTTTCTTAGAGGATCCGAATAGCATAGCAGGTTTTTCTAGGTTCAGGACTTGGTGGTTGCTAGAGAGCCAGGTCTGCAGGAATTGGAAGTCATTAGTGAGAGTGGAGTTGATGGCAGCAACCGAATTTGACCCAGAGTAGAGAACAAGGTCATCTGCGTACATAAGAGTGCAGCTATGCCGGGACATGGTGGGAATATCATTTAGGAAGAGGGAGAAGAGTAGAGGTCCAAGAGTGGATCCCTGGGGAACTCCATGAGAGATGTTTAGGGGTGAGGAAAGACAGCATTCTCTGAGCGTGAGGAGGCTCTCCCTGTCTCAGGCTTTGTTTAGCCATTTGAATTTTTGCGCCATTTTTTGAATTATTGGGACTGGTTTTACCCTCACAACAGGACTGAATGAAAGCATTAAATTGAAGTTAAAGTAAAACTTTACTTGTCGGCATAGGCCCACTGATAGTTTCTTTGCAGTATATTTTATGCCGTTTCTACAAAAAAATTGCATCTCTGCATAGCTTTAATTCAATATCGCTATTGCAGGAGGAAAACCAGGGTTTCTTTGTACAGCTTTAAGCAGCATCTATTGTTAGAAATCCTGTGTTTTAAGCAGCAGCTAGTTTTAGAAACCCAGGACTGCTATTGTGAAAACCAGGGTTTATTTGAAAAGCTTGTGCACTGCCCCAAGTAAGCTATAGCTGTTAACAAGTGTAAACCTGCATTCTTTCTCTGCTGTTATTGTGAGTGATAATCTTTCCCCACCCCCCTCCACTCGCATTGCACTTACCTTCATAAATTGAACTCCCTTTCTTCTTCTTCCCACAGCCTGAGCATTGGGACCGCAAGGAGGTCATGAAGGCTCCAAGGAAGAAGCCCTTCCTCAGCTTTCACTTCCCCGAATCCCGGTAGTCGAAGACAGCATTCTTTGAGTGCGAGGAGGCTCTCCCTGTCTCAGGCTTTGTTTAGCCGTTTGCCCCGCCGCCCCCACCACCACCCTTGGTGAACTCCTGCAATTATTCTGGTGGTCACGTGGCGTGCTGAGCCTATCAGCCCACTTTTCCCTCTGCAGATAATCATCTTCCACCACCAGAGGGCTTCCACCTCCTCTCTGGCTCATTCACTGCAATTTCTTTCCCTCCTCACCTCCTCTGTGCCAGGCTAACCGTCTACAGCTCACCTCCTATTCTCACCAGTGGATTTGCTACCAGTGGCTGCTTGTTTTGCCTCCCCAGTTTTCCTGTGTTCCCTTGCCTGCTGAACTTGATTTAGCTCTACATGAGTTAACACTAAATATGATCCTGTTAACTCTCCTGCTGTGCATCCTATCCTTGCACGCGCACCCCCCTTATGTCTCTGCCCCCACCCGACCCCCAAAACAAAGTCCCTTTACATCAGTGATACACATTTATATACTTTACTTGGTATCTTTAATTCCTAATTAGCAACCTCTGCCTGCACCTAGCCCAATGACCACTACAAGTAACATATCCTGGACCACCTATGCATGTACTGTGGGGTCCATCCCTGTGGCATACTTCCCCCATATCTTCTTGAATGAGTGCCACCCCAGTGGTATTACCCTAGGCTTGCCTTGCTACTCCTGGCCATCACATAACCTGCAACCCCTTATACAAACTTCTCTCCACTTGCATCGACTCCTCCTCCTTCATGCTACTCCCCTTATTTTAAACCTCCCCATTCCCACTTTGTCTATCCTGAAAGGGCACAAATCTAGGAAATCACTTTACTGCAAAAGATTATACTGGAACCCTGTATCCAGGTTCCTCCTCCTTCTTCTCATCTCAGGAAATATACACCCTAACCCTGGTCCTCCTGCGACCCCAGCATCTACCCACTCCCCTGCCCGCGGGCTGCGTATTGCCACCCTTAATGTATGTAGTCTACTAAAAAAATGTGACACCTTTCAGCGTTGGGTACAGCAACACCAGCCTGATATTACAGCTGTGGATGAAACCTGGCTTTCCCCTCGGATTCCTGACTCGACTATAACACTCTCTGGGTATAATGAATACCATGCTGACCGGTTGGGTAAGCGTGGGGGTGGCTGAGCTATTTACACCAGGGACATGCTAAGTGGGCAGTTGCTCACCACCCCTCAACTGGCTCCTGGACCCCAGGCCCTTACTCTTAAACTCACCTTGGGATGCTCCCAAACCCCCCTTCTTATTATGGCTGTATACATTCCCCCCCAGGGACCAGAAGGTGGCCTTCCACTCAGTTCTGTCCTACCGGTCCACCCTCCCATCCAGTACTGAAAAAATCATATTCAGGGACTTTAATATTAATTGGTTAGCTAAGACCACCGAGCCATTAGCCAGTGCTGCCGCTGCCCAAGACCTAACTCAATTAGTCACCTCCCCCACTCACCTTAACCAGCTTACAGGGTCTTCCTCTCTGCTCAACCTTGTGTTCACCAATCGCCCGCACAAAATTAAAAGCGCAACCATTCTCCCAAATGATCTTAGTAACCACTCCCCTGTTCTCTGCTCCTGGTCAGGCAAAGCACCCAGACCTCCACCCAAAATAACCTTACAACGCAAACTGGGCCCTGGCACACTTGCCCTTTTTAAATCACACCTCAGTTATATGGATTGGTCCCTTTTAATAAACACACTTGGCCCTAATAGGGCCTTTGACCTCTTCATCCTCTCTTTCAATGCCATATGTGACAAATTTGCCCCACCTACCAAAAGGGTGGTCAAAGACAACCCAATGCCTTGGATATCTGCCCACATCCTGGCCATTATGCGTATTAGAGATTCACTGTGGTACCTCTCCAATGAGACTGGTCTGCCTGCCGATAGACAAAAATATAGGGAGGCCCGGAACAAATGCACATGGGCCCTTCGTAAAGCAAAAGCAGAGTATTACAAAACCTCCTTAACTTCTACCTGGGGCTCGGGTCGCAAATTCTGGAACAACATTAAGGATATCTCTGATAAAGTCTCCAGCCTGCTCCCTAGCCAGATTATGGTTGACGGGTGCTTGACACCTGATCCTAACTGCATGGCCGCTGCCTTCAATAATGCCTTCACAAACCTTGATCATGTTCTCCCCCCAATTTCTTTGACCTGCCCTCAGCTAGCTCCCCCTCCCCCCAAAGCCCCTTCCCTTTTACCTATGCCACATTACACCCAAGTCTGCGGAGCCATACCTCAGGAAGGCCCTAAGTCACTCCAACTACAGTAGTGACACCCTTGACTTGAAACTCCTGCGGCTGACCCTTCATGAGGTTCTCCACCCCCTCACCCATATACCGAACTGCTCCTTATGTCTGGGTATATTTCCCTCCAGGTGAAAATCAGCCTCCATCATCCCTATATTTAAAAACAGAGACCGTACTATCGTAAATAACTACCGCCCCATCTCCATTCTTCCTCCCCTATCCAAGGCCCTAGAGTGGATTGTCTCTGATCAGCTTACTGACCATCTTAACAAGTACAATCTACTCTGCAAGCAACAGCATGGCTTTCGGAAAAGTCACAGCACCACCACCACCCTCCTCTAGTTTACCTCACACATACACTCTGCCCTGGATAAGGGTCATATCACTGGTGCGGTTTTCATCGACCTCACTAAGGTATTTGACACCATCAATCACTCTTTCTCTCCTCTTATCCACCCTGTCCAACACTGGTTTCTCCCAGGATGCCCGTGGTTGGTTCTCTGACTATCTCTCTAACCGCTTCCAGCAGGTCAAAATTGGTAACACCCTATCCAAAAGGCTTCCAGTCCTCTCAGGCATCCTGCAGGGGTCCATACTAGGACCTCTACTGTTCACCCTCTTCCTCAACTCTCTCCCCATGGCCTGCCCTGGTAATGTGTTACTATACGCAGATGATGCTGTCCTACTCTCCTCCGACCCTGAACCCTCCCAACTACATCTTTCCCTTCAATCCACCTTTAGCTGCGCTGAGAACTGGTTCTCTGCTCAAAGCCTTGTCCTCAACTATAAGAAGACCAAAGTTATGCTTTTTTTTCACCCACTCAATACCTGGAAGGCACTTTGCCCCCAAATCCTAACTGCCAATCGGACCCCCTTAGATCTAGTAGACTCCTTCAAGTACCTGGGCATCACACTAGACTCTGCGCTCAACCTCCACCAACATATCCATCTCCTGTCTAAAGCCCTTAATGTTAGGCTGGGGCTCCTGTACCATTTCAAGCACTGCCTTACCTCTGATGCCCTTAGGCTGGCCATCTCCTCCTCCGTCCTCTTACTGCTTGACTATGGTATACTTATTTACAGTGCTGCTAGCACTCCATAGACTTCATTCTATACTAAATAAAGCGTGTCGTCTCCTACTGGGATGTGATCGCCTCACCCATACTTGCTCCTTCTATAACACCACCGACTGGCTCAACCTTGACAATAGGATCAAGTTCCATACCTGCCTCATAGCCAAAAAAATCACCCTCGGCCTCTCTCTCCCCCCCGGTCTTGCCCCCCTAGTCCACTCAGCACCTAAGCTTAAGCACACCCAAAGTTCTGCCAAGCCACTCCTCTCGGTTCCTTCCTGTCGAACCTCACAATTCCAAAGGTCCTTCAGCTTTAGAGCCCCCTCCATCATGAAAAGCCTTCCAACCAGGCTTGTAAAGGAAAAAAAGAACTGACCCTTTCAAAACACATCTTAGGTACCACCTCCAGGCCTCTAATACCTGTGATTGCTACTTAACCCCTACCCTCTCCCCTTCTCTGCTCTCCATTGCCACTGGACTTCCTTCCTAGGCCTCTAGAGCTAAGACTTCTCTGAGCTTTACCATATATCCCCAACTGTACTTGTTTTCCCTAACTTCTGTTTGTTAGCCGTCACTGCCTCCTTGTAGTCATAGCTGAACTGTTGTCGTCATTGAATTGTTATGTAAAGTCTGTTATGTACCCACATTTTTGTGATGTGGAACCTTTGTAAATGAGTCTTTGACTCAAAGGTATTTTCCGATTCCTCAATAAATAAAATAAATAAATTATCTGCTGCTAAATGCAATGAGTTTGCTCTGTTCTTTCCTGACAAGGTGTCTTTCATCAGGGGTGGAAATCTCCCCAGTGGGCATGCGGTATCGGATCTGGAGTAAATAAAAGTAATCCTCATGTCTGGTGTGAGTTTAGCTTAGTGGGGGTGGAAGAGGTTAATGAGATAATCTTGAACTGTGGCCTACATGCTGTGAATGGACCTGGGCCCAATACGTCTCTTAATGAGATGTGTGGGGTCCTTTGGTCTTGTGTTCACTGAACTAATCTAGCGCTCCCTCTCAAAGGGGGTGTTCCCAGTTGCTCTTAACGAGGTATTGAAGAAATCTCTTTTTTTTTTTTTTGAAATTATATTTCTTTATTGTTTTATATAAAGGTATTATACCTAAGAGAATAGTACAGGGATTACACATTATGACCAATGACATAAACTGTATGGCAGCTGCAGTGTGACAATATACAACATTTTGCAGAAATCCCTGATTCTGGAAAAACAATGAATAATCCCCCCTACCCCCCTCACCCAAATCCCTTGGCCCCCATCTCCCCTTCCCCAGGATGTGCCTTCTATAAAAGAAAAAAAAAGAAGGAAAAGGAAGAAAGGGAGCTGATCCTGATACATATAAGATGCATAAAGGTGTATCAGCTGCCAAGGTAGCTAGAGGTGTACCGAACAGGACATTAATTCAGATAAAGAGCATATAATTTGCCCCATTTCCACTCAAATGAAACCAAACAATTCTGAGAACTTGCTATTAACCTTTCAGACTGAAAGCAGAGAGAAATTTCACTGATCCATTCTGCGTACGAGATAACCAATTGGTCCATCCAATGCCTAAGCACCAATCTTTTAACTACCATCAAAATTAAAGCCATATGGAATCTATGCTCCATCACCTGTATATTGGAAAACATCTCTAAGATACAAACTTCTACAGTAAATAAATCATCTAAGCCCAGAAGAGGGTCTAGGTTAGATTGGATGGACTGCCACAATGGAGCCACATTCTCACAATGCCAGAAGATATGTACCAGATTCCCTTCCACCGTGCCACACCTTGTGCATAGAGTTGAGGATAATCTATTTAATTTAACCAGTTTAACTGGAGTGTAATACATGTTATTCAATATATGAGATTGGGTGAGTCTATGTCTGTCTTGAGAGAGATACCGATACGTGTCTGCCCAAATCTGATCCCAATCTAGGAGGGTGTGGAGAAACCTCTTTTGAAGAAACCATCTCTGGACCCAAACTGTCTTGTGAATTATTGACTCATATCTAACCTTCTCTTTTTAGGGAAGGTTATTGAGAAAGTAATGGCCAATTAGCTGGAGGCACATCTCGCTGCCTTTGATGTCTATGAGTCCCTCCAGTCTGGCTTCCAGTCTAGGCATAGTATAGAGATGACCCTAGTCAAGGTGCAGAATGACCTCTTTAGGGTGAGAGATCAAGATGCATGGTCGGTTCTCATCCTCTTTTATCTCTTCTCAGCATTTGACACCGTGGATCATGGGATGTTGCTGGATGCCTCAGGGAGGTCTGTGGACTTGCCAGTGCTGTCATCAATTGGTTTGAGTCCTTTCTTACAGGTAGGAGGCAAAGGGTGGTGATGGGAGCTTACTCCTCCCATTGAATGCCCCTGTCTTGTGGAGTTCTCCATGGTTCTGTACTCTCACTCATGTTATTTGCGTTGTACATGCTACCCCTGGGTGATATGATTAGTCATTACTGGATGGGTTTTCACTGCTACGCAGAAGACACCCAACTGTATATATCATTTGCACCACAGACACAGGGTGTGGTTTCTGTTCTGAACTCTTGTCTGACCGACATACATGGCTGGATGTCCCCCAACTGGCTGAGGCTCAATCCAAATAAGACGAACATATTAGTGACCCAGCCTGGTCATCGGCGAGGAGCTGAGATAGGGGAGAGGAGACCAGCCTAGTGCTTGGTTCTTCTTCTTCTTCGACTTCCTCAGGAAAGGTAATGAATCAGAGTATTATTTTGGATGGAAAACTGATGCTGGAGGCTCAGGTGTCATCCGCTGCCCGAAATGTTTTTTACCATCTTAGATATTGCCTAGATCAAACCTTTTATCCCACCCAGTGACCTGCCCTCATGGATACATGCTTTTGTTACGTCCAGACTTGATTATTACAATGCCCTGTACCTTGGGCTAAATGGAGGGACCCTATGTCATTTGCAGCTGGTGCAGAAAGCTGCATCCAGGTTGCTGACAGGCCATCCAAGATCCTGTCAAATAACCACAGTCCTGCAAGAACTGCTGTAGCTGCCAGTGAAGTGGTGGATCTCCTTTAAGGTCAGCTTGTTGACCTATAAAGCCCTACATGTCCTAAGCCCTAGCTACCTACAAGATTTTCTGTTTCCTCACCAGACCTTCTGACCTCTCCGTTCCTCTTAGGTGGGCCTCCTAGCAGTTCCCAGGGTTTGGTTAAAATCATTAAGTGAGAGGACCTTTGATGTTGCTGGCCCAACCCTGTTGAACTCACTTCCCAGATCTCTGAGGGAAGCCCCTCACTGGAGGCCTTCAAAAGGGGTCAGAAGTCTCATTTTTTTACAGCAGCTTTTGGTTTATCCTAGTGTCCCGACCATAACTTTCTTGGTCTTATTATTTGTATTTTATTGCTTTTATTCTACCTTTTAGTTTATTTATTCCAGTTATTTTCTTTCATAGTTTGTGCTCAATTGCTGAATTTATGGGTCTTTGTGGTTATTACTTTAATATCTATGGTTCAGATGCAAAAGCTGTGGTATTGTTTTATTTACTGTACAGGTCTCAGAGCCCATGGGGATGAGCACTTTATAACTAAAGTTTTCTTTGTACTATCCTCCTTACCCCTCCCCCCAGATGCATCTGGGAACAAACTGTTATTAGTTCAGTATGTCTTTCCAGACAAAACATTTGAAATCAATCAGTCAATCAATAAATAAAAAAGTTTATAGTGTGTCCACCCTTGTTTTGCCTAGCAGGTGAATAAACAGATGGCATCCTTCTCCACTGATGACAACCTGGCACGTCATGAGCAGTAAAAAAGTTCCCTACAAGAAAAATCAAAGTACAGTACCCGTGTCATTCAGCTCTTCTAAGGTGGTTCTTTTTTTTCTTTTTTTCTTTTTTTACATAGTTTGTTCTATTAAAACATACCTTAACAGGTTACAGTCTCTCCTTTACCTATACTGGAACACATTTCAAAAAAAAAAAACATTTTCGTTAAAATGGAAGGACTCTGTCATTATTCATACTGTTCTACACTTTTAATAGCAGGTTACCACTCTACATTGTCACAAGAAGGGTGGCAGGTATACATCCTTTCTCTGGCCTGTCCAGAAACCTCCTTTCTTTTGTCACAGCGAAATCTGTCATTGTGTTGACCCTTGCCATTAGTATGGTCCAAAGCACTCATTAAACACAGAATGCCACAAAGCTGAGAAGTCTGGGAGTCATTCTGGATGAAGGGCTGACATTTGAGGCTCAGGTGTCGGCAGTATCCGAAATGGCGTTTACCACCTAGGGAACATCAGCTGGGTTAGATCCCTTACTCCCATCGTTGATCTTGCCACACTTGTCTATGTGTTTGTGACTTTTAGGCTTGATTACTGCACTGCTCTTTACCTTGGGGACAAGGGAGGTACACTGTGGAGCCTGCAGCTGGTACAGAACCCAGCTGTTATATTGCTGACCAGCCTTCTGAGGAAGTATCATGTCTCCTCAGTGCTGTTGTGTGATCTGCACTGACTGTCAGTTAAGTGGCATGTCTTCTTTTAAATGTTCTTGTTTACTTATAAGTCCCTGCATGAGCTGGGCCAGATTACTTGACTGATCTCCTGACTCCTTTTATAATATCATGCCCTCTCCACTCCACAGAGGAGGGCCTCCTGGTAGTGTCCAGGGCAAGGCTAAAACCCTCGGGGGACCAGGCCTTTGAAGTGGTGAGCCCGATCCTTTGGAACACTCTCCCAAGAGTTCTGAGGCAGACCCTCTTAGTGAGGGCCTTTAAAAAGGGTCTGAAAACCTATTTGTTTGCACTGGTGTTCGGGGACTGAGTCATGATTTAAAGGTAGTTATTTATTTAGTGAATGATATTTGTAATGGTGGTCTGAGCCTGTGAAGAAGGGTGCCAGCTAAAAATAAAGGCAGCTAGTAGTAGTACTACTACTACTACTACTAGAATAGTACATAAGTTTATGTTGGGAGCCAGAATTTTGAACATACTGAGGGAGCATATAAAATTCTGGGTTACATTTACTAACCAAAATGTTTGTGATCACCGTGTACGCAAGCACAAGCGAACACGTTGGTATGAGAGTGCCCTTTAAGGAGTGTGACACTGTCTGCCCAATGCAGAGCAGTGCTGCAGGGGAGTAACAGTGCCAGACCAATCATCACCCAGGCTGACAATGATGGAGTTTCTGGCTTGCTGGGGGGGGACAACACAAACTTTTAAAAAAGTTGCCATCCCATTGATCCACGCCACCCAGCAAGCCAGGCTGATCTGTTATGGTCAGTCTAGAATGTGTGCCTGCGACAAAGAAAACCACCCATCAATGTCTGTTGCTGGTGGCCCTAACTGTTTCCCAACTCGACCCTCCCAGTCATCAACCCTTCCCCCCACACACACACACAGTAGTGACACTGGGGGTGCTCAATCCTTCAGTGTCTAAAACTGTCCCTTGTGATGTTTTTCCCCTAAAAAGAAGAAAACAGTCCATTGGCATCTGCTGCACCCCCCAAACATAAGTCAGTGACACTGGGGGTGCCCAATCCCCCAGTGTCCCCAACTGTTGCAAAATTGTCCCCTAGTGACTTTGGGGTGCTCAGTCCTCCAGTGTGCTGTCCCTGAAATAAAGAAAACTGTCCCTTGTCATTTTTTTTGTACCTGAAAAAAGAAAACTGTCCATCATTGTCTGCTGCAACGTTGCCCACCTAAAACCTGACTCTCCCACTCATAACCCACCACCCTGCACCCCCCCAACCCCATACTTACCCAGCGGAGGTCTGTCCTTGTAGTCTTCCTTGGACCACAGACACATCGTCACTCTTTAAATCCCAACCATGAACTGAGCTAAGCACTTCAATGTATTTCAATGGGGTTTCAGCTTCAATGTATTTCAATTGGGTTTTTTAACTTAGTGGCATAACTTGGCCATTTCTGAGATTGCGAATGCGCAGTGAACTCCTTGGGATAATGACTTTTGAGGGATGTGACACTGTCTGTACAATGCAGAGTGCTCTGCAAGGGGCTTGTCAGTATCATACCAATCATCAGCCAGGCTGGTCGTGATGCTGTTTTGCCTGAAGTGGTCTGTACTTGAAAACAAAAAAAACACACCGGCTGCAGGTCACCATGCAGCAAACAGCTGTTTGCATCACGATCAGCCTTGCTGATGTCTCCGCCCCTCCTTGCCACCCCGCTGATCCCTTTCTGGAAGGTGGGAGGAGGTGCTTTCCTTGCCTGCCTCCTCCACTTCTCGCTGACTTCTTTTGCTTGTTTTCTCCCACCTGTGCAGAGTAGGCCACAGCCTAAGCTCTGTACAGGCTGGGAGAATACAGTGCCCAAAGGCACTTTCACTCTAAGCGCGATTGTGCTACCAGACTCCCTCCACCTGCCAACATCGGGGTGCTCAAACCCTGTGTCAGCATTTATCCCCCCTTCCCCTTTAATGTGGCACACTAGGAGCCTACCCCAGTGTGTCAAAAAGTACCTCTGGTGTTTCCCACACTGGGATGCCCACTCCTGGTGTTGGATGTGTCCTCCCCATGCCCATATATTCTCAGCTGACCTCGAGGTGCTTAATCCCCGGGTCAACATTAATTCCCCCCAGTACTCTGGCACACTGGGAGCCCACCCCAGTGTGCTGAAATCTGAGTTATGAATAGTTTACCTGTAAAAAAGAAAACAGTCCCACAATGTGTTTTTTTTAAAACCTGAAAAAAAAAGAAAACGGTCCCTTGTGATTCCGGCCAGCCCCACTCCCCAACCCCACCCTCCCTTTGTGCACCCCTCCCCACACCCCCTTTGCCCATATATACCTCCAGAGGTCAGGAGCAGTGATCTTCCATGGACCAGGAGCATGTCTGCACTCTTCAAAAGCCGACCACAAACTGAACAAAATCACGGTAAGCACTATAATGGCAATCAATGAGGGGTCTCAACTTAGGTTGATATCGCAGCCACTTTTTGGAGTTTAGGTCCCAAATTTTCAACATGGGATTCTTGGGACCCCACCTCATGAACACAGTAATTGTCATTTAGTTTCTCCATCCTGAAAGGTGATTTTTGCGGTTGGTGTGCGGAATCACCTTTCGGGACCAATTAACAAAATGACAGTGCCGCTGTTAATGAGGTGGGGTCCCAAAAAGCCCTTGTTGCAAATCTGGTGAAAAAACTCCCAAAAATAACTGCATTATGTGTGTCTGTTGTGCAGTTTCTACGCAGGCTCGTAAAGTCATCAATTTTTAAGATTTTCACTCCAAATTTCCAACATTGCCATTTTTTCACACCCCCTTATGAACAGTACAGCTGTCATTTTCTGCCAAAATGTGTTTTTGCACCTGTGGCCCAGAATGGCATGGTCGCTGTGTGAAATCAACTTTTGGGATTGAATAACAAAATGATACTGCCACTGTTCATGAGGTGGGATCCCCAAAAGCCCATGCTGAAAATTAGGAGCACAAATACCAACAAACATCTAGAGCATTAGGGTTTCCAACTGTAATGCCCATCCTCTACAGATTGACAGGCATTGGAGGTGTGACTTGCGGTTGTCTGCCGTAATGCTCAACCCATTCCACCCCCCACCCTGCAGCCACTGACAGGCATCAAGGTGTGCAATGGGGTCTTTGACCCTAATGTTCACCCCATTCTCCTATACTGCACCCATCTCAGCTTATTTCCTTATGCAATGGGGTTAGCTTAAGGGCTGAAGACCTCAAGGCACACTGCGACACCAGTCAGTGTCTGTAGGGTGGGGTGAGATGGAATAGTGTGAGTGTTATGGCTGACGACCCAAAGGCAGATCCCCAACACCTGTCAGTCTCTGCAGGGTGGGGGTAGGGGTTGTCATTACTTCAATACTTCACTGCCATTCCTATCATGCATCTCTTTAACTCCTGCACTACCAATGCCAATACCAGCAAGCAAACATTTGGCATTGACAAATGCTTGTTTTTCTAATGAAGTAAACCAGTGCTGAAAGAACATAAGAAATGTGTGAGTAATGCCTTAAAATGCAAGGCAGAGGAATATACACAGAAAAATATGGGAGGCATGTACAACAGCAATATCAACAGCGAACTTTCGGCATTGATAAATGCTTTTTTTGATATGTCTGCTCCAAATTTTCAATATACCTTTTTTGGGACCCCACCTCATGAACAATGCAAATGATGTTAGGTGAATCTGTCCCGAAAGGTGATTTTGCGGTCGCTGCATGAAATCACCTTTCAGGCAGGAGTTGAACATTTTCTCTGCCATTGTTAATGAGGTGGGGTAATAAGAAGGCTATGTTGAAAATTTGGTGTAAAAATATTAAAAAAAATGACATTAAGAGACGGCTTTAAAATTTGCAAAAGCAGGCTCATAACTTTGGCAATTTTCCATATTTTGACCCCACATTTCCAATATAGCCATTTCTTCACAACATCTCATGAATGTAAAAGCTGTCATTTTCAGATCCTGGCCTAAATGTTTTTTTCATCCCGAAAGGTGATTTTGCAGTCACTGCACAAAATCACCTTTAGGGCAGGAGTTGAAATTTTTCTCTGTCTTTGTTCATGAGGTGGGGTCATAAGAAGTCCATGTTGAAAGTTTGGTGTAAAAATTATACAAAAACAACAAGGTTATGAGTGTGCATTGAAATTTGTGAACATAGGGCCAGATATTCAAAACTTTGCTCCAGGGCTAAATTAACACTGCTTGGCGAGCAAAGTTAGCCCGGAGCACAAATCAAGCTATATTCAAAAGGAATAGCCCAGGGCAAACAACCTCTTAATATAGCGTGGGAATGAGGCCGGACAAACTTAGAAACATAGAATTTGATGGCAGATAAGGACCGCTTGGCCTACCTAGTCTGCCCATTTCCCTACCTAACAGATAAGCTGCAGATCCTAGTTAACCAACAGCCTACTTCCTCCTACCCCCCACTAGAATTACCTTATGTCTGTCCCATGCATTCTTGAATTCCTCCACTGTTTTTGACTTTATGACCTTCTCAGGAAGGCTGTTCCATGCATCTACAACCCTCTCTGTGAAGAAATACTTTCTCACATTACCTCCTAGCCATTCCCCCTCTATCTTCAAATTGTGCCCCCTTGTTCTTGCACATCTCTTTTTTTTTGAAAGATGCTACCCTCTTGGACTTTGTTGTTTCCCTTGAGGTATTTGAAAGTTTCTATCATGTTCCCCCTCTCACTCCTTTCCTCGAGGCTATACATCTTAAGCTCCTTTAGTCTTTCTTCATATGTCTTCTGGTGCATACCCTGCACCATTTTGGTTGCCCTTCTCTGGACAGCCTCCAGCCTGTCTATGTCTTTGGGGAGATGGGTCTCCAGAACTGTACACAGTACTCCAGATGTGGTCTTACCAACTGTCTGTACAGAGGGCCAACAACTTTCCGTTTTCTGCTGGTGATGCCTCTCTCTGTGCATCCCAGTATTCCCCCAGCCCTCCTTACTACCTTCTCACATTGCAGGCCCACCTTTAGGTCATCTGATATGACTATCCCCAGGTCCCTTTCCATTTTTGTTGTTGTCAGTATCTCACCCCCCATTGTGTACTCTTGCCCTGGGTTTTTGTTTCCCAGGTGCATTACTTTGCACTTCTTTGTGTTGAATCTAAGCTGCCATACATTTGACCATCCCTCCAACCTTGTCAAGTCCCTTTTCATCCTTTCCACCCCACCTTGCGTATCAACCCTGTTGCAGATCTTTGTGTCACCTGCAAAGAGACATACCTTCCCCTCCAGTCGCTCCAAAATGTCACTTATGAAGACATTAAAAAAGACCAGACCGACTTCTGGTGATGTCACCTGGGCGATGGTGGCTTGAAATTTCAGCTCCCTCTATCTCTCCTAATCAGGCTCCATCTAACATTCAAAGGCTCAGCCCAACTTGACTAAAAGCGATCGCTGAATAGCCGACATGTCGACGAGAAACAAAAACAAAGAATCGGCAGTGAACACAGCTCAAAAGACCAGCAAACAGGCCACTTTGAATTGGCGACCTTCCTCCACCTCGAATACAATAGTTGTAGGACCGGCTACCCCTGTGGAACATAACCAGCCAGAAGCCAAACAGGAGCCAGAATTTACGATCACGTCTCGACAGCTGGTGGGACGACTACAGAAGATAGGAGATACCCTATCAAAGCTGGAATCACTGGTGGCCGGTAACTCCTGTGATATCAGGGCACTGGAAGCCCGAGCGGTGAGTTTGGAGGAAGCAGTAGCAGATCATTCACATTCCCTAGGTCAGCACAACTCAGCCTTCCTCGATCTGCACCATCGCGAGCTAGAACTCTACAATCGGATTGAGGATCTTGAAAACTGTAGCTGTAGATGCAATATCAGGTTGCATGGGCTGCCTGAGAAATCAGAATCTGGTGTCATGATGGTTTTTATGGAGGAGTTGTTAAAAGAAATTCTACCCCTGCCTATGGACTTGCAGCTTAACCTAATGTGAGCTCACAGATTATTAGTGGCACCCCCGAAGAATTCCGCAGCTCACCCGCATTCTGTGGTTATGGCCTTCATGGACTTTAGAGTGAAGGAGCAAGTATTGCATGCAGCATTGGGCAAAAAATAAGTTTTCTTTGGAGATCACAGATTGTTTCTAGAGCATGATTATACACCTGCCATGTTACAGAGGAGAAGGAAAGTGCTGGCAGCCCAGAGAAAACTTAGGGAGAAAGGCCTGAAGGCATTCCTGGAGTTTCCAGCACGGCTTAGAGTGATAATTCCTGAAGGCACTAGAAGATTCGAAGAGCTTGTGGAGGCAAAAGATTTCCTATCGCATATGGGCATTAACATCGACAATCTCACTCCAGGCTTTCCAGAGAAAGATTTACAATTGACGTAATGGCACTGTCCCTTAAATCCCAGGAGGAACAGAAAGAACAGGGCTAGAGATATGTGGCATGCTATAATGGAGACAAGAGACCAGGCTAAGAAGGGACTGAACTCTAGCAGCTCCATGGAGCAGAGGTCGGAAGCAGGAATAGTTGATCAGAACTCTATCTGCTGAGGGACTGTTATTAAGATGGCTCATGATTGAGACTGAAAGCAAATTTGGGACTTGGGCAAAAGGGTATAGTACCAAGAGCTTAATGTAAGGTTGAAATAAATGTATTTCACAGCCTATATTGGGGCCTAAAACTGGTGGAGCCTTCTTCCTCTGCTGGTGGCCATGCACCTTTCAATCTATTTCAGGAGAAATTATTGCAGGCTGGTTTAGTTTATGTTAACTGGGAAGGATGGGGGCCCTGGGACAAATAACAGCGAACCCAGGAAACCGTTAGGGAGCCTAAGCATGACCATCCCCTCCCTCTACAGAGCGCTTCTTCTGGTTTGCTTAAGAGGGGAAATTGTAGTTTAAATCCACCTTCTCAACCCTCATTGCTGCTTCCCTTATTGAGGGATAGAGTGAAGGGGGGATTAAGGGGGTTTTAGTTCACCTTTGAGGTCATACAGTAAGGGAGGTTTTTTTTTTTACTCTCCAAACATCAGGAAAATTGAATCTTCTCATCTTAAGGTTTCCTTAACTGTTTTCAAAGTGGGATGTTTTATCCAATGGTTTGTTTACAAATAAGTGGTTTTAATCCTGTTCTACAATTTTCATTTATGTGTGGTGCAGTATATTACATGAGCTCTGGGGGGGCTCAAAAATTTGGTGAGTTTTGGAATGGGGGACTTAGAATCATCACATATAATGTCAAGGGTATACATAGCCTGATAAAGAGAGACAGAATATTACAAGAACTCAATAGGCTACGGGCCAATGTGGTATATTTACAAGAAACACACTTGGGGGAAAGGGGAGCATGGAAAGCTGAGGAGGTTCTGTGTAGGTGAGGTTTATGCCTCGCACTGCGTGGGTAATTCTAGAAAAAGAGGGGTGGCCATCCTGTTGCGAAAGAATAGTCCAATCCAAGTAAAGGAGGTCCAAACTGATCAGGAAGGTAGATACATTAAGGTACTTGGGGAAATGGGTGACAAAAAGCTTAATCTGATTAATCTATATGCTCCAAATGAAGAGGCAGAGCAGCATACTTTTTTTAAGCAGATTATGGCTCTGGGGGGATTTGAACCCCCGAGGGTAAATATTATAGCGGGTGATTTTAACACAGTATTGGACCCAAGTGTAGATAGGTCTGGGACAAGGGGTAGAGAGCAGAGGCCTAGATCAATGGCCACTTTTTAAAAAATTCTGAAAGAATTTGGCTTAATAGCTATTTGACGCCACCAAGATACAGGGGTCAAAATCTATAGTTTTTTTCCCCCAAGACACTGGCAATACTCCAGATTAGATTTTTTTCCTATTATCTACAGAATGGGCTCACATGGTGGACAGTACCAAAACTGAAATCACTATGATTTCAGACCATGCACCAGTGAGCATGTCTTTGAGTTTTGACCCCTTAACACAGAGAATGACGTGACGACTAAATGTGAGTCTCTTAAATAGAGAAGATTTTAAAGAGATGATAACTGAGGAAACTGAAGCCTTCCTCAGTTTAAATGAACAGGACTCTTCTTCGCCCTCAGTATTGTGAGACACATTGAAAGCATACCTGAGGGGAAAAATTATCTCATATGCCTCTTTTCAAAAAAAGAAATCAATACAGCATCAGGTACAATTGGAGCAGGAAATTGAGACCCTAGAGGCTCAACATAAACAAAGTCCGGACACTGAGATAGGAATTAAACTGAAAGGGGCCAGAAGGGAGCTAAACAGAATAGAGATTAAACTGGAAGGGCTTTTAAGATAGGCAAAGCAAAAATTCTATGAGTAAGGGAATAGGGCAGGCACAGTACTAGCGGCCCAGTTGAGAAAAGAGATAGTAAACAGAACAGTCCTTAGACTTAAAGGTGATCTGGGGACCCCTACAGTGAGCAAACCAAAGGAAATAGACTTTTATGATGCCCTATATAAACCGGAAAGAGGTCTTCAACATGCACAGGATGTAGATACCTGTTTCGGTAAGGTAGGGGTGCCCTCAGTTAGCATATCAGAAGCAGAAGCCCTAGTGGCTCCCATATCTTTAGGTGAGCTGCAGCAGCAGGTCAAGAAACTTAAAAACCAAAAGGCCTGGTTTGGATGGGTTTCCATCTGAGTTTTATAAGACCTTCTCCCATGATCTTATACCTTCACTACAAAAAGCCATGAACTCAGTATTGCAAGAAGGGGCTTCAGCACCCGCATCCTGGAATTATGCTCAGATAACAGTATTGCCCAAGCCGGGCAAAGACCCAACAGAATGTAGCTCATATAGACCAATATCACTGCTGAATGCAGATCTGAAGGTTTTTACCTGAATTTTGGCCAACAGATTACAATTAATAATAGGTTCAATGATACATCATAACCACACGTGTTTTATTAAAGACAGACTTATTCAAGATAATATTAGGCAGTTTTTAAATATCATTTCTTCACAAAAAAAATAAGAAGCAATTCCATATTGCAATAGGAGTGGACACGGAGAAAGCCTTTGATTGCATTGATTGGTATTTTTTATGCCAAACACTAGCTAAATTTGGGTTAGGGGATAAGTTTATTGGAGCAATTAAAGCCCTCTATGCAAGGCCAGAAGCCATGGTGAAGGTTAATGGCTGCTTGTCAAGCAGATTCAGTTTGGGCAGAGGAACAAGGCAGGGATGCCCCCTCTCTCCCCTTCTTTTTGCCCTATCACTAGAACCCTTAGCAATCCAGATCAGGGAACACAGGTCAATTAGAGGTGTGGAAGCAGGCAGATCTGAACACAAAATTACATTATACGCAGATGATGCGTTGCTTTTTTTATCGGACCCTCTCAAATCTCTTCCCCCACTCTTAGAAGCATTGAAGGAATACCAGGCACTGGCTGGTTACAAGATGAAGTAAATCCAAAGCCCTTCTTCTTAGTGGCATGTCACCACAAGGCGTCAAAGGTAATTTCCCATTCTCATGGGCTAAAGGGAACTCACTTATGTACCTGGGAGTCCAGATTTCAGTAGATACCTCTTTGCTGCATGTGAGCAACTATAAAAAGTTGTTGCATGCAGTAAAACAGGATCTGGCAAGCTGGAAGATCCTTCCCCTATCAATTCAATCAATCAATCAATCAATCAAATCTTTATTTATTCAGGCGATCATCATTGAGCAAGGCTCATTTACAAGATGGACCTGATAAGGTCAAGGTTCGAGTTGTTGCACAGTAATTACATCACATATTTATGAGACAGTTATAAATACAGAAGAAAGGAAAATGTTATTTATAACACAATAATATACAGAGAATTCACATGTTAAAACTTGGCTAAGAGAAAGTTAAACTAACATCTACAATATGTACAGTACATATATATCTCAATGAGGATCATGACAGTCACTCACATAATGAGTACAAGGATGCTGAAGGGAATATTGGGTGCCATATACTGGCGGTGTCTGACTGGAAGGAATATGCCATATGTGATTGGAATATGGTTTTGTGGGATGGCCAGGATTTGTGGGACCTCCTCTTCCATCCAGGGACCACCAGTGCCACTGCCATTGCCTCAGAGGTTGCCAAGAAAGAGGAGCAGTTGGACCACAGTGGGCTCAGGGAGGGTGAGGGTGGTGGAACAGAGGCACATTCCTCCAATTGTACCTCTTCACAATTCCTATGCCATTCTGGCAAAGTGTGGTTCCTCTATGGAGGCACCTACAGTGGGGACCAAGGAGGATGCTGGGAACCTCCACAAAGGAGACCCACAGGAGGGTGGCAGGGGACCCTGCAGGGGAAGGAAACAACTCCTGGTGGGGGACTCCATTGTTAGGAAGGTAGAACTGGGCAAGGAAGGGGAGAGGGAGGTAAGGTGCCTGCCTGGCGCCATGGCTTGGAGGGACAGGGAGCGAATCCTCAGGATTGCTGGAGCAGCTGCACAGGGGAGGGAGCTGGATGTCATTGTCCACCTAGGGACAAATGACCTGGCTAAGAAAGGGATTAGAGAAGTGCAGGAAGAGTTTGTGGAATTGGGGAGGGGCCTTAGTCAAGTAGGACGCACGGTAACCTTCTCGGAGGTGCTACCCATCTATGGCATAGGAGAGGTCTAGGGTGTTCCATACCATGATTCAATCAGTGGTTGAAAAACTGGTGTGAGCCTCAGGATTTGGCTTCATTGGGGACTGGGGGTCCACCTGGAGTGATGCAAGCCTATACTGGCATGATGGGCTGCATCTGTCCGGGAGGGGAACCAGGATCCTAGGTGATAGGTTTAAATGCTTCATTGGCAAGCTTTTAAACTAGCCAAGGGGGGAGGCACTGGAAAGGAGCAGGAAAATCCTAGCTCCCCAAACAATCACGGTATTAAGTGTGGCAAACACCAACATGGAGGTGTCGATAGGGAGAAGGGCAGGGGTAAATGGAGAAAGTGACAAAGGCAAGAAGGACAGGGATGGGGCAAAAGGGGTAAGGCCATCAGGAAATGGAGGTAATGAGTACCAATGCCTCGTAGTCTGGGCAACAAGTTCCTGAGCTGGTGGCCTTAATGGAAGAGGGATGCCAGGATATTGTAGCAGTCGCAGAAACATGGTACACAGAGAACCATGACTGGGATGTTAACATACCAGGGTACATAACCTACAGGAGAGACAGGCAGGGGAGAAGAGGGGGAGGAGTAGCTCTCTATGTAAAGGAAGGGATAAAAGCAACTGAACAAAAGAGTAAACAGGGAGGAGAGGAGGCACTGTTGGTCACCTTGGAGACTGGAAAGGGCTCCACAATCCGCACAGGGGTTGTGTACAGAACCAATGTCAGGAGGAAGGAATGGACAAGGATATGATGGAAGGCATTCTTAGAATGGCAGAGAAAGGGGAGATACTGTTGATGGGAGACCTGAATATGCCAGATGTTAACTGGAGCACATTTGCTGCAGCCACATCCAAGAGCAGGGCCATTCTTGACGCCCTACAGGTGGCAGGCATTAGACAGCTAGTTTCAGAACCCACTTGTGAGGGAGCAATCTTAGACCTCGTACTCTCAAATGGGGCAGTGAGAGGATCTCAGATCTAGAAGTGGGTTGCCATCTGGGGACAAGTGACCATCAAACAGTGTGGTTCACGTTAAACTCAGCTACAGAGTCAAGCCATACAAAAGTGAGGGTACTGGACTTTAGGAGGGCTGACTTTGGCAAGATGGGAGAGTGCCTCAGAAAAGCACTAGCAAACAGGCTAGAAGTAGGTGTGGAGCAACAATGGGGAATTATCAAAACTGCCATCACAGAGGCAACAAGCCTTTGTGTGAAGCAAATAAACAAATCAAAATGAAAGAAAAAGCCACTATGGTTCTCAAGAGAGGTGGCTGTGAAAGTCAGGAAGAAAAAGATAGCATTCCGGAAGTATAAGGAAACACAGAAGGAGCAGGACAGAGAGCTGTACCAGTTAAGGCAGAAAGAAGCAGGAGGGAAGTCAGAATAGCAAAGGCCCAAACTGAGGAAAGATAGCCAGCTCAGTTAAGAAGGAGATAAAACCTTTATAGGTACATCAGCGAACATAGAAAGACAAAGGAGGGATAGTGAGGCTGAATAGAATGAAAGGTGGGTGGGCAGAGGGGACAGTGAAAAGCAGGAATACTGAACGAATATTTCTGCTCAGTATTCACAAAAGAGAGGGGAAGTGCCTAATCCAATTAACAGAAGCACTCTTGATAGGGGTCGATCCCAGTCCTTTCACAGAAGAAAGGGTTCTGCAAGAACTCTAAAACTGAAGGTGACAAAGCAATGGGTCCTGATGGAATTCACCCCAGAATTCTAAAAGAATTAAGGAAGGAACTAGTGAAACCACTGACTACTCTTTTTAATAAATCATGGGAGGATGGTGTGGTACCCAGGACTGGAGGAAGGTGGATGTGATTCCTTCACAAAAGTGGGACCAAGACAGAGGCAGGAAACTACAGACCTGTCAGTCTGATCTCTGTGGTAGGGAAAGTGATGGAGTCACTCTGAAGGAAAGAATAGTTGAGTACCTAGAGGTCAGTGGAGCACAGGATCCAAGGCAGCATGGGTTCACAGTGGAAGGTCAGAGTCAGACGAATCTAATAGATTTCTTTGACTGGGTGACCAAAGTAGTAGACCAGGAGGGGCTGTGACATGGCCTACCTAGACTTTAGCAAGGCATTTGACACAGTCACACACAAAAGATTATTAGTCAAATTAACCAGCCTGGGAGTGGGTCCCAGGTGGTAGCCTGGCAAAACATTGGCTGGACAACAGGACACAGAAGGTAATTGTAAATGGAGTCCACGCTGAAGAAAGGGCGGTTACTAGTGGTGTACCGCAGGGTTCAGATTGGGTCCAGTCCTTTAATGTCCTCATCAGTGACACTGCAGAGGGACTGAAGGAAAGATGCCTTTTGCAGATGACACAAAGATCTGCAACAGGGCTGATACACAAGGAGGCGTGGAAAGGATGAAAAGGGACTTGGCAAGGTTGGAGGAATGGTCAGATGTATGGCAGCTAGGATTCAATGCAAAAGTGCAAAATAATGCACCTGGGAAACAAGAACCCAGGGGAAGAATACACAATGGGTGGGGCGGTAGTAACAACAACAAAACAGGAAAGGGACCTGGGGGTAATCATATCAGATGACCTTAAGGTTAGCAAGCAATGTGAGAAGGCAGTAGGGAGGGCCGGGGGTATACTGGGATGTATAGGGAGAGGCATCAGCAGCAGAAAACAGGAAGTTGTTATCCCTCTGTACAGACAGTTGGTGAGACCCCATCTGGAATACTGTGTCCAGTTCTGGAGACCCCATCTCCGCAAGGACATAGACAGGATAGAGGCAGTCCAGAGGAGGGCAACTAAAATGGTGCAGGATCTGCAAGAGAAGCTGTATGAGGAGAGACTAAAGAGCTAATATGTATACCCTTGAGGAAAGAAGGGGAGGGGGACATGATAGAAACTTTCAAGTACCTCAAGGGAATCAACAAAGTCCAAGAGGGTAGCATCTTTCAGAAAAGAGACTTGCAAGAACAAAGGAACACAATTTAAAGATAGAAGGAGGGCGGTTCAGGGCAATGTGAGGAAGTATTATTTCACAGAGAGGGTAGTGGATGCATGGAACAGCCTTCCTGAGGAAGTTGTGGGTCTAAAACTGTGGGAGAATTCAAGAATGCATGGGACAGACATAAGGCAATTCTTGTGGGGGGCAGGAAGATATAGGCTGTTGGTTAACTAGGATCTGCAGCCTATCCTGTAGGTAGGGAAATGGGCAGACTAGATGGGCCTAGCAGTCCTTATCTGCCGTCAAAGTCTATGTTTCTATGACTATTCTATCTCTAGCGATATGGCAGGGCCCAGGTGATTAAAATGAATGAAATGTCCTGATTTTTATTTTTATTTCAAACCCTCCCAATAGTGATCCCTGAGGATACTGGAGAGACTTACATGTCTCCATTATGAGATTTGTGTGAGGGGGAGGGAGACCAAGACTGTCCCATAAGCTTTTAGTGGCTTCCAGGGAGAAAGGTGGGCTGGGCCTTCTGGATTTAAAAGCTGTTATTTAGCATCCCAGGGTCCATGGATCTACTCTTGGTTGAAACAGAGGGAGGAGATGGGATGGTATAGTATAGTATAGAAAAGGAACAACTAGTGGAGATGCCTTTATGGGCACTCCCCCTGGCTAAAATTCCTAAGTCACTTGGGACCAAAATAAGTAACCCCTGGACCAAACGTACATTAGATACATTGAAAGAGTTGAAGTGTTAAGTCGGTTCTCCCAACGAGCTTGATCCAATGTCCTTGATCAGGTATCATGTTGATTTTCTTCCTCCCAGGATTGATAAAGGATGTGCATATTGGGAAACACAGGGACTGGTGCACTTTTCCCATTTCTATACAGTGAGAATTTGCATAAGCTTTGCACAACTTAAGCAATGATTTAGCCTATGAAAGGAAGATAATTTCTGATACCTCCAAGTCAGGAATTTTCTATTGCAAGGTAACCACCAGGAGTGGGTTCTCAGACCTTGTACAGAATTGGAGGATCTTTTCTTTTGGTGGGTTCAATTGGCAGTCATGTTGAGACCTATATCCCACTTGTATGAGCTACTAATGGAACACACATCATCCTCATCAGACTTAATTCAAGTTCAGTGGGAGAGGGAAGCACAGATAACAATTTCCCCTTTTACTTGGTTTCTGAGACTAAACAGGGGTTGGGCAGTCATATCACCTCCCCAGTGGAGAGAGTTTAACTGGAAACTCATTAGTAGGTATTTCTTGACTCCCACTCAAACCAAGCACTTTGACCCACAGAACGCTAACCGATGCTGGAGGAGGTGTGGCGGCAGTTGCTCCTACTGGCATGTCTTCTGGGAGTGTCCAAAGCTAAAACTTTTCTGGCAGCAGATACATGCTCAGATTCAGGCCATTTTGGAGTTCCCTTACCCATGCTCCTTCCAAGCATTAGTGTTGGGAGTGGAGAGACCTCTGGTGGATGTCAGATGGAGGCACAGGTTATTTCATATTTTTTGAATAGTGGCACTTAAATGTGTCACTATGCAGTGGCTCTCCCCAGAACCTTGCACACTTAACCACATGTAACCATATAATGTACCTATGTCATCATCCACTGGCTCCAAACTGCCTAACCGCTCATGTGCGCACAGTGGGTCAACTTGACCTAAGGGAGAACAATGAGTTTCACTCACACCATAGCAACATACAACAACATAAGCCTGCATGTTCTTATATGGATCTAGCAGAAACCACTGTGTAGAATGCAATACCCAAACATGCCCAGACATGTCCAGACAAGTTCTGCCTAGATACTATTAACAAGATAATTCTATTGGTGCATGGGTGATTTTATGCTGAAGGAGAGGGGGAGAGATGCATATATATATATATATATATATATAGATAGATAGATATATATATCTATATATATATATATCTATCTATCTATATATATATATCTATATATATATATATGCTTGCTTGCTTCATCAAGATGAAGAGAATGTAACACCAACAACTGTATCGCACCACACGAGAATAAACATATCTTTTGCTGCTCTTCCGACTGTGTCTGTGTCATCTGTATTGTAATGTACAACCAGGTCCTGAGGTAATACGTAGCCTGGAGGGCCCCCACCTAAAATTCCTCTGCTACAATTGGTGCCGTGACTTGGATCACTTTTAAATGGGGGAACACTGACCCGGGACCTCGACATAGTCTGTCCACACCGTAAGAAATTGCCCTGAGCGCGTTTAACCCTTGGAAAGTTTGGTGCTGTGGGAAAGACTGATCACCTCAACCAACCACGGGGCTCCACATGGTAACGTATGCTCAGAGATTAAATAAGTAGACAAATGTTAACTAGAGATTACTGTTTGAACTTGCTAGGCAGGCTCTAGGGGACAAAATATAGGCTAGAGACCACTGCTACTTGCAAGGCAGGGCTTTAGGGGGTTGTGAGACTAGACCGTACAGGATCACTACTGGTGCACAAGGGAGTGATACTTTGTCAGAGTTAGCAGACAGATAAGTATCGGACCGTGGGATAGCATCCCACAGAATTAATCTGTAAACACAATGCAACATAGTTAGTGCAATGGAGATAGAAATACACAAGTATTTGGGAAAGAGATGTAAATTGGGGGCATATGATACCCCCCAAGAGGACAAGTCAGTCCGGGAGTATTTTAACAGACTAGTGCTGGATCGTAACTCAACAACCAAAAACGAAAAGGAAAAGTTAGCAAATGCTATACAAGGTCTGTGGCAGTATAGCCAAGAAGTAACTCGCCGACAACACCAACTTTATAAAAACTTACATGAGTAGAAAGATATACTGTAGTAACCCAACTACAGTTGGGAATATATGGTTTAAAAATGCAAATAAATCAAGAGACAGAGCAGCAAGATGTAGTAACACAGCTACAGTCAGAAATAAATAGTTTAAAGATGCAAATAAATCAAGAGCCAGAATCACTGCAAGAGGAGAACCAGCAACTAAAGTCACAGTTAGTAAAAGTACAGGGAGACCCTTGTCTTTTAGATAGGGCTAATTCTCTTTTAAAAATAAAAGTAGACCAGCAGTCACAAGAACACGCTGCTGAAGAGCGCAGATTAAGTTGTGATAATAATGAGTTACAAGAAAAAGTTGAAGAGTTATGAGAATTGTTAGTAGAGTGTCAGAGTAAGTTAAAAGAGCAAGAGAGGGAGGAGCAACAGAACAAAGAAGGGGCCGTTGTAAAGATGGCGCCGGTCTCCACAAGGAGCATGGCCACCACAGGTGGTACTATGTCTCAAGCAACTAGACATAAACAGGAAGAGTTACTACTTTCATTAGAAGGAAAAAGGGATTGATATGAATTAAACAGTCAACATGCTGAACAAAGGGGTAATGCAAGCGAGGTAGCCAGATTCACACAGTTAAAAGAGCACCTTAACAAAAAAATAAAATGGATACAGGAACAGCTTGACGTGGACGAACAGGTGAGAAACAGTCTGCTAGGTGAAGGTGCACTGGAAGGAGATGATAAGAAGGTAATAAATGGTAGATGGGCTACCCTGGAGGGACAAGATGAAATGACAGAAGAGGCAGTGGAGGTAGAGCAAGATGAGAAGGGGAACGTGAAACCCACAGGAAAGAGTGTCCGAACAAAAAGGACAGTAAATAGGCATATCGTGGATAAGCCATACCCGGGACCCAAAGTTAGGTACCTAACTATTAAAGAGTTAACACAATTGAGTCATGAAATAGGACCCATCGATTATAAGACAAATTTGGTAGAGTTAGGGAGGAAGTTAAAAAACATTCAAACTACTATGGGGCTGACTAGCAAAGATGTCTGCCGCATCATAATGTTTAAACTTAGTCTGCATTTGGCGGAGGCAATGCCGGACGAGGTGCAAGGTGCACACAAGGATACGTCCAAAAACCCCAACTCATGGGCAGATTACAATGAAATAATAGATGCCATAAAATGGGCAAGGGGATAGTCAGCGTGACAGGAAGTCGACTGGGACAAAATATTACAAACTAAGCCAACAACAGGGGAGGGGCCGCGGGCGTTCATCCCGAGGCTCTTTGAAGTTTATCAACAACACAGTGGGCAAGAGTGTCCCACCGAAGAGGATCTGACCTTTAGGGACTTGTGGATCTGGGCGTACAACCTGAACCCCACCCCAAGGTCTGTGTTAAAATTATCAAAATCACATGATGAGAGGTTAGAATTGCTAGAGACACACCTCAATGAAAAGCAAAAATGCAGTAAAGTTGCCGCAGCTACCTGGGTAAATGAGGGCCCCAGTAAAAACCCAGCTGTTAGCAAATCAAACTTAATGTGCTTTAATTGCAAATGAACAGGGCATATCAAAAGTGAGTGTTGGGCCTGAGGTGGAGGACAGGAAGGAAAGGGTCCGAGGCAGATGCAAGCTAGAGAGAGGGGTCGAGCGAGAGGACCACCAACGGGCAGACAGGGTAATGAGGGAGACACTCTAGCAGATCTGCTCAATTGCCTACAAGTGGTCCTAAAAGTGTCCCAGAGGAGGGGACAAGAAGACACTTTGGATGAGGATGACATCATGAGGAGGCTTAGTGCCATACGTGAGATAAACGAGCAATAGGGGGGGCAGAGGCTCTGGCAACCCTGATGCTAAATGGGCATGCACTTTACATGCTGTTAGTCAGGGGAGGCCTACAGCTATGGCTACCATCAACAGTCACACTGTAGAAGCACTCTTAGACACCAGAGCAGCCGTATCAATTACAAATATCAGCATACCCTTAGACCCCGAAAGACCACCGATGTATATAGAGGAATGTACAGGACATACCACAGAAGGGTATTGGTCCCAACCACAACATGTAAGGCTGGGAGGTACACCAGTGGCTGCTGCTTTCGCATGGCGTGGACGGGCTCACGGAAGGCAATATTATTGGAGCGATTGCCTGACAAAACACCAGCTTGTTGTAGATCTTAGTAATCAATGTTTATAGAAACTAAATGTTAAAGGTTTTAAACCAATTACTGTTGTAGAAAGTTATGCTTTAGCCTCTGTAAAATCAAATGCTGCAACAAGTGTTAAGGGTTTAGAGACACGGTTAAAGCACCCCGAATTTAAGCAAGTTATACAAAATCATGAGATGGTCTGGGCACAAACTGGCACGGATTGTGGACAGGTAAGTGACATAAAAATAACTGTAGAAGGTCCATGTCCGGGGCGCACCAAACAGTACCCGATACCAAAGGAAGCGGTAGAGGGAATCAAACCAGTCATACAACAGCTGTTACAACAAGGAGTTATTAGGCCCATGTGCTTGACAGCTAACAGTCCAATCTGGCCAGTGTTAAAACCAAATGGAAAATACCACCTGACCATTGATTACCATAATTTAAATAAAGTAACCCCTCAGGTTAGCCCTGTTACTAGTTCCAGTACTGAGATTTTTAACAAACTACAACCAGAGAGCAAATTCTTTTCTGTTCTTGATTTGACTAATGGGTTCTGGTGTCTGCCCCTCAAGGCAGAGGACCAGTATAAATTTGCATTTACTTTTGAGGATAAACAGTATACATTTACTCGATTCCCACAGGGCTTCCATTCAGCACCAACCTTGTTCCACAGGTACATATAACAAATTCTGGAGGAAGAAGGGTTGGGAGACTCAGTAATCCAATACGTAGATGACCTCCTGCTGCACAGCCCAACAAAGGAGGATCATCTAGTGCTGCTGGATAGGGTACTAGGATTATTGGAGAGAAGAGGATTAAAGGTAAATCCAGACAAAGCACAGACTGGTGACCAAAGGGTTACCTTGTTAGGGACTATTATTTTTCCCCAGGGGAGACAAATAGGCCCTGCCAGGACAGCACTAATCCAAACCCAACCATTACCTACTACCATTACTGGCCTAAGAAAATTATTGGGTATGACAAACTTCTGTAGGGATTATATTGAAGGGTACTCAGAGATCACAAAACCATTATATAATATGCTAAAAGATGACCCAAAGGGCCAATATAAGCTCATCTGGGAGGGAGAAGAGTTATACTGTTTTAATAAGCTAAAAAAGGCATTACAAACAGCGCCAGCCTTAATCCAAGCTGATTACTCAAAGCCATTTATCTTACAAGCCAATGCAACTGACGACACTATCATCGCTGAGCTGTTACAAAAATGAAATGGAAAGCCAGTACCAGTCGCCTACCTAAACAGACAACTATTAGAGGTAGAGAGAGGTTTTAATATGTGCAAGACAGCAATCCTGGCCATTGCTTGGGCTGTACAAGCAAGTGAGGTGACCACTAGGTTTAACCCCATCATAATACAAACCACACACACCACTTTAAAATTATTGTTAGAAAACAAAGTTAAGGGAGTTAGTTTAACTTGCCAAGCAAGATGGCTGTTAGTCCTGCAAGATAAGAATATCACAGTTGAGAAATTAACAGTTCCGCATATGTTACAGTACCTGGATTACCAGGGAGAGCCACACGATTGTGGGGAGGTCCAGCAAATAGCAACCAGAGAGTCACCCTTTGTGGATGGGCATGGCACAAATGGCTACAATGTGGCTTACGTGGATGGGTCGAGGTATTGGGAACAAGGAGTCTCATATGTAGGTGCAGCAGTGTATCATAACACTGGGTGCTTCCACCTAGAAGATAAAAGACCCATACACAAAGAGGGAATAGTCATAAAGCTGTCACCAGGAGACTCCTCCCATTTCACAGAATTGGTTGCAATTTATGAGGCTATGCTGGCAAACCCCAAAAGTAGGTTAGGCATACACACAGACTCACAGTTTGCAGTGGGATCACTTACTACCTGGTTACCCATATGGGCTAACAGAGGTATGAAAACAGCAACTGGGGAGCACGTCAAACACAGAGAACTATTACAGGCCATATTAAAGGAGGCGGATGCCACGCTAGGAAGAATAGCCATCATAAATGTTAAGGCCCATGTTGACTCTAAATACACCACCCCAGCAGAATTAGGAAATGACAGGACAGATAAGCTCACCAAGATGGTGGCAAAAATTGGGAACCCCTGGAAAGGAATTTGACCAAAGGCTCCCATTCATTCCGTGCAGACTAAACCAGCCATCAAAGTGCTATTGCCAACTCACAAACTGTTACCTAAAGAAAATCTGGGAGATTTGAAAATCCAGGACCCTTGGATTGTAAATAAGTGTACACAAACAAAAGAGGACCCCCAAACTCATTACAAATTTAAAATCAGAGACAACATCCTGTTTAGACAGGAAGAGGATAAAACACTAAAATGGATACCTCCAAGTCAATTATATCATGATATTGTCATAGAAAACCACCACTGGTGTGGCCATGGAGGGGGGGGGGTTCCAACAAAACCATGCAAATCATCAACTCTGAATACTGGTGGCCTAACATGGACAACACCATTGCAGACAGCTTACTCCGCTGTCTCATATGTTTACAACAAGACCCCAAAAGGGGCAAACTAAAATTACAACCATTGCCATTGGCAGATGGCTTCTGGGATGCATTACAAATTGATTATGTGGGGCCACTCCTAATGGCAAAGGGGGGATATAAGTACATGCTGGTTATTATGGACATGTTTTCTAAATGGGTGGAAGCATTCCCCACCAAAAACAACACAGCAATAACAACGGCAAAATTCTATATAACCAGGTGTGCACTAGGTGGGGCTTCCCCAATACTATCGAATCAGACAGAGGCACACATTTTGTAAATCAAGTAATAGCCACAATGTGCCAAATAATTGGGGTTCAGCAGAGATACCACCTACCATACCAACCCCAGTCATCGGGAATGGTAGAAAGAATGAACAGAACACTCAAAAATGCATTAAAAAAGTGCATTCTAGATGCAGGAAAAGATTGGGTAGATCACTTGCCTGGTATTTTAGTGGCAGTCAGAGGGACTGTTCAGGCAAGCACTGGGTTGACACCCTATGAATTAATGACGGAGTGGAAAATGAGATTAACGCACCCGGCAGATGTGCCTTCTCCAAGTGGCCCTATTTGTGAGAAAGTCAAACATGAAAAGTTTTTGTTGGGGATACAATTACAATTGGAACAGTACCTAAGATTTGCCGCTCAAAACATGGCCAAGGCACATGAAAAGAATGTTAACTATTGGCAACCCTTTATGGGATGGGCCACCCCAATAAAAGAGGGGGACACTGTAATGGTCTGAAATTGGGAACAAAAATCACCTTGGAAAGATGCCAATTGGCTAGGACCCTATACCGCGCTAAAGAAATTGGGAGAGACTGCAGTATACGTAAAAAGAGTTAATAAAGAAATCAAACCAGTACCCCAAACTGTGCAGCAACAATATGGGGGACAATCAACTTTTGTAAACAGAAAAATAATATAAAAGACAAGGCCACAATTATGGGTACACATTAATCAGTGCAAAAAGGTATCAGATAAAGCTGACTAAACAATGATACTGCATTTGATTTGTCTTCCCAGGTTGACACCATGCTTACATTACTACTATTGACGGTGGCGACCTACTACAGAGTGTCTTCTGACATACAAGTATACATTGAGACCAATCATGTAGCCGTAGATTATGAAGACACTGCTCACTTGAGAACAAACTATACCAGAGACCGCAATGATACTATGACCTATGTCCGAGATATAACCTGGACGCTAAACAATAAGCAAATGAACATCTTGAGATATTGCCCAGAGAGAGGAAGTGGGCTGGTCAATGAACTGTTAAAATGGAAAACATCCTATTGAGACCTGCCCTGGTCACCCCACCGAGGATGGATTGAACCAGATACCGGAACCCTGGTGTTGGAAAAGGTAGCTCCTGAAGATTCAGGCACCTACACAGTGACTATTTCAACCTATACTTTAGTTACCTGGGTAAATGTTACTGTTATACTGGGGGGAACCATTTCCCATAAGACCAACGATCAAGAGACTAGTGCACAAGTGACACTAACTGTTAACCCTGCCACATGACCCAACCTTACTGCAAGGCCAAACAGTGGGCTTACATCAACACTCACTGATCAAACTCTTGTAAATAACATACAATACATTAGATTACCTGTTAGGTTTGATTTTTCTAGTTGGGACTTAAATAATACAAGTGATTGTGCCAATACAAATGTGTCAAAGTTCTATGCCACCATGCTCTTAGATATGGTCAGTGTTTTCCATGCTCGAGGGGGGGGGGGATTGTGATTATTAATCAGACCCATAAATCGTTTAAAAGGAAAAAGAGAGGCCTGTCGGGTGACATAACAGGACTCTTTGGCTCAGGAATGAATATCTATAATCGAGCCGATCTGGAAGCCATTAGAGAACACCAAAATACTGTAAACTTACAGGAGGAGAGAGAAGTTCTACCATTAGCAATCAACCAACTGGACTGGCAGCTGAGGAACGACTGACCGTATATAATATGCATGAGATAGCTAAGCTATTTAAACAAGTTGAAAATAAAATAAATGACATTATAGATGAGCATAATGAGGAAGTAGGGCATCGTACTATAGGGAAAGCTATAATCTGTTCTGCTTATGGATCTTATGACTAACCACTGTAAATATGTTGTTACAGCAACTAAGCAACAATAAGTTGCCTGATCAAATGTCAGATGCCCAAATCAAATTATGGTATTGCCCCATGTGTCGGGATGTCAATGACTCCCACTGTTTGAATCCTTGCACTTACAATAGAGCACCGCCCATTTGGTGGGTAAGAAAAGTGGCCAAAGTATATATAAGACCACAAGGGTTCAGGCCAAATGGCATGCTAGCAGACACAATGAAGGTACTCCTCACTGTAAAATTACCTCAAGTGCAGTATGCCGAGCAAAGGTATACTAGTGTTGTAAAAGTCCATTCTCTAGGTCAACTCCAGGGGGATTACTATGCATACCGTGTAAACCCACCTAATATACTAGTGTAGAACAAGAATGGGTCCTGGGTAGCGCCAAATTTTCATTGTTGTGAGGAGATAAACAGCCAGTGGATCTGCCAGTGCAATGTTATGTCACAAATTCAACCAGTTTGTGGAGAACTTTCCATGAGAAAAGAGAACAATAATACTGTCTGGTGTCCAGTTCAAATACAAAAATGGACCACCCAGCATGTAATTTCCACTTATAACTCTACTAATCAGTATTGTATTGTAACAAATGTTAAAACATTAACACATCGAGGCAAAACCTGTCCTATTACCCAAACTAACTTCTGCTTTGTACCTAATGGTGATGTACAAATTGGAGACTATACTTTCCATCCTATATCACATCATAAGTCATCTCAAGTTAACATTCGGACTCAAACTCCCCATCAGGCATATCAAATTAATAACTATGCACCTGCATTTGAAGCACCAATACCGCCACTTACTCTAAATTTACAGAACCTGCTAGACCATAAGGACACACATCTAATTAACATTGAGAATTCAGCACATAAAATACAGCTTAAAGTTCAAGAATTACTTAACAGTGCTGACAATGAGCACTTAATATACAGTACACTGGGTGGACCACGGGGCATGTTGACTTTTAAAGCCCTATTGGTACTACAACTGGTGTTGGTAGCCATTTTAATGCTTAGTGCATGCTGCCTAAGGCACGCCATCAGAGGCATGAGACAGGAAATGCAAATGCTGCGTGGAGCAGAACTTGTGAAAGCAGCCATGTCATAATTAATAAATAGTCTCTGGACTGCATACTTACAGGAAAAGCTGCCCAGAGGGTCCCTAAGAAGGCCCCCTATTGGAGGACTTCCACAACTGCACAGGAGACCTAAATTGTCCAAAGTTGACTGGCTGTCTCCATAGGTACAAGGAGGGAATTTAACCATATAATGTACCTATGTTGTCATCCACTGGCTCCAAACTGCTTAACCGCTCATGTGCGCACAGTGGGTTAACTTGACCTAGGGGAGAACAATGAGTTTCACTCACACCATAGCAACATACAACAACATAAGCCTGCATGTGCTTATATGGATCTAGCAGAAACCACTGTGTAGAATGCAATACCCAAACATGCCCAGACATGTCCAGACAAGTTCTGCCTAGATACTATTAGCAAGATAATTCTATTGGTGCATGGGTGATTTTATGCTGAAGGGGGGGAGATGATGTGTATATATATGCTTGCTTGATTCACCAAGGTGAAGAGAATGTAACACCAATGGCTGTATCGCACCATGCGAGAATAAATGTATCTTTTGCTGCTCTTCCGTCTGCGTCTGTGTCATCTGTATTGTAACGTACAACCAGGTCCCGAGGTAATACATAGCCTAGAGGGCCCCCACCTAAAATTCCTCTGCTACAGTGGCTCTCCCCAGAACCTCGCACACTTATGCTATGGTTAAGGAAAATGAAAGAGGTAGAGAGTATGGAGAGAATTACAGTCTCTATCCATTTAACCTTGAAAAGTTCATGACTGTATGGTCCCCCTGGCTTACTAGGACCCCGGATATTGATGGGGCTCTGGAGTTGGAGGGCTAGCTTAGGAGCTAGATCCCTGATACTATGTGATGTAGTATCATGTTTTTGATAAAGGACAAGAGATTTACTGTGCACACAAAGTTGGTTATATAGTTATGTTTTTATTAATCAAATGTTAAATAGAGGACATTGGTTGGACATGAGTAGGAGGGTCTAACAAGATTGGGAGAGGCTGAACTCCTCTAGTGGGGTGAGTTTTCTCTCATTGGGGCAATGCTGTACTGCTCCTGGGAGCTCTGCTCTGCTGGTGGGGGGGTCTCATCCTATATAAGGGGAAAATAGATAATGGAAGTATGGATCTTAACTCCTCTATACTCATCAGCTTACCATAAAATGTTCATTGTTTATGTCTCAAGCTGTCATGTAAGAGTTTACCTGTATTGTCAAAAGGGCTCTGATGAGAAATGGAATGCATGTTACACGAGTAGTAAAAATAAAGTTATAAAATAAAAGGACCGGCCCCAGTACTTAACCCTGCGGTACCCCACTAGTAACCATCCTTTCTTCACTGTGGACTCCATTTATAATTACCCGCTGTGTCCTGTTGTCCAGCCAGTGTTTTACCTAGGCTACCACCCTGGGGCCCACTCCCAGCCTGGCTAATTTGTTTATTAATCTTTTGTGTGGGAATGTGTCAAATGCCTTGATAAAGTCTAGGTAGGCCATGTCCACAGCCCCTCCCTGGTCTACTACTCTGGTCACCCAGTCAAATAAATCAATTAGATTTGATTGACATGACCTTCCTGCTGTGAATCCATGCTGCCTTGGGTCCTGTGCCCCACTGGCCTCTAGGTACTCAACAACTCTTTCCTTCAGAAGTGATTCCATCATTTTCCCTACCACTGAGGTCAAACTGACAGGTCTGTAGTTTCCTGCCTCTGTCATGCTCCCACTTTTGTGAAGGGGAATCACATCTGCCCTTCTCCAGTCCTCAGGTACCACATCATTCTCCCATGATTTATTAAAAAGGGTAGTCAGTGGTGTTACTAGTTCTTCCCTTAGTTCTTTTAGAATTCTGGGGTGAATCCCATCAGGACCCATTGCTTTATCCACCTTCAGTATTAAGAGTTCTTTCAGAATCCTTTCTTCTGTGAAAGGACTAATATCAACACCCCTATCCAGAGTGCTTCTATTGACTGGATTAGGTCTCTCCCCCTGCTTTTCCATTGTGAATACTGAGCAGAAATATTTGTTCAGTATCCCTGCTTTTTCACTGTCACTCTGCCCAACCACCTTCCTCTTTATTCAGCCTCAGTATCCCTGCCTTCGTCTTTCTTTGCTCCCTAATGTACCTATAAAAGGTTTTATCCCCTTCTTAATTGAGTTGGCTATCTTTTCCTCAGTTTGGGCCTTTGCTATTCTGACTGCCTTCCCTGCTTCCATCTCCTTTAACTGGTACATTTCTCTGTCCTGCTCCTTCTGTGTTTCCTTATACTTCTTGAATGCTATCTTTTTCTCCCTTACCTTCCCTGCCACTTCTTTTGAGAACCATAGTGTTTTTTTCTTTCATTTTGATTTGTTTATTTGCTTTACACAAAGGCTTGTTGCCTCTGTGATGGCAGTTTTGATGTTTCCCCACTGTTGTTCCACCCCACCTTCTTGCCTGTTTTCTAGTGCTTTTCTGAGGCACTCTCCCATTTTGACAAAATCAGTCCTCCTGAAGTCCAGTACCTTCACTTTTGTGTGGCTTGACTCTATAGCTAAGTTTATCGTGAACTACATGGTTTGGTGCACACTTGTTCCCTGATGGCTACCCACTTCAAGATCATAGATCCTCTCTCTCCTTCCCCATTTGAGAGTACCAGGTCTAAGATTGCTCCCTCCCAAATGGGTTACAAAACTAGCTGTCTGAGGCATGCCTCCTGTAGGGCATTGAGAATGGCCCTGCTCTTGGATATGGCCGCAGCAAATGTACTCCAGTTAACATCTGGCATATTCAGGTCCCCCATCAGCAATATCTCACCTTTCTCTGCCATCCCAAGGATGCCTTCTATTATTTTCTTGTCCATTTACTCCCCCTGAGATGGGAGTCTGCATACAACCCCTGTGCAGATTGTGGAGCCATTTCCAGTCTCCAGGGTGACCCACAGTGCCTCCTCTTCTCCCTGTTTACCCTGTAGTTCTGTTGCTTTGATCCCTTCCCTTACATAGAGAGCTACTCCTGCTCCTCTTCTTCCCTTCCAGTCCCTCCTGTAGATTGTGTACCCTGGTATTTTGACATCCCAGTCGTGGTTCTCTGTGCACCTAAGTGTGGCACTAGCTGATGAAGATTCCATAGCGCCTGTATTCATGTTCAGTGTGCCTCTTGCATATAATTATGGTTTTCCTGGTGCTAATGTGATTTGCACACACTATTTGGCCTTTTGAATATAGCAGACCTGCACTAATCCTGTGCTAAACCCACGCAAACAGTTTGCGTATGCGCAAAGCTTTGAATATCTGGGCCATAGGTTCCTAACTTTGGCAATTTTAAATATTGTGACCCTAAATGTTCCATATAGCCATTTCTTCACAGCTCCTCATGAATGTGACAGCTGACATTTTTCAGATCCTGCCAAAATGTTTTTCTGCATCCCAAAAGGCGATTTTGCAGTCACTGTGTGAAATCACCTTTTGGGCAGGAGTTGAAATTTTTCTCTGCCTTTGTTCATGAGGTGGGGTCATAAGAAGGCTATGTTGAAAATTTGGTGTGAAACTATTAATAAATAAGTGAGAAATGAGCCTGCATTGAAATTTGAGAACCCAGGCTTGTAACTTTGGCAATTTTCAATATTTTGACCCAAAATTTTCAATACAATAATTTCTTCACAGCACCTCATGAATGTGACAGCTGTCATTTTTTCAGATCCTGGACAAAATATATTTTTACATCCTGAAAGATGATTTTGCAGTCACTGCACAAAATCACCTTTTGGGCAGGAGCTGAAAATTTTCTCTGCACTTACTCATGAGGTGGGGTCATAAGAAGGGTATGTTGAAAATTTGGGGTACAAAAATCAACAAACAAGACAGTTACACTGCCTGACATCATCACTTCTACTTTGCATTCTTAACTGTTAATAAAATGATTCCTTCACTGAAGCAATTGTTAATGTCACTTTCAGTGGCATCAGCACTCCACACACTCCCTATGACACCAGTGCACATGGCAGACATTCGGTACTGACTGTGATACTTGGCCAGCTGTTTATGATTGTTCTATGATATTTGTAATATAAAAATAGTATGTGATTGTCTCACTTAAGACAGTCTGTGGTCCTGGGTGCACCCCAGGTTTCAGTGAAATGACAGGCTATATATTAAACCAGGAGATCTCTATAATGTAATTAACTTCCTTGAAACATTGTATTTTATGGCCTTTTTATGGTGTTTTGCTTCTTTGAAGTGGAAATGAAATGGGACTTTATGAGTCTACCAGAGGATGAAAATCATAAACTTTTATGACGTCTTAAGAGGAAGAACATTTAATATCGACTGGTGTTAAAAAGCTATAAAACCCTTTGAAATGCCTTGGGAGAAGGAACTTGGAAATCAAAGACTTATCATTTGGGAAATGAGTTTTTGCTGATGTCACCTTATTTAAAATACCTCCTGATAGGACATCAAGTTTGTATTTTTTATATATTCTAACAGAAGGAGCTAGATGACTCATGGAAGGGGTGTGGAGACACAGAGTTTTAAACTGACTACTGTGTCTGAACTTGTCATATATCATTTTGGGACTCAGAGACACAACTCTCTGATAAGCATTTAGAGGTAATACATTAGATAGAAAAAGTCTAACTGTATTGTGGTAGGAGTTCGTCTGTAGTTTTCTTTGTTTTCTTTTAAGTAATTGTATGCTTTTTGATATAGTGTTCTGTGTTTACATTTTACATATTTTTTATCCATTTTAGTAAATATATTATTTTGAAAGACTGCCTGGGTCTGCCAGTTCTTTTTTTGCATGTGATGTATAGTGGGTTAAGACTGACAAAAACTGTTCAGATGCTTGATGGTGTTACCAAACTGGGAAAAGGTAAGACTATACCTAAGTTCTTTTATAGAGTTTTAAGGGTTCATTTTTGGATACCTGGTTAGGTGCCCCTAGGTGAAAGATATATTGCATCCCCCCAAAGAGAATATTATCTGAGCCTGTACATTTGGGTACGCTAGCATAAGGTTCACAGTTTGAATCCCCCCAGAACTTGAGACCAAAGGTGATTCAGACCTGCAAGCAGACAGGAGGGTTACCCTGTCTGTTACCTGTTCACATTACTGTGCTCAGAGGTTGGCACTGCGGGAGCAGAAGGCCTGACCTGCTGAGTGCATTTGTGACAGATGTGGTTGGCAGAGGTGTGGATAAATTTAGTAACACAAGCTTTAACTGTTCAGTGTGTCAGCTTAATACTGTACAGCTCACTTGCAAAATAAGGCAGCAATTTATTTTTAAAAAAGGAAACAGAACTATATCATTTTGCTTACAGTCAAGTTCCTACCTGTTTTATTTTTTTTTTCCAAAGTGCAAGTTACAGTAGCCATAGTTAGGGAAGAAGAAGGCTTCCAACTACAGAGGGGACACTGTAGACTACTTGAGGCAGTTGTGCCAGGACAGAGGAGTCCTGCAAGAGGTGAGAGCCACCAAGCAGAACCTCATGGATGCCCTGATGGCAGTAAATGCCCAGAGCATCGAGTCACGGACTGTGACTGTTAAGGACCAAACCTTGGGTGTGCAGGGGCTAGCGGCCAGTGCAGTCTCCAGATCCGGTGAGGAAGGCAGCAGGGCCAGTGCAAGTGAAGGGCCACAGCAGCAGGGGAAGGTCACCAGCATTCTGGAGCCAGAAGCAATCAGGCTGCAGATTGAGTTGTGCAGAATGGAGCTGGAGTTCCAGAGCGAAGCTGAGCAAAAGAAACAAGCTGCAAAGAAGAAGAGGGAGTGAGAACAGTGAGAAGCTGACCATGAAGAGCATGAGCACCAGAGGCAACATGAACTGGAGAAGCTATGACTCCAACCACCAGCACCAGAGCAGGTAAGTGACTTGGGTTTAACTGGAACTACAGGACTGGTTTACAAATTGAATTCCAAATTGATAGCTGAATTTAAAGAGGGGGAGGATATGGATGCTTTTTTAAATTCCTTTGAAAATGTTTGTATTCAGGCAAAAATTCCTAGAGGTCCTGGAGCTTCCAACTATCCCCACTACTTACTGGGAAAGCTCAGGATGCATTGGGTCAAATGGACAATAAGGACAGTAATGATTACAGCAAACCTAAAGCTGCACTTTTAAAAAAGTTTGATTTAACTGTAGAAGCATACAGAGTTAAACGCTGTAAGCTCAGGAGAAGCCCTGACATGAGCTATGAGGAGCTAGCCACGAAACAACGTCAATGTTTATAACTTTGGTGGGAGGGAATTGAAGCAAACTCTGTAGATAAAATTAAAAATGCTATTTTGTTAGAACAGTTTTTCTGGGCATGCCCAGCAGAGCTGAACACCTGGCTGGAGGTCCGAGATCCCAAAACAGTGCAAAAGGCTGCTGAACTCTCGGACCGCTATGCCAAGAGTAGACCTGCTCTGAGAGTGAATGGGGTGGGCGTGGCAGCACAGAAGGGAAAAGCACACCTTCTGGGCAGCTAAAACCCTTACTGCCTCCACTGAAACCAGTTAGCCCCAGGTTTCAAAGAAAAGAGTTCTCTGAAAAAAAGACATGAATGTTGGATTTGTAAAGAAACTGGGCATATTGCAGACAGTGTCCCAAAAGGACGAGCAATATGCAACATGGGGCTAGGAAAGAAGAGGGTTATTTATGTGTCCCTGAAAGCATGCCTGTGAACATGAGGGAACACATGCATCCAGTCACGGTGAATGGTGTACTGCCACAAGGGTTACGGGACACAGGGGCACCTCTGACATTGGTAAAAGGGGATCTGGTAGAGCCTGGTCTGTTTATACTCAATGAATGTGTAACTGTTTCAAGGGTTCACTGGTCAGAAGACAACACTGCCACTCACTAGTATTCTCCTAGACTGGGGTGAAACAGGGGGAACTGTGCAACAGGTGGCTGTAGCCAAAACTTTAGCAGTTGATGTCATCCTTGGCAACTATCTCAAACAGGGGATGGTGTGTGCAGTTGCCCATAGTCAAGTGGCAAGGGAAAATTGTAGTTCCCTGGACCCCACAGAAGCCATTGTGGAAACCACTGGGAGGCTAGTGTCCCAGCCTATGTCTCCTGATATGGAGACTAATGAAAAGGGGTAGAAATTTCCCCAGTAGCAGTTAACCACAAGCTAAGGAAGGTTACTCTGAAGAAGGAGGGGTGACCCATTGTCAGAGGGTTAGGGATGGCAGTGATCCCGAGTGCCCTGATGCTAGTGCTAGGGACCCTAGTTTAGGGACTGAAGGGGACCTGTCCCATGCCTTGGGAGTGTGTAAGGAGTTTGCAGCTGCTCAGAAAAGTGACCCTAGTCTAGAGAAGCTGAGGGCTTGGGCAGACTCTGATGGAGCACAGGAGGTGACGGTAAACATAATGTTTACCAGGAAAATGGACTGATGTATACTCAGGCTGTGAAGACAGAGGGAGGGGTAATAGGCAGGCAGCTTGTCGTTCCCCAAGGGTATCATGAGCAGTTGCTCAAGCTTGCACATGATATTCCCTTGTCTGGTCATCTGGGAATCATGCACACTACACAGCGGTTGGCCCAGAATTTCTATTGGCATAACTTCACCCAGCAGGTGAAGGAGTATTGCAGGTCTTGTCACTGGTGCCAAGAAATAGGGAAGGCAGGTAAGAAAACCCAAACCACCCTAATTCCCTTACCCGTAGTGGATGAGACATTCAAGAGGGTGAGAATGGATATTGTGGGGCCTTTAAATACCCCCAGCTCCTCCAGGAAGAGGTTCATCCTGACTGTGGTGGAGTATGCCACCCAGTATCCAGAAGCAGTCACCCTATCCTCACTGTGGACAGACAGAGTGGTAGATGCCTTTCTTGGGATTTTCTCACGTGTTGGGTTTCCGCAGGAGGTTATCACCGATCGAGGGGATTCCTTCATGTCGGACCTGATGAAATGTTTCTGGGAGAAGTGTGGGGTGGTGCAGAGGCACACGACACCTTATCACCCGCAAGCCAATAAGCTTGTGGAAAGATTTAACGGTACCCCGAAGTCAATACTCCAAGCGATGCTGAACACCATGGGAGGGACTGGGAGAAATAGCTTCCCCACCTGCTGTTTGCATACAGGGATGTGCCCCAAGAGTCAACAGGATTTTCCTCTTCGAGCTCTTATATGGACACCGAGTACGTGGGCCCCTAGACTTGATCTGGGAGGACTGGAAAGACAAGCATGCCACCCACGGCACTCCCATAGTGGATTATGTCCTTGGATTTAGGGAAAGGCTAAAGGAGCTTATGGAGACAGGCCAGAGCAACCTGGCAGCTGCCCAACAGAAACAAAAGTGTGGTATTACCGCAGAGTCAGAGCTCACTCGTACACGGTGAGTCAGGAAGTCATGGTGCTTATTCCGGGCCAGAAAGACAAGCTGCAGGCTGAGTGGGCAGGATTGTACAAAGTAGTTAAGAAGGTAAATGACTTGAACTATATCATAGAGTTACCTGACAGAAGACATACAGAAAGAATGTACCATGTCAACATGATGAATCCATATGCTAATAGGGCTGACATGGTGTTTGCAATAGGTAGTCCTGGGGAAGGGATGGATGAAGGAGACCTCCTTCTAGACTTACTGGAAGAAAGCAAGCTGGAGTCCTCAGAGGAGGCAGTCACCCCAGCTGGTCCTGGACAAGATCCAGGAAGTAAGGTAGGTTTTAGCAGACTCTGCCCCTCTGTTTAGCACCAAGCCTGGACTAACCCCCTTAGCAGTGCATGATGTGGAGACAGGGACACAGACGCCCATACAGCGGACAGCATATTGGGTGTCAGAGGCTGTCACAAAGGACATTAGGAAGGAGGTGGAGGAAATGCTGAATTTTGGGGTAATCCAGAGATCCCACAGCCACTGAGCCTCACCCGTAGTCCTTGTGCCCAAGCCAGATGGCTCTACTTATTTCTGTGTGGACTATCATGGACTGAATGCAGTCACAAAGTCAGATGCCCACCCGATGCCCTGGACGGATGAACTCCTGGACAAGTTGGAAGAGGCGGCCTACCTTATGACTATTGACCTGACAAAGGGGTATTAGCAGGTAGCGTTAACTGACAGAGCCAAGGAGAGGTCAGCCTTCATCACTCCAATAGACTTATTTGAATTTAAAGTAATACCTTTCGGAATGAAGAATGCCCCAGCCACTTTCTAAAGGTTGGTGAACCAGGTGTTAAATGGTGCTGAGGAGTACACTGTGGCGTACCTGGATGACACTGCCATCTTTAGTGCCAGCTGGGAGAAACACCTGTCCCACCTTAATGAAGTGCTGGGCAGGATACAGAGGGCCGGGCTCACTGTCAAAGCTGAGAAGTGTCAGGTGGCCATGGTTGATGTGTCATACCTTCAGCATGTTGTAGGCCGAGGACAGCGCCATCCTAACCAAGTGAAAATAGAGGTGATCAAGGCATAGACCAGACCAGAAATGCAGAACCAGGTCAGGGGTTTTCTAGGGACAGCAGGGTACTATAGGGAATTTGTACCCAATTACAGTGCCCTTGCTGCTCCCTTGTCTGACCTAGTAAAGAAAAAGATGCCTAAGAAAATTACCTGGGAGCCAGCCTGTGAAAAAGCCTTTACTAGACTGAAGGAGGCACTGTGCAGTGCTCCTGTATCAACAAGTCCTAACTATAGCAGACCCTTTATAGTCCAGACTGACACCTCAGACATGGGTATTGGGGCAGTACTGAGTCAGACATCCAATCAAGGAAAGATCACCCTGTAGCGAACCTGAATAACAAGTTACTTCCCAGAGAGCAGACTTACTCTACTGTGGAAAAAGAGTATCTTGCCATAGTGTGGGCCCTAAAGGAGTTAGAGCCATACTAATATGGGCAGCATTTTGAGGTACAAACTGACCACTACCCCCTGATTTGGCTGACACAAATGGGAAAAACTAATGGTAGACTATTAAGATGCAGTCTTGCCTTGCAAGGGTATGACATGACAATCTTAAATAGGGACAGAGCAACCAATCAGAACACAGATGTCTTATCGCATCTATATGAGGAGTGAACTGACTTGGGAAGCTCATCCCATGCAGGTGATAGAGCCCCCAAATTCAGTCTAGATGGGGAGGACTGTGACGCTTGGCCTGCTGGTTATGATTCTTCTATGATATTCGTAATATAAAAATAGTATGTGATTGACTCACTTAAGACAGTCTGTGCTCCTGGGTGACCACCCTCCCCAGGTTTCAGTGAAATGACAATATATATATTAAACCAGGAGATCTCGGTAATGTAATTAACTTCCTTGAGACATTGCATTTTATGGCCTTTTTATGACCTGTTGTTTCTTTGAAGTGGAAATGAAATGGGACTTTAGGAGTCTGCCAGAGGATGAAAATCATAAATGTTTATGACATCTTAAAAGGAAGAACATTTAATATCAACTGGTGTTAAAAAGCTATAAAACCCTTTGAAATGCCTTGGGAGAAGGAACTTGGAAATCAAAGACTTATCATTTGGGAAATGAGTTTTTGCTGATGTCACCTTATTTAAAATACCTCCTGATAGGACATCATGTTTGTATTTTTTTTATATTCTAAAAGAAGGAGCTAGATGACTCATAGAAGGGGTGTGGAGACATAGAGTTTTATACTGACTACTGTGTCTGAACTTGTCATTTATCATTTTGGGACTCAGAGACACAACTCTCTGATAAGCATTTAGAGATAATACATTAGATAGAAAGTCTAACTGTATTGTGGTAGGAGTTTGTAGTTATCTTTGTTTTCTTTTAAGTGATTGTATGCTTTTTGATATAGTGTTCTGTGTTTACATGTTACATATGTTTTATCCATTTTAGTAAATATATTATTTTGAAAGACTGCCTGGGTCTGCCAGTTCTTTTTTTGTATGTCATGTATAGAGGATTAAGACTGACAAAAACTTTTCAAAAGCTTGATGGTGTTACCAAACTGGGAAACATAGAAACATAGAATTTGATGGCAGATAAGGACCTCTTGGCCCACCCAGTCTGCCCATTTCCCTTCCTGATGGATAAGCTGCAGATTCTAATTAATCAACATCTTACTTCCTCCTGCCCCCCCACTAGAATTGCCTTATGCCTGTCCCATGCATTCTTGAATTCTCCCACTGTGCCTGACTCCACAACTTCTTCAGGAAGGCTGTTTCATGCATCCACAACTCTCTCTGTGAAAAAAATACTTTCTAACATTACCTCTGAGCTGTTCCTCCTCTATCTTCAAATTGTGCCCTCATGTTCTTGCACATCTCTTCTTCTGAAAGATACTACCCTCTTGTACCTTGTTAATTACCTTGAGATACTTGAAAATTTCTATCATGTCCCCCCTCTCCCTCATTTCCTCAAGGGTATACATATTAAGCTGCTTTAGTCTCTCCTCGTTTGTCTTGGTTGTCCTCCTCTGAACAGCCTCCACTCTGTCTACATCTTTGCAGAGATGGGGTCTCCAGAATTGCACGCACTGCTCCAGATGGGGTCTCACTAACTGTCTGTAGAAAGGGATAACAACTTCCTGTTTTCTACTGTTGATGCCTCTCCCTATGCATCCCAGTATCCCTCCAGCCCTCCTTACTGCCTTCTCACATTGCTTGCCCACCTTTAGATCATCTTATATAATTACTACTAGGTCTCTTTCAATTTTTGTTGCTGTTATTAACTCACCCCCCCCATTGTGTACTCTTCCCCTGGGTTTTTGTTTCACAGATGCATTACCTTGCACTTCTTTGCATTGAATCTGAGCTGCCACATATTTGACCACTCCCCAACCTTGCCAAGTCCCTTTTCATTCTTTCCACCCCACCTTGTGTATCAACCCTGTTGCAGATCTTTGTGTCATCTGCAAATAGGCATACCTTTCCTCCCAGGTGCTCTCCAATGTCACTTACAAAGATATTAAAGAGGACCGGTCCCAGTACCGAGCCCTGCAGTACCCCACTAGTTACCCTCCTTTCTTCACTGTGGACTCCGTTTACTATTACCTTTTGCATCCTGTTGTCCAGCAAATTTTTTTATCCAGGCTACCATCTTGGGACCCACTCCAAGGCTGGCTAACTTGTATATTAATCTTTTGTGTGAGACTGTGTCGAATGCCCTGCTAAAATCTAGGTAGGCCATATCCACAGCCTCTACCTGGTCTACTACTTTGGTCACCCAGTCAAAGAAATTTATTAGGTTCATCTGACATGACCTTCCTGCTGTGAAACCATGTTGCCTTGGGTCCTGTGCCCCACTGGCCTCTAGGTACTCAACAATTCTTTCCTTCAGAAGTGATTCCATCATTTTCCTTACCACTGAAGTCAAACTAACTGGTCTATAGTTTCCTGCCTCTGCCCTGCTCCCACTTCTGTGAAGTGGAATCACATTTGCCCTCCTCCAGTCCTCAGGTACCACTTCATCCTCCCATGATTTGTTTAAGAGAGTAGTCAGTGGTGTTACTAGTTCTACCCTTAGTTCTTTTAGTATTCTTGAGTGAATTCCATCAGGCCCCATTGCTTTGTCCACCCTCAGTTTCAAGAGTTCTTTCAAAACCCTTTCTTCTGTGAATGGACTGGTATCGGCCCCCCATTCAGAGTTTCTCCCTTTTTTGGTTTAGGCACCTCTCCCTCCTCATCTGTTATGAATACTGAGCAGAAATATTCATTCAGTATCCCTGCTTTTTCACTCTCACCCTCTGCCCACATTCCCTCCCCTTTTTTAAGTCTCTGTGTCCCTCTCTTGGTCTTTCTTTGCTCCCTAATGTACCTATAAAAAGTTTTATCCCCCTTCTTAACAGAGTTGGCTATCTTTTCCTCAGTTTGCACCTTTGCTACTCTGACTGCCTTCCCTGCCTCCTTCTGCTTTAACTATTAAAGTTCTCTGTCCTGCTCCTTCTGTGTTTCCTTATATTTCCTGAATGCTATCCTTTTCTCCTTAACCATCCCTGCCACCTCTTTTGAGAACCATAGTGGTTTTTCCTTCATTTTGTTTTATTGATTTGCTTCACACAGAGGCTTGTTGCCTCTGCGATGGCTATTTTGATTATTCCCCATTGTTCCTCCACCCCTCCTTCTTGCCCATTTGCTAGTGCTTTTCTAAGGCACTCTCTCATTTTCCCAAAGTCAGCCTTCCTAAAGTCCAATTCTCTTGTTTTTGTATGGCTTGACTCTATGGCTGTGTTTATAGTGAACCACACTGCTTGGTGGTCACTTGCTCCCAGATGGCTATCCACTTCTAAATCTGAGATCCTTTCTCCTTCTCCATTTGAGAGTACCAGGTGTAAGATTGCTCCCTCCCAAATGGGTTCCAACACTAGCTGTCTGAGGCATGCCCCCCTGTAGGGCATCAATAATGACCTTGCTCTTGGATGTGCCTGCAGCAAAGATACTCCAGTTAAAATCTGGCATAGTCAGGTCCTCCATCAACAATATCTCCCCTTTTTCTGCCATTTTAAGGATGCCTTCTATCATTTCCTTGTCCATTTCCTCCCCCTGAGATGGGAGTCTGTACACAACCCCCATTTAGATTGTGGTGCCATTTCCTGTCTCCATGGTGACCCACAGTGACTCATCAACTTCCTGTTTACTCTTTAGTTCTGTTGCTTTAATCTATTCCATTATAATGAGAGCTACTCCTCCTCCTCTTTTACCCACCCTGTCCCTCCTGTAGACTGTGTATCCTGGTATGTTGACTTCCCACTCACGGTTCTCTGTGTACCATGTTTCAGTGACTGCCACAATATCCAGGCATCCCTATTCCATTAAGGCCACTAGTTCAGGGAGCTTGTTGCACAGACTATGGGCATTGGTACTCATCACCTTCTATTTATTTTTTATGGCCTTACCCCTTTTAGCCCCATCCCTGTCCTTAACACCTTTTTCTGCATTTATCCCTGTTCTGCACCCTACTGACTTCTCTGTCTTGGTGTTTACCTCTCTAACTACTGCGCTTTGTGGGGGGAGGCTGGGATTTCCCTGCTCATTTTCAGTGCCTCTCCCCCTTGGCTAGTTTAAATGCTTGCCAATGAAGCATTTAAACCTAAAAGGTAAGAGTATACCTAAGGTCTTTTACAAAGTTTTAAGGGTTCATTTTGGATACCTGGTTAGCTGCTCTTAGGCGAAAGATATATTGCACCCCCTCAAAGAGGACATTATCTGAGCCTATACATTTGGGTATGATAGCATAAGGTTCACAGTTTGAATTCCCCCAGAACTTGAGATCAAAGGTGATTCAGACCCACAGCAGACAGGAGGTTACCCTGTCTGTTACCTATTTACATTACTGTGCTCAGAGGTTGGCACTGTGACAGCAGAGGGCCTGACCTGCTGAGTGCATTTGTGACACTGACTAATGCTTGTTTGTTTTATAATTACTGGATAGTATTCGTAATTAAATTGTGACAGTATGTTGGGGTTGAAGATCAAGAGGTCATGAGCATATAATTAGTCAGATTTATGAGCACAACAATTGTTGTGACAGTTAGATAATTAGATTCCATGAGTAAAGTGCACCCATGCCAGGTACTGTGACTGGTACATTATTAGTCAGATACCATGAGCTCAGTAGGCGCTGAGACAGATTAAACATATATATGTATATGTGTGTGTGTGTGTGAGAGAGAGACAGGGTTGAATAAGGCATGGTCTCATTTGTTATGCAGAAAGAGTTAAATGCATGGATCTGTTCTTTCCTCTCCTTTTCTGTCTCTTGTCTGTCTGGTTTTGCAACCAAATTTTATTGTGAAACCTAGTAACTTTTCACTCTGATGATTTTGCAATTCTCTGCCTCTCACTGTCTCTCTGCCTTCCCTTGCTGTTCTGTCTTTTCTTCCCTCTTGCATATCTGCGAGTATAAAAATATTTGTGAATTTTTATGTAGAAATGTCACTGATACTGGATCCCTTTGTTTAAAAATGTATATAGTTGTACTGTTGAAATGATTGCAAAAAACTATTTGGAACTCAAGGGGTTAAACTGAGATGCTGGTGTGCAAACTTTACAAAGCTATCAACAAGAGGTCAGCTCTGGGTCATTATATTATTTTTGCTGCACCTGCAAGAACACTGAAAACTGACAAGTACATTCTGTGAAAAAACACTGTCTCCTTAACAAGCTCCCTGCAAAGACTTGTTATTAAAAGAGCAGCAATGTTTTGCGAGAGAGAGAGAGAGAGAGACTGAGAGACTGAGAGACTGAGATTTGAAATTGAGAAGAAACACTCAGAAGGACTTTCTCTGTTTGTACTGCCTTTGTGAATAGTTATACTGATTATTTTTTTTTTTTTGCTGTTATTAAGAAAAATAAAATGCTACTTGCGAATTTTGAAACTGCTCCTGGTTTTCGTATGCTTCCTGACTTGTGCCTTGATGATAATATGCTTATATAAAATTATTAGCACACTGGTTACATTTTAGTAATTGGTCTTAGACACACACACACTCACTCACACATATAACATTAGTCCATTAAACACATAGAATAGGCACAGAATGTATTAATATTTATTAAGGCTTTAAAGGTTTAAATACATATTTCTAGGTACTTTATAATTTTCATCACATAAGAGTTAAACAAAGATGAGAGAAAATATCTCTTGAATTACAGAGACCTTCAAGAGTGATGGTGGAAGAAATATGCAGAGAGTAAGGCATCTGCTTATGCCTCAAATGTCCCATTACTCAGATTGTACCATACAGTTCCATTTTTATTTATTTATTTATTGATATCTTGGAGAACACCTGTGAGCGGATGCTCATTTGTAGGTTCCACATCAGTTACAAGAAAAAAATTGAACAGGTATATAGCATTACATTACAAGTAGAAATGGGAGTAGTGGCCCCAATTAGCTCTCTTGAAGTCGACAGCAGTGAAAGCAAATTTCAAGAATGCTCCGAATAAGCAAAGCAGAGTACTTTGCTAAAAGGTGACACAAAGTCCATTGAAACAATGACTTCATGTTACTTCGCCTTCCAAAACCACTACTCCACCAATTCTTAAGGAGAAATACATTGAATGCAATGTACTTCACCTCACTTCGTCTTGTTTTTAAGCTCCCAAGGTGAATTTTGCAGTGATTCATGGGATTTCAGGTCACATGGGCTCTAGTTTGTTCTGCACAGCCTCAGTTTGGGGTAGTGTGTGTAGGAAGTTGTAGCATTCTGCTCTGAGAGCTCTCTGTGATTCAAACCTTCTAAAAGCTATTAAAAAATCCTTTTTGAGCTATTTTTATTTGCTGAAACTTTAGTTCATTGATTGTAGGAAACCCTCCTGTGCTTATATCATCGAGCATTTATTGTTTGTGTGCGGATATTGAATGTTAATGTACGACATTCACTCTGTGTACTGAGAGACAGTGGAAGTGTGCTTTGGGGGAGGGGCGTATCTGTGGTGTAGGTAGATTAACTTGGAAAAAAAGACAGTTCTTTCTGTTTTGGTGCTATTTTTCTTGTATAACTGTGTTAATGTACACACAGTAATATTTTCAATAATTCTTGCCATTTTTTTGCTAATTGTTGTGGTGCAGCAGTGCATAATTTTAGTTTGTTTAAAATATGTGGCTATATTACTGAAGTTTTCAATTTGCTACGCATTACTTAGTGTGTGTGTGTGTGTGAGTATGTGTGTGACACGTGTCATCAAATCAGACACCTTTTATTGTGCCACATAGTAATTTCAGCAATGTGAACCTGCTATCCACTGCATCTGTGTGATTTTTGTACTTCATTGTGGTATCTTTACTGGTACTAGTACTAGTGATTGTTACTGCAGCAGTGCAGTACAATGCCCCCCCCCCCCGTGGCCCGCCTCAATTGATGAAGGTATTCTTTTCCAGATTTTAATTTCTGATGGTGAGCACTGGTTAGGTGTTGTACCTTTGCATCTGCATCTCTTCAGTGTGCAATGCAATCTTAATCTGCCTGAGCATTTGCATCTCTTTAGGGCACAATCTCCATCTGTAACTTAAGTCACTGTTGCTTCTTTGGCTTGCCTTCAGAGTACTGGGCTGGTGTGGTACATAATTCTGCATGAACATTGTATCATTAATATGCATTTTTAAGTCAGGATCATCATCATGAGTCACTCTTAATACAAATCACGTTCTTCACCATCACGGTCACAAATGCAGTCACAAATAACAATTCACGATCACGTCACACATCACAACATTAATTTTTTTACTAGTTACTTGGATGCATTGTAAGCCTGTTTTGTAGTATCTATCCAGGCTTCACCACCCCACCATTGTACTCATTAATGAATGTTTTTAAGTCGGGGAGTTTTGTGCTGCAGCTCATCGGGGAACACTAATTTTTGGATTAGTTACTTGGATGTATTGTAAGCATGTTTTGTAGTACCTCTCCAGGCTTCACCACCCCACAATTGTACTCATTAATAAGCATTTTTAAGTTGGGAAATTTTGTGCAACAGCTCATCAGGGAAGTACAGCCATAGGCATTCACGTTCCCAATACATTTCCATATTGTTTATCTCATACCGTCGACACCGAATCAATGTTCTTCATCATCACAGTCACAAACCATGTTTCACAATCACATCATGAATCACAACACTAATTTTTTGACTACTTACTTGGTTGTATTGTAAGCATATTTTGTAGTATCTCTTGAGGCTTCACCACCCCACCGTTGTACTCATTAATGAGCGTTTTTAAGTCGGGGAGTTTTATGCTACAGCTCATTGGGGAAGTACAGCCATAGGAATTCATGTTCCTTCCTGTACAGCATGTGAGTTACAGTACTGTAAGTAGTGGTGGGCGTAGTGGCCCAATTTGCTCTGCAAAGTGATTCACTGAGTAACACGGAATCCACAGAGAACTCCACAATGTGAAGCGGAGTACTTCGCTTCATAATGAGAAACGTGAAGTCCATTGAAACCAATGACTTTGTGTTATTCCGCCTTCCCCAAACTACTTCTCCACCAATTTTAAGGCAAAGTACATTGAAATCAATGTAATTCACCTCACTTCACCCTGTAATTGAGCTCCAAATGAAATTCTGCAGTTATTCATGGGATTGTAGGTCACATGGGCTCTAGATTGTTCTGCACAGCCTCAGTTCTGGCCTGGGTAATGTGTATGTAGTGGTAGCTAGAGACGTTTGCTTTCAGAGCTCTGTGATTCAAAACCTCTAAATTAACTGGGAGAAAAAGGTAGTCTTTCTGTTTTGGTTATATTTTTCTTGTATAACTGTGTTAATGTACACGCAGTAATATTTTCAGTAATTTTTGACATTTGTTTGCTGATTGCTGTGGTGCAGCAGTGTACAATTTGTCTGTTTAAAACATTTGGTTATATTACTAAAGGTTTTCCATTTGCTACACATTACTTGAGTGTGCATGTGAGTGTGTGTGTGTGATGCATGCCATTAAATCAGATAACTTTTATTGTGTTACAGAGTAATTGCAGCAGTGTGAACCTGCTATCCACCACACCTGCATGAATTTTTTAAACTGCTTTGTGGTATCTTTACTGGTAGTGGATTGTTACTGCCATGTACTAATCTCACAACTGGCAAAATGTATACCTTTCCAGATTTGGATTTTTGACTTGTGAGCACTGGTTAGGTGTTGTTGTGTCTTTTCGTATGCATCCCTTGAGTATGCATCCCTTGAGTGTGCAGCACAAAATCTTAATCTGTCTGTGCATTTGCATGGCACCTTTAATTCTGGGAGACTGCAATTTTTGTTAAGCTCTCATTTCTCTTCGTCAGCACTGGGGAATTTTCTGGACACAAGACAGTAGCATTTTGGGGAATCACATTTATTCTGGTGACTATTTGTGTGACCTGACCACTGCGCGTATGACTGTGTGCACCATTAATTCTGGGAGACTTTGCATTTCTTGTTATGCTCGCATATCACTTCATCAGCACTGGGGAGTTTTATGGACACAAGACAGTAGCTCTTTGGGGATGCACATTCATTCTATTGACTGTGTGGGTGGGTTGCTGCCAATATTGTTGTCACTGCACCTTACTTCGCGTTTAAGACAGAATGGCAACCGAAGTAATAATAACAAAGAGAAGTGAGCATTTCCTATGGGGCACTCCATGTAGTGAAGTGCCAGCATGAAGTGTCCACTTTGCATTCACTTCGCAGGCGGATTTTAAATTCGCTGCATCTCTAATTATAAGGCATTATATTACAAGCAAGTATAAAATTGAACTGGTACAAAACAATACATTATAAGCTAGACAGACAATAAATTGATGTGAATTACAAGGTTGGGATAGCATTTAGCTTAAGGTATAACATTTAGACAGCACTATGGCATTGGCGAGAAGATGCCTGCATCAGAGAGTTAGGCATACTTCTGGGGGGATAAACCAAGTGGAGAACAGGTACAGCTGAGACATAGTGAAGTGTATGCCTGTGTAAGGGGTTAAGAACAGACTTATGGAAGGTTGGAGACAATGTGGCAAGGAGAGCATCAGATGGGGGGGCATGAGGGCAGAGACAGAGGGGGGAACGGGTACCCAGTGGGGAGGGGAGTGGGTAGACAGGGGGTGGAACAATGAAGTGCTGTGAAGGTAGGTGCCCCTAAGTTCCATTGATAAGGCTGTCTTGTTTAGGGATAGTCCAAATATCTTGTCTCCTTCTCTGTGGTAAACATGCTATTCCTGTACCAGCAAGAAGGAGACCGCAACTATAAGGTCATTCTTTACCCTCAAAAAAAAAACATGTATTTCTAAATTATGCAATATCTAAAAAACATATGGGACAGTCTGTTTGTCCAAAAAACATATATAAGAGAGGCTAATTATTATAAAAGCTGTCCACACAGTCTGATAGCCAGTGATGGCATCACATCAGCCTTCCCTCTGTGTGTGTGACCCTGCTAATAAAGTGAGTATGAACTCCCTATACTTATTTAGCAGTAGCCAAAAATAGATAAAATGCTTATCAATATAATTAGAATTTATTGGTTTTCTGTGTTTAATAAATTTCACTAAAATAATGGTTCTGGAAAAAATGTCATATTGGAAAATCTGTGTCTTTCTAACTGGAAACCCTGTATAATAAATAAAAAACGTTGTTACACTTTCACAAACTTGTGTAAAACTTTCATTAAACTATATTGCTAGTTCTAAAGTAACAGTACCGTAATAAATAATCATTCTCAACAGAGTATGCTACAGGGTTTAGAACAGCACACTTGATTGACAGGTCCCAATTACACATGCCTGGTTATAAAGCATAATTACAAGAGGTTATGTGTGTATTAAAAATGCTAGTCAGTGATTACAAAATGACTAGCACACTGAATCAGGAGTAGAGGCTTAACATTATGGGGTCTGGTCGTATGTAGATCAAATATTTATTTATTTAGCTTTTGTTGACCGGGTAAGTGCACTAGACAAATCCTGCCTATTTTCAGGCACAACCCGGGGAGGGGGATACAGATGAATGCCAACTGACCTTGAACCAGATTAAGCTGTTGGTGATATTTTTTTTTAGTGAATGAGGGAAATTTGGCCAGGACACCTGGGAAATTCCCCTACTCTCTTCGATAAGTGCCAAGGGATCTTTAACATCCACCTGAACTACCACCAATCCAGGCAGATGGGACCTCAGTTTAACATCTCATCCGAAATACGGCACCTCAGAAGTGCAGCACCCATCTCATGCTGCACTACAGTGTCAGTACTGGGATATTAACCCAAGTGCCAGATGTGGGAACTGAACCCACAGCCCTCTGATCTCCTGGCCTCAGAGGCGAGTGTGCTACCTACTGATCCACTGGCACTGATATGTGTTGCTTAACTATAATTACTGGTGACCCCATTTAATGAATGGCTCTTGACTGTTTTTAAAAGCTGTAATAACTGGAAAATGCCGTAATAACCGGTTATTACAAATTTTGACAGCTCACAGTCCGCAGTGTTGTTTTAAAAGCACGAGCAGCCCACTCTCGAGCGTGGCCTTTAAAAAGTAAAGCAAACATTGAGCAGTGTATGAGGAGAAAGCGGTGGGAGTCACCATTTCTGAGGAGTGACTGGCCACAATTTCAGAAACACTGTTCTTTGTACTGTATAAAAAAAGTAAAGACTACGAGCAGTCTGCTTTTTGAGGTTCCCAGTGCTGACTGGAGACAGTGAGAGGAGATGAGGAAGCTAACAAGAGAGCGGTTTTGCATGGCACATTGTGGGTAACCACAGCAAGTAGGATGTGTGTCTGTATGTGTGTCTATATAGGGGAGAGAATGTCAGCACCAGCAATTATAAAAAATAAAGTTTATGCAACTTTGGTGTTATGGATTTTTTTTAACACACTCTCGATGTGTGATGACTTCATAAATCTCTCGAGTTTCGCTCTCGAGGTGTATGGGTCATCACACACCTCAGGTGTGTAAAGAAATTCATAACACATAGTTGCATAACCATTATTCTCTATGTAATAAGTGTGTTACTTGTATAAAGCAAGCATGTTATTGGGAGAAAGTGGACGTGATTCATGTCTTCAAGTACTGGAAAGCTATAAACAGGATAGATATTGGGGAACTTTTCTGTCTCAGTGATAACAGGACCAGTAGGGGGCACTGTCATAAGCAGACAAAGGGAAGATTCAAGAAGGAGGTCAGGAGACACTGTTTTCAGAAAGGGTAGTGCAGGACAGAATGAACTCCCATCTGAGGTCGTCACCCAAAAGACAGTGGGGAGGGAGGTCAAGATAGGATGCTGTGGGATAGGGTGAAAGGGAGGGTTAGGGTTGGGGAAAGAGGCAGGGTCCACTGTAATCTCTGGATCAGGGCACCACAGTTGAGCAGACTTGATGGAATAAAAGGCAACTTTCTGCTAGCAAATTTGTATGTTAGTATGTTGCATGCATGAGACATGTGTTATATTTTGTTATGTCTGTGCACATGTGTACCATATGACTCACTGTGACTGGTATCTGGAGAAGGTTTCAGCGAAGTATTAGGAGGAGGCATTATGTGCAATGCTGATGGGAATATATATGGGCATAGGTACCATAACCTACTGGTTGGGGGATGGTAGACCCCCCTTTTGCCCATGAGCATTCAGAGTGCCCATTTAATGCCTACAAGTTCAGAAGGGACACAGCTTTAATCTCCTTTGCAATTTTTTGTGTGACACCTGGTTTACAATTGTAATGGAAGTTCCCAGTAGGCTGGCACCTAAAAGTACTTAAAATCACCCTCAATTAAACAATTCACACCTTTCCTATCAGACACTCACCATCCTCTATTAAAATAAATTTCTGAATAAAGAATGTGGTTTGCCCTCAGACTTGCATATTCTGTACTCTGCAAGACTGCATAACTGCCAATGTCTGAGTTCCTCTCAGCCGCTGAGTTAAGTAAATCAGCTAACATAGAACAGTTGTTTTTTTTTACTATTTTTGAAGGAGGGAAGTGGGAAGTGCCCGTCTCCTGACGTGGGTGGCACATATCCTAAGCAAATTTTTCTAAGTAAATTGCATCATTTTCTTACTTCCAACTTGATTTTGAAGGTAGATGTCTGAAGAAATACTTAACCATATTACCATAATCATTATATGTTTTTAAAGCTGCCATTCCCAGCTTTAAAACAATATTAGAATTAAGTTCATGAGACCATATTGCCACAGTAATCTTCCCTCAAAGTTACATCAGGAGTTGAGAAAAGATGCAGTTCACACACACAGTAGCATTAGAAGTCACCTACAGTAAGTGATACTAGGGCTTAGGTTAGGCCAGCAAGGAACAACTTTCAACTAAATTTATACTGTATGGTGGTCTTGTGTACTGTTCTTTCACTTAAAGAAAGGGCCCAAACTGGAAGGGGTATTTTTTTTATTTTATTTTTTATTTCAGTCAGCTATGCACACAGACATAAACACAGAACATAGGAGTTTCAGCCTCTGCAATTTGTAAGAAAATTCCACCCTTCTGCAGGCAGCTCGAAATAATTAAATGAAGTTACTCTAAGGGCCCAATCCATTAAGCCCTATATACACCCCCTCATATTGGTGTATAGGGCTTGCATATATCACATAGGCCCTCTATGCCCATGCCTGGGACACTGCAGAAATCATGAAGCAATATTTTGTTTCCTCTACACCCAATCCACTACAGGAAAGCATAGCTTCTCATTGGTCTGATTGTGAGGGGCAGGAAGTAGGATAAACTCATACTACATAGAAGAATCATGAAAGATGCCAAGGTACCCATTTTGCAACTCTGGGGTTCTGTAGCCAGTACCACCCAGAGGTTTGCCATAGTGCCTCTGTACATATAGATACACAGATACACAGACAATGATGGCAGAAAAGCCCTGTTGGACCATCCAGTCTACCCACCCTACCAGACTACTCTGCACTGGCCCTAGTGGCTATCCTTCCTCTTTGTTTCTGCTCCCTTTCTAACTAACCCCATGTGTCTGTCCCATCCCTGCTTGATGCTGTTCACTTATTTGACCTGTACCACTTCCTCTAGCAGCTTGTTCCACTTTTCTACCACTCTTTTTGTGAAAAAGTGCTTACAGACATCTGTTTTTGAATTTCCCCTGTCAGAGTGAGTTTGCTCTTGTCTCTGTAGTTGAACTCAAGGAGTAATGTTCCTTGGCATCCCCCCTCTTTATCCTGGGCAGATACTTGTATTTTTGCACTGAGTGGTTAAGGGCTCCACCATGACCTTCACATCACATGTCAACCTCTAAGTGGTCATGAGGTCTGTTCCACTCCTTCCCCCTCCACGATCATCTCTTCAGGGTCACCAAGGTTACCAGGCCAGGGATTTTCTGAACACTTCCACACCATGCCAGGACCTCTGAAATCCCCCAATCAGGTGGGCCGCTCAGCAAGAAGGTGTAGCTCCAACTGTCCACAAAAGCGGGGACTACCTAATGTTTCTAAATGCTGCAGCCTGAAGCACAAAGGGCTGCAATAAAAAGGGGGATATTATTGATGTCTTCTATAGGTGTCAGCTGTGGGAGACAGCTATCGGCTGAGTATGTAAGTTACTCTTTAACATTAACTGTGATGTATTAGTTATCTTGTAGTGTGCAGCTCTGGGTTGGTATTATTTCATAGCAGTTCCCTATCTAGGTGGCCAAGATATCTCAGCCTGTATGTTAGTATTTTAGCCATTTAGTGCGCAGCCCTAGGTTTAACCATAACAAAGAAACATAGAATATGATAGCAGAAAAGGACCACTTGGCCCATCCAGTCTGCCCATTTCTCCCTACCTATACTATTACCGCAGGCTGCACCCAATCTACAGCTCTGTCTCCCTCCTCAAAAGTCCTTTCCACTATGAATGCCTTATGCTTATCCCATTCATTCTTGAACCCTACCACTGTTTTCACACTCACCGCCTCTGCTGGAAGGCTGTTCCGGGAAGCCACCACTCTTTTTGTGAAGAAGTACTTCTTTACATCTCTCCTGAATCTAAATCCCTCCAACTTCATAGCATGTTCTCTTGTTCTTGAGTACCTTTTCTTCTGAAAAATACTTCCTTCCTTACATTATGTACCCCCGAGAGGTATTTAAAGGTCTCTATCATATCCACCCCCCCTCTGTTCCAGGGTGTATATATGGAAACCCTTTAGTCTTTCCTCACAGAGCTTTTGATCAGACCCTGTCCCTGTTTAGTTGGCCTCCTGCAGACTGTTTCCAATCTATGTCCTCCCAGAGATGTGGTGTCCAGAACTGAACACAGTACTCTAGGTGTGGTCTTATCAGTGATCTCTACAGAGGCAACATCACCTCCCTATTTCTGCTGGTGACGCCTATCCCTATGTACCCCCGCATCCCACTAGCCCTCTTGACTGCTTTATCACACTGCCTGGCAACCTTTAGGTCATCCAATATGATTACCCCTACTGTAGGTCTATTTCCTGTTTGGTGGTCATCAGTATCCCTCCACCCATTTTGTACTCTGCCCCTGGGGTTCAGTGCCCTAAGTGCATTATTTTGTACATTTTCTCATTGAAACCCAGCTGCCATACCCTTGACCACTCCTCTAGCTTTCTCAGGTCTCTGCTGATCCCTTCCACTGCCCTCACCGGAGTTCTCACCTTACTGCAGATTTTGGTTTCATCTGCAAAGAACATCCAGAGTTAGGTGGGTTCCCTTCAAAGGTTCAAGTGGACATTAATGTGGGCTGGTGACAGAGTCATGTAGATGCACAAATATACAAGGAACCAGCCACACTCCAAAAGTTTCCCCAAATCTTGATTATTTATTCTGATTATCTTGTCAAACAGATCCCCCAATAATGCCCAATGTTTCACCCCATGAGCTTCCTCAGGGACCAAGGATCTCTGATTGAACACATCAATCAATCAAAGTCTTTTACCAGGCGATCACCGTTGAGCAAGCTCATTTTTGAGGTGGACCTGGGTTTGTTAACAAGGAACAAGGGACAATATACATGGAATGCAACACACAAGAAAATAGTAATAATACAAATAAAGTGAGATACAATAATATAGTATATACAAAGTATCAGCAGGTAGCATTGACTGTAGTATATGTCTGGAACAGAAGATACAGCTAGTTTTGGGTAGGACACAATTTTTCATAAAAGTAAAGAAATATACATATCAGGTGCACTGAACACAAATAAAACCTAATATAAAAAGATATATAGTGGTACAGTACAGAGAATTTAGAGCTGGAACCAGGGTCAAAGGAATGTGGAAGGGACAGATATGGGGGTAGAAAAAGGGGAAGGGGAGAGTCGATTATAGATGTGATCAGTCTTTTAACAGTAGTAATCAGAGTGTGCTTGGACTTAAAGGAGTCACTATTTAGGGTAGACAGGCAAAGGACTCCTTATTATGATGTAGAGACAGAGATTTAAAAGCTGCTAGGCTGAATCTGGTGAGTTAATGTCAACGTTTTTTGCAGCTTGTTCCACAGTTGAGGGAGCACAAAGCTGAAGGCTGCTCTGCCAATGTGAGATTTTGCTTTGTAAACATAAAGGTAGATATATGAGGTGCTTCTCAGGGCATACTTCCCATATAGTAATTTAGTAAACCAAAAATGAATAAATGCATAAAAAAATCTTATGGTGTTTCAAAATAGATTACAGTCTCTTTAAATAATCCTGGCATCTGTTATGCTGGTATTACAGTTCCTCTTCAATCAGATACTTCAAATATTTTGCCCTTTTAAATCAAATTTTATATCTTAAAAATATAGTTGTATTACTCCATAATGGGGCAAATACAGTTCTACTAATTATGTGCAATCAGTATGATATAGCAAAATCAAATGCATACCTGTCTTTCAATTTAATCAGTTAGTTTCCACTGGAACAAAAAAGTTGCACTTTCAAATTTAGGTTCCTAAACAGAATCCATAAAAAGAATATGCATTTATCTTGCCAATGTCCCAAACAGTCATGGCAGGCATCCTTTTCTAGTTTTTATTACATAAACATTACAACCCTGGAACATTCATAAAATATTTAATAGCAGCATCCACAAATCCTAGTCCTCAAAGGTCACCAGAATATTTTGCACTTTAAAGTCTCCTAATTTAGATCATAGTCATCACAATTTTTGTCTATCAACCTGTGGTTATTACAGAAGGTTAAAACAGTTCATGTAAACTTTCTCTACGTTCACAGGAGTTCCTTTCACATTTAGAAACAGTCATTAATGTTCCACAGACTGTGAATGCAAGCTATATAAAGAAGGCAACCTACCTATTCTGTATTTCACTGCTTATTCATCCTTAAAACATCCTTAGAGTAAGATTTTGCATATGCCTGCAATGAGAACGATAGGGAGTGCTGTCATTGTCAATATAGGAGCTTATTTGCTCAGATCTCTTTCCTTTTAACAAAGTGAAATCAAAACTTTTCACTGTGGTTTTATAAATCATGATGACTCTGCTCTAAAGTAAGAGAACTTAAAGTGTAGAATATGCTGGTGACCTTTGAGGAATAGGATTTGTGGATGCTGTTTTTATATATTTTTTGAATGTACCAGGATTGTAATGTTTAAATTTGAAAGTGAAAATGTTTGTGCACCATTAGAGACTAACTGATTGAATTGAAAGACAGGTATGCACTTCATTTTGCTCTATTACTGTATACTGATTGCACATAATTAGTATAAATGTACTTGCCCCATTATGGAGTAATACAGCTTTAATTTTAAACAGCAGGTTTTTAGTTATACACCCTCTCTCCCCCCTTAACTTGTTTGATAGCTTACCCCTCGGTTTGAAGGTGTGTCTGTGAGCTGTAATTTTTTCATCAGCAAATTTCCACAAAAATCACTTGCAAAACCTGATCTTGGGATCTGGGGCTAAAATGCTCCAACTTTCTACCCTAGAGGCATGCCCCCACACTGGCATGTTTTGTGATGTCAGCACTGGAACAGTGCTGGGTGCACTCCATAGGCTATAATGGGGCCAGTTTTGATGCATTTTTTAAATACTTTTACAGTAAGTGCTGGTTTTGAGAAAAGAAGGCCACTGCTCAGCTCACAAGGACCTGGTTAGTTGAGTGGTGGCCTTCTTTTTTTAAAACCAGCACTTAAATATATTTAAAAAAAGGCATCAAAACTGGCCCTATTGTAGCCTATGGAGCACGCCCCCATGCTATTCCAGTACTGTCACAAAATGTGCCATGTGGGGGCATGCCTCCAAGGTAGGAAGTCAAGGCATTTTGGCCGCAGGTCCAGGGATCTGGTTTTATGAATGATTTTTGTGGAAATTTACTAATGAAAAAATTACAGCTCACAGACACACCTTCAACTGAGGGGTAAGCTATCAAACAAGTAAAGGGTGGAGAGAGGCTGTATAAAACCTGCTCTTTAAGTTATAAAGTTTGATTTAAAAGGACAAAATATTTGAAGTATTTGTTTGAAGGGGAACTGTAATAGCAGAATAACAGATGCCAAGATTATTTAAAAAGGCAATAACATATTTTGAAATACCCGTAAGATTTGTATGCATATATTAATTTTTGGTTTACTAAATTACTATATTTTATGTGTTCAACCATTGATCCTTGCCCCTGAGGAATCCCATGGGATGAAACGTTGGGCATTATTGGGGGATCTGTTTTACAAGATAATCATAAATAATCAAGATTTTGGAAAACCCTTTGGAGTGTGGCTGTTTCCCTGTACAGTTTTGCATTCATCTGCAAAGAGGCAGCCCTTCTAGCTCATCTGCAATCTCACTTAATGGTCTCCCTCCCTTTCTCTGAGTGAATTGCATTTACCAACACCCTTTGTCATTTATCCCGTAAACAATTTCTTATCTGGTTTACCACCTAAATGGGGAGGGAAAGGCAGTACTGAGTATCAAATTTAAGGAATTCATAGAGCAAACATATGATTTAAACTAAATTGGGGGGGTAGGCAAAATGCCACACAAGTTAAAATACCAATAGATAGGCCTGTTGGGGGGGTGTTCAGCCCCCCCAGGAAAATTAAGAATTGTTACGCAATAACATGCATAGAGGTAAGGGGTCAGAGAGCGTAATTGGTGGAAGGGACTTTCCACAAATGCCAGAAGCCTGGGAAATAAGATGGTAGATTTGGAAGGATTAATGGGGGGGGGTTGGATATTGTATCAGTAACAGAGACCTGGTGGTCCAAGCATCAGGATTGGGAGGTGGAGGTCCCACAGGAAGTGGGGTAGGAGTGGTGTTGTACATTAGGGAGGAAATTAGGGTCTTGAAAGGGAAGGAGGGGCAGGGTGAAGTGGAAAGCTTATGGGTCATGCTGGAGAGGAAGCTTGGGACAGCATCACGACTAGGGGTGATATACAGACCCCCTACGCAGAGTGAGGAACAGAACATACAGATGCTGTGGGAAGTTCAAAGAATGGCCCAGAAGGGGGAGATTCTACTGGTGGGAGACTTGAGACTTGAATCACCCAGATATTTATTTATTTATTTAGCTTTTGTAAACTAGGTAAGTACACTAGACAAGACATTTGCTTATTTTCAGGTACGACCCAGGAGAGTACAAGGAAATACAACATAGGTCAACATGATACACTTTAGGCAGTTACACAGAGTCAGGGAAAACAGAAGCATCACATAGTAAGTAGGTACACACAAATGGTCTGAGCATATATAGACTGGGATAACCCATCGGCTAGATCGACTAAGAATGGGGAAATCCTAGGGACACTCCAAGGTGCTGTCCTGTATTAGCTGGTTAGGGAGCCCACAAGGGAAGGTAACATACTTGACATGGTCCTTACCAATGGAGACAGTGTGGAAGGAGTGGAGGTATGGGCCAGCCTGGAAGATAGTGACCATAGCACCTTGGGCTTCAAGGTCAGAGCAGGATATGAGACTAGTCATACCACCACAAAGGTTCTAGATTTCAGGAGGGCAGATTTTCCCAGGATGAGGAGATTTTCTGGGAAGTAGTGAGAGGGTGGCAGGTGATGGGGGAAGGGTGGAGGATCTATGTAAAAAGATCAAGGGGAGTGCCTTAAAGTGACAAAGGGATATGTAAGAAGGGTGAGGAAGAACAAGAGACAGAGGAGGCCACTGTGGTTCAATAGGGAAGTGAGGGGGTAATCAGGGAGAAGAAAAGGACATTCAGGGACTATAAGAGAACACACAGAAAGTTGGATAGGGAAACTTACAAAGGTAAGCTGAGGGTGGCAGGGCAAAGGATTAGGATGCTAAAGCAGAAACTGAGAAGAGAATTGCTAGGCAGACAAAGAGTGGGGAAAAGACATTATTTTGATATTTGGGGAAAGGAGGAAGGCAAGACATGATAGAAAGTATTAAGGGGAAGGGGGATTGCAGGTGGAAGGAGATTTTGAGAAAGCTGAAGTGCTGAATGGTTACTTCAGCTTGGTTTTTATGACAGAGGGGGATGAAAGGGGACCAGAGATTAGTGAGAAGGGAAAGGGGTGTGTGGATCCTAGCCCAATTAGTGTTGAAGAGGTAAAGCAGGAATTAGGTAAGTTGAGGGTGGACAAGGCCATGGGACCATATGATCTTCACCCTAGGGTGCTCAGGAAATTAAGAGAGGTATGGATGGAGCCACTGGCGGGGTTGTTTAACCTGTCCCTGGATCCAGGGTGGGTACTGGAGGACTGGAAGAAGGCAGATGTGCTGCCAGTTCATAAAAGTGGCAGCAGGGTGGAAGTGGACAATTATCATCTGGTCAGTCTCACATAGGTGCTGTGTAAAGTAATGGAGGTAATATTGAAACAAAGGATGGTTAGATATTTGAAAGAGGGGTATGCAAGGCATTTGGCAGCATGGCTTCACTTGGGGATGGTCATGTCAGACAAATTTGATATAATTCTTTGATGAGGTGATAAGAGTGGTTGATCAGGGTGGGGCAATGGATGTGACCTATCTGGACTTTGGGAAGGCCTTTGACATGGTGCCCCACAGAAGGCTGGTTCATATGTTGGGGAGTCTAGGGGTGGGGCAGAAAATAGTAAGATGGGTGGAGAGCTGGCTGACTGGGAGAAGCCAGAGGGTGATGGTCAATTGGGTGCATTCTGGGGAGACTGGGTGTCAAGTGGGGTCCCTCAGGGGTCAGTGCTTGGGCCCATTCTGTTTAAAATCTGCATCGGTGACTTAGCAGAGGGGCTTCAGGGGAAGGTCTGCCTTTTCACAGATGACACAAAACTCAGTAACATAGTGGACACCCCCGGTGGGGGATGGAGGCAATGAAGAATTATATAAGATTACTGGAAGAGTGGTCAGAAACATGGCAGCTGAAATTCAATGCCAGGAGATGCAAAGTGATGCACTTTGGGAGGAGGAATACAAATACCACATACACACTGGGGGGGGGAGAAAATGGCAGTAACCAGGCAGTAGAAGTATTTAGGGGTTATAATCACAAATAACCTTAAGGTGGGGACTCAGTGCTGCAAAGCAGTGGGCAAGGCTTACAGGATGCTGGCATGCATAGAGAGAGGGATAACCAGCAGAAGGAGGGAGGTGCTGATGCCACTTTACAGCTCCATGGTGAGGCCACACCTGGAGTATGGAGTACAGTTCTGAAGGCCCCATCTAAGAAAGGACATAGATGGCATGGAAAGGGTGCAGAGAAGGGCCACTAAAATGGTGCATGGGCTAAGAGGGATAGCATATGAGGAGAGGCTGAGGGAACTGTATTTGTATCCTCTGGAGATAAGAAGGGAAAGAGGGGACATGATTGAAACATTCAAGACTGTGAAGGGATCAATAAAGTGGGGAAGAGCTTATTTGCGGGGAAGGTAGATACAAGAACTAGGGGGCATGGACTGAATGTGGAGGGGGAAGGTTTAGGGGGAAATGTTAGAAAGTATTACTTCACAGAGAGAGTGATTGAGCCCTGGAACAGACTGCCGGAGGAGGTGGTGAGTGTTAGTACAGTGGAGGGATTCAAGAGGGCCTGGGAGAAAAACAAAGGGTTGTCAAGGAGAGGACGAGGGGAATCTTGGGGGGGGGCAGGTAGAGGGAGGGAATGGGCAGACTCAATGGGCCAGGAAGGGCTTTTTCTGTCATCACATGTCAATGAATCTATGAAAAAAACTTTGGACCCACTCCTAAGCCACCCAGCTTTGCTTACTAGTCTCCTATGTGGAACAGTGTTGAAAGCCTTATTGCAATCTAGGTAGGCCACTACTACTACTACTGCTAGCTACCATTGCTAAAACCAGGTACTGTAGGTAGGTAGGTTTTTTCAGTATCTAAGCAGTTCCCCAGGAGTCTGATAGTTAGCATAGTAAGCACCCAAACATGAACTCATGGCTCAATGGTAATGACAACTCATTTATTGAGGAATCTGATGAAGCCCCTTGGGGTGAAGCACCGAGGTACTGTTTGCTTTGGGTGTTTGAATTTTTGGATTCCTCAATAAAAGACTTGCCATTACCATCGAGTCTGTGAGTTCATGTTTGGAGTGCTTACTATGCTGTATGGATCATTATTGGAGGGCTAGCCAGCCTGTTGTAAGCACCACTTGACTAATCCTGGCGCTACTGCACTTCTTTTGAGCTCCCTTTTTGGGGGTCCTGATATATCACTTTCATATTTTAGTCTACGTTGTCTGAGCTTCACTGTCATTGTTTATTGCACCAGGTTCTCACTTACTGTGCAGCTCTGAGTCTGTCTAATATCTAAGCAGCTCTCTGTCTGGGTGGCACTGATACAGTATCTTAGTTTGTAATTTACTGCATCTTTTTCCCTTGTTTGTTTTGGCAATTTCACGCCCTGCACAGTGGAACATACTGCATGATTAGGATCTTTGCTTATGCCTTCATTATTACCAGTTGACTTCTGTTGTCTGTTGCGCCATTGCTCCCAACCTTCTCCGGTAACCGTAAGCATTAACAGCTGCTGAGAGGGGGGGCGGTACCGGAGAGGTAGCATCACCATTCTGGGAGGGGTGGACTGTGTTAAATTTCTCACGCTGATACTGCACGAGCACAGTGGCACGAGCGTGAGTGGCATGAGCACCACTCGGTAACAAAACGGTGAGGCAAAAAGTATTTTAAAATATAGAGGTTGAAATTATCAAAGGGATAGTAATAGTTTTTAAATTTAATCTAAATTGTATAATAGATATATTTTATAGATTCTTAACTTCAAATAGAATGGCTTTATTTTGTAGGATGATGTTCCAACTGTGTGTTCTTTTGTTATTAATAGTGAAATGGACAACCCCGTGCCAATTAGAAATTTCAAGTTCCTTAGCAATTGAGGTTACCCCGGTATTAAAAATGAGAGTATTATCAGCTAGAGGAATCACAGAGCATAGAGGGTGCTGTAGAAATCCCTTTTCTATGATTAGAGACCAGTTAAATAAAAAACTAACTGATATAAGTGCATTGGCACCTGGGCACACTAAAAACAGAAATTGTTTATTAATATCATTGATTTTGGGGGGGTGATATAGAAACAAACCCAGGACCTGAAAATTCTGGAGATATCAAAATAATTTATGATAACGCTAGAAGTTTAAAGAAAAAGGGGGATTTGATGAAATCCTGGATAGAAACAGAAACACCTGAAATAGTGGCATTAACTGAAACTTGGTTAAATAAGAGTATAGATACCAAAGAATTTGAACCTGAGGGTTATAATAGTTATAGATTGGATAGGAAGGGAAAGAGAGGTGGGGGTGTATTAATGTTTATAAAATGGGAACTTGGACAGATTTCAATTTTGTTTGCAGACCAGGTAGGAAAAATAGATTGTTTATTAGTTAAGGTTCAAAGTTTATGGTTGGTATTAGGGGTTATTTATGCTCCCCCCAAGATTCCAATTGGTGAATTTGAAAATTTAGCATCAGTTATTCAAAGGGTCTCAATGAGTTGTGAATTAATGTTAATTGGTGATTTTAATGCAGCATGGGGGAAACCAAGGGGTCTTGCTTTGGAAAAAAACTTTAAAATTTTAGAAGTAGAACAAAAGATTATACTTCCAACTAGGAAAACTTCCCATCTTAGTTCTGGTAATATATTGGATTTAAATTTTGTTACAACAAAAATCAATATGAGAGTAATTGAAGTAAAGCAACCAGTGATGGGAGATCATAGTTCAATAAGTTGTTTGTTTGTTATGGAGGATATAAAAAGTAAACATATAAGAAATCCTCCATTAAAAATAAAACGTAGAAATTTTAAAAATTATAATAAAGATGCATTTGTGGAGAGACTTTCCTCAGTAAGATGGGATAGATTATTCTTGATACCTTCTGTGAATATAGCGGTTGGGGAATTTTCCAAATGGTTTCTAGAGATTTGTAATGAATTGGCTCCTTTTCATACATGTATGCAAAGAAAATCACATGTTCCCTGGGTTTCAGAAAAAATAAAAAAATTAATACGTGGTAAAAATCGTCTGTGGAAAAAGTTGAGTAAATCTTTAAAAAATGAAGACTGGGAAGAATAGAAAAAAGCTAGAAATCATTTGAAATTTCAAATAAAAAAACTGAAACAAAAATATTTTGAAGATAAAATTAAACAGACTACAGATAATAATAAAAAGTATTGGTCATTATTGAAATCTTTTGAGACCCCACAGGTTTGAGGTTCACCTATCCAAATGGTAACTAGAGGTGTCCCCCAGAATATAAAGGAATCAACAAATATTTTAAATGATTATTTTGTTACATTGCCTGATTTTGATCTTATTGATCCAAAAATAGGGAGATGAATACATCGAGAATTTGTATATTAATATACCGAGGTTTAGCTTTAAAATGATGTCTTGTAAACAGGTAAAGGTAGAACTTAGGAAGTTAAAAACAAATAAGACTTGTGGCTCTGATCTTATAGAAAATCGATTTTTGAAAGATTCAGCTCAGGTGATTGCTCCCATATTGACTAAGTTGTTTAATTGGTCCCTGATTGAGGGCATTTTTCCAGATGTTTGGAAGAACACCAAGATTATTACCATATATAAAGGTTCAGGGGATTCATACCAACCAACAAATTATAGGCCCATTGCTTTATTGTCTGGGATATCAAAAATTCTGGAAAAATTAATTCAAGTTCAATTGGTTGACCATTTGGAAAGGTATTCATTAATAACCAAACAACAATCTGGTTTTCGGAGGGGATACTCCATGGGCACCGCTCTCACCGATGTGGTTGATGCTATTGCATCTAAACCAGAGGGGGCCAATCGGTGGGAGCAGTGTTCATGGATTTATCCAAGGCCTTCAATACAGTTAATCATAGCCTGTTGGCTAATCGTTTGACAGAAATTGGTGTGGTTAAAGAGACAGGAAATTGGTTTAAATCTTACCTATCAAAAAGAACTCGACAGGTTTGTATTAATGGAGTGTTATCAAATAAATTAAACGTGCAACGAGGAGTACCTCAGGGCTCTATTTTAGGCCCTATATTGTTTTGATTTATATTAATAAGGTTACAGATTGTATAAAACACTCTAGTATAAATCTTTTATGGATGATACTCTGTTGATTTCTAGTGGTCATACAATTGGTGAAATGCAAAAATCTACAGAATGACTTTACCGTTTAGCAAATTGCAACTAAATCTGGCTTAATACTTAATAGCAAAAAAACTAAGTTTATGGTTTTTGGAAGAAAGCAAGCCCCTTTAAGTTTTGGAAACACAAAGATTAATATAAAAACCATAAGTGATGAAATGTTAGAACAGGTTACAGTATATAAATATTTGGGTGTCTGGATAGATTCATCATTGAAATTTGAACATCATATAACAGAGACTATAACTAAAGTAAATAAAAGGTTGGGAGCTTTTAGGCGCTCTGGTTTCTGTCTGAATAGATTAATGAGGGAACAAATTATAAATCAATTCCTTCTTCCAATTTTGGAATATGGAAATCATATATATGGCTTCGCAGCAAAAAAGATGGCTAATTAAGGTTGATCAATTATATTATAAGATGGCTAGATTTATAATACAAAAGGATTGTAGAGCACATCATTGTCAAGTGCTTAGTGAATTGGGTTGGGTTACACAGGAAAGTAAACATAGGATTTCTTGGTTAATACAAATTTTTAAGGTAATAAAATTTCAACAGCCTGAAAGCCTTTGTGATAAATTAGAACCAAGAAAATATGTATATAATTTGAGAGGCATAAATTTAAGGGGTTATGCATTCCCAAGGTCCATAAACACATATAGTACTCTTAGATTTCCGGTTATTGTTAATCATTTATGGGGGGGCTTTGAAACCTGTATATTGTAACCAGATTAATGATTTGAAGGTATTTTTAACAAGTCTGATGTCTGAACTAAAAATACATTGTGATTGTTATAGATGATTGTTTAGATGTTTTGTGTATCATATTGTGAATGATTGGTTTATGTATACTGTGAATGTATTGTTGTTATAATTTATGAATCATGTACTTTACAGGACCATCTTGAAAATAGGACTTTGTCCTAATGATGTGATGTTTTTCCACCTGAATTCCTGTTTAAAAATAAAGGTTTTAACTAACTAACTAACTATATACCATCAGTGTGCCCTCACAACTTGATTCCTGTTGAGAATACTGATTTTTCAATGTCTAATATTACCATAGGAGTAGGGATTCTAAGTTCTTCCTTTACTCCCCAACTTTTTCATCAGACTGTCTTCTTCTTAAAAGGCTTCATCAGGATTATTTCACTGTAGGACCTCAGTTAAGGCTCTGCCCAACCGTCCTTTTGACTCTTTCTCTTCTTCTCATTGCAGGTGACATTGAACCTATTCCTGGACCTGCACTGACCCCACTCCCAGTCCAACTCACCCTCCCTCAAATGGTGTTAAAGGGCTAAAAATTGCATACCTGAACATTAGGAGTTTGATCCTTAACCTTGCTGAGCTTGCATTGTGGGTCTACCACTTTAATCCTGATATGCTAGTGCTATCAGAAAAATGGCTAAAGCCAACCATCCCTGGCAATTTATGCACTTTTCCATGGTATAACTTTATTAGAAGTGACCATACTACTATACATCGAAGGAAGAGGGATGCACCATGGTTTACTTTAAATCTCATCTTAATAATCACCTCCATTGGTACATCATTCTCCCCTAGTCCAGACATTGAACTCTGCCATGTTGTCCTCTTACTAGGGGCCATCAAAAAATTACATCTCTTTTGCATACCCTGTATATCCCACCTCCTGGCAGCAACCAGGAACTCCCGTCCCTCATTAGCACCATTGGTCCCCTAGTGAAACATAATGAATTTATCCTGTCTGGGGATTTCAATATAAATGAGCTGAGTTGTAAAAATTAAAATATAGACCTGTCCCTCAGTAAGGTTCAGCTTATCCATCTTATCATTGAACCCACCAGGATATCAAATAAGGGAAGTAGTGCCTCATTAATTGGCTGGATACTCATTCCCAAAGTGGACAGGATTACCTTCTTAGCAGTGCTGCCTGATGCTATCAGCAACAACTCACCTGTCTACTGTGTATGGTGGGCTAAACCTCCAAAGGTCCCTCCTAGGTTAATTTAATCAATTTCCTACATTTCTCCCATTTTTATTCTGTCATCTTCAAACATGAGGCCGCTTGCATTGATTGGTTGTATCTTTGGGACACTGGTGATATTAACCTGTCCATTTCTCACTTCACTCATGTGTTTTTCAGTCTCCAGAATAAGCTTGTCCCTACTACAACAAGTGAGTTTGGGGCCCAGTCACTAAGTGGCTGGACTGTACCTTTTTGTCCTTGATAAGAGCCAATGATAAATGCTGGTTAAATTTTTAATTCCCAGATTTGATCGCTGATTGTGTAAAATATTGTTCTCTTAGGAACAACTCCATAATGGTCATGTGGCATCATAAAAGATTACACTGTAAATCACTTCTTGACTCTACTTTTGGCAACCTGGGACAGATTCAGAGATGCTTTAAAGGAGAACTGCACTAAATCTATAAAACAGTTTTCCCAGTAGAAGTTGTTGTTTTTAAATACTGGTCCAAATTCTGTTATTGCTCTAGCTATCCATGCTTTTTAGTTATCCTGTTCTGTGTTTCTGATTTACATGCTGCTGGTAAGAACCATTGTAGAACTGTATTATGTTGTTTATGTCCCTGTTTTACTCTTGTATTGTTGGCACAACGCATTTATGTTCTACTATAGAGCTCTGAGGTTGTCTGGGACATAAACTACATCATACAGTTCTAAAATGGTACTTGCCACCAGATTGTAAAGTAAAAACATGAACTGAGGTTACAAACAAACCTAAATAGATGGAACATTAACAGAATTTTAACCAGTACTTAAAAACTAGCTTCTATTGGGAAAAATGACTTTCAAGTTCAGTGTAGTTCTCCTTGAAATGGGCTTTCAGTCAGGCTGGCAATCTTTCACCATCTGATATGGAAATAAATGAGGTTAATTACAGTAATCTCATTACAATAATGAAGGCCTTCAATAATAACTTCTCTGACCTTTTAGCATGTACTGTGTCCTTCCCCCCAATCTTTCCTCACCCCTAGGGCCTAACGTGGATCCACAGCATCATCCCCAGTCTTACCTCAGAGATGCCAAAATGTCTGAGGTCTGCAAACATCTGAAGCAGATTACAACATCCAAATCTGTGGTGCTCTGATGGAATCAATCCTGAACTCCTTAGGGCTGCTGCTATAGAACTTGCCCTGCAAGTTACTAGAATCATCAACCTGTCATTAATGTCTGGGGTTGTGCCTTACCCATTGAAGCTACCCCACATTGTACCAGTTTTTAAGAAAGGAAATGCCAAACTCTTTAATAACTATAGGCCATTTGCAAGGCCACTGATTTACAATGAATAAAATAATGAAATTCTGTTTTCAATACTTAAAAATCTGGGAATTGCACCAGTGATTGTAAATCTAATGTCCAGATGTTACCAGGATTCTACTTTCATTCTTTTAGTATGTGTATAAATAATCAGAATAAAAGAAGGCTTAATATACAGAGTACTAAATGAAGCAAATTGAAAATACAGTACTAAAGGAAGCAATTATAAGAAAACTACAAGTTTTGTGTATTTTTTGATCTGGTCTAAAATGCCATATACCTTCTACTGTCTGGTACTGCCTGGCTTGCCCTCCAAGGTGGGGCACTAGAGGGCACTGGTTCCCCCAGTGAAGTTACAGTAAGGTCGGCGGTGGGTTCCCTGCAATGTGGCGGCAGTGTCACACTGCTTTATGTAGGGGTGTAAGATTAGTGTCAGTGACTCACTAGCCTGCACACTCACCTCTGAGGCTGGAAGGTTGTGGTTTCTAGTCATATACCAGGAACATGGGCTAAACAATAGTGACACTGTAGTGAAGCATTGGGGTGGGGGAGGGGCATTGCAACACTGCTGAGGTCCCAGCTTCCAGATGAGACTTTAAGCTGCGGTCCCATCCACCCATCTCTGTTGGCTGTACATCTGGAAGTTAAATATTCTATGAGTTCTGTGTGCTTCCTTGCTGTTTTCTTGCCCACCCCCAGGACATGACATTGGGCCCAGGGACATGCACACACACATGTGTATGACTATTCATGTCCCTGCTCATCAACATCCTCCCTTCCCACAGTTCATAGCTCCAGCTTGCACTCCCACCAGTAGTCACCCAGGTGTGGTCACCCAGGGGTTTGTAAAGAGCTTTTGAGTCCATTAGTTACTAATGGCATCCTGAATGTAAAAATGGTGAGACAAACCAGAAAATCAGCAGCAGCAATAGCGTAGTATGTAAGCAGTGAAGTCGGAGGGTATATCACCTGACCAGATCAAAAAATATGCCATCCCCAGGCTGCCCTTGCTGTTGTCTCCTAGCCCAGGATGCTGCAGCTTTTTATCAATGTCAATTTTTTTTAATTGTCTGCCATGCCTGGCTGGGTGGTTGCTCTCCTTTACCTCTTGCTGCTAACTGCACTGTAAAGCTCCACCCACTCCTAGGTGCCTTGGCCATGTCTGTAATCATTTTGGAGGCGCTTCAGTTTTTACTGTGTCTGACTTGTCCTGTGCAGGCTTTACAACCATTCCCAGGATTATTTATTGGAGATTGGGACAATTATTGCTGAACTTGAAGACTAACACGCATTGTTTGATCCTTAACAATATATGAAATGATAGGCTATTCCAGCGTTGCAGTTTGAAAAATGTTGATTGGGACCTTTGCTCGCCTGTGTCCAATCACATATTGATTGCTTCTTTCACCCTTGTCATTGTCAGCCGTATAAATACAAACTTCTAATTTTGTGAACATAGTTAACCAAGTACTCTGTGTACGATGATTCGATCGAATGCTGGTGCACTGGTCGGATGTGTGCTGCTGAGCTCCATCATGGCCTTCCTCTTTAAACAGAAATGTGTCACTTTGTGAGCACTCCTGGGTATTTATTTATTGTTTTTGTCATCATTTGCTCGGTTCTGCTTTCTTATTTTGTCTCCTTAAATGGTTTGTGCTGCTCTGGTTGTTGGTCCACTTCTCTAACGGCATGAATACTGGAAAGAAACAGGTGCACCCTCCTTGTATAAAACATCAACACAGCAGAAGTCACCTGAGGCGGTGAGATTTAAAGTGATATACCCCCGACTTCACTGCTCACATTCTACTCTATTGCTGCTGCTAATTATCTGGTTCATCTCCTTTTTTCATTCAGGATGGCCTCTGAGAACAATTTTGCTAATTTAATTACCATGTTAGAAGAACCTGAGACTAACATTAAAAAACATCCCTTAGATCAAATTTCAAATGGCTCAGACAAATATAATGGTTCTGAATCCAAAAAGGTTGCCACAGAGGGTCCCCACACTGTGGTTCATTTTGAATGTATAATGCAGGAGACTGGCAACCTGAAAGTTACTCTAAGTGAAATAGCTGGAGACATCAAAGAAGTTAAAAATGATCTGGCTATTCACAGTAGGAGAATTACAGATGCTGATGGCAGAATTAGCAGCATTCAAGACACAAGTACCAGAAAGCAGGCCGCGTGTATAAATAATTCTAGAAAATTATCTGACCTGGCTTCAAAAGTGGAGGATCGGGAAAATAGAAGCCCAGAAACAGTATTTGGGTGTTTGGTTTATAGGAAGGGATCGAGGGTACTGACCCCATTGAATTTACCAACAGGTTGTTTATAAATATTGCAGGTCCCCCATTGGAGCTACTAAATACTTTATAGAAAGGGCTCATCACTCCCTAAAACCCATACCTGCCAAAGGGTAAAAAGCCAGATCTTTTGTCCTTCGTTTTTTGATTTTCAGCAGAAAGTTAACATTCAGTCAGCCCTAAAGGACACTACTTCAATAAATTTTCAAGGTTGTACCATCAAAGTGTTTAATGATTTGCCCCCTGAAACAATCAAAAAAGAGATGCTTTTTTTCCAATTAAAAGGCGTCTCAGGGAAGCTGATTTAAAATATGGGATGCTTTTCCCTACTAAGTTGAAGATATGGGCATCCTCTGGCAATAAGGAGTATAATGGCACAGAAGCAGCAAAGCAGGGTTTGCCTAAGGACTTTCCACAGCTGTTTAAAAACTTTAAATTCTCTGCTTAAAAACAATTGTGTCATTCTGTACTAGACTTCCTTGCTTGCCCTGGCTTACCCATGATTCCTGAGGGTTAATATTTTGGATGTGAGGTATGTGTATGTTTCGGGCTGCTCTTGGGCTGTCAGCAGGCATTGTGGGGGAGTGCTACCTTTTGGCATGGTTAATTTATATATTACGTGATGACGGCGGAGGGGATCTGACTCAGGCATCCAGCATATTACTTTTCATTTGATTTAATTACTGGTGACTTTTTTTCTTTAATGCAGGTTTGAATGAGGAAGGGAGAGGGATGCTGCAAAATATTTCTCTGTCTATGGTGCTATTAGTCTACATGTTTGTGGATAGAGACACAAACCCACCAGGTAAGATTACCAGTGTGAATCTGTAATCCTCATTATGTTCATTTTTGAGGATTATCTCCCCAGTTAAGGGATGCCATATTTGCAGATTGTGCTCTCGTTGGAGCTGGTTTTCTCCCTTTAGTTGCTGTGTGTGTGCCTTAAGGTGGTGAGCTGTGGAAATTAAAATCTTTCCTCACTTGGCAATGAGTCTTGGGGGCCTGTTTTGTTCAGAGCCCCCGTCCCCCTCAGCTAATGTATATTTCTTGCTCCTTGTTTTTTTCTTTTTGACTCAGTTTTATCATTATGGCTTTTTTACATTTGGCTCTGTCTCTGGCTGACCGCCCTATGAATGTTATGATTGCTAGCTGGGTGGTAGGTCTGTTTACATACCACGCTGGTCCAATTGGTTTTTCCCTCGTGTTACTGGTGGAGTATTTTTCTGGGCAATCCTTGGCCTCTATGCACTAAAAAAATCAGTTTGGGCCATCTTTTTCAAATGGAATGTACCTGATTCAAATGCAGCGCATGGATGCCTGTTAGAAGAGGATACTTGCTCCTGCTCGCATGGAAGGTTCTGCTGTGGCATGCTCTCTCTCTGTTATGATGATGTGCGTATGCATGTGTCTTGCGAGATCTTGTATCTTGCAAGGATTTCTGGGCAAAAATGGCAGTGCACATTGGCAGAGGGCTGCAATGTCAGTGAGGAGTCTTTCTCTACAGCTTATTTTATCATGGACTTTTTCTACAGCTCTCAGAAACACTCTCCTTCTGGTAGGTATGATATCTAGTGTCCTCTAGTTAGTATGGATATTTTTGTCCTTTCCAATTCATGGCATCCTAACTGGAACTAATAAATTTACTCGTGGGACAGGATCATTGGCTGCAGTCATCTTGCTGGACCGTGTCTGTAAACTGGATGGCTCCTATGGATCTGGTGACTTTATGACTCTGTGGATTTTCAGAAAGGGACTAATATTTCTGTAACATATGAGAGTTGCCACTGTCCAGAGTTTTGGTGTCTTCATAATGGGGGGATGCATTTAATATTTGTTCTGCTCAGTTATGTTTATATCTGAGCTCTCAAACTGTTAGCAGGGAAAGTTGGTGGAGTTTCTAAATGCTGAATATTTATTTCATTTTTGTTAGGGGGATTCTGGGAGATGCCACACTCCTACTGGTTCTGGATGTCACCCTGTTACCTTGGAACAATGTCAGACTACATACTGGGGAACTTATTACTATTATTTTAGTATAATTCTTCTTTTAGGACAGTAAATATGTGGTATGTAGACATGTTGCACCCTTCCCCTTTATATTGGGTGAAGTTTGTAATTTAATTATTAACTAGTGTACAGTTGATGTCTAGTTTTGCAGACCTCCCTTCATATACCTTTTGGGAATAGACTTCTTTCCCTCCCCTCCCCCGAGTGGGTTTTTTTTTTGCTCACTAAAATTTTGATACTTGGGAGGAGCACCTCGTGCACACCATTGGCATTTGGGAATGGCTATGGGATTGGGGTGTGATAGCAGTTACTGTTTTTCTGTCTGTTAGAATGAGTGCTCTGTTTGCCTCATCTTTTTGATTTAAACTGTTTATACTGTGGAGCTGGATAAGTTCCTTTTTTCCTTTTTGTCTTTCTTTTCTGGTACATTCATAACATTTATATAGTTACATTTGCACTCTGCATCGAGATGAGCTGGCACATGGCTTTCTAATCTGCAAGATGGTAGGGGGCTGGAGTATATACAATCAGACTATACATGCACATGTTGGGTAAGGTAGGTCTTGGTGATCTAGTACTAATTTCCTGGAATGTTAGGGGCCTAAATAAAGTCAAGAGGTATTCAGTCTTAAGACATCTACATAAACTGGGCCTGTCTATAGTCTTTTTGCAGCAAACTCATTTGAAAATGGATTGCTACAACCTAATGCCTAGAGAGTGGGTGGGTCAGGTCAATGGGGTTGGGAACCACTCCAACCATGCAGGGGTATTGGTTCTCTTTAATAGAACTGCACAGTTTCAAGTTCATACACAAACAGGGGATCCAACTAGGCATTATCTAATTCTACATGGTAAACTTGGAGAACAGCTTTTAACCTTGGTTACTTTATATGGCCCAACTAGTGCTGACCATGAAGTGTTTGATAGGATTCAAAGAGAGATTTTAATTCTTCCCAAATCGACCCTTATTATTACTGGTAATGCTAATGCTATTTTGGACCCTGTTCTGAACAGAAGTAAATTTAGAATCATATGTTCAAAGCCTGACAGAAATTTCTCAGCATTAGTATCTAATTTAAATCTGACTGATATTTGGTTAATTTTACACCCTAATGTCAAGGATTATACATTTTGGTCTCTCTGTCATCAGTCCGGCTCCAGATTAGATTATATTCTGGTGGATAATGATATTATTAATAGTAATAGTATATTCTCAGCAGAAATTAAACCTGCTGCAGGGTTTTAAATAATTGATTAGCAGTTTTTTTCTTGGGACTATACTAACTGTACAGAAAGTATTTATATATATTTTCTAGAAGTGTTGTGTTTGTTAAACACATTGAGGCAAGAGCTATGCATTTTCACAAAGATTTAGCACTTTTATGAGCAAAACGCTAATCAATTTTTAGAGTTAAATAAATCCCTGCCACTGTACGGTGATCCCAGACCATTCACCATTTACCTTGATTTTTGCTAAGGAAAATAATGGTGGGAGGACTAAGCATTGGCAAATAAATAATTTGGTTTTAAACAATGAAGACAGGATATCAGACATCTCTTCACATCTCAAACAATTCCTAGAGCTGAATAATTCTGATGATACTTCCTGGGGTAATTTATGGGATATACTTACAGTAAATGTTGGCTAATGGTGATTCTAATTAGTACTGGTGCAAGACAGAAATGAGAAAAACTAGTAAAACAAACAGAGTTACTTCTTCAAATAGATCAAGCTGAGAAAAAAACATATTGATTCTGACACCTTAGAAGTCTGGGAAGCTTGGTCTAAGCTAAAAATGGAATTTAATGACTTGGTCGGGGGGACGTTGAATTTGCAGTTAGGCGTGCCAGGTTTAAATACATTGATATAGGTCCTAGGGTGTCCAAGACTTTGGCAGTATGTCTTAAACAGAACTAGGCTTCTGCATGTATCCCCTCTGAGAAAGCACTCTCCAACGGAGAAATCTTGACAAAACATAAATCTATCAATGAGGAATTCTTTTAATTTTATAGAAATATTTATGTGAAGAGCCTTCTAGTTCAGATGCCTTGCTTAGTGATTTCTGTAGCAATATTGAGGTACCCACAATTGGAATTGAGGAGGCAGAGGTCTTAAATCAGGAAATTTCAGTAGTACAAATAATCCGTGCTATCAACTCTTTAAAAAAGAATCAGACGCTTGGACCTGATGGATATTCGGTAAATTTTTATCAGGCCTTAGCAAATGAAGTGTCCCCTTTACTTAGGGAAGTATTTATAGAAGTATTAGAGAAAGGTTCACTATCTAAAGATCAGACTAAGGAGCTTATAACACTTATTCTCAAGTCTGGGAAGGACTCGCAGGACTGTAACAGTTATAGACCTATCTCATTAATTAATATGGATGTCAACATTTTTGCCAAAATTTTAACTTGCAGAATGGAACAGATAATAATAATAATAATAATAATAATAAAATGTATTTAATTAAGTGCCTTTCAAAATCTCAAGGTGCTGAACAGCAAATACAAACACAAACACATATTCAAATACATTCAATATAAAATCGGAATTAAACAGGAAACACCTTTTCCCATAAAAAAGTCTTTAGTGCCTGCTTAAAACTCCCCACCGTCCTGCACTCCCAGAGCTGATGGGGCAGAGAATTCCAGAGGGTAGGTGCAGCAAATCCAAAGGCATGAGCACCAGATGACTTCAAATTTACCCTTGGAATCTCCAGCAACCCCTTGTCAGCCGAGCGGCGCTGTCGGGGAGGGGTGTAAGGCACCAGGAGCTCTTTCAAGTAATTGGGACCCAAACTGTGTAGGGATTTGTAGGTCAGAAGACCTACTTTAAAGGTGATCCACCACTGTATTGGCAGCTAGTGCAGAGCACGCAGCACAGGGGTAATGTGTCATCTTCTGGAAGCCCCAGTCAACAAACGTGCTGTCACACTCTGCACTAGCTGCAAGCGGTGGATATCAACCCCAGGAATCCCTAGGTAAAGGGAATTACAGTAATCAAGGTGCAATGTCACAAAGGCATGGACCAAGACTGGCAGGTCACTGGGTGGAACAAGGTGCCTAATACTGGCAATGTTCCTAAGATGACGACTGCAGACACCTGATGTCAAAGGGTCAGACCAATGTCAAGCTCCACTCCCAGGTTACGTACCCATTCAGAGGTGAGGATCTGGTCCTCCCCCAGGACTAAACTGGAGGGAAGTCCAGTCCTCAGTCCCTCTACCCTATGACCCGGGTCCACAACCAAAACCTCAGTCTTTCCTGGGTTCAACCTTAAACCGCTGGAATTCACCCAATCTTGAATTTCTGCGAGGCAGTTGTTCAGTACCGAGATAGCACCAACCTGGTCAGGTGTGAAAGACAGGTAGAGCTGGGTATCATCAGCATAGTAGTGAAACCTCAGCTCATACTGTCTTACAATGTCTCCAAGGGGTAGCATATATACTGCGAATAACATGGGGGACAGCACCGAGCCCCGAGGCACCCCACATGACAGAGAGAAGGCCCCGGATGAAAACAAATCCAAGACCACTCTCTGCGTTCTCCCTGTAAGTAAAGATGAAAACCATCTGAGGACTCTACCCGACAGCCCACAAATGGACCTCAGGCGTTCGAGCAGAACCCCGTGATCCACAGTATCAAAAGCTGATGATCGATCGAGGAGAACCAAGATAGAATGGTGTCTCCAATCTCTCACCATCAGGAGATCATTGAGCACTCGAACCACAGCAGTCTCAGTACTATGCCTCTTACGAAAACCAGATTGGAGAAGTTTGTATAAACTATGGATGGTTAAATGGTTATCCAGTTGAGCAGCCACAACTTTCTCAATAACCTTCCCCACAAAAGGGAGGTTAGAGATAGGCCTGTAATTTGCTAGGTTCTCCGGGTCTAAAGAAGCTTTTTTCAGAAGGGGGATCACCACCCCCTCCTTCAGAGAGCTAGGGAACACTCCCGTATCTAAAGAGCACTGGATAATCCGAGCTAAGACTGGGCTGATGATCTCGCTACAACCCAAAATCAGGGAAGTAGGGCTGGGGTCTAAACTACGGCACGTGGGATGCATCTCCTGGACAATCCTCATAGTATCTACGAAGTCCGGCAGGTCAAAGGCACTCCAAAAAACTCCAGGCTCTGCGACAGGGCACTGATCAATAGCAACACCCTTAGAGTGAATTTGGAGGCACTCCCTCCTGATGTCTTCAACCTTATTCGCAAAGAATCGAACGATTTCCTCACAATCAGTTGGAGTAAAAACTTGATGGATCTGCTGACAGGCTGGGTTGCATAGTCTGTCAATGGTTCTGAAGAGCTGGGCCGGTTGATTCCGTGCGACAGAAATTTCCCTGGACAAGAATTCTGCCTTCTTATGGGAAATTTCTGTTTGGTAGAGTTTATAATGCTCTAGCAAAATAAGGTGGTCGGCATCAGCATCCGTCTTCCTCCAATGACGCTCTAACCTACGCCCTGTCCTCCGCAACCCTCTCAGACCTCCATCAAACCACAGAGCGCCGGGGTGACACAGATGGGGGTGAACATGGACAGGCGCAATCTGATTGAGGGCTGCCGATATGGCCCCGTTATAGGCCACTACCAACTGCTCAGGATCAGAGCAGAACTCATCCAACAATGAGAGGTCAATAATCACCATCAGGTCTTCAGGGACCATGTCCCGCAATGGGCCGTACCTGACCAACTCCACAGGGGCTGACCTACCCAGGGGGGCCTCAAAATTGAACCCAACTGAGCAGTGATCGGACCAACTGACTGGTTCCACCACCAGATTGGAGGCCTCGATCCCCAGGAGGAAGACCAGGTCAAGAGAGTGACCTCCCTTGTGTGTAGCTGAGGAAACAACCTGTGTAAAGCCCAGAGATGTCATTTCCTGGAGGAAATGTTGACCAAAAAGTGAAGATTCGTCATCGACCCAGACATTGAAGTCACCCAGAACCATCAGTCTGGGTGACTCCAAGGCCATGTTGGCTGCGAAATCTGCTATTTCCTGCAGAACAAGCTTCTCATTACCTGGTGGATGGTAAATGAGGGCAATCCTGCACCCTACACCAGCTACCACAGTACATTCAAATGACCTGGTCTCCTCAACTGGTACACCAGTTAGGCCCAATTCAGTCTTGAAACAGACTGCCACCCCCTCCGCGATCCAATCTCGGGTGATGTATCACTGAGTACTCGGTGGGAACAGTGGCCTCTAAAAAAAGTGGTTGCATTCCCGTCCAACCAGGTCTCGGTAATGCAAGCCAGATCTGCCCTCACAACAAAGTCTGAAATAAGGCCAGTCTTGTTGCAGACAGATCTGGCATTGCATAACAATGCCCAAGTTGGACGAGGTTGGCGAGTTGTCCCTACCACTTGCCCTCCCAAACTGGAGGTGCCCTTGGGTATGGGAACCAGAACAGAATCATCACGTTCTAGAAACCATTTTGCTTCAGGGTGTTTTCTGGGCCTAACCACCCCTATGGGAGAGCCCCGCTCACTCCACTGTCTGCAGCCCCCCCCAACCCTTATCTTATTTCTCCCAATTAAAATGAGTTCATGAAAGGATGAATTTCTGTAGACAATATGAGGAAATCATTTTATGTTTTAGAGGTGGCCAATAAATTGACAGTACCTTGTGGGTTGCTATCACTAGATGTGGAAAAGGCCTTTGATAGGGTTACCTGGTCTCATATCTTTGATGTCCAAGATCTCTATTAGTTACCCATAAGATTTATTGATTATGTATGACTTCTTTACATCAGCTGTACTTCAGCTATGGTTACTAATGGTATTGTTTCTCCCTTTTTTGAAGTTTGTGTGGGACAAGACAAGGCTGCCCCCTCTCTCCCCTACTGTTCAAATTAACTTTAGATCCTCTTATAAGGAGAATTAATGTTGATCCTGCTGTCAAAGGTATACAAATAGGGGAAAAGAGGTTAAAGTATCTGCTTATACAGGTGATCTACTCATTGCACTGTCCAGCCTGGACAAATCCATCCAGGGGCCTTGAACAGTGTACAAGAATTCAGCAAATTTTTGGGATTTAAGTTAAATGTTGCAAAAACATACTTTCTTCTGCTTAACTGACTTTGTGTCAAGGAGGACATTATTGCTGTAAATTCGGCTTGTGTTGGGCTACTGATTGCATAAAATATCTTGGGATCAAGATATACAAAAATATTCCCAAGAAGGTTACTAAAACGTTTCCAATCTAAAAACAGATAAAAGTATCTCGCTATATACATGGAATAAATTGCCCCCAGGTACTTGGGGTCGACTGGATGCTATTAAAATGAACATTTTTCCCCAGATACTGTATTTGTTTATAATGATCCCAGCTCATATAAATAGGAAATCAGTTGAGACTTTTAATTCCCTCATATCCAAGTTCATTTAGGGGTATAAAAGGATCAGACTGGCATATCACAAAATGACTAGACATAAGGAAAATGGGGGCCTCAAAGCTCCTAATATGTTTTTGTATACTATTTGGCTGCCAGGGTCTCGCAGTTACATAACTAGTTGGTTACCAAATCTTTTGGTGATTATGTACTGAAATGGAAAGAAATTGAGGCTAGTTTATGTGCTGAAGTAGGAGTAGACCGTACCATTTTGATATTTGCAAAGAAATGTAAAATACAAGATGTTAAGGTCATTACGGACTCCTTTCAGAGTCTCAGACTTATGGAAGGGTTAATTAGGTTAGATCTACCCAACTCTAAATTGCAACCATTGTGGAGAAATAGCAATATTTCAGCGAACAGGGGGACTCTCTATAATCCAATCTAGGTAAGGGCAGGAATTCATAGAATACAGGATGTTCTGGAAGTTGGTAACATAATGAACTTTAACTGTCTGATCAGGAAGTATGATATCACTCAAAATGAGGAACCCTTCTACCAGGTACTTAAACATTCTCTGCTGTCTTCTTTGATTCTTGGTATAGAATCTACTGACATTACAAAACAGTTTCTGGGTACTTTACATCTATCACCATCAGTTTCTAGTGTATATAATTTCCTTTTGTTGCATTCTATGCCCTATTATGGAGGAGCCTCTGAGATGGTGGTGCAGAGAACTCAGGGTAAGTACAAAGGACTGAGATTGGAGTGAAATCTGGAATTTTTCATTAAAGGCTTTCAGAACTACCAATCTTAAATTAATGCAATATAAAACCTTACATAATTTATACTATACACCAGTCCATATGAATGAAATGGGCATTAAGGGTGACGCTTATTGTCCCAAATGCAAAAAGTGGCATGGTTCTTTACTATATATGTTTTGGCAGTACCCTGAGATCCGGGTACTGTGGGATGCGGTCAGGAGTTTACTCATTAACTCGCCCACCTTACTCGAACCTCTAGGATTTAGTGCATGTATTAATGGTAATTTTGTTGGAAATAGGACCTGGATTAGTGAACAAAGATGCCCTTTATTGCTGGGGGGAGTCTCAATTAGAAACATATTACTCAAATACTGGCTGGATGATAGAGCACCCACTGACACGGAGTAGAAATTTCTAGTGTTAGATTTCTGGAAGTCTGAGAGGCTGGCTCTCTATATGAACGGGTTGGGGCACAAGTTTGGTAACAAATGTGGGACTTTGTATGTTTTGCCAGGAGGGGCTTTATCAGGTTGATGGGACAGAAGGTTGTTTCTCTGTGGAACCCAGTAGTGGGTGCAGTGTTGGACTAGCTCCTTAGAGTTGTACCAGATTGCTTTCCTTTCTTTCCCATTATCCACTTTTTTCTTTCTTCTTCTTCCCTGTTTGCTTTCTTATTCTGCTCCTTTCTTCTTTCTGTAACCTGGATAGTTTTTCAGTCTTTCACTTCTAGTTGACCATTTTTTTTGTTTAGTTGTTTAACCAGGAGTAGCACACTAAGCTGACAACTTTTTTACAGGAGCATCCTGGGAGCACAGGGAAGTTAAATGACTTGCTCAGGGTCACACAGTATGTAACTGGAAGCTGTGGGATTCAAACCCATGCCTGGTCTGCCGGATGTCACCAGATTTGCAGCTCAGAGCCTTAAACCACTGCGCTATACTGCCTTTTCTGTTCTCTATGTCTGACATTATTGTAAGATGATTATTTAACAGTTCATAATCCTTTTTTTTTTAGTGTCAATAGCAATTCAGGGTAAATTTATCATTTACATTACATAAGAACTTTATATGACTGTTCAGTTTAAAATGTTGCTTTGCATGAATGTACTGATGTTATGTTTGGCTGGTTTAGAGAGTATTGATACTATAATTGGATGTCCCTGCTGACCTGTTTCAATACAGTTTACATTTTATTTTATGCTTTAAATAAGCAGGTATTAAGGTAAGACAGTACTTTAACTTCAGTTCTGTTTTTTTTTTCTCTTTTGTTATATTATAACAGTGTTTTATCCATGCATTGGATCTTTTCTATGTGTGTAAACTGTTTCATTCTGTGAGTTCTTTATGATTTAAAAAACATTTTTATTGATAAAAAGTACTCTGTGTACAACACATATTACTGGCATAATGGAAAGCCTCATCTCATCCACATTTGGAAATATCTGAACAGACGTACTTTTTAGAGTCAGTACCCTCCATGCACTGTGGCTTGCTGTACTTTTGTCTTCAGAATGCTAATTAAAAGCTCTCACCTTATGAAACATTTAATTTTTGGGAAAAGGTTTCCAAGTACTCCGTATACCCCATATCCCTGACATAATGGCAAGCCTCTTCTGAAGCAACATAATTAAAAAGAACCAGTAGCCTTGACTTTGGTCCACTGCACCATTCTACTGTTTTGTGTGCTACTGACAGAAAGGAAATACTCTCTGCTACATTCGTAACCATGGAACAATTGTCTGGAGCCAAACCATGGCAAACTAGTTTGAAACTAACAGAACTTTGGCAAACTATATTTTGATGGACCTCATCTATGAGATTAAGTGCTGGGAAGTTCATACATCTTTATGGATAACGCATGTTGACATGACCAATCAGCAAAAAAAGTTTAGTAGATGATGCCAAAGAAAGGTTTATAATGTTTCCTAAAACATCTACATAAATCTGTAAAAACAATTATCTCTTTGTGTTCTTTAACAAAAAAAGATGATAAAGATCTCGATCACCTTTTAAATGGATTGAAGAATGGTGGGATCTCTGCATATTATATCAACAAAGTGCATTCAAAAGAAGGATATGGCATGTGTATTTTCAAGAAAGAACTTACTTGTCTGAAAATGGAGGAACATTTACTTTGAACAATCCAAAGCCCTGAGGCAGGCATATTCAAATGCTGCCACTGATTGCACTTGAGACTGTGCTACAGATGCCGCTGTTCCTCTGACATGCCTGTTGTATGGAAAAATAGTGGCTGTAATATTTCATGTCCCCCACTATGTTACCAAGCCTAACAATAAACGCAATATTTATCATAATGTATGATTAACATTGTCCCTTTAATTGTGTGGTAGCAGTTTTTTATATCAGGATTCCATACTTGGAAACAGGAGCAGGGCTATGCCAATGCAATGACATTAAGGGCGCCCCTGCAAAATATTTTGTGGGACCCTACCTCCCCACCAAAAAGTGTAAAACTGCTATTAGTGTTTATTAAATATTTATAGCATAAGTTTTTTTGTATTAGTCCTGCTAAGCATCCACAGAATGTTCATGCTGCCCCCTTCACAACACCATGATTACAAATCTGAACAATGTAATCTATTGCTTCTCTTTCTGGTGACACCAGCACCAAAATCTGACTTTTGAGCAACAGGCCATATTGCTTCCTTGTTCTGCCCTCCTCCTCACCTTTGAAACTGGAGTTGGAATCTACAGCACAGACTCGACTTCTGATAGCCCCAGTTTCAAACAGATAAACAGTGTATAATAATATAGTTACCAAGTTGACAATAAAAGGTTTTCTTAATGCTGACCTCTGAGGTCGTGGGCCCCTAACAGTGCAGGCCCTACTGCAATTGTAGCTCTTGCACCCCCCGGTCATGGCCCTGAACAGCAGACAGCAAGAGATGCAAACATCCATTTAAATCTGTCCTAAGAGATCAGATGCAGGAGTCTATTGTAAAATTTCTCTCCATGTAAGTGTCCAGTTTGTTCTACAAGGTATCCATGGCCTTATTAACTATGTCAGGTGGTAGGGAGTTCCATATGCAGTAACTACATGCTGCATGTAAAGCAGTTTTCTTTTATTGATTTTAAATGTTTTGCCCTTATTTGTTATAGTTTCATGTATTAATGAAATCTTTTTTGAATTCAATATTTAAAAGTTCCATAACACTAACATCTCTCTGGAGATATAGGAGGTAGTATAGTGCTGTAGTTTAGGGCACTGAACTGCAAACCTGAAGACCTGGGTTTGAATCCCGCAGCCCCCACTTGTATACTGTGTGACCATGAGCAAGTCACTTTACTTCCGTGTGCTCCCAGGTTGCACCTGGAAACAAGCTTTTCCTTAGTTATACAATTTCCTAGTTAAACAATTTCCCCTTCCCCCTCTGAATGCTAAAGAATAATAACAAATCACCAAGGATTCTGCATCTGTGAAGGGTATATAGTCCCAAGGGTTGTAACCATTCCTCTTGATGTTTTCAAGGTCTTTTATCATTTTAGTTGTTTTCTTCTGAATTCATTCAATTTTGAAAATATTCCCACTTGCTAGACCTCCTCAGTACTGGGAGCAGTAATCCATCAGTGGTCTGACATAACAGTTGTACAGTGTATTGGTAATAGAACATCCTTAGATCCATGCACAACATGCCTTTTAATTGTATGTGGTGTATAATTAACTTTATTGAAGATGTTATTGCCATGGGGCATGTGTTTAAGATCAGAGGAAACAGTCACCCCCGCTCACTTTCTGAGTCAGATTTGATAGCACCATTCATGAAGAAATTAAAATGATTACTTTTACTTTCCAGATGCATATCACAGCATTTACCTTGATTAAAGGACATATCCCATCTAGCTACCCAGGTTTTAGCAGATTAAGATCATTCTGTAGTTTAATTGGATTTTTAGTGGAATTCACAATACCACCCACTTTGGTGCCATCTGCAAACTTGCAGCACTTATTGTGAATGTCATCTCGTAAGTCTGAGAAGTAAAAAACTAAATAATAGTGAGCACAGTAAAGATCCTTGTGCAACATCATTGGTTACTCTACCCTTGCTAAAGAGAAGTCTGTTCAACCTCACTTTCTAGGTGTGATCTTTTAGCCACAGACTGATACCTTGCACTAACACCAGATTGAAACCATTCACATATCATTTATCTGTAAGTTTACTATGGAATACTATGTTAAATGCTTTGCTAAACTCTAAGAAAATAATATCTACTGAATTAGCACAATGCAGTGCATGGCTAACCGGTTCATAAAAACATAAGAAGTTGCTGACATTTGACCTGTCTTTTTTGAAATCATGTTTGGAGATAGCCGTTAATCCTTTTTTCCTATATAGGTTTTTATCCTCCATTGCAAGTATGAGTAGCTCTTTGTCAGCCCCATCCCCATCAGCCACAGCCAACTCTCCTCCGGCACTGGGGACCATTAATCCCTGTGGACTGCCCCCCCCCCGCAGTGGGTCTGGGAAGGGTGGGCTGTCCTCCTCCACCCGGAACACAAATCCAGACTGTCCCAGACCCCAAGACATCTTGCAGGCAGGCCACAGTATGATGGGCAGTGCGTCATGAAGCCCATCCTCCATTTTTCCTCCTATTCTCTCCCCTGGACTCCATGGATGTGTGTGGAGCATGTTGAGTGTGTTCTACCTCCATGGATATGCCCCCAATGTACTCTGGACACTGGCCCTTCCCCTCTAAATGACTCACATGCACCACCACCTGGATTTTCCAGGTGACAGTTAAGCAGAGAGTCACAGAATCCCCCCTCTTCTAGGGAAGAGAGCAATACTATAGATGCTCAGTCTTTTCTCTCCTGACTGGCCCCCCAAGTGACCTACATCCATTCCCGAACCTGGGCCATCAGCATGCAAAGAGATAGGGCACCTTCGGCACCTCAAACCTCTTCAATACTGGGCTAGCTGTGCATTAATCCTTTTAGTTCAATAGTTATAAAACAAGATAAACTCTCAAAACCGCTTAGGATTTCAGATATCTCTGTGATATTTCCATGATGGTTGTAAAAGCTGCGTAGGGTTATCCATTAGTGAGTCTTCCTGAATATTGATTTTTCTTTTTTTTATCTCTCTTATCTGTTTTTCCTCCAGGAGCCTGGCAGGCAGCTCCAGTCCATTCCTCAGAGGGCACTTGGTCTCTGGCACCACCTTTCTCCACTCGACCTTCCCAGTGATCTCCCATGGGTTACCCCACCCCCACCAGTGACAGGGCTGAGGTGAAAGATGTCAACTTTCCTCTCCCTCCTGAGACTAACATTCAGATGCCGGAGGGTTAGGATAGGTGCCGGTGTGGCCATCATGGAGCCTGCCAGCTCCATTTTTCCTGCTTGGTTTTCTCCCTTCCCACTTCCCACAGACGTCGTATGTCAGCAACGTGCCTCTAAACCTGTATCTCCCTCCGGCCATCGCTAGAGGATGATCAGCGAGTGGGATGGCAATTCCTCCCTCCCCAAAAGAGGAAAGCAGTTCACCAGATGCTCGATCCTCACTCTCTCTTGCCAACCCCTGGTGCCCTGGGCTCGTTCCCAAACCTGGGTCACTGGTGTGGCATGAGATGTGGTGTCCAGTGCCTCAACCTCTAGCACCAGTGGGCCAGTGTAACTATTGATTTTTCTTAATAACCTGGGTGAGAACATTCTAGTCACCCAACTGGCTAACAGATAAGTACAAAAGTGTAATTATGTGGGCATAATTACAGTCTTGTATTTGTGTAGTATGTGCTCAAAGTCCAGTTGCAATATCAATATGCCACAACTGGAGTCTGTCTTCTGCTCATACTTTATATAAAAGACAATATTTTCTTATTGCATGCAAACAAATAACTTTTTTTTTTATAATTCAATAAACTTTATTCAGTTTTAATTTGTTATTAAACACCAAGAACAGAAAATAATATACAGTGTAGTATACAGAGATATCAGGACGATCATGGTCATAATGTCAGTATTCAAGTACACTTATTTTGGTATATAGTGATGTTATGCAGTCCAGATCATCTAATGCAAATACAAGCTTAAAATAAAAGTATACTACAACAGAGCAGAGGGCTCAATGAAATCTTTAATAAAAAGCCCGGATAAAGACATCAAGTACTTAACTTTCCTCCCTGAAAGCCAGAGACAATTTTTTTAAAAAATATTCAAACACTGGGTTACCTACTCAGGGCTTCCATGCTGTTAATAACGCATCTGAAGTACCCCATCTATCTAAATAACCTTGCAGTCGATTATCCATACTGGCAATATGCTTTTCTAACTACAAAGCCTGCAAGATTTCTCTATGCCATTCTAATGTTGTAGGTAAGGAATCATCAGTCCAGTGTCTCATGAGTATAAGTTTAGCCACTGCAGAAATAAGAGCCATAAAGAATTTCTTAGACTTCAGTGTTCCTATTGGGTAGGGATTAAGTAAACAAACTTCTGAAGAAAATAATGAATCTAAGGCTAACAGAGGGGTTAAGGTATTTTCTATAGCTCTCCAAAATAATTGTACTTTAGGGCACGTCCATAACATATGGTGAAGATCCCTATTTCCATTAAAGCACCGGGGGCAATGAGGGGATGATACTTTACCAATTTTGTAAAGTTTCTGAGGAGTATAATATAAGTTATTCATAATATGAAACTGTACAAGACGCAAACGGTCTTGTTTAACAAATCTATATAAGTTGGTCCATTTTTGTTGCCAGAAATCGAATGTAGATGGGAGAGATAAGGCATTTACCCAGTAATGACATATACCAGTGGGTAGCTGGGTGTCAAGGGTCTGTAGTTCTTTGTATACCATAGATATAGAATGTAGACTGCTGGCAACACTAAGGAGGGAGGATAGGTTCATGTTGGATGAATCAGGTGTTCCCATAATGGCTATAAAGGAGGCAGCTGCCTGCACAACCTGCCAGTATTTGAAGGGATACCCTTTTAATTCAGGAAAGCTTTGTAAGAATTGATTATATGGAAGTATACTGACATTAGGTGCAAGGTTCTTGAACCTCATGTCTCTTAAAGAGGGCCTAAAATGGGGATTATTTAAAAGTGGTTGTTCTCCATCTACATGCCAGTTAATGTTCAGGTGATGCTGCAATTGACTCAGAGCTCTCAATGACGATCCTATTTGGGATTTCCAGAGCTCTTTGGGAATATATTTTGGGGATGAGTATAGTAAAGATGGCAAAGAACATAGTGTGGGGGATACCAAGGTTTTTTCAATATCTAGCCAGGAGGGGGAATAAGATCTAGGGTCTCCTTCATATAATTGGGATGTCCAATGTGCTAGCTTTGTGATGTGGATTGCTCCATAATAATTAAATAAGAATGGTAGAGAAAGCCCACCACACATTTTCGGTGCCATAAGTTTGTGATATGCCCGTCTCACCGTTTTGCCCTTCCAGATGAATTTTTTAAATAAATTTCTGAGATTCAAAAACCATGATTTGGGAAGATGAGGGGCCATCATATTAAGAGAGTATAAAATTCTGGGTAAAACATTCATTTTAATTATGTTGATCCTTCCTCATAGGGAGATTGGTAATGTGTTCCATTTTTCCAGATCCAATTTTATTATTTGGGCTAGTTTAATGGGATTATCTCTGATGATAGAAGAATATGTTTGAGGATTTTAATACCTAAGTAGGTTAGACATTTATTTTCCTAATGTAATCCACATTTTTCTACATCTGAGCACAATAATTTCTGATTCCGAGGCAGAATAGTAGATTTCACCAAATTAAGTTTATAGCAGGTGACTCTTGAAAAAGACTCAATTTCTTGTAGGAGAGCTGGGATACTTTCAATCGGATTCATCACATGTAAGAACAGATCATCTGCGTAAGCAGACAGAAGATGTCGTCGGGTTCCTATTTGAATTCCTTGTAAACCCTGCATTGTGAGTAATCTCCTGATAAAGGGATCCAAATAGATGTTAAAAAGGAGCGGGGAAAGGGGACAACCCTGTCTAGTGCCATGAAGTAATGGGAATGGGTTTGATAAGTAACCGTCGCACCAGGCCCGGGCTGTAGGAGACGTGTATAATAGCCTAACCCATTTAATAAATGCTTGTGGAAGGCCATACTGGGATAATGCAGTGAAAAGGAAGTGCCAAGAGACCCGGTCAAAGGCCTTTTACGAGTCTAAATCAATAAGGGCCATAGGTACATCTGAATTATCAGCTAGGGGAATAAGATGCAACAATCGGTGCATATGGTCACTCAAAGATCTTCTTGGCATAAAACCAATCTGTTCATTACTAATTAATGTATCCATTAAAGGGCCCAAACAGTTAGCCAGTATTTTTGCTAGTATGTTAACATCAACATTAAGTAAAGAAATAGGATGGTAATTTTCAACATAATGTGGATCGAGACCCGGTTTAGGAATAATGGTGATTAGAGCTTCAAGGTATGTATAATCTGAGAAACCAGATTCATACCAGAAATTAAAAACTGTTGTTAAGAGGGGAGAGAGTTCTGTACTATATAGTTTATACAGGTTAGTCGGGAAGCAGTCTGGCCAGGATGACTTATCAACTGTGAGTTGCTTAATTGCCTGTGTGACTTCCCATTCCAGAATAGGGGAGCTCAAAAATGGTGTTTTATCTGTGGATAAAGTCGGGAGGGTCAACTGATCAAAGTATGCTTGTAATTGTTCATTTGGGATGTTTCCATCTACAGCATGATACAGGTCCCCATAGTATTTTGCAAAACTAGAAGCAATTTCACTTAGATTTGTGACTAATTGGCCTTCTCTATGCAGTTATAGTCCTGGCACAAAACAACTAGATTCCACTTGTTTAATATGGAGAGCTAGAAATTTACCAGCACGTTCCCCAGATTCCAAGTATTTCATCTTGACACGTTTTAAAGAAAGCTCTGCTTTTTGGGACATGAGATCTGCAAATTGAGAATGTAACGCATGAAGTCTAATCCACTCAGACTCTGAGGAACGTTTGCTGATACTTAGTTCCAGGGCTTTGATTTCTTACAGCAATGTTTCCATCTGCATTTTAAACTTTTTCGACCTAATAGAATCCAAGCATATGCATTCCCCCCGTAACGCACATTTCAGGGCTGACCAGATTATATCAATACTAGGGACTGATCCAACATTATTGTCTAGGAATGAAGTAATAACATTTTTAAGATGGGCCTGTATGTTGGGGAGTTGGAGCAATTGCGTGTTTAGTCTCCATATGGAGTCCCTTTTAATTCCAGGTCCTAGTGCATATGTAATAGAAACCGGGGAGTGGTCCGATATAATCCGTGGGTAGATCATGGCCTCCATTACTCCAGGCATAATTTGGGAGCTCATCAGGATATAATCTATTTGTGAACAAGAACAGTGGGGGTGAGAAAAAAAGTATACTGTTTTTCATTGGGGTTAAGCACTCTCCATTTGTCAAGGAGATCCAATCCATTTATTAAATCTTGTAGGGCTCTCTGTGCAGGAGAAAGACCAGACCTTTTAGGTTCTGACCTGTCTATAGAAAGTTGGGGAGTAATGTTCCAGTCTCCTCCAAGAAATATGGTTTTGGGGGGAGTAGTGGAGATGTTCCCCATCAGACTTGTAAAGAATGCTGGGGAGTCTACATTTGGCCAGTAAATAGACCCAATTATTATTTAGTGTGAGCCCAAGAGTCCATGTACTATTATATATCACCCTTGACTATCCCAAATCTCATTTTCTAGTCTAAAGGGAACATTTTTATGAAATATTATAGTGACCCCACCTCTATTTGTAGATATTCTTGCCCCATAGGCTTGCCCCACCCATCCTTTACACAATAGAGTAATGTCCACTTGCCTAAGGTGCATTTTTTGTAAACAGACTATGTTCGCTTTGAGGTTCCATAAGTGCTTTAATATAATCTGCCATTTGCATCTATCCCTGGCATCCTTCACATTCCAACTTAAAATAATATATGGACCCAGCATTATTCTAATTTGAGGCTAAATCTCATTGTAGAGTGAAACACACAGAACACCTGAAAAAAGTATTTGATGTCTTTATCTGTGGAAAAAAGAAATAAACAAGAAAAAGATAACATACCCCAATAATTCTCCCCCCTCCTCCCATACTAGCCCCTATAAATCCCTTAACTACCCCCAGTTCTTACAACTGCTATTCAATCTAATTTGTCAAGTGATGTACACAAAACAAGCCTAAAAGTATCTACTTTCCCCATAAACCCCTTCCCTAACTCGCTATATTTATTGAACAGATATGGAACTTCCAAAAATCAAGTAGCTGCCCCTGAAATTGTAAATAAAACATCATGATTTATCTAGGGGGGAATCCCCTTACTAAAGAAGTATCTTCTCTTATTTCGTTGGCCTGAAATACACTATTTTGTTAGATTATTGTTACTAATATAAAGGGAATTTAGCATATGGTATAATAGTAATCTAAATATTCAACTCTCATGTAGTTGCCTTGATACTTCATGGGCAGTCTTTATTGGCAAGCATCAAGTACCATAGAGGGTTAGTTGTGGGATCAGACATAATTCTAGAAACAGGTGGAACCTATCTGGAAATGAACAAATCTTCCAGGACCCGCAGTACTGCACTTGCCATTTGCAGAAGCTAATCCTGTGTTCTTATTCAAACTTGATCATGGAACTATCTTCTCGCCAAAGGAAGCGCTGAATTTTTAATAAAACAGGTGAATCTTCAATGCCGGCATTGTGTGTTTACAATGTATTCAGGTATCAGAGCTCGCAGAGCCAGCATCTAATAGGAAACAATGTACGCATGTAACCACTTTCTGCCTTCTGCATTCATCCACATTTGTAAGAAGATGAGTCTTTCGTAGCACTAGCACAAAAAAGCTGCCGCTACTGATAAAACTAAGTGTGTACACCTCCTTCAAAGGGAAGTTCACTTGAATAAATCTGGGAGCGCCGTTTTTAATTCACTCAGAGCCTGCTCCTAGGAGTCATAGGTCTGCCAGTGGTCACTGAGCTTCACTTGCAGAATTGCAGGGTATTTCACACAGAAGGGCTTACTCGCTGCAGTCAGCTTGGATACAAGTGGGTGTAACTCTTGACATTTTACTCGGACCGATTGTGGCAAATCTTGGGTCACTCTAACCAGTTTTCCCTCCCAGAGAACTTCTTGTAGAGCTTTAACTTTTGAAAGAATATGCTGTTTATCCTGGAAATTGAGTAGTTGAAGATTATAGGGCTGGGTGTGGAGCCGGGGGGTGGGGGTGGGAGAAGTGCCCTATGAGCTCTCTCCACAATATAGGCAGGACTGTTAGGAGAGGGTCCTGCTATTTTTTCACAGAACTTCTGAATGAAGAGTATGGGTGCAGTGCCTTCTTCCTTTTTGGGAATGCCTATTATTAATAAGTTATTCCTGCAACTCTTCCCCTCTAGGTCCTCTAGTTTGTCTTCCAGTTTTTTAACTCTCCAGCTGGTAAGTGCATGGTCTAAGGCTGATTTATCTTGTTTTTTATCCATAGATGTAAGGTGGGCTTCTGAATCTGCCATTCGGATGGAGAGGGAGTCTGTAGCTATTTTGATTTGGCGTTGCTCCTCGGTAATATTGTCCATCGACTCTTGCATAGGTCGCATAATTTCTACAAACTGGTCTTTTGTAAGCGGCGGGGCCCCAGTAGGTGATTTCGGCATCTGAGCTTTAGGCCGCTTAGGGGCCTTGTCTTTTTCAAAGATAGTGGCGATGAATGCCGCGGTGGCGCTTTACACATGAAGACCTCCATAATTGGTGATTCCGATGCAGCAGGGAGTCTTTATGCTTTGGTCTAATCCAAAATCCTTCACTATTGCCTCTGAAGAAGTGTGTAATTAATAGATTTTAGCGAGCAGAGGACGGAGCAAATGGAGTCTGCTGCTACTCTTCTAGGCTGCATCATGTGACCTCCTAATTTTTTTTTAAGTAGAAACAATATTATAAGTGCAATAAGACATTTCAGGGATGTGTAATTATGGTCAATACTGTTAATCACTTTTCAACAATTTACACTATTATTTTGATAAAGAAACACATGTTTATTTTTATTTATTTATTTATTTATTTAAATATTCAGAAACAACCTTTGAGTAAGGACTCTTTTACAAAGGTTCCACATCATGAACACAAAACATACAATACAGACATGATTTTCTTTACAATAAATAAGATTACAAGCATGTAGTTTCTACAGGTAAACAGAGTCTTACAGTGGGATGCCAAAGGTTAAAAATGTAGAAGATTCAAGTAACAACATGAATAAGACTATTGCATGGAATTCAAATAGTGCAGCCCTGGGAGAGCCTTGTCAGTTATAACACTGAGAGAGAGGAATGGACAAAGTTTAAGTAAAAGAAGGTAATGGGCAAAAAGGAAGGGTGATGTGGAGAGGTACTGCAGTATGGGAAGGTGGAGATGCAGTACTAGCTCAATCAAGGATCTAACAGTGTCCGGGGGAGGGGAATTGTACAAGGGGCAGAAACAGATAAGGGTGGAGGAAGGGGGGGGAAGAAAGTAAGAAGAGAAAGAGGGGGAGGAAGGGAGAGAAAGAGAGAGAAATAGATAGAGTGAGACAGAGAGGGCAAGAGAGGGAGAGAGAGAGAGCGAGAGAGAGAAAAAGAAAAGAGAGATGGAGAGAGAGAGAGAGAAGAAGGAGAGATATAGCATGTGTGGGACAGGGTGAGAGGGACAGAGAGAAAGAGAGAGAAAGAAACAGGGGGAGCACGGTAGAGAGAGAGAGTATGTGGGGAGAGAGAGGGATAGTGAAAGTTGAATATGTAATGATGTTATCAACCCTGGTGGGATGGAAGTAGATGGGAGCTGGAGGGGATAGCACTGGGAGAGGAGGTCAGGGAGTCAAGGGGAGTGGATTGGGACTAGAGGCCATGGGGATAACCCAGAGTCCAGTGAGTGAGGTATACTTGGAGAGAATAACAGGATCAGTTCTAGCATTCACATACGCTCCTGTTTAACAGAAACTGCTTAAGTTCAGACTTAAAGGTCCGGAGGTTTGCAGTGTTTAGTGCAGCTGCTGGGATCTCATTAAGCCAAATTGGTGCTCGGTAGGAGAAAGCGGGTTGTCTCAGAGCAGTCCTACGAAATGGAACACTGAGCGGGTTAAGTTCCATACTTCTGGTACATACACACACACACACACACACACACACACACACACACACATATACTAATTTTATTAGCAGTGTAGATTTTCTTTCTGGAAGGCTCACAAAGATATTTATTGTCTTAGATTGCATAAAGTAAGAAGGTCAGGCTCCTCTTTCATGTTTTTTCCCTGAGATTCATTAATAGCTTGGAACCTGGCAAAGGTAGACTTTTTTCTTTGTAAGAGTTCACTAATAATCAAAACAAGCTAATAATGTACTGTATGTAAGGGGGGGTTGCTGAGCTTGAAGCCTATTGGATTTGTAAAAAAAAAAAATAAAACACAAAAAAACCCTCCCAACTAGAAACTTGTTATTGGCTTTCTGGAGGGAGGGAGCGGAGGTATTAATCCTGTCTGAAAAGGCTCCTTGTTTTCTACTCTGCTGCTTTTAGAATCAAAGAATGGCAAGAGGAAATGATTAACTTGCTACAAAATGAGTTGGCACAGTGGCACACCATATAAACAATGAACACCGAAACATTGCTATCACACATATTGTGAGCACGATTCTCCATATCAACGTTGATGTGTGCACATGGTAAAGTGGTCAGGGTCAGATGTAGCAAAATCCCTGGAATGCAGTTTCATCATGCAAGAAGGTCCCTTTCTTTAGTTATTAGGAGTGTGGTCCCCCCCAGTCAGAAGTACTGTAGGGAGGCTTCTTTGTTCTGCTTATTGCCTGTGCACCTGTAAAATAACTGGAGGACGTAGGGACTGACTTAGCCCTATGCAATGTACAAGATACTATGTCTGCACAAGCCTAGGGAGTCAAGGGAGGCAGCCTGCAGGAAGTCATTCTTCTTCAAAAAAAATGGGGACAAAAAAACATTAATAACATTAGCAACCACTGTTAACCATTTAGTGGATGGTAGTATCACCCCAGAGTGTTTTAACAAAAGCTGGAAGCATGGACCATTACCCAAGTGCTTTGGCCTGATTCAAGGGCTTCCTCAGGAGGTCATGCAGGGAGTAATGGGCAGAGTATGCTCTTGTGGTGCAGTAACATCCAACACAATTATGCCAGTGACTGACTATATAAAACTGCAGCAGTCTGAAGGACTGTTACCCATTTACAACTGCTTGCAGGAAAATGATCCTGCATGCATCCAAGACAGATACAAATGGAAGACTTGTTCCATCGGGTTTCAGGTTCTTGAACTAAGGTGATATCAGAGCAAATAACTTCACATCAGGATCCTAGAAGCCAGACTCAGATATAATATCTTTCTTCTTTGCACTCTCTTGCTTTCCTCTAATGTGTCTTTGTCAAACAGGATCTGTAGAAAAGTTATCTTCTTATCAGCATGCGACTGGAAGGCACTTTCTCAATCTTGCTTATACAGTTCAAGGTGCTTAGTACAGAAGTTTATCCATTATCAAAAAATCTTTGAGACACATGAGATACATTGCATGGAGCTGTATTATATTTAAAAAAGAATATGAAGGTGGCAGTCAGCGTGGATTTAAACAGATGGTCTAAGGTCCCAATGCGTAAAAATAAACGGGAGCCTATCTGACACACTACCTGTCCGCTCCGGGGTACCCCAGGGCTCCATCCTGGGTCCACTACTCTTCACTCTCTACCTAAACACTTTGCCAAAGGCCTGCTCTGAAAAAATCCTACTGTATGTGGATAATGCAGTGCTCTATGCCTTGCATCATAAACCTACTCCCCTTCAGGACTCCCTCCAACACACCTCTTCCTGGCCGAAACATGGTTCAAGGATCGTAGACTGGTCATAAACCTAAAATAAATGAAATCGATGATTTTCTGCCACCACCAAAACAAAGTGAAACGTGCACCTCTCCTCATCCTCCCCAGCACCCAGCACCCCCTTGAACAGGTATCCATCTACAAATATCTTGGGCTTACCCTTGACTCAGCCCTTACCTTCCATGATCACATAAACACCCTAGCGGCCGCTGCAAATACTCGGATTGGACTCCTTTACTGGCACGAGGACTGCCTCCCTCCTGATGCCCTTAGGCTTGTCATTACTTCCTCTATACTGTCCCTAGTGGACTATGGGCTCCCTGTGTCTGGGGCAGCAGATAATTCCACACTCCATAAAATTCAAATCTCCCTCAACAAGGCCTGCAGGCACCTAACTGGTGCCCCTAGGCTCACCCATACCTGCCCCCTCAATTCCACTGCCAATCTCTTCGATGAAAGACTCCACTACCAGACCTACCTACTGACCCAGAAAATTCTGCTCGTTCATTCCCCTCCTGGGGTCACCACCTCTCTCCAACTTGCAACCCCCGCTATCTCCACCCGCAACTCACACAAAGCTATACTGGCAGTACCCAGGGTAAAAATCTCCCTTGCCCAGAGATCCTTCCACTACAGGGCTCCTGTCTGGTTTAATGCACTCCCAGCCACCATCACCAGCACACCCAAGATTGCCCCTTTCAAAGTCGCTCTCCGCAACCACCTCCTCAATGTCCGCTCCTGTAACTGCAACTAGCCTGTGCTCTTATGCCCTCTAGGGCTCAAACCTCTGACAAAGTCCATTATGGACTGCCACCACTTACAACAATGTCTAATCCACCTCTGGCTCATGAATAAGAAGGATTATACTGTAACGGATGCTTTCTCATGGAAACACTGTTTTGCTGTGCTTATGTAAATAACTGTATCAAAAACTGTATATAATGTTTGTAAACAATGTCTGTAACCTATACATGACGGCTATTCCATTGTAATTGTAGCCTTGCTATTTTTTTCTGTTCTCCATGTGACAAGGTACCTTTGTAAATGAACTGATGGCTCAAAGGTTGTAAATCCGATTCTTCAAATAAATAAAAATAAATAATCACTGAAGATGGCTGACTCACTGAAGAGCACTGGGAAAAGTCTTTGGAAAAACAATAATACATCTTTCGTACTCCCCGCTCTGGATCACAAGGTATTCCCAGCATAATACAAGGCAACATGACTCATTACAAGCAACTGTAACATTTAATTTTGTTTTTATTTACAGAAAAAGGTATGTATTGCATAACAGCAATAATCTACACCAGGGTATTTTACAGCGTGGAATATTGACACTTCTCGGGTTCATGAGTTACTTGCCTACACTTCATGCCTCACTGTGCACATGAAGTGTGGCAGTGTCTCATGATACACCACACTTTGCCATGTATTATTGCTTTGAGTACAAACCACCAAATGCAATAGCTCCCAGCTGCATGGTGACCAGGGAGTGGCATTGGCTTTTGATGCTGGGAAAACCATACCTCTTGTCCTGCTAGCCAGAGGAGCAATATGGCTAAGTGAGCACGAGTGTATGAGTGAGTGAGTGTGCATCTGTATTTGGAGGTGGGGGGGGGGACACAGGAAACTTGTAAGGAAAGTTTTCTTCCAGATCGTTTTTTTCTTTCTGTGGAGGCAGCCTAACACCCCATTTTAGGATATGGCTTCATCATGCAGCTGCTTTCAGTGATGTGGAATGTATTCTCTGAGAGTGTGTAAAATCACTCTGTTATAGAACAGCTGCCCTTTCCAGAGGTCTACACCAGGATTTTAAATAAAAGTACAAATTAACAAACTACATTCTTCCTGTGAGAGAGTAATAGTCATGCTTTGTAGAACCTGTATTAGAAGAAGTAAAACATACTTTTCTTTCCCAACAGAAAAAAAAAAAAAAGAGTATGAAAAACTGTTACAATACTTAAATCTTCTTTTGGAACATCTGCAAAAGAAAAGTGCAGAGTATATTTTCATTATAAAGTGTTTAAAACATGTAACTCCTGCCAGTTCTGTCCCTGTTTTCATCCTACACTCCTTTCAAACTGCATTACATTATTCAACATAAAAGAGTAATAGTTTAGATATAAAAGGCCCACAATACTCACACATACCTTTCCACCCCTAACAATAACACTGATGACCTGATGTTTTGTTTATTCATTCATTTGGAAAGTACCTTTGAGCACAGGTGCTCATTTACGAAGGTTCCACGTCAGTGACAAAACAATGAGGTTACATACAAAAACAGATTCTTCAACAATTTCACTGGAATGGAGTCAAGTCAGGATACACAAGATGCAGGGATACACAAACGAATATAAGCAGTTACAATAGTGAATACAGTGTTAGGTTACAGAGCTGTACTACAGCTACTGACTATATCTATGCAACACTTACTTTTGACACGTAGGCATAATTAAGTGTAAATGCCATGTATAGAGAGGCTTAGGCCCCCATAGCGTGCACAACCACACCCCCCCCATTCTTGCATACTACTTTCCCGCCCAATTGCAGTCATTTCCTGGAGCTGCACTCTGAGGCCAGGTCAGGTTCATGGTGAGGACATGGCCATGATACATGGCTTCCACAAAGTAGCTTGGACGTGGTTGTAAGTGGCTGTAGGTGCCAAGGTTATCCATGATCCTTTGCAGGTGCAGTGCAGGAATTCCCTATGTAGCCAACTCAGGTTTCCTGTTGTTTTCTGACATGATTCTCCTCCTTGGCTGCCTTCATTCCCTTTGAGGAGTTCTGTAGGGCTACATGAGACTGGGGAAAGTGAGACATGCTGTGCAGTATACCTGTGTGGAGCTCTTATCCCTATAGTGACTTGAGCCCTTGGGGAGGAGAACTAAAGACACAATGGGCACCATGTCAGTGCCTCTCAAAAATTGGACACTAGACTACACTGAGAGGACTCTACACTATCTGTCAGTTTTCTGTTAGAGGCAGGGCCAGTAATGAACTCCTCCTCACACTTATGGAAATGACTGACTGAACTTAGCATCCCTGTTGTTGAAAAACAACTTTTGTGTGGATGCAGGGAATAAGAACAATACAAGCTGTCACTGCATTAACCCCTTCCTCAGTAGGGCATGTTTCAAATAAAATATACTGCATTATACAAGGTCAGACCTTGTAATTCTCAGGTATCATATACAGTTTTTGTCAGAATTCTCAGTTGTGACAGCAAACAAAAACTAATTCACAGTTGAGACGTCAAAACTGAATTGCAGTACGGCATTTTTAGAATATGTGTCACTCAGAAAATGTCCTAATTTTGTACATCACTTTATAGTGCTAAGAGATAAAAACTCGTACTTGGTTCACATTTTACTGACAAAGAAACTAATTCCTTCATATGTGACAGCTTTGAACATAATCAGCTGTGTTTGTCTATAAATTATGCAAACTGAGAAATAGTGCAACTATAATTAGAAGGCATGTAATTCCATGTTGGGATTCTGTTGGCATTTACAAACTGCTTGAGCATTGCTCCACTTACAGGCCTGCTCTAACTCCATCACAGGAGGTATATTATAATACTAAACAAGCATTTGTCAATGCCAAATGTTGTCTTGCTGGTATTGGCATTGGTAGTGCAGGAGTTAGAGAGATGCATAACAGGAATGGCAGTGAAGTATGGAACTGACCCCAACCCCACCCCACATGCGTGGAAACTGTTCAACGCACGCTCATAGCGCAATCATTTTGTGGAATTTTTTCACCAGATTTTCAACATAGGCATTTTTGGAGCTCTGCTCATGAATAGTGTCACTGTGATTTTCTTAATCTGTCCCAAACATCGATTTCCCACAGTGACCACGCTACTATGCACCAGATGTGCAAAAAACACATTTCGGGCAGGATATGAAAAATGACAGCTGTACTGTTCATAAGGAGGTGTGAAAAAGAATAGCAATGTTGAAAATCTGGGTGAAAATATTAAAATTCTTGAGATTCTGGCGTGCATGGAAAATTAATACAACATGCTTTCATGCTAGTCATTTTGTGGAATTGTTTCACCAAATTTTCAACATAGGCATTTTGGGACCTCTGCTCATGAACAGTGTCACTGTGATTGTTTTAATCTGTCACGAACATTGATTTCCTACAGTGACCGAGCCATTGTATGCCAGTTGTGCAAAAACACATTTTGTGCAGGATGTGAAAAATGACAGCTATACTGTTCATAAGGAGGTGTGAAAAAATGGCAATGCTCAAAATCTGGAATGAAAATATTAAAAATTCTCAAAGTTATGAACATGCATGAAAACTGCTCAACGCATGCTCATAACACAGTCAGTTTTTGGAATTTTTTCACGAAATGTGCAGCATAGCGTTTTTGGGAGCCCACCTCATGAACAGTGATACTGTTGTTTCATTAAAGGAAAACTACACCCAAAACTTGAAAAAATATATGTTGTGCAGAGTGTTTTAATTTGTATGTGAAGTTCTAGTGTGTCCTTCCCTCTGACTGGTATTAGGAGTTTTTTCCAAATTAGCCTGCTAGCTTTATGCTAGTTTTACGACCCCTGGGGATCTTCATACCTGATAGTGTAATTGTATTTCTTGTTCCCACAGTGCATCTTGTCTCATGTGACTGTGATGTAAGAGAGACCCAACATTCAGCACACGCATGCCAAACAAACTAAATATCTTGGAAACTTTACAAGCTGCACAAAAATTACCAGCAGCAAAGTTTTTCAGAACAGTAAAATCTTTAGGATGAGGGTGGTCACCAAGCTGAACTTCTACAGATTTTAAAATATAGCCATCTCTATTGTTGTGAACTGATTGTAATGCAATGCTTTCTGCTGGATTTATGGGCTTTGCCACATCGCCATCACATGAAACAAGGTGCATCGTAGGACAAAGAAATGCAGTAAAGCTAATTGATATGGAGATCTCCAGGGGTCGTAAAACTACTCTAAAGCTAGCAGGCTAATTTAGGAGAAACTCCTAATACCAGCCAGAGGGAAGGAAACACTAGAATTTCACATATAAATTCAAACACTCTGCACAGCATATATTTTTTCAAGTTTTGGGTGTAGTTTTCCTTTAATGAGTCCCAAAAGGTGATTCCTCGCAGTGATCATGAAATCACCTTTCAGGACCGAATAACGAAATGACAGTGACTGAGTTCATGAGGTAGGGCCTCAAGAACCCCATGTTGGAAATTTGGAGCCAAAAGTTGCAAGAATGGCTGAGATATCCACTTAAGTTGACCCCCCCCCTCCATTGATGCCATTATACAGCTTACCATGATTTTCTTCAGTTTGTTGTCGGCTTTGAAGAGTGCAGACATGTTCCCACTCCACCGAAGATTGTCGTGCCAGGCTCTGAAGGTAAGTATGAGATGGGGGGTGGAAGGAAGCGGGGTACAGAGGTGGGTGGGTTGGGGCTGTGACCACAAGGGACTGTTATTTGTTTTATAGGTTAAAAAATGGACGTTTAGGGAAGGATTTCTTTCCACAGGTTTGATTTGGGCAGACTGGGGTGGGCTCCAAATTGTGCCACCTGTGTTTTTTGGGGGAAGGGAGACTGAAGCTGATGGGGATTGGGCCCCCCTTCTGTAAAGACAGCATGTCTGTGTTTGGGGGGCATGATGCCGAGTGGGATTGGGCCCCCCCTCAGCAGACAAAACAAGGGGTACATATGCCGATGGGGATTGGGCTACCCTGTAGGCAAATGAACTGAGGAGGGGGCATACCGACAGGGGCATTGGGCACCCCCGAAGTTGGCTTGATGGGGATTGTGAGAGGTGGACAGCCGACAGCCGATGACATGTTTATTGAAATGTTTCAGCAGGCAAGGCATGCACTGCAATGATGGGGAGCTCCCTCATTGCAGCAGTGAATTTCTTTTAAGTTGGTGGCATGCTTCTGAACTGCTGTCATAGTCAGCATGCTATTACATTGGTGCCACAGAGCCCAGTCCAAAAAAGCAGTGGCCTCAGTGGCCACAACACGACCACACGTCCACAACATGCTACTCCACCAAGCTGTCACAAAATGTTGATTGCGCTGCATGCACAAGACAACAAAAAAAAATTATAATGTCAATAAAATTTGGTCCCTGCCACCAGCCCTACATGGCAAAGAGGAGATCTGGTCATGGGCTGACATCTTTGAAGTTGTACTCCAAGCCCTAAGAATGGCCTTGCTCAGGTGAGTATAAGTAGTCAAGCCCTGGTCCTTCCTGTCATAACATAGTCAATCCCAGTCACCTAACACCACACTTCTATTCATGCATGGTACAGATCAAGCCCATGTCCCCACAATGCTGGATGTCTTGACTGCTGACACAGCTCCAAGGATTAATCAGTTCAGCTTGGGGGGAGGGCAGAGTGCAAAATAGGTTGGGGTGCATTGTTGAAAACCATGGAGATCTCCCTGGCCCCCTTTTAAGTGGCAACCAACACAGTAACACATAAACACAGTCATGTACTGGTGTGGTGTTGTAACTGGCTTATGCAGTACTGTATGTGTAAACCGTATGTGGAGTTAATGAACTGAGCCCTAGACCCACTACAGTTTTTTGATTTTAGCTCATGCATTTTCTAAAATTTTGGCTTTTTTAAAATTACTTTTATTTTGGGGGATATAGCCAAAATAGCTACAATCTTGAAGATCCAGGTTGGAATCTCTGCACTGCCACTTACTCATTATGCGAGCTTTAGCAAGTTACTAACCCCCATGTGTTTAGCCTCCTCTCTGCCTCTCAATCAATCTCTCTCTCTTTCTCTCTCTCTTCTGCTCGCACTCTCTGTACATGACCATCTTAAAAAGCAGCTGATGCCTTCAGGAGAACTTTAGCAAAACATAATATTTAGGCACAGTCCAGCCTGTGTTTCACATTAGTTCTATATTCTTTCTCCCCATTATTTATTTATTTTTTTGCAGTTAATCTTTTTATTGTAATCATTGTGATCATACATACAAATACACTACATGTTGTCTGAAGTATTATACAATGATATTAAAGGGGAAAACAAATGTTGAGAAACAATATGTAGCAGTACAATCTGTATGATAGAGAGAAAATATGTCAATTTATGATTCAAGGGGTAAAAGGAGTAGATACAAACAAGAAATATGAGCAATCATGATTGTACTCCTATTATGCTGAAATTTAATACAAGTATGTGTAAGATTGTATAAAGAAAGAACATAAAAAAGAGAAAAATATCTAAGAAAGTAAACAAGAATGAAGAGGGAAAGGGAAGAAGAAAAGGAGATAAAAAGAAAGAGAGGAGATGAAAAAGGAACGATAGCGCTAGAAGCGATATTCCAGTGTGAACATATAACAACCCATGGATTAAGCGACGATATGTGTAAACGTGTTTAAATATTTAAAATATTCCTGCCAGCATATCCCCATTATTTATTACTGGTGTAATTTGCATGAATACAAGATCTTTGCTCCTAAAGAGTTCATCTCTTCCTGTTGCATTCTCCCTACCTGAGGTCATAATGCACTCCTTGTGACATCACAGTTACTGCCATAGCAACAGATTCTGATGTCACAACACAGGATTATGACTTAAAGTAGGGAGTAACCTAAAGAGGCAGATGAACTCTAAGGTATAAAGATCATGTATTCAAGCAAATTTCCTCAATAATAGATAATGGGGAGGAGAATTCTATAGAATATATATATATGGAATGCAAGCTGAATTGTACCTAAATATCATGTTTATCAAAGTTTTCTTTGAGGCATCAACACCCATTTAAGCCTTCTTTTATCCATTGCTTCCCTTATAAAATGAGGGCCAGCTTATTCTGACTCCTGATATGTTGACATGGTAATGGGAGTCATCTTATCCTATCATAATCTCTGGATCAGAGTATGCTATTTAAAATAACCCTGAAGGTCAAATGCCATTATGCAAACACCCAGCTATCCACAGCCACAACAATAAGACCCTCCAAACCTATAACCACAAAACTTTACACATTGTAAACCTACGCACCAGGGAACAGCTGAAAACAGTAACACCCTACCTTAGCCTAAAAATCATAACCCCATATCCAAAGAACATAAAAATGTAATAAATATGCCAAAAACTCCCAAACATGTCAGCAGTGCTCCCCAAACCAATAAAGAGATGTAAACTAATGAAAAAACCCACAAAACCAAACACTGCAAACTCAAAAACACAGAAAGTCAACCAAATAACAGAGCCACATACATACCTTATATAACTATGCCAATATCAACAAAAACTCAGCGCACATACAACACTACTACTCTAAATGTTATAATAATCCCAAAATACCTGACTCATACTAACTCTTCTCTCCGACAACACTCATACTTAACATGAATGAGGATGAGGTGATGTCATCAGCCATAGACTGCACTCAGCAGTAAACAGGATGCTATTATCAGCCATGGCTATGAACTTTATTATCATAAAGAGAACATTTCATAAGTGAATATGAAACTCCAGAGTTGGGAATTAGGCTAGAGCGGTGTGCCCCATGACTGTATAGCTTGCAAAGCAGATTAGTATACATTTTGCATGAACAAAGCTACAGTATATAAAACCAAATCCCCTTCCATCCCTTTTACAAATTTTAAAAACCTTCTTAAACATTCTAAAATCCGCAGAAATGTATAGTTCAGTAAGCCAGATATATGGTAACCCCACTTTTACGCCACATTGCATTCTTTTGGTGTGCTATCAGTGTTGTTTTGTAATTGGAAGGACATAATTCCTCCTCCAAAAAGAGGAAGGGAGCTCCCAGAATTTACATGAAATGTATAATTCAATTTGCACACTCAAGTAATTTCTTACATACTGTAGTTGTCATGAAATATTTAATAATAACTTTATTTTGTAACTAATATCTTTTGAAACTGTGGACTTAGCTAAGACACAATCCCAGAGCTGAGACTGTATTGCATTTTCAGTTTTTATTCATGCAGTGTATATATCAATATTTTAGCCTGAGGTGATAAAGAGATTTTCCAATTTCCAGTACAATAAATTAAAGTTTATACCAGCAAAACTCAGTTACCTGAAATACCCCTAAAATTTGAATGTCGGGACCTTCTGATCTTCACCGCTGAAGCCATTTTCATTCAGATTGGTCTTTTTTCGTTTAGATTTCATCTGCTCATGTTGTATATACCTGCTGAAATGTCATGATCCTCTGTCACACTGCAGCATGTTGCCGCAGACACAATTCTGATGTCACAAGCAGAGGATTATTACTTCAAGGCAGGCAAAGCAGCAGGGGCAGATGAAAATGGGGTAAAGAGCCTGTTTTCAGGCAAATATCTTCAGTAATAAAGAACAGAATGTCCTGAATTCAGATTTTGTGGGAATCTTATGAGATTTCACTCCTGTCAGTACAACAGTAATGTTTTTGCAGAAACCTAGAACATCACTTTAAGTACAATAGTGTGATACAATGGAAAGTAATATTTTTTTATACCTGGAAAGAAGGAGACGCCACCCTGCAGCTCTTAAAAAGATGTACCTACAGTGGAGCTGTTGGCTTGAATTCTCTAAATGAAGTAAAACTGCACTCACAGTATTGCTAAAACACACAGCCTCAAATTACAGTAACCACTGTGCAGATTTTGACAGTGTTCCTCGAGAGCTCAGTTTAGAAGTGCTGCTTGAAATTTTCCAGTACACTGGTTCAGCAGTTTTAGTCAATGTAGGTGAACACAGCTCTTATCTTGTGACTGCCATTTCCTTTGCTGGTATGGATCATGCTTGCAAAAACTTGGGCAAATGAGTATTTCAGGCTCAGTGAGGGTGAACTTGCACATCTACCTTATGAGTTGGTACTTACAAAATACTTACTCCATCCCCACAAACATTGTACAACAACACCCGGGTGTCGTGGTTAGTAATGCATAGGCCTTTTAAGGAGGCCAGGGTTCTTCTTGGTTTGATTCGCAGACGCAATGAGTTCAGATGTTTCATCTCTGATTCAGAAGGACAGCATGATGATGACCATCCCTCTGCAGATCCAGCACTGCTAACTATCACTCCCATCTCACCAAAAGATCTGGACCCTGGAACAGAAGGAAGATAACAGCCCCTGCCAGGGGGTGAAGGCCAACAATAAAAGACAAGGTATAGTTGGACTGGCAGTATAGCCTAGAGATTAGAGTAACAAGCTTTGAATGAGCTTGATACATCCAGCAGACCTGGGTTTGATTCCCACAACCTCCACTTGTATACTGTATGACTCTGGGATGTCATTCAACTTCCCAAGTGCTCCTGGGTTGCTCCTGAGAACAGGCACTTGTGCCTAGTGGACCTTACCTGGTTAGCAAAGAATAAAAAAAACCAAAAAGATACATCCAGGACATAGAAACATAGACTTTGATGGCAGATAAGGACCGCTTGGCCCATCTAGTCTGCCCATTTCCCTACCTACAGGATAGGCCGCAGGTCCTAGTTACCCAACAGCCTATTTCTTCCTACCCCCCACAAGAATTGCCTTATGTCTGTCCCATGCATTCTTGAATTATCCCACAGTTTTAGACCCCACAACTTCCTCAGGAAGGCTGTTCCATGCATCCACTACCCTCTCTGTGAAATAATACTTCCTCACATTGCCCCTGAACCGCCCTCCTTCTATCTTTAAATTGTGTCCCTTGTTCTTGCATGTTTTTTTCCTGAAAGATGCTACCTCTTGGACTTTGTTGATTCCACTGAGGTACTTAAAAGTTTCTATCATGTCCCACCCTCCCTTCTTTCTCAAGGGTATACATATTAAGCTCCTTTAGTCTTCCTCACGGCTTCTCTTGCAGACCCTGCACCATTTTAGTTGCCTCCTCTGACTACCTCTATCCTGTCTATGTCCTTGCAGAGATGGGGTCTCCAGAACTGGACACAGTACTCCAGATGGGGTCTCACCAACTGTCTGTACAGAGGGATAACAACTTCCTGTTTTCTGCTGCTGATGCTCTCCCTATACATACCAGTATACCCCCAGCCCTCCCTACTGCCTTCTCACATTGCTTGCTAACCTTAAGGTCATCTGATATGATTATCCTCAGGTCCCTTTCCTTTTTTGTTGTTGTTACTACCTCCCCCCCCATTGTGTATTCTTTCCCTGGGTTCTTGTTTCCCAGGTGCATTATTTTGCACTTCTTTGCATTGAATCGTAGCTGCCATAGTTCTGACCATTCCTCCAACCTTGCCAAGTCCCTTTTCAACCCTTCCACGCCTCCTTGTGTATCAACCCTGTTGCAGATCTTTGTGACATAATGAGTGATTGGGTTGTGAGGCTTGAAGGGGCAGGCCATGGAAGAAGTATAAAGACTTCTATGAAAAAAATACCCTTCTTACACATTGGCATAATATGGCACAAGTGGCAATGTTTTTTGAATAAAGAAGGCAGTAGTACTGACTGAGCACTGATGGCTCCTCCAAATCATTACTGCAGGGCAGTGAGGTAATCCTAGCACTACAGTATATCTGGTCTGTGGATTTAATGAAAGGGTTTCAGATTCCACTGACCAATCCCTTACCTATGCAACCTTTACCCCGGTCAAGAGCAGCATCTTGCAACCAGGACCCCCCTAACTTGTTACACAGACAAGGCAACAAATCACAAGTTGGCAGAAAATAAGTATCACTCCTGGCATTAGGGTAAATACTTGCCTCGGGCATCTAAGAGGTTGGAGGGGTTAGGGCACAAAATATTATTTATATTTACTCCGAGTCCAGAAGAGAGGTGCCAGAACTATGCTTTGTTCACTATCTGAGGGGGGCCCATACATTTCATTCGGACTCACAGATGGATTGTCCACAACCAAAAATTGAGATTGTATTGTATGGCTTCATTTTCTGACAAGATGTTAAGCAGAACTAGAGTGGTCCCCCAAGGCTGTACTGTCCAAACAGATGACAACACTTGGCAGTAGAAGAAACATTTGTTTTCACACAGAAGCAGTACTGTACATTCCAACATGAACCTTTTCCAAAAAAAACACCACAAACTATCTACCTCTTTTCTTAGCGATCTCTGGATTTCTGACCAACTGTCTATATAGTGGGGGTTGCCACACACTTTACTTTAAAACTCCTGACAAGATGGACTATGTTAACACCTGCCTGTAGGCAACTGTGCATATCTGGTAAGCAGTTATCCCTGACTGTGACCCAAAATAAAGGTCTGCCCACTCTGACCCCAGCCAATCTCTGCCATTCCATATAGGACACACATCTGGAATTTTCAACCCCTCCTGGATTGCTAAATACATCCCTTACTCTGGATTCCCCAACCCCTCCTGGGTTGCTTGAAACATCCTTCACTTTGATACATTACTTCAGCACATATCTGTGGTGAGCTGGGTCCTAAGTGAAGTGTAATCTAGCCAGCGTAGGGCATATACACCACCAGATAACCCAAAACATCTTTACCAAATGCTACTGTACTCACGGTTTGGTATTCCCTTTGTTACAGGCATATGACAGTATTTGAAGAAACATTTCTTCCTTGAAATCCATAGCTTTTACCAGAAACTCTTTTAGTCTCTTTCTCTGGGCTGCTGTGACAATCTTCAGTCCATTGGGGGTTGCCCCTTGGGACCACTGATTTCTCAGTCCCTATTCACATTTCAAAAGAACTGAACACACTGGGGTCCCACTGACACAGGTCTCCACCGGTTCTATGTCATAACAGCGACTTCCAAATAGCGATTGCCATTACAGTGAGTGTACATCACTGAAAAACCAAAATGGTGATGTATAGTCCCAGCGAGGCAACACTGGCGAACGTAAATGTATTTGCAGGTGGGCTGCACCCCCAGTACCCCCTCACTAGGGGCAAACCCCCTTTCTATGGATTCTCAACTCCAGGGGGGGAGCATGTTGGGGAGGGTGAGCAACTTACAAAAATATATTTACTCCCTCACGTAAAACACACAAAACTGTACTCATCCCAACCCCAAATCTTGCACCCTCTCCACTGTAACCAGTCACCCTCACCACAATTCCACACAGCCAACTTAGCAGCCTCATGCCGCACTACCTCTCACATACCTTCCATATCATCCCTCCTCTTTCGTTCTCCATGATGTTCTTCCATTCACCCTGCTGTTCTCCCCTCACTACCCTTTCAGGGTAGCTCACATAACGAGCACTAGATTTGAGTTGCTCATATCCGAGTCACTCAGTTTCAGTCGCCCTTTTCACAGGATATAGTCTCCACCACTTCATTTAGGCACACTGTTGTTCCACACACTAGGGTGACAATATGATGACCAGAGGTCCTTCACCTAACCCCAGGGAGGCTGGCAGGCACCTCTTGCCCTCTGCTGGAGAGAGAGCTCCTTCCTCTTCACCCTTCAAACTGGAACTCACACTCCGAACTTCCAAGATTCTAAACTGCTTCCTCTGCAACTCAGCTAAAAGGCTTATTCTGCTGCAACAGTTCTAAATTACATCACTCATTTTCCACCTAGCCTAGCTAAGGTGTGTGTAAAGAGCTTCTAATAAACTTTCTACTAGCTGCCCAGAGACCTACCTGGTCTAATACTGATGGGATTCTAGTAACCCCAGGGGACTAGGTGGTTACACCTATAAATACAAAAACAGAGAATTTATTGGCAGAAAAAGTACCCTTGGCCCATCATGTCTGTCAATTCCTACCTATATAATGTTCAATAAGAGAGATCTAGTGGCCTTTCCTTCTCACACATGCTAATATTCATCACCTCCCTTGCAAAAACACTCAAGACCCGAAAATTAGTACCCTACTAGTACATAAACTCTGTTCAGAGCCAAAATGACTGCTATTGCATTATTCTGATAAAGGACGTAGACACAAATACTTCCATTACATATGCCCCCCCTCACTCTACTGCCAGTTCCTCTGTCCCTACTTGTATATCATATTGTCCCAAAGTCTTTGGCCCTACAGAAATATATTCATTGACCTCAGGGGCATTGTGGGAGAGGATTTTGGATGCTAGAGTAACACTTAGGGCCCATAGCCTAGGCAGGGGGAGTAACTCATTTATTTTAGGATCCCAAGGAAGCTGTGTTTGGGGGTAAATTATATTTATTTTTGGCCTGTTGGCCACATCAGTTACCTCTGCAGCACATGCCCACACCAGCAACACTGCAGATCCCCACCAGTTTAGCCAGTATGGCCCACTTGTCTGTTCCGAAAAACCCCATCACAATCTCAGTTCCCCTGCTAAATCAAGCCAGGGCAAGTGTTTTAAAAAACATTTTTTTTCTGTCTGCACTGCCTGCCTTCTTGGCATTCAGAACACCCCCTCCAGGCACACAGCATGAGTAAGCAGTCCACCACATGCTAGGACTGCTGTCCCTTGCCCAGCACATAGAAAATTATATACTCAGGAGAACCATTAGAGGCTTGCAAAGTAGAACCCTCAGAGGACCCTCTGAACCCTGAGCAACCATTGGCAGCAGTGTGAGTCCGGGCTACTTGAGTAGTTTGGAGCAGTCACATTGGCCCTGCTGGATGTCTCTACTCAGGTCATGGGTTGGTCAGCAGCAGCTCCTCTAAGGAGTAAGGTGAAGTCTGGCAGCTCCTCTCTGAATCAGGTTGTGGCAGTGACCACAGGGGTGATGAAGCACATCGAAATAAAAGTTTTTTTTTTTTTTTTAATTAACTGAACATTTCTGTTTGACACAGGAACAACGTCTGAAACCGCATGGGTGAGCGGTAGCCTCCAAGCCTCAGACATCACTGGTAAGTTGAATAACTAAAAAAAGCAAGCCATGTCCCATAGAAAGTACCATTCATAAGGCAGAGTTCATTAAGGCTGCACTAGGGAGCAGGCCTATGGAGGGGAATGACAAACCAGGGCCCCCAAGTCAGTCCATAGGGTGGAATTGCTAGAGCTAGATAGGAGCAGGGACACAGTGGGGGCAGGGCAGCCAGAGTTCCAGAGGAGCTAACAATTGAGTGGCAACATTATTTAAAGTACCCTACTGGATATTGATGAGAACACAGTAAAACAACCTCATAAAGAGAAGATACCTGATCTGTGAGACTGCATATGTGAATGGCACTTAAAAAAAGATACTTGATTCATAAGGCTGCTCTTTTGAGATGTATAAAAGTCTACTCAAGTACTTAATGCCCCCTCAGAGTACTGCATTATCTGAGCGGTATCCCCAAAAAACTATCTAACGTTTTGGTGGCCCTCTAACTGTATGGCCTACTTGTGTGAAGCCCCCTGTTCAAACTGCTTTCCACTAACTGTGAGTAACCCACAGAGACTGCCTATTGTTCTGATGCTCCATATGGAATTGACTAACTACCCAGTTAACTACCCATGTTCCCAAGAGATAAAGTGCTTGCTCATGCTGTACTGCATTTGAACTGCCTTTTGCTTTTGGGGCTCATTAGAGAGGGCATCCAGTACGCAGTACGATGGAGTTCTTCCTTTTCAGGACCAGTATTCCAGGTCTAGCTTTTGAGGACCAGCATTCCAGAAGCACCCATCAGGACCAGTTTTGCAGGACTGACTCTTCAAGACCAGTGTTTAGGATCACCTCTTCCTTTGGTGTTGCAAAGTGCCTCCTATGTCCTGGTGGCCTATTTGGGGCCCTTAGCCAAATAATTTGTCAGTATTCCAACCAGTGCTTATTTGTCCCAGTGGCCTATCTGAGGCCCATAGCTGTAGAATCAGTCCCTGTTGCAACCACTGCTTGTAAGTCCTGGTGGCCTATTTGAGGCCCATAGCTAATGAATCAGTCTTTGTTGCAACCAGTGTTTATCCATCACAGTGCCATATTTAAGGCCAGTAGCTGAAGAATCAGTTCCCATTGCAATCATTGTTTATCTGTCTCAATGGCCTATTTTAGGTCTAGATCTGCAGAAACAGTCGCTGTTGTAACCAGTACTTATCTGTCCCAGTGGCTTACTTGAACCTGTGACACAAATCCCATACCAGAGACTTCAAGTTCACCACCACCACCTTGGTTTTTGCCAACAGGAACCAGAAAACCTGTTTTTTTATCTCCTCCACCTTGCTCAAGGTCAGGAAGGTAAAACACAATAACTGTGGGTAGAGTGCCCCTTGAGAGATGAAGTCCAGAAGAAATAGTAGAATTACCCTTTTAAATAAAACAAGCAGTTACTGATTCCATAAAAATAGAAGATTTACTAAAATACTACAAGTATTTACAACAGGATGCATTTACAGGAAAACCAACATGTTGCACATTTATTAAGAAGAAGAAAATAAAAGCAGGCTGAACAGACAGATAGTGTACAGCAAAATTCTGAGCTATTCTCACCTAAAACCTACGTCTTTACGTACTGCTATCTGAAGAAAATACTCTTCTCTGAGGTGTCTTTCTTACCGGACTTCTAGCTGCAGGGCTCTGGATTTCAGATGTATCAGGTCTAAGAGGAAGTGTTTACTTCCAGCACCACAATATATTTCTTCTCCCTGTGGGAAGGGGTCTCACTCACTCTGAGTGACAGTTCAATGTTTTCCCCTCTTTGACAGTGTGAGAGTGTGAGTGTGTGTGTGTGTGTGTGTGTGTGTGTGTGTGTGTGTGTGTTTGTGTGTGTGTGTCCACCCACCCTTCAGCATTTCCTTGCTAACATTATGACATGCACCTGGGTCCTTTGTCCAACATGGGAATATCTCCATGAAGGACTCCCCGCTGGGGTTATTGATTTATTGCCTCCTCCCTAGCCTTCCTGTTAACTTTCTCACAAGAACCATCAGTGCCTCTACCCTGGCTGACATAAGCTGTTACATACTACTTGATCATGTGATCTGGTAGCCATCTTGTACCTAAAGCATATGCATATTCAGAAAAGAATAAATGAATCAAAAGAATACATGGTGCTGGTCCCCTTTCCTGTCACATCCTCCCCCCCAAGAAATGAAGATGTGTCTCTTTTTGGCAACCTGCAAGAGACACTGCCATTCATGTAGGGCCTGGGGAGTGCCTAAAGGAATATGCCATGCACTTACCTCTGCCTCGACAGTCCATCTGCATTGGCATTCTGTGCCCCACTTTGGTGCTGAATGATCATATTATATGACTATAGTACCATACCAAACTCCAGCGTAATAACTTTGTGTTTTATCCACTAGTTCTATGGAGCCATGTCAATGGGTTATGATCAGTGACCACAGTGAACTCCCTCCTGTACAGATGTGGTTGCAGCTTCTGAGGGGCCCCCACTATCCCCAGACATTCCCTCTCCACTGTGGCATATGACTTTTCCCTGGTCAGAAGCTTCCGGCTCAGGTACACTGTGGGGTGCTCCTCCCCCTGCGGTGTAACAAGATTCAGGATGGCACCCAGCCCATGTTCTGAGGCATCCACATATACTACAAACCTTAAGTCATAATTGGAGCTAGCAAGCATGGGTGACCCCCGTAATGCCTCCTTCAACTGTTGGAAGGTAGACTTGCAGTCGTTTGTCCAGATAACTTTTTCAGGCATTCTCTTTTTCATCAGGTCTGTCAGGAGCTTGGCCACATCACTGTAGTGAAGAACAAACCTTCTGTAGTACCCTGCTGTTCCCAGAAATGCCCTTACCTGTTTCTTTGTGGCAGGGGTGGGCAAGGCCTGGATGGCATCAACCTTAGCTGGCTCTGAACGGATGAATCCACTGTCCACCCAGTGCCCAAGGTATGACACTTCTTCCATGCCTACTTGGCATATTTCTGCCTTAACTGTCAGCCCTGCAGTCTTCAGTCTGCAGAACACCTCCCTCACATTCCTGATGTGATCCTTCCATGTCTGGCTGTAAATGGCAATGTCATCCACAAAAGACAGTGAATATACACCTGCCCCAGCCAGGATGCAATCCACAAGCCTCTGGAAGGTTGCAGGCTAGAGCTGTGTTGAATGGGAAAATTCTGAATCCGTGGACTTTCAATGAAATTTCACAAAATTCCACAAAACGTAGCCGTATTTTGTCAGAATTTCATGGAATTCTTTAAATTTAGTAATCGAGTTATAACTCAGTGGTCGTTCATGCTAGAACTCTGAAATTTGGGGACAATGGCCACTAACATGCCAAATATCATGAAATTTGGATTGCTGGTTTCAAAATTATAGGTGCTCAAAGGATGTCATTTTATTGTTTGTGCAAAATGTCATTAACATTTTTATCTGCATATACTGTAACCATCTGTTGGGTCAGGGGTCATAAATTTGGCATGATTTCTTGATGATAGGTGTTCTAACAATGTGCCAGATTTCATGACATGATGCATTGTCTCAAACTTATATGTGCTCATAATGTCATTTCATTTTTTTCAGGAAATTTCATGAAAAAATTTTATCTGCACATAACTCAGGCACCTTCAGAGCTAGATATGTGTAAATTAGTATGGATAACCTTTTTGCAATGCTTATAGAATTATCTAAATATGCAGAGAATTAGATAAGGGATTTCTAAGTTACAGGGGTTCAGTTCTTTACTACGTAAATATTTGTAAAACTTTGTGAAAACTATAAAAAATGTGGATGTTTCTAACATCTCTGCTCTTGCATGCATACAGTAAATATTTGACATGCATATGCATAGTCATTGTATCCTGGTGTCTAACACAACTGGATAAATTAGTTAAGCAGTTTTATTTTTGCAGAAGAATAAAAAATGATTAGTAACATTTTCTCACATATTTGTGATAGCATATACTGCATATACTGTAGATGAAGCATCCAGAATTTTTTTTTGTGTGGAATTTAACATTAACAATGCACATATCACTACTTTGTTTAAGTTGGGCTGAGCTTTTTGCTCTGGGTGACTACCCCTCCCCCCTCGTTGGCATAGCCAGACTGACTCAGTAGAACTACTGATCTGACTGATATTCTCTTTGTTCTTTACAGTGGCAAACTCCCTTAAAATGTGAGTCACCTACTCCTTTTCCTATCAACCTACCCTGTTGAAATAGCCAGAATTCTTTCTTCCTGCTGACCAAAACATTGTCTCCCCCTACTACATCTTTTTGAGTACCTCTGTGTCCGACACTTGCATGTACACCAGGCTTCCTGAATCATAAATTTACTGGATGTGATCCTTAAATATCCTGCATTCAGGTTGGAATTGTTGACACTCTGTGCTTTCTTGCTCCATCCTAGGGGTCTTCCACTGTTGTGCTACCCAGCTCAGCTGCCCATTTCCTGGTGAACTTTGCGTATAACTCCAGAGCCTGGTAAACCCCTTTTCTACCTGCCTCCTATACCCGATCCTTTAATTAGAATCCCCCAGGTAAGGCTGAGTGAAATTAGAAAATTCCAGTTTTATGGAATTTTTCATGAAATTCTACAATTTTCCCAAAGACTCATAGGATTTAACTTTAAGTACAGATGTTATTTTGCAATTTCTTGCAGCAAGCAATTAATAAAATTGGCACACACAGTCTCCTTGTAAGGTCTAGGAATCTACCAAATTTAATGGTATCACATTCTCTAGTTTTAAAGAATCAGGGGTTTATAAATCTGTAGTTTACATTCCTGAAAGATCTAATTTTTAAATATTGTGAAAATCTGACTACTTTTAATTCAATCCCATTTAAACCTGCAAATATGAACTTTTTCAGAAATTATCAGGTGGTATAGTAGTTTCAATGTTTCAACTCTGGTTACATTTGGATATGCAGTTTTTAAATTAGAGAGAACTAACCAAAATTTTAATTTTGGCAACATGTTTGCCACACTATTGCTCAGTCTCATTTAAAGCTAGAAATCTGAAACTATGTGCATATACAGATGTAGTGATAACCTGTACACCTGTCACTTTTTGTAATATTTCAATGAACACTATCAAAATTATACTAACATTTCAAAAATCCATATTTTGGCAAAACATTTGGCTACATATAACTCAGCTCCCATTGAAGCTTGAGACTTAAACAGGGTGCATATATGCATTCTAGGTGCTTCTCTAAATCCTGATATTGAGGAGAAATTTGGATAAGAAATTTTAGAATTATCTCACAATAACTGAAAATTAAATTTTGATTAAATATGTGGCCACCCATAACTCACCCCCTTTCAATCTACAACTCTGAAATTTGGTACACTCTTGTAAGCCATGGGGTACTGTTAATGTTTCAAATTTAGTGTTATTTGGACCCTTACATTTAAAATTATAGTGAAATATCTGAAATAAAAAATGATGCAAAATTTCACGGAATTTTCATGACAATTATGCGGAATTCTGTGGAATCGGTACTGTCATTCTACAGTATTCCACAGGCAGAATTTTATATTTCATACAGCTCCATTGTGGACACATTCTTCATCCCAAATAGCATTACTCTGAATTTGAATAAATCATGTGGGGTAACGAAAGCAGACCTCTCCCTGGCTGAGGGTCTTAATGGCACCTGCCAGTAACCCTTCATCAGGTCTATCATGGTCATGAACTGGGCTCCCCCCAGCCGTCCCAAGGTCTCATCTGTTCTGGGCATGGAGTAGGTGTCAGACTTTACTGCTGTTGAACTTCTGGTAGTCAACACAGAATCATGTGGTACAATCCTTCTTGGTGATCAGGACCACAGGCGATGCCCAGGGGCTACTGGACTCCTGGATCACTCCAAGGGTCAGCATCTCATGAGTTTCTCCAGCATGGTCTTCTTAACTCCCTCAGTTACCCTGTAGGGGAATTGCCTCAGTGGAACATGGGCCCCAGTGTCCACATGGTGTTCAGCCATTATGGTGAACCCTGGATTTCCTTTGAGCATGTCCTCAAATTCTTGCAGCATCCCCCTCATCTCCTTGGCCTGGGTTGATGTCAGCTGCCCTGAGAGGGTGAGGTTATTCACTGAGGATCACTCTCAGGCATCTCCAAGGAGGTCCACCAGGGTATCAGCCTCATTCCCCTCCTCTGGAGCTCTGCACACGGACAGGATTGTTTCCTCCCTATCATAGTAGGGCTTCATCATGTTCACATGATATAATCTCTGCCTGTGCCTTCTGTCAGGCAGTTCTACTATATAGTTAACATCACTCAGCGTCCTGATTATGGAGAATGGGCCCTCCCATACTTCCTGCAGTTTATTGTGTCAGATTGGGACAAGTACCATCTCTCGCTGTCCGACTTCGCACACCCGAGCTCTGGCCCCAAGGTGTTATCAGGCTTTCTGTTGCTGTTGTGCAGTAGCTAAGTGCTCCTAGAAAAGTCCCATGAGCTCCTTAAGCCTGGCCCTGAAATTTAGGACATACCCCACTACAGACTCCTCTTGGGTGGCATGGTTACCTTCCCATCCATCCCTGACTAAATCTAGGGGCCCCCTTACCCTGTGACCAAATAGGAGCTTGAAGGGTGAGAACCCTGTGAACTCCTGTGGGACTTCTCTGTATGCAAACAGGAGGTGGGGCAAATATTTTTCCCACTCCCTTTTGTGCTGGTCAATAAATGCCCTGAGCATAGATTTAAGGGCCCCATTGAGCCACTCGACCAGGCCTTATATCTCAGGGTGATAGGGAAACACACGGAGCTGTTTCACCCCACACTTCTCCAACAAACTGGCCATTAAGGATGAGATGAAATTTGCCTCCTGGTCTGCCAAAATCTCCTGGGGAAACCCTACTCAGCTAAAGAATCTCAGGAGCTCATCAGTCACCTTTTCAGCCTCAATGGAGGACATGGCCACTGCTTCGGGGTACCTGGTTGTGTAATCCACAACAACCAGTATATATCATTTGCCTGTGCAACTTGGGGTACTTAGGGGCCCCACTATGTCCAAGGCTACCCTCTTAAAGGGTTCATTGATAACAGGCCGGGACACCAAAGCTTCCTTAGCCTTGTCCCCGACCTTTCCAACCCACTGACACTGTGGACAAGTCCGACAGTAATTTGCCATATCTGTGTACATGCTTGGCCAAAAGAAATTGTTGGCAAGCTGCTTTTTTGTGCGGTTAATACCCAGGTGACCTGAAAAAGGAACGTCAAGAGCCAGTGCCAGAAGCTGCTTTTGGTAGTCCCAGGGGACTACCAGCTGCTAGAGTACCTCTCCGTCTAGCCCCCTTTGTGGTGTACACTCCCTGTACAACAGCCCATTTTCCCCATAAACTGACTTTTTACTCCCTTGAGAGGCCACAGCACTATCTGCTATTTCTCTCAGTTTTTGGAGGGTAGAATCAGTTCACTGTGCCCTGCCCAGCTCCTCTCATCTGACCCTCTCTAGTTCCCCTTCAGAAGAAAGCTGCTCCTGGTGGCAATCTCCTCTATTTGCAGCTGGGGTTCAGAGCTGTTACTCCCTTCACCCACGCTGGCCACTTCCTCAGCTGCTGAGGAATGGGTCTGCACAGGCTGTGCCACCCCCTCCTCACCCTCAGATGCTTGCCCTTTGCCTGGCTATGGGTAGTAATGTGTACTAGGTGTTCCCTGTGGTCAAAATCATTCCCCACATCCACAGGGAATTCAGGTACGACTCCCACCTCCTGTACCCCATGGCCACCCTCCCAGCTCAGGAAAACCTGAGCCATTGGCACTTGGACAACTGAACTCATGACTCCCCGCATCCTGGAGAATTGTCCCAGCAGAATCTGCTCTGCCTGGATCAGATCCTGCCTTACCATGGAGATGGAGGCTCCAGTGTCCCTCAATCCCTGTGTTACTGTCCCATTGACTAGAATAGGGTGCATATGCTTGCTGGAGTTTGGTGGCACTACAGTGGGTGTGCAGTTTATCAACTGCAGTGTACTGTCTTGGTCACCCCTCCCCCTGGATTTTGCCCTTTACACCTGTTTTTAGGGAAGTCATAGGAGAGATGCCCCTCTTTCTGGCAAATCCAGCATTCCTTTGTCCCCTGGCTCCTTCTTCTCTTTAGAACCGGTGGGTTCTGTTTTGGGTTTCAGTGCAGACTGGTTTTCTTTAGGCTGCCCTCCCTGGGTCCTCTTAAAACCATGTGCTGCCCCACCATCTTAGTTCTTATGCTGTGAATGTGGTCTGCTGGCCACATACAAATCAGCACTTTATGCTGCCTCCTTTGCAGAGTTGCTTGCCCAGTCCAGCAGCCATATGTACAGGTCATCAGGTACACTTTTAAGAAACTGTTCCCTTACAACTAAATCTTTAATTTGCTTTACAGTCCTTGCCTTAGTCCCATCTACCCAATGGTCTAAATAAGCACACATTTAGACATGTAGTTCTACATAGCTGTCTCCTGAGCCTTTTCTTAACTCTCCAGGTGTCCATCTATAAACCTCAGGAGTCAGCTCAAAATGTTTTAATAGCATTCTTTTAACTTTATTATAGTCCATGCATTCATTATTGTCCATTCGAGCAAATGCATGCAAAGCATGGTCAGTAAGCAATGGGGTCAGGTGGGTCATCCACAAAGCCTTGTCTAATTTCAACTGCCCACAAACCCTTTCAAATGATTTTAAAAACAAATCCAGATCATCGCCTTCCTGGTATTGTGGGAACATTTTAAAATTAATTGTGGCTTCATAGGTTGAACCCCCTTTGCCATTACTTACAGTTTGCCGCTTTGTTTGCTCTCGCAGTTTCTTCATCTCAGTCTTGTGCTGTCGTTCTTTCTCTCATGCAGCTCATTCTCTCTCTCACTCTGTTCATTCCTTGTCTCTTTCCCCTTGCATAAGGATCTCATACTGGTGAATATTCTCCCTTTTCTCTCACATAAGGATCTTATGCTGGTGAATCTTTTCTCTTTCCTCTATCTCCAGCCTTATTTTCTCCCTTTCGGCCTCCAGCCCTACCCTCTGCAGTTTAACATCCTGCAGCACAAGCTCTGCCTTCAGGATCTCAAGCTGAGATGGACTGGGCTGCATAGCTTCCCCAGCTTGTGCCACAAGGTGCCCCCCCCTTGATCAGTCACTGTGACCTGAGTCTCAACACCTGTGTCACTGTTCTCAGCAACTAGCTGCTGACCAGGTATTGGGCTATGTCTATCTGAGACTGTCTGCCCCTCCTGCAGCTGGTCATGTGCCACCAGGTCTTCCACGAGTGCACTCTTTGTCATGCTTTCAGAGACAATCCCCCTACCTGCGTACAGCTCACGGAGCTGCTGTACCTGAAATTTGACATAGCCTGAGGAGTTAATATTCTCTAGCTACACTGCACTAAACTGTCTAGAAATAAAAAAAAAACAGTAGTAAATAATGCAACCTTTTGAAATCCTGTTTCTTGACTGTTAAGGTATATTTCTGCTGGCACTCTGTCACCAGTGTGCTGTCTCAGAGTTCCTGCCTCACAGGAAAGCATACTGTACCCTGCTCTGCACTGCACTGGTACCAGTTGCCACACTGATCCCACCATGCTGCTAACCAGTGGGACACAAATCAAACACCAGGGATGTCAAGTTCACCTCCATCACTGTGGTTTTTACCAACAGGAACCAGGAAAAGTGTTTTTTACCTCTTCCTTGCTCAAGGTCAGGAAGGTCGGACACAGTAACTGTGGGTAGAGTGCCCCTTCAGAGATGCACTGCAAACAGAGTCCAGCAGAAATAGTAGAATTGCCCTTTTAAATAAAACAAGCAGTCAGTGATTCTATAGAAATAGAAGCTTTACTAAAATACTACAAGTATTTACACCAGGATGTATTTACAGGAAAACAAAAGGGTTGCACATTTACTAAGAAGAAGAAAATTAAACCAGGTTGAACAGACAGGTAGTGTACAGCAGAATTCTGAGCTACAGTATTCTCACCTAAAACCTATGTCTTTACCTGTTGTTATCTGAAGAAAATAATTTTCCTTATGCTGTCTTTCTTACCAGACTTCTAGCTTTGGGGCTCTGGATAGCAGATATACCAGGTCTAAGAGGAAGTGCTTACTTCCAGCACCACAATATATTTCTCCTCTCTGTGCAGAGAGTCTCACTCACTTTGAGTGACAGTTCCATGTTGTCCTCACTTTGAGAGTGTGAGTATATGTGTGTACGTGTGTGTGTGTGTGTGTGTGTGCCCCCACCCTTCAGCACCCCCTTGCCAACATTATGACATGCACCTAGGTCCTTTGTCGAACATGGGAACATCTCCAGGAAGGACTCCCCTCTGTGATTATTGCTTCATTGCCTCCTCCCTATCCTTCCTGTTAGCTTTCCTGTGAGAACATCACTCCCTCCACCCTGGCTGACATAAGCTGTCATATGCTACTTGATCATGTGATCTGTTAGTCATCTTGTGCCTGAAGCAGATACATATTCAGAAAAGAAAAAATGAATCAAAAGAATACATGGTTCTGGTCCCCTTTCCCACCACAGAGCCCCATAGTCAAAGAATCAGTCTCCAATGAAACCATTGCTCATCTTCCCAGTGGCCTATTTAAAGCCCACAGCTATAGACTCAGTTACTGTTGCAACTAGTGTTTATCTGTGCCAGTGGCCTATTTGAGGCCCAAAGCTGAAAAATCCACTCCTACTGCAACCAGTGTTATCTGTCCTGGTGCCCAATTTGAGGCCCCTTCCCACCTGAGAAATCAGTTCTCTCTGTTGCAACTAGTGTTTATCTGTCATGGTCCCCTATTTGAGGTCCTCTTGCAGCTGAATAATCAGTTCCCTCTGCTACAACCAGTGTTTATCTGTCCTGGTGGCCTACTTGAGGCCTACACTAGTAGCCACTGGCATCAGTAATGATCTCATTAGTTATGGTGAGCCATGGCTAGATACGGGTCATTCAGTATAATTGCAGAAAGTAAAGCTCATGGCTAGATATGGGTGGCTATTGTTACAGATGGCTCTGGCTACCACTGTATCTGCCAAAAAATTAGTTCTTCCTGTTGCAGCAAATGTCCCATTCCGTCCCAGTGGTTTGTCCAGGTATCTTCCAATCGAATGATCCACTAAGTGATCTGACCTGGACTCTAAAGTGAACCTGAGTGCCCTTCTGGCATTATTGTATATAAAGTAATGATTATTTTAAGTTAGAAATGGGGGAACCAGGTAGCAATGGTACCATACAGTAATAACACATGCAATAGAGTACAGTAATTATACTCATACTGTAGTAGTGCACTACTATCTATTTATTTAAAGGTTTAGCATCTGGTTATTTGTTTACTGTAGTGTTGAAATCCTTCTGACTATTGCCTCTGTGACCATTGCCCATCTTTTTAAACAAAGTGTTGCAATTATGGCATGCGCCTCTCTCAGTAGGAAACAAGATCAGCCTGATTCCTGAAACCTTCTATGCACCTTGCTACAAAATCTGTTAGAGGAAGCATGGGTCTGTCATGGTGACAGCAGAACATAGCTGCAATAGAATTTATCAAGCAGGATACTGAAGCACTAGGAGTTTGTGCCCTGTGTGACATCATAACACAACTGTACCCTGCACCGTTTGCCTCCACACATACCCTGCCCACTCTCCATTATCTTTTCCTCTTTAGTACCAGCTTTCCTGCTCCCACTTTTGACACTTAGCACTCCATAACCATTATTTATGTATTTATTTAAAAGCTGGTAACTAGGAAAGCACAGTGAGCTGAGGCCTGTTTCTAGTTGTGACCCAGGGGAAGAGGGAAGGGGAATACAAATAGAATGAAAATTACAATACAACAGATAGTGGTTACATCGGCAGCATTACAGATGTAGGAGCACATGGATACTAAGTGAAAAAAACAGCATTGTGCAATCCAGTAATAAATAGACACTCGTAGGGAGAGACAGTAAAAGTGCTCAGTGCCTGATGGGGTAGGTGACAGTGCTACCAATGTCCAAGGGCAGACCAAGGGTGGAGTCACAGTTAGCAACAGTAATGGTGGGGGACTGAGTGAGGAGGGGCGAGAGGAGAGAAGGAAAAAGTCAAGGGGGTGGATGGCCAGAAAAGGAGGGAGCAGGAGGATGCCTTGCATCTAAAGGCAGGAAGTGAGGGGGAGAGGCATAGGGGAGAGGGGAGTTGGTTCCAGAGAGAAGGGAAGCAGCAGAAGAAAGCAGCTTGTCCAGCATAGGAGTGAGGGTGGGGCATGAAGATGGTACAGGAGTCCCTAGAGGATAGCAAATGAGAAGAGGATGGTGCAGGAGAGATGAGTGCAGAAAGATAGGAGGGAAGGGACCTAAACCAGTATTTAGCAATAAGGGAGGCACAGTGGGACTGGCGATGAGATGGAGCAGGAGGCTAGAGAGAGAGGAATAGAGGGAGCAATGATAAGTGCTGCGGGGAGAGTCAGTAGCAAAATGACAGAACGTACTGCAGAAGGTATCCAGTCTGGCAAGGGAGGAAGAAGGGGGTCTTGCTTTCTACAAACATTCCCTACCCTTCCAGCCATTATCTAGCCCTCTCCAAGTACAAACCTCCCTGCACCCTATTTCCTGACACCTCCCTTGTCCCTCTCCTATGTTCTATAATGTGTCCCCCACAACACCCACACAGGTTTACCTGCTCACACTCACTCCATCACCAGCACCCCTGACACCCCTCTCACCATTACCTACACATGGTAACTTCAAATTAGCTGCTCTCGATCCTTCATTTCAGCCTATGCCTCACACTACAGCCACCCCTTTGGTGTCATCTTGCTGTTGCTGCAGTCTCTGGATCTTGCACAACACTGCAGGTTAAGTAGACACCAGGGATTACTTGGAACAGGAGTTGCATGGCCTGTACTTAGACTCTGGAGGACAGTGAGACCAGAGAACAGCAGATCAAATATTTTTTACCAATTCCATTGCTATTGTGCTTATCTCTTGAAAGTACTGTGTCTCAGCTCCCCTCCAGATTCTCCTAATTGCTGCTGTACCTCCTTCACCCATAACTCCTTGCTCACTGGCTTGCCCATTTCCAGCAGCTCCTCTTTCTCCTTACTTTGGGGTAAGGTACAGGATCACTGAGTTATGGACAATGGATAGACAGCTGTTTTGACTGCTCAGTGGATGTGCCTGGTATATATAAAGTCTCATCAGAAATGCTGCTACCTCATGATGTGCAAGATATTTATATGTTCTATGTATTTCTTTTGTATTTATGGACTTTTGTATGTTTTGTAATTTTATAATGTTATTTTTTATGTCATGGGTCACCATTTTAAATGAGTTAATTCTCAATGGTCTAGCCCCTCAATAAAATGAAATGAAATGTGTGTGTGTGTGGAGGCAGGCCTTCTTTTCATTCTACTTCCATTGGTGATTTTGCTCCACAACCCATTTTGTTTGCACCACCTCCCTCTTTGTGAGCATGCATTTTTACCTATGAGTCCCACAGACTTAAAGTGTCATCTGCCATAATTCCTGAGCATCTCAACATGCTGATAGTATCTGATTTAGAGGCCATCTCCTTGCTCCTGCCCAAGTCTCAGTTGGGGGAGTGTAAGTGCCAATTTCTGTTTGACAGCTTTTCCCCCTAATGTGACATGGATCTATACACCAGCCTTTAAGATTCTGGGAGAATTTCAATGTTGTCTGGGTGGCTAGCCAAGGTGATGATAGGAGGGAATGTGCCAGTTGTTGTCCCTACTGTGACACAGCTCTTGTATCCTTTTGTTGGGTTGCATGGGGGTTAGGTTTGGTGTTGAGTGGGAGGGGAGAGATGTCATTGTCTTTTTTGGCTTGAGCTGGGGGGAAGAAGGTGGGATTTGGGGTTGATGAGCATGTGAGGGAAAGGATGTTTTCTTGATTATTTTGCTGGGGCTGGGAGATGGTTGAGTTGGGTTCTGCTGAGTTGGTGGAGGTGGAGGAGGAAGGGACTTCATTATGATACTGGTTGGGGCTATGGGAAGAGGAGGCTGTGATAGTGTGCTATAAGAGAGTTGGACATGTGAACTTACTTTGTAAGCCTTTGAGCCTTTTTTATATAGTTGTTTATCTCCTTCTCTGCCCCCAGCTAACCCCTTCTGTCTGACCCCACCCAGCCCAGTCACCCTGGTTTCACTGGAACTTACCCAGAGCCCAACCGGTCACCAGGTGTGGAGCCTGCAAGGGGTCTGTCATCATCCTGCAGCTGGGGGTGTTTTTCCTACATTTTGTCCCTTTCCCATTGCTTGGGTGCACACACAGGGTGTGTGTATGTGGAGGTGTGCGTGCGCCGTGGAAGTCCCACAGCACCCTCCCTTCCATGGTTCCCACAGTCCTGCACTACCACCAGGCCTCCACCTGGGGCAGTTATTCAGCAGAAGCACCAGTCCTCCCTCCCCAAAGACAGGAGAGCTGTCCTCTGGATGCTCAATCCTCTGCCTCCCCTGCCAACCCCTAGTGGCCTGTGCTCTTTCCCGAACACAGGTCACCGGTGTGGCACAAGGTGTGATGTTCAGTGCCTCAACCCTCAGCACCACCAGGCCAGCTTTTGAGCTTTTTTTATGTAACTTAGGTTGACCCATGAATTGGTAACTAAGTGCACTTATACAGTAGTGTCCCCCAGGATGAAACCCAATTCTGCAGCAGATGGTATCACTTCAGATTGTTGCAGACCTACTGACGCAATGTATTTTCATTTATGAATTAGTCCCTTTTGTTATTCAAGAAAATGTGACACTGCCAGGATGAAGTGAATGCCACAGTTTCCTGCATGACAAAAGGGACTAATTGCCATTGAAATTACATTGATTTATTCAGTAGGTCTGCTGCAGCATACTGCAGAGTGCATTAAAAATGGATTTCATCCTGGGGGATGGCACTGTACCACAAAGTTTGGCATTTTGGTTACAATTCACTGGCACAGTGAAACCTTACAATGCTCCTAGCTGCAAGCCTTTCCCTCCACTTAACAGTTTGGAGTTCTTTTTAGAGTTCTCCAAACCAACTGTTAGAAAGACTTTTTATTCATGAATTGGATATTTTTGACATATTCTTCATACATTACATCAATTACTGCAAGTATGTCAATAAGAGATCAGCAATTTTTTTTTCAGTTGTAACACATATCTTGATTCTGAGGCTCTGACATAAGCATATAAAGTTTCAAGCAAGCCTCTGTTTATATGCAAATGAGGCACTTGTTATACCCCTTTCATTTTGCAGTGTCACTGAAGCAGCACCTTAAAGAAAGCATAATTGCTTCCTATCCATATTTTATTATAAGTTTGCTATGGCTTAAGACAGTCTTGTCACACCACTCACATAGTGTATAGTACTAGCAGCCTTTATTTGTTCATAAGAAATAATACATCGAAAATTATTTAATTCAGAAGAAAAATATCTATTTATTTGTGCAGCTCATCTCTAAATGTAAGGCAGTTGTAACGTGTTGTGGAGGAGGAGTAGACTGAATGTTTCCTTTGCCCAGATGACACACATCCTCCTTTTAGCAGCTGGAAAAATGGACAGCTACATCACTCAGTTTAAGAAGTGTATTTTTTTACATTTGAAATGCTTCTTAAACCACAATTGCTGATGGAAATACCAAGGGAGGGAACAAATGTGACAGGGGAGGACTGAGGTAAGCAAATACACAGCACTGCAGATGCTAGACTTCCAGTTTAAGAAAATATTGCCAAGGCTAAAGGGAGTTCAGCTAGTAACTTGAAAAAAAAACATTAGTATGACAACCACATTTGACATGGACTTATAGTATTTAAAGACTATCATAAGGTCTTGATTCATGGCTTAAAAAGTAAATTTCAACCCCCGAAGGCCATCAAGGGATTCTAGTGATATAGAAAACCATGAAAGCAAAACACACTTGTACTATTTTTTATAATAAAAGTACAGTCACTGTTTTAGTTTAGCACTTTAACTGATGAATGCATATGTTTTCTTGTTAGAAAAATGTGAATCAAGCTAATATGGTTTACCTTAGAAAGTTGAGGAAGCCACAATAACATATGCCTTAGAGGAAAACAGCACTTAGGAAGTGGTAGCCAATGGTTATTTAAGTAAATAAGCAGTTAGGACACTCAGATAGGTCTAGACTAATACAGAATCACATTACAGCCACAGTTGAAAAACAAGCATTTGTCAATGCCGAATGTTCATAGCATGCACTGGTGTCATAGGGGGTGTGTCTTTGAAAATTGCTTCAGTGAAGGAATCATTTTATTAACATTTAAGAATTCAAAGTAGAAGTGATGACATTGGGCAATGTAACTGTCTTGTTTGTTAATATTTGTGCCCCACATTTTCAACATATCCTTCTTATGACCCCACCTCATGAGCAAGTGCAGAGAAAATTTTCAACTCCTGGCCGAAAGATGATTTCACGCAGCAACTACAGAATTACCTTCGGTATGCAAAAACACATTTTGGCCAGTATCTGAAAAATGACTGCTGTTATATTCATGAAGTGCTGTGAAGAATTGGCAATGTTGAAAATTTTGGGTCAAAATATTGAAAATTACCAAAGTTGCAGGCCTGTGTTCATAAATTTCAACATAGGCTCATAACTTTGTTGTTTGTTAATATGTTTGGGCCCAATTTTCAACATAGCCTTCTTATGATCCCACCTCATGAACAAGTGCAGAGAAAAATTTCACCTCCTGCCCAAAAGGTGATTTTGTGCAGCAACTGCAAAATCATCTTTCAGGATACAAAAAAGCATTTTGTCCAGGATCTGAAAAATTACAGCTGTCACATTCGTGAGGTACTGTGAAGAAATGGCTATGTTGAAAATTTGGGGTTAAAACATTGAACATTGCCAAAGTTACGAGCCTGCATTCACAAATTTCAATGCAGGCTCATAACTTAATTGTTTTTTAATATTTTTACACCAAATTTTTAACATAGCCTTCTTAGAACCCCACCCCATGAACAAAGGGGGAGAACATTTTCAACACAGTGACCGCAAAATCACTTTTTGGGACATAATTCCCTACTGTCACTTAATTGTTCATGAGGTGGGGTCCCAAAACAGGTATGTTGAAAATTTGGGGCAAAAAATATAAAACAATGGCCAGATTATGCCACTAACTTGGAAACCCCATTGAAATACTTTGACAATGAAACCCCCATTGAAATACATTGAAGCGCTTACCTCAGTTTGTGGTTAGGCTTTGAAGAGTGAAGTCATGTCTGTGGTCCAGAGAAGAGTAAGGGGATGGACCTCTGGTGGGTAAGTATGGAGTAGGGGCTATGGATAATGGTGCAGCAGATAACGATGGAGGTTTTCTCTTTTACAGGTAAAAAAAAACGACGAGGGACAGTTTTCTTTATTTCAGGGAGTTTTCTATTAATGGAGGACACTGGGGAATTGGGCACCCCCGTGTCACTGGGAGGGATACTGTTACAATAATTAAGGAGACTGGGGATTGAGCACCCCCAGTGTCAGTGTGTTATGTTTTGAGGTGGGGGTGGTGGCAACAGACATTGATGGACAGCTTTCTTATTTTCAGAGGGATGAAAAACATGATGAGGGACACTTTCTTTATTTTAGGGAAAGACACTAGGGGACTGAGCACCCACAGTGTCACTACTGTTTGTGTGTGTGGGGGGGAGGCACGGACAGAGAGAGTCGAGTTGGGAAACAGTTAGGGCCACCAACAACAGACAATGATGGATGGTTTTCTTTGTAGCAGGCATGCAGTCCAGGCTGACCATGACAGATCAGCCTGGCTTGCAGGGTGGATCAAAAGGATGGCAACTTCTTTTGAAGTTGGTGCCATCCTCACCCAGCAAGCCAGAAACTCTGTCATAGGTCAGTCTGGATGCTGATTGGTGTGGCACTGTCGAGCTCCTGCAACACTGTTCTGCATTGGGCAGATAGTGTCACACCCCTCAAAAGGCACTCTTATACCAAGGTGTTCACTGCACTTAAATGCACGCAAACACAACAATGACTCTGGGAAAATACTACACCATTGGCTGCAAAAGTAAAATAACTACAGTTCCAGTAGCATTTTTGCTTGTAAATAGTTCCTAAACTTCCTGCTGTGCAGTGCAAAAGATCCCCACATTTTCCATTCCATTGCATTACAGCTGTACAGAGCTAATCTCCTGCTGTGTGGGCTTCCTGTGAAGGTGGAATATTTGTTTTTCCTGTTTTGGCTGCACCTGCCTTCCAAACAATAGCAAAATGACTACTTTTGAACTATGACAAGCTATCTTAAATAGACTTGTAAATGAAGCAAAACTGTGTAGTGCATATAAGTGCTGTTAATGTCGGCTTTCCCATGTTTGGTTCCTGAAGGAATGTGGTGCATCTGTACTGATATGGCAGTAGACAGATGTGTAGGAGTTGCTTAGTTAGTCAATAGTCTTAGGAGGCATGACCAATCCATGATCACAAAGACTTCTCACTCTGTAGGATCAAAAATCCTAATGTAACAATCCCTTCCCACCGCTAGAGGGATGGATATGCTAACTGATCCCTTGGTGAACTACAGGAAGTGCTTGGTGGGACAGCTGACAGATAGAGAGTTAATGCTAGGTCCTTTGTAGGTACAGTAGTTGGCAGTAGGCCTAGTGTAGGGAATAATAAGGTTTAAACTTCAGCCTAAGTGGAGAGTTCAGCATACAGGCATGTGGAGGAGGACCTTGATAGCCGGCCTGGGGTACAATCCAAGAAGCAGTCCAAGGGCAGAGCATCATCAAGGGTTCCTGCAGAGAAAAGGTAATGGGCATGAGGAGGCCCTGGTGAGGGTTGGGATTGTGGTGTACCATAAGCCAGTTAGGCCTCAAAGCTGGAACAACAGTGGTGGAACCCGCCATAAGAGAGTATAGCAGTGGCATTAATGCTCCATGAAAAGGGCTCTGGGCATAGTGAAGAGCACAGAAGGGTACAGGAAGTAGAAGGAGAAAATGATACTGTATGTTGTGAACCCATACATTTTTTTTTAATTAAGTATACTTTATTTTCAAAAGTATGCAACACAAAAACAAAGAGCGAAAACAAATACAGACACTAAAATCAAATTATCCCCCAAACAGCATACAGTATAACAAAAAACATACCCCTACAAACCTCCCCCAACCCCCTACTCCCCTCACTGCTCATACCTGACAAAAAAAGCAAAAGGAATAGAAAAAAGCCAAAACCTAAATATCCACCCATGAAAAAAAGGCTAAAAAACCCTCAAACATAAAGTACATACTATACTCTATCATGACGCTAGTGACCAAGCTTATAAAGATCCCCATTTAGCAAAAAAAGAAGGCATCCTATGTTGGATATTAGCAATATGTAATTCTAGGGTAAGGGCGCTAAGGAGTTCCCTATGCCACTCAGACCATGATGGTATCTGGTCATCTGATCAGTGATTTAAGATAATCATTTAAGCTGCAGTAGAGATAAGAGCTATATAATACTGCTGATAGGCAAAATGGATATCTCAAAACCTCTCCAATAAATACATTTCTGGAGTGAATAAATTAGCCATATCAAACATGGGGTCTGACCGGGCTTTAATAGTCTCCTGAAGGGCACCACATTGTCACACTGCCATAATATATGTAGTAAAGAGCCATCAGCTTTCCAACATCTGAGACAATTACTATGTTCCAAGCATCCCATTTTACACAATCTAACAGGTGTAAAATAAAGGTTATGAAGGATTTTAAATTGCATCTGTCACTATCGATCTTGTTTTATCAGTCTATAAAAGTCCAGAATGTCACCCACTCTGATGCTTCCCAAGTCAAGGAAAGTGATGTCTACCAGTAATATGCGACCCCAGTGGGTTTCAAAGGGTCAGGAGACTGATAAAGTCTATACAACTTCACCACAGCATGTGTTGCATACCTGCAGACACTACGAAAATCACCAGATGAGACTTCGGAGGGCCTATCCATGTAGGAGACCCAAAACAGCATGTCAACTCCCCAGAAAGTTGTAACTACTTAAAAAAATAACGGGCAAGCAAATTAAGATGGAAAAGGTAAAAAATGATTATTCAAAAGAAGCTCAGAAACAGGGGTGGAAGGAGGTAATGATATAAAACAGGGCGGAATGGTGGAATTTCATCCAGCGAAATTTCACCTTCCATGGTGAAATTCCACCTTCCATGTTAAAATTCCATCTTAGATGGAAAAATTTTACAAATTGCTCTGCCAGGCGAATTTGGCCACTTCACTGGCACTTCAACGAAATTTAAATTCACTGCATCCCTACTGGGGAGAGCCGGGCCCCTTCTGCACTGTGGTTGACCTATCTACTTCTGACTTGAATATTAAATTCCAGTCACCCCCAATCACTGTTGGCAGGTGAGAATATGAAACCAAAAGGTTCACTAGATGTGTAAAAAACTGAGGGGAGCCTGAAAGAGGGCCATACACACACCCCAATAACAGTTCCTGCATCTCAAGTCTGCCCTGCAAGAAAAAATAATGACCCTCTTTATCTCCAATGTCTGAAAGAAAATGGAATGGCAAGCATCTGACAATCAGGATACAGACACCATTCCACTTAGTACTGTTGCCAGAACCATAAAAATGTTCCACCCATTCTCTATGGAAGAGCGAAACATCCTTCTTTGGGAAGTATGAATCATGTGTAAAAGCCACATCGATGTTCAGTTGTCTCAGATGTTTTAATACCTAGTATCTTTTACCTGCATCCTGAGTGCCCTTATTATTCCAGCTCACACATACATATGTAGTACATGTAATAAAAGACTGAATAAAAGACTAGGTGGATAGTACATAGCTTATAAAATATCATAATGAGCAACAATCCCATCCCTCCCAAAGTAAGCAGACAGATACCCTTATTCAAAACAAACCCATCAGAAACCCAACCCACAAAAAGGAAAAAAGAACAAGGAAAATAAAGAAAAACACCTAACCATAACAGATAAACCCCTAACCAACAAACCACACACACCACACATAGAACCACTCCAACCCAGGTCTCTATGACCCTCACACCTATCCTGCCTGGCCCGTGCTTTATCCCAACCTGAACTCCTACGTTGTGTATGCCCCCACTCCCACCAAACAGTGAAAAAATAACAACACATAAATGAAAAAAGAGGAGGGGGAGAGGTAGAAGAATGTGAAATTCCATCTAGTGAAGTTCACCTATCACTAAAACCAAAACCATTATAAGGACAACCCAGAGACTAGGACCGAGCTCCCGCCCACCCTCCCAGCAAACAACATAGCCCCCAAAAAAAATTTGAACTCCCTTTTCTCCATAATCAGAAAAGATCCAGAACAACACCAACACGGAGGTGCCCTGAACCTTGGGGTTAGAATAGGAAGAGGGACCCTAAATCAAAGAAAATCAGCACTATTTAAAAAAAACAAGTATCACTGAGAAAGGAGGGATTCCCCCGGATCACTTCCATAATAATGAAAGAACAACTAAAATAACCTAGGAGAAACCCCTGTCCAGGAGCAGAATTAAAATAAAAACCTCAGATCAGACAAAGTTTAACAAAATCTGCCCTCCCCCGCCCTGTTCCCAGTGCATTATTCTATACCAATGCCTCACCCCTGAGACAAGTATTAAACAAAAAAAGTCACTTGATGGCTACATAGAACATAAAATCCAAGAAATGGAGCCCAGATTAAAGATGTATCGCAAGCAAATAAAAACGAGGTTAAAACTCAGTACCGATCTCAGCAAAGAAAAAATATAAACAAAAACATAAAGGAAAACCTCAAGACAGAAGCCCTCTGCCTGAACCTAACTTTCGGTACCACTTATGAACCCAGCTAGCGCTGAGTAATGCTCCATACTGAGAAACAGAGCAAGAAAAAGTAAAATAATATAACATGAAAGTCCGATCATCCAGAACACCTACAGTATAAGAAATACAAGACTCTGTGCAACACAAAAAATAGTAGGTAGCACTGTCCACAAAGAATAAGTGGCGGGATTCACAAAGCCCATGAATTTCCCGCAGCCATGGGTAAACCACTGCACAAGTTGGTTGTGACTTGCGGAGCTGCAGGTTACCCGTAGCGGCGGGTATTCACAAAGCTGAAGCCGGATTATGACCGGCTCCACGGGGTATGGCCGCTTGGTGGTGGTGGCTACCAGGAGATAGCGCCGCAGCTGCGGAATGTGCCAGCGCTGAGGGAGCAGCTGTAACACTTCCACACTGCTGCGGGTTGTGAATCGCAACCCACGGGTGCGGAGATTACAGTCCGCAACAGCAGTTGCGGAGTGGGACTTAGGATTCGACAGCTTTGTGAATCCTGCCCAAGAACTCCTGCACGGTAAGTCCACAGCTGAATTCCGGCATCAAAGTGCAGAGCTGCAACATAAAAGAAGTTAATCCAAAACATCAAATAAGTCTTTGCATAGAAACGCAAAAATATATAAGAGATTATTCCTTCTTGCAGCAAATAAAAGACACAGTGAAACTCCTCTTCTTATCAGGTGGCAATCTTTTTTTGGGGGGGAAATTTAATATACTTTATTAGTTTTCACCAACAATATTACAATAAAAACAGGAAAAACATTTCAGTACAACTAGCATGTCTCCTGTAAACTGAAGGGAAACAGCAATAACCAAAGTCCCCACCAAACCGAAACCACCCCCCACCCTTCCCCAAAAACCGCTGGTTATGAGTAATACTATCCTTCCATCACTGGGATTCTAAGAACAAATATCCTAGTTGAAAATAATGGAAATCCACATGATAAAATCAGAACAGGTATAGTTTACCATATTTAGAATAATAGGTCGAGAAATATACAAAATTACATCCTTTACACAGATGAAAATATACACGAGGTATGAAGTTTGTCCCACCTTTTATGAAATGCTAAGGATTTGCCTCTTATGCTAGCTATTGTTTTTTCCATCCCAAGATTAGCCAAAAGTTTGTTTTTCCACTCCAGATATGGGATACTTATTGGATCTTTCCAGTGATGTAGCACTACCTTTTTGACAGATAAGGGACATACAGTATGGCCATTTTTAATTCAAATTTGCGAATAGTCTCCCACTAGGCAAATTTCTGGTGTAAACAGGTCTTGGAGCCCCAAAAGAGGATCCAACCTGCATTGAATTGAGTTCCAGAGGGGACTCACCTTGGGACAATCCCAGAAAATGTGAAATAGGGAGCCAGTATCCTGCCCACATCTAGAGCAGATAGGGGAAGGGAGCTTCCCCATAGCACTCAATTTGACAGGCATATAATAGATGTGTAATATGTAAAATCAGGTGGCAATCTTGAAAAGATCGGGGAAAATACAAGGCAATTCACTCTTTGCTTGTTCTGCTGACTCAAAGTTATACTGTAGACCATCTCGGGTAACTTGAAGTCGGGCAGGGTACAGTAAATGAAAACAGATCCCCGCTGCAACCAATTTATTGGTATAAGAACGATAGGCAGATCTTTTTTGCCGTGTTTTATAGGACAGGTCCTGAAAAATAGAAATAGTAACCCCTTCCCAAAGCACCGCTTTTTATTTTTAACCATGTTTAAAATATGCAGTTTATCAAGATAATTCAACACTGAAAATTATGGGACAGGGTAGGTCACCTTCTTTCAGCATCGGCCGTAATGCTCTGTGGGCCTGTTCAATTATGTATTGTGGACCATTTGGAGAGGGACCGGCAATTGTGTCACAGAGCCTTTGAATGTAGGGTAAAACATCTTTCCCCTCCGCTCTCTCTGGTAAACCTAAAACAACCAGATTGTTACACCGAGAGCAGCCCTTCTGGTCTTTGATTCGGGCCTCTAGCTTTACCAGTTTCTGCCGCAGGCTGGTGATGGTGGGATCCATCTTGGCCTGCCAGTCCTCTGTGGAACTTATCCTGGCTTCAGTGTCCCTGACCCGCTGGGTAAGGTCAGAAACTGTGGGTCGTGAAGCTTGCATATCTTCTGTCAGACAAACAATTTAATCTTGTATAGGTGCCATTTCCTTCAAAAATAGAGCAAGCCTTAAGGGTGTGTTGTCCGTAGAAATAGAAGGCTCTAGTCCTATGTTGGGTTTCTGGCATTTCAGAGCCTTATCCTCAGGTGTTGCAGGAGGTGTATGATGCACCATAGCTGTATCATTCAGAATTTCTATTTTTTCAGCCTTTATTGATATCCCCTGAAAGCTGACCATGTAGGGGAAAATGTGATATATCTTTTCTCTGAGCAAAAAGTGCAAAACAATAACTCTTATTATAAAATAATAGCTGGAGGAGTGGAGCTATACTCAGGAGTAGGTTGTCAGAGCTGGTGCATTGCGTGACTCCCCCCCCAGGCAATGCTTCTGTGAACCCATATGTTTTCTATATTTATTTAGTTTATTTAGTTTTTTTTGTCGACCAGGTAAGTGCACTAGACAAATCCTGCCTATTTTCAGGCACGACCCAGAGGAGGGGGATACAGATGAATGCCAACTGACCTTGAACCAAATTAAGCTGTTGTGGTATTTTTAGTGAATGAGGGAAATTTGGCCAGGACACTGGGGAAATTCCCCTACCCTTTTCAATAAGTGCCATGGGATCTTTAACATCCACCTGAACTACCACCAATCCAGGCAGATGGGACCTCGGTTTAATGTCTCATCCGAAAGACGGATGCTACATATGCTACTAGTAAAATCAATGTGCCCATCATACCTCTCAGCCTCCTGCCTCATAAATCAGGGACAATGCTTAAAAAAAATCAGAGACAAAGGACCAAAATCAGGGACACATCTTCAAAATTGGAGATATCAACTCAGGAAGCTGGTAGAATAAGGGGCTTAGTGTAAAATGCATTTTCTAAGGAGGAACAAGTCTGCAATTTTAATGTTTGACATTATTCTGTGCTTACAAATTCCACTGTTTGGTCACAGAAACACAATTTTTAGGAGGGACAGAGTAAAATTTTGAGGCAAAATCAGGGACAGTTGAGAGGTATGGTGCCCATAATGAAGTCTCTATTGTCAGCTTACTGAAAGTGGAAGTGAAGAGCACGTGTAGTCCAGACTATGGATGACAGAGCACAGTAAATCATGAGTCCCCCTCATCTCCTCATTCAAAAAAAGAACTCAGGTCATTCCCTTTCACATTTGTGGCAAATACTCCCAAGGGCCCTGGGCTTGCATTAACAAGTCTATCACTACTATATTTTCATGTGGGGGTGTCCAGTGGTGGAAATGAAGGGGAACTTGGGGGAACCCAGTTCCAGTACAGAAATTCAAAGTGAACTCAGTTTAATAAAACAGGAAAGAATGGCTCCTCTGTAAAATGCACCCATTAAAAGTAAAACACTGACTAAATAAAGTGTAAAAATGCAGCATATAATGAGAAAAAGTTTCCCAGACCCCTGCCAGGTATCTTTAATCCTATGTTAAAGGTGTTGGGTTCCACCAGTAAATTATTTTGATTTTCAACACCGGGTGTGTCCATCCCTGGGAAGGACAGGGAGCGAGAGAGATGGTATAAGCCACTAGTGGGTGTGTACCTCCTCATTGGCCAGACTAGATAGACCGCAAGTCCTTCTACCTGCAGGGTTTCTACATTTCTATGCTTTCATTCTAACTACTGAGTTTGAACTGATGATCAGAATATTGCCACAAAAATGTTCTGCTCAAAAAACTGTGTTATAGAAATGAGATGAACTGTGTTGTGGTCCTGCTGCACAATTTTTTTTTTTTTTTTTAACAAAGGCTCATTTTTAAAGCTACCATGACGGGAGAAAGCAATACATTTCTGGGCTTCATATACCTGAGGTCTTCATCCACAGACAAGCGCGTGCCCCCTCCATGAGTGTGTAGGGGCTTGTGCATCTGTTGTGTGTCCTCACAGCATGAGTGAAACACCCTGCTACAACAGTAAAGGCTGCACACAACCCCTAAACACTCAATCCTGGAGCCAAAAGCATCCCTCCACACATGGTCAGGATGGGGGTGGGCATACTGGAGGGGATGCGCTAGTACCCCATGCATGAACAAATCTTTCATGCTGCAGATAGCTGGTAGGTGGGGCACAGGCTACCCAGCCCAAGGACCTGCCTTAATCCTTTTACACTCCTTCATACTGGCAGAAGGTTATCTTTAGGAGGCCTAATTCACCTCCTCCTTCTCACGCCAGTCCTCTAAGCTTGTGTTGGCTTATGACCATTGACACATCTGGATTCATGCTTGGAGTCCAAATACGGATTTGTTTAAAGAATACAATGGTCCTAGGACAGCCATATCCCACAGTCCCCTGCTTCACGCAGTGCAACAAATCCACTGTGGACCTGACCCAGGCATCCAGATGGACATCCACCCATCCACATGTGATGGTCAGCACTTGTGGAGTACAGCTAGTGGGGACTGTAGATGCCACCTGGTGTGGCTAGGCATTGTGGTGCAGAGGTATGCAGCTGGGATACATGTGAATGTTACACACCCCAGACTGCTTTGTGGATTGGGCCCTGAGGTTCCCTATTAATGTGATTTACCTTGCTTGATTTCTAACAAAGCATTATATGACAAAAGAAATTATCAAATGGGTTTAAAGAATCCTGGCTTTCGATTGGTCAAGAGTTACTTTCACTCAGGCTGTTATCCCAGGACAACAACCTGGGTGAAAGTAACTCCTAGCAATCAGGACTCAGCACATAAATGTAACCCCTCCAACTCCCCACCCCATTTATGTCTAGGGATTCCGATGCTATGCACAGGGGGAGGAGGTACAACCCAGCAACACTTCCAGCTGGAGCAAGCCCCAAAACAGGAAAACAAGGCCTTACTTTGAGATGGTCTAAAGCAGCATGGTGTAGCTTCCACTTACTTTGGAAACCCTGTTGTTCTCCATACCGCTGCAGGTTCGGGACAGGGCCAGGTAGGGCAGACCAGAATCTTGCTAAAAGGAAGAGCTATCAGTTCACTCAATAATCTCAGGACTCTGGAATTAGAAACAAACAGAAAATGTAATTCTAATTGTCAGATAGAAATAAAAATAAAAAAATGCCGCCTGAAACCTTTAAACCAGCTTAATGCTTTTGCAACCCTCAGCCAAGTGGACTGGGCATCCAATTTAGATACAGAGAGGGCAACTCGGTTCCTTCTTCCTGGTTTCAGACTCCTTTATGCATTTCTGCTATTTGGGGCTACATGGGCTCTGCCCCAGATATGGGCATGGCAGGCTCAATAAAGCAAATCCCACATAATGCCACCACCTACAGTCCTGTGGCAGCGTGCCACACTGGGTATGACCTAACCAGACCTGCCACCTCTGAGAGAGGTCCTGCTGTGTCCCTGCCACCACCATGACAGCTCCACTGCCTGGACCTTACCTACTGGGCCCCTGGTCTCCTGTATCCAGTCATTCCAGCTCATCTCCACCTTGATTTCTCCCCAACCAAATCCAGGAGATCCCCAGAGCCCAAAGTCACCACTTCTCCAAGACACCCACCCACGGATATCACTGGCCATGCAGCCATGACGCCTTTGCAGCCAGCACTTCCTGGGCCAGAGCACAAGGCCCCCACCCTACTTGCCCTACATTTCCTGCCTAATCTCCGAACCCGGGGATCCTTCCCCCTTATTTGCTGGACAAAGAGCAACACCCCCAAAATCCTAGGGGTGGGACAAAGATGCCTATACCCAGATTATGGTTAAACAAATGAGAGAGGCGGCTAGTAAGCCAGCCCCATGAGGGGTGGCTTACACTCTCCCCCATCCTTAAAGCCCATTTTCTCCTGGAAATGGGGCCTCAGGGCCTGCCCATGGGAATGACCGGCTGGACCGGTAAGTGCACTCTCTCCACCCGTCCCCCCCCCCGTAGGGTACATCCAGCCAGTCCTAAACTTGTACTCACCCCCACTCCCAGGGCCTACCCTTCCATCAGCCCCATGGAGCTGCACCTGCCCAGGATAAGAGTTGAAACACATATACTAAGACTTTAATAAAAAACAATAAAACAAGACTGTCTTTAACAAACTCTTAAAGCATTATTTACAGCTAAAAGTTCCCACTAACACTCACCCTACACACTCACCCATACACTCACACATCCCTTCCTCCATTCACTCACTCATCCACTCTTTCACAGCCAAACAGGAATACTTGAACAACTTTTAGGTTCATATGGGGTGACTCCCAAAACAGGGAACAGCACCAGAGGAAGAAAGGGAAAAAAAAGTTAAATCTTTTGGTGCTTCATTGTCTCCTATTTTTTTCCCAAGGAACAGTCAGTTCAAACACAGTGGGGAGGGGACAAGTGCACAGTTCAGTCCCAATCTCTAATTATTTAGGAACAATCCAAAGGGTCCATCCACTGGGCACAGTATCTTAAAACTCTTTCTTAGCATTAGCAACAGGGAACAGCTGAACCAACTTTGAAGGACAGTCCTGGCAATTCACAAGTGCTGAGAACACTCCTCAAACAGGGAGCCCTCCACCGGGGGAAATAGAATGCTGGGTCTGGCTTGGTGATCTTGTTGGCAAAAGAATCCCTTGATATAACGTAGTGCTTTACACAGCAACCTGCAGCCACATCCTGCACCAGGGCGTAGTGTTTAAATAGGGTAAGACCGGCCCAGGGGAACAAATGACACATGGTTCTCACCTTCTGGATGACTTCTTGAGAAGGAGGGACTGATGCCTCATTTCGTTGCTGGAGTTTCTGCACCAACCCCCAGAACACCCAGCCAGGTCCCTTTTCTTCACTGATGTCCCACATTCTCTCCGGGACATATGGATATTCAGCCGTAGGATACTCAATGTGAATTTGCCTCCTCACCCACCTCTCTGGCTGTGACCACAGATGCAGCTTCTTCATACTGGTTTTGACAGTGGTGCCAGGCTGCAGCCACACCTTGGTGTGGTAGGGCACATTCATGGGCTCAGAACTCAAAAGTCCATCAAGCTGCACATGAGTGGTTTTACACATCACTGGGAGGCACAGGATGGTATCAGGTAGTTTTAGCACAGGGCTTTCATAAGGGTGAGATATGACTCTGTAGATAGCTTCATCAGCAAAACAGTGTGGCCTTTGGGCTTGTCCAGGGGGCAGAGTGTCTGGCATCTCCCATATAGGCTTCAGCTCTGGTTCCTCCTTTTTTATCACTACTAGGTGGATCAGATAATGCTCCTCACCACCAGGGCCCGGTGGCGGTGAGGGTGGAGGTGCTGGACACCACACCTTGCACCATGCCGGCGACCTGGGTTCAGGAGCGGACTCAGGCCACCATGGGTCGGCCGGGGGGAGAATGGCTGAGCGTACAATGACAGCTCGCCTTCTCTGGGGGGAAGGTGGGAATCTCACTCATTGAACGGTGACCCCTGGTGGAGGTTGGGGGTATGACAGCCCATCGGCACCTCAGGGGTTTGGTTGGTCACAGGCAGAGGCCAGTGGACCAATCACCTCTAGAGGCTGCACCATCGAGTGGGAGGACACTACGGACGTCGGCGCTCATGCCTTGATGTCAGGGCACATAACGTCCTCATAGAACAGGGAAAATCCCCTCCAGAGCTGGGAAGACGGAGCGCCGAGCCTGGTCCCAATATGCCGACATCTGCCTGCAGTCCTGGGAACCTGACAAAATTACAAGATTTGGGGTGTCCTGCCCTGCCCTACCCTGGCCCCACCTGGGGTACAATCCGTGGCTGGATGGAGGAACCCAGGATGACAGGTAGGATGTTGGCAGGGACGGGCTTCATTGGTGATTCCTGATGGGGCAGCTCTGGCAGGGACGCATGATGGATAAATTAAAAAAAAAAAAAAAATGCTCCTCACCACCTGTTGCACCTGGTTTGCCACCACCTACAAGCAGGGGACCTGCAGCAGAGCCTCCCTGGGCCCTGGGGGATCACTAAATTAAAGCCTCATCCCCTACCTCTCCCTCTGCCATGCGGATAGTCGACAGTGGCAGGGACCATGGGGCTGGGCAGACAGCTGTGCCCCACAACTCCCTCACAGGCTTCATCTTCCATAGCCTACACGACCATGTCCAGAGCCCCCTTGCTCAACTTCTCTGGAGGAACAGGCAGCTTCATATCCTCTGACTCCAACACCTTTGACTCCTCAAACACATCCAGGCTCCCTTGAGATGCAAAAGATAGTGCACCCACAGATGCCAGTGCAGGATAAGGCCAAGAAAATCCAAATGGTGTGTCTGCAAGTGGTCCCGAAGCTGGCCCCCTGTAGCAGTTGGTGCACAATGGCAGATGAACCACCTCCTCCCCTCTGAATCCACACCTTACTCACTGATCCTCTGACACCCCTCTCCCTGCTGACTTCCACAACCAGGACAAGAGGGAAGCAGGCATGGTTGCCTGGGGTTCTTCTAAAGGAACGTTTCCCACCTTGACACTCTCTGTCTCTCTCTCTCTCTATCTCTCCTCACACAAAGTGCCTCCTGCTGCCACGGGTTCAGTTGAAAATGGCGTCTTGCTTGCACATTCCCCATCCCCAATGATGCCTGAACCAACCAGCAATGCTGCTTTCCTCAGCCAGTCTCTCCCTTCAACCACCAGGCACTTTCATTGCTGGGCAGACAGTAAAACGGCACCAAACACACAGTGGCAGCCTCCCACTGGTTATCACGATTAACCCCAGGTCTACAGCGGAGACCCCCATTAAGAAGAGGTCTCCCTAAGAAGCATGATCCAGACTCATATTTAAGCAAATCCGGAAGAGCCCCCACTGTTTGTAACTCCTCCAACCGCCCCGATTTATGTCTAGGGGTCCCAATGCTATCCACAGAGGGAGGGAAGTACAAACCAATGACATTTCTAGCTGAGGCAAGCCCCAAAAGAGGAAAACAAGGCCTTACCTCGAGATGGTCTAAAGCAGCATGGTGCAGCTTCCACTTACTTCGGAAACCCTGTTGTTCTCCATACCGCTGCAGGTTCCGGACCGGGCCAGGGGGGCAGACCAGAATCTTGCTAAAAGGAGGAGTTAGCAGTTCATTCAATAATCTCAGTGCTCTGGAATTAGAAACAAGCAGAAGATGTAATTCTAATTATCAGATAGAAATAAAAATAAATAAATCAGCTCCATGGAGTCCGGAGACAGGAATATGTAGGGCATTCATACAGAAAGCACTAACCAGTGCTGAGGTGTTCAGATAGATAGCATTGCTTTGGTTAATGATTTTATCAATGGCACAAACCAGTCTAGAATGCAGACCAAGTGCAGTCTCCATGCAACCACACTGAGCAAGTTTAGCCACTCAGGTCCCTAGAGGGTGCAAGATGTCCTTCCTTAAAACTTTGGGGGAGTGCCTTACACCCCCTCCCCGGATAGACTTAACACTGAGGACTGTGGCCTATAACCTTCACCGCTGCTGCCAGAAACCTTTAAACCAGCCCAATACTTTTGCAGCCCTCAGCCAAGCAGACTGGGCATCCAAATTAGATGCAGAGAGGTCAACACGGTTCCTCCTTCCTGTTTTCAGACTCCTCTATGCATTCCGCTATTTGGGTCTACATGTGTCCTGCCCCAGACATGGACATGGCTGGCCCAATAAAGCGAAATCCATGGAATGCCCCCACCTACAGTCCTGTGGCAGTGTGTCACGCTGCATACGATCTCACCAAATTAGCCAGCTCTGAGAGAGATCATGCCGTAGCCCTGCCTCCACCATGACAGCCCCACCTGCCAGGACCTTACCTACTGAGCCCCCAGCCTCTGGTATCCAGCCATTCCAGGTCTTCTCCTCCTTGATTCCTCCCCAACCAGATCCAGGAGATCCCCAGAGACCACAGTTGCCACTTCTCCTAAACACCCGCCCCAGGAATACCACTGGCCATGCAGCCACGATGCCCTTGAAGCTTGTACCTACCAGGCCGGAGCGCAAGGCCCTGACCCTACATTTCCCAACATCCTCTCCAAACCTAGGGATCCTCCCTCCTTATGTACTGGGCAAAGAGCAATGCCCCCCAAACCCCAGGGGTGGGACAAAGATGGCTATACCTGGACTATGGCCAAAGTAGAGAGGAGGCTAGTAAACCAGCCCTGTGAGGGGTGGCTTACATAAATAAATACCAATATGTTCTAAGAGTGAATTTCCACTAACAAATGGCTCCCTGTCCCACTCACTACAACCTGCCTTAGTCCTGCTAGCTGTGACCTGGCTCTGATCTCCCCCATTTTGCACACCCTTCTGCTCCCACTTGGCAAACACCTGTCTAGTAATTTTTTTTTTCTTGACCACAGCAACTGTGTTGCTTTGTCTCAGTCAGCTCTGTCTCACAGACCACAATAGAGACGGACCACAAAATCTAATGCAAGCTTTTTTTTTTATTAAAAAAAAAAAAACAGATATGTTGACCTCGACTCCCGACTGCTGAAAGGACCTGCCACTTCACGAGGACCCCGCCACTCCACCAATCTGGCAGACATCCTCTAAACAGTAATCACTGGCTAAGGTGGCTTAGTCAGGTCCAAAGCCTGATAATAAGGTAGAGATCATACCTGACAGGCAGCCTCCTCTCTCCCAATGCACTGAAAATCACTAAATGCCCTCCCTTTGCCCTTAACTAAACTAAAGTACAGTATGTACAGCATTAGTGCTACCCACTGACAGGCTCACATTTACGCTTTGTCCAAATCGGATGATTTTTTTCTATCCAAAATCTGAATTGAAATACTAGAAAAGTAGTTTTTTTTTATAATAATATCAAAAATATTTTAAAAAATACATTAATTTGACTAAATTATATCCATTTCATAATTGCAGTAAAGTACTTCAGGGGGTGCAATATGGGTTCTACCCATGCTGGTGAGCAAACAAAAAGTGCTCGGTTAATGAAAGCGCAGACAAAAGAGCGACACTAAAGGTGAGCGGCATGGACTAGTTCAACCCCCCAGCCAGACCACACACAGTGTCTGCAGTATTTTCTGTGGGGATCTGCACTGTCAGCACCCCTCACCCCCTTCAAATCAAAATAAATATGCCCATCTGGTCACACAAGCTGGGAGCAGAGGCAAAGAGTTATGGCCCCATCGCTGGCGGTACCAGATGGTCTGGAATCCAGTACGCTGATATAGTACATGCCGTGATGACAGCACCCTACTTGCAGTGCCCTCACAACAGCATAACACAATAAGATCATCTTATGGTCTTCTCGGGTGGTGGAAGCTTCAACCCACCCAAGGTGGGCTGATATCCCACCACAATGCACCCCTTGTCATACCTTATTGTTTAAATGTAATTTATGTAGTATAAGGTGTTGGGGGTGCTAAAATCCCCTGCCCAGTTCTGGTACTGTAATATATATCCCTGTAGCTGAATGCCTGGAGGATCATTTTGAGCACAATCTCATGTAGCATTGAGGCAGATGCAAGATTTGTTCCAGTAGAGTGTGCCCAAGTTGTGAAAGACCTTTGCATGGATCTATTCGGTGGAGAAATAGAGATGTCAAGGCAATAAAAGGAGAGGACTTCTTCCATCATCAAGCCATTCAGGATCTCAAGAAAGAAGGGATAAAGAGGATACTGTCCAGCCTCTTTCTGCTACCAAAAGTAATTAATACCAAATTTGTTAGCATTCAAAGTGAACTGGTCTGATAGGTATCCAGCACTGGACATTACCAAAATTACACTGGAGTTCTACTTCCAGCACAGGAGCTGCCATACTGGACACCCTCTATCATTTCTTATAATGCTTTGCCTTACCTTAACTGCTCCCAGTACCAACTAGTATACTGTTATGTGGGTGACGCAGTTAGGGTGCTGCAATTAGGGCACCACAACCAGTTCACCTGTTATGCGGGCAAACTGGATTTTGTGGCACTCAACAGGGATGGTGCCATAGGGGTGTTGCACCCCTTGCCCCATACACCTGCAACCTGGAGGTGATTATAATTCAGTATGGCAGGTGTGGGGGCAAAGTCCCCTGCAGTGGGGGGTGTGGGGGACACAGCCCACAGCAAACAGCCAGTATGTGCTCCGTGGCATTCAGCGCGATGAGGGTCAGGCAGTAAAATGTCCGGGTGCGATATTATATTCGCCGTGAGTATTGTGCTGGTGCCTTCATGAAAATCACCTTTTTTCTTGTCACCATGACATGGGTGAATCATAACAACCACTGTTGCTTATACTGTGACTTTTCTTGCCTCTCCTCTCTCGTCCCAGAAGGGTAAGTATGGCATCTTGTCCACTCTGCTTCACTCATATCTAAATTATGTCTCCCTGGCCTCCTCCTGTAGCCTCTCCTCACTCTTCTCTCCCTTGCTCCACTTATTGCCTCAAAAACTCTGACTCCTATTCCTTCCAAGCCCCAACTCCTCCATCTCTGGATGCCCCCCCCCCATGCTTTTTATCCTCCTGCAACGACTTGAAAGCACAGCTCTGTGAGTTGTCATTCTATTCCTGCTCCTGCACACTGTTTCCAATCTCCCAAGCCCTGCTGCCTCTCTCACACAAGTAATATAGTTGTTTCCCTAACCATTTCCCATTATTTTAATATACAGTCTTGCACTATGAGTAGATAGTAATTGTCTCCTATAGGTTTTGCACTGTCTTATCTCTCTACTCTCCCCCTTATGTAATATAGTCCTGCTTCACTCTTCTGTGCACTGCAATGACTAATATGTTCTGTCATATTATAATTTGATGTACCTGCTATGCATACCCTACCTCGTGTCACAAACACACTCAGTAGGTCAGGCCCGCTGCTCCCACAGTGCCAACCTCTAAGCACAGTTTTGTGAACAGGTAACAGAACAAGGTAACCCACCTGTGTGCTTGTGGGTCTGAATCACCTTTAGTCTCTAGCTCTGGGGGGATTCAATCTGTGAACCTTTTGCTAGCATACCCAACTGTACAGGCTCAGATAATCTGCTCTTCGGGGAGATGCCAGATATCTTTCGTCTAAGGGCACCTAACCAGGTATCCAAAGATGAACCCTTAAAACTCTATAAAAGCCCTTAGGTATATTCTTGCCTTTTCCCAGTTTGGTAACACCATCAATCTTTGAACAGTTTTGTCAGTCTTAACCCTCCATACGTCACATGCAAAAGAAAGAACTTGGAAGGCCCATGCAGTAGCTTTCAAATGAAAGGTTTACTTAAAAATGGATAAAAATATGTAAAATGTAAACACAGAACACTATATCACAAAGCATACAATCTCATAAAGGAAAACAAGGAAAACTACAGAAAAACTCCTACCGCAATACATTTAGATCTTTTCTATCTAATGTATTACCTCTTTACAGTGCTTAAGTTAGATCTTGTTTCTTAAGAGCTCAAAAAGTTATGTCACCCAGTTGAAACACAGAATACAGTTTAAAAACTCTGCGTTTCTGCCCCTTCTATGATGCCATCTAGCTCCTCCTTTTAGTATATAAAAATTAAACAAAAAATGATATTCCTGTCAGGAGATATTTTAAATACTGTGACTTCAACAAAAAATAATTTCCCAATATGACTCCTTAATTAACATCCCCTCTTTGATCTTGAGCAGTTCCTCTTCCCAGGGCACATCAAAGGAGTTTTATAGCTTTTTAACACCAGTTGATATTAAATGTTCTTCCCCTTAAGGCGTCATAAACGTTTATGATTTCCATCTTCGGGCAGACTCATAAAGTCCCATTTCATTTCCACTTCAAAGAGCCTAGGCATGTTATAAAAATGTAATAAAATGCCATTCTGACGTAAGTCAGTTAAATGGTTCCTGCTTCACTAAAACCTGGGGGGGGGGGTCACCCATGGCACAGCTACCTCATGTGAGACAATCACACACTACATTTTTATATTACAAATATCATAGAACAATCATAACCAGCTGGCCAAGCGTCACAGTCCTCCCCACCTAGACTGAATTTGGGGGCTCTGTCCCCTGCATGGGATGAGCTTGCCAAGTCAGTTCACTCCTCATACAGATGCAATAAGCCATCTGTGTTCTGACTGGTCATTCCAGCTCTAGGTAAGATTGTCATATCATACCCTTGCAAGGCAAGACTCCATCTTAATAGTCTACCGTTAGTTTTTCCCATTTGTGTCAGCCAAACCAGGGGATTGTGGTCCATTTATACCTCAAAATGCTGCCCATATAAGTATGGCTATAACATCTTTATGGCCCACACTATGGCAAGGCACTCTTTTTCCAAAGTAGAGTATGCCTGCTCCTTGGGAAGTAACTTTTTACTCAGGTACACTACCAGGTGATCTTTCCCTTGGTTGGATGTCTGACTCAGTACTGCCCCAATACCCATGTCTGAGGCATCAGTCTGAACTATAAAGGGTCAGCTATAGTCAGGACTTGTCAATACAGGAGCACGGTACAGTGCCTCCTTCAGTCTGGTAAAGGCTTTTTCACAGGCTGGTTCCCAAGTAATTTTCTTAGGCAACCTTTTCTTTACCAGGTCAGATAGGGGAGCAGCCAGGGCACTGTAATTTGGTACAAATTTCCTATAGTACCATGCTGTCCCAAGAAAACTCCTGACCTGCTTCTGCATTTCTGGTTTGGGCCATGTCTTGATCACCTCTATTTTTACTTGATTAGGATGGAGCTGTCCCCGGCCTACAACATGCCCGGGGTATGCCACTTCAGCCATGGCTACCTGGCACTTCTCATCTTTTACCTCTGTATCCTGCCCAGCACTTCCCTAAGGTGGGACAGGTGTTCCTCCCAGCTGTCACTAAAGATGGCAATGTCATCCAGGTATGCCATGGCGTACTCCTCAGCACCATTTAATACCTGGTTCACCAACCTTTAAAAAGTTGTTGGGGCATTCTTCATTCTGAAAGGCATTACTTTAAATTCAAATAAGCCTATCAGAGTGATGAAGGCCGACCTCTCCCTAGCTTTGTCCTTTAACTCAACCTGCCAATACCCCTTTGTCAGGTCAATAGTTGTAAGGTAGGTCACCCCTCCCAACTTGTCCAGGAGTTCATCCGTCTGGGGCATCGGGTGGGCATCTGACCTTGTGACTGCATTCAGTCCAAGATAGTCCACACAGAAATGAGTAGAGACATCTGGCTTGGGCACAAGGACTACGGGTGAGGCCCGGGGGCTGTGGGATCTCTGGATAACCCCTAAATCCAACATTTCCTCCACCTCCCTCCTAATGTCCTTTTGGACAGCCTCCAACACCCAATATGCTGTCAGCCATATGGGCGTCTGTGTTCCTGTCCCCACATCATGCATCTCTAAGGGGGTTAGTCCAGGCTTGGTGCTAAACGGGAGGCAAAGTCTGCTAAAACCTCCTTTACTTCCTGGATCTTGTCTGGGACCAGCTGGGGAGACAATTTAACTGCCTCCACAGAGGACTCTCACTTGCTTTCTTCCAGCAAGTCCAGAAGGGGGTCTCCTTCGTCCGACCGCTCCTCAGGACTACATACTGCAAACACCATGTCAGCCCTATTAGCATATGGCTTCATCATGTTGACATGATACATTCTTTCTGTCTGTCTTCTGTCAGGTAACTCTATGATATAGTTCACATCATTCACCTTCCTAACTACTTTGTATGGTCCTGCCCACTCAGCCTGCAGCTTGTCTTTCTGGACTGGAATAAGGACCATGACTTCCTGACCCACCATGTACAAGCGAGCTCTGGCTCTGCGGTCGTACCACACTTTTTGTTTCTGTTGGGCAGCTGCCAGGTTGCTCTGTGCTGTTACCATATGCTCCTTCAGGCTTTCCTTAAACCTAAGGATGTAATCCACTATGGGAGTTCTCTGGGTGGCATGCTTGCCTTCCCAGTCCTTCTGGATCAAGTCTAGTGACCCACATACCCAGCATCCATATAAGAGTTAAAAGGGAGGAAATCCTTTTGACTCTTGGGGCTTCTCCCTGTATGCAAACAACAGGTGGGGAAGCTATTTCTCCAAGTCCCTCCCATGCTGTTCAGCAAACACTTGGAGCATTGACTTCAGGGTACCATTAAATCTTTCCACAAGCCCATTGGCTTACAGGTGATAAGGTGTTGTGCATCTCTGCACCACCCCATACTTCTCCCACAAACATTTCATCAGGTCCAACATGATGGAACCCCCTCAATCGGTGATAACCTACTGCAGAAACCCAACACGGGAGAAAAATCCCAAGTAAGCCATCTCCCACTTTGTCCGTCCTCAGTGAGGATAGGGTGACTGCCTCTGGGTACCGGGTGGCACAATCCATCACAGTCAGGATGAACCTCTTCCCAGAGGAGCTGAGGGTATTTAAAGGCCCCACAATATCCATTCCCACCCTCTGGAATGGCTACTCCACTATGGGCAATGGAATTAGGGTGGCTTAGGTTTTCTTACCTACCTTCTCTATTTATTGACACAGGTGACAAGACCTGCAATACTCCTTCACCTGCTGGTTGAAGTTGGTCCAATAGAAATTCTGGGCCAACCGCTGCATAGTGCATGCATTCCCAGATGACCAGACAAGGGAATATAATGTGCAATCTTGAGCAACTGCTCACGATATCCCTGGGGAATGACAAGCTGCCTGCCTATCACCCCTCCCTCTGTCTGCTCATCCTGAGTATACATCAGTCCATTTTCCCAATAAACCTTATGTTTACCATCACCTCCCTGTGCTCCGTCACAGTCTGCCCAAGCCCTCAGCTTCTCTAGACTAGGGTCACTTTTCTGAGCAGCTGCAAACTCCTTATACATTCCTAAGGTATGGGACAGGTCCCCTTCAGTCTCTAAACTAGGGTACCTAGCACTAGTGTCAGGGCACTCAGGATCACTGTCATCCCTAACCCTCTGACAATGGGTCACCCCTCCTTCTTTGGAATAACCCTCCATAGCTGTGTGATTAACTGCTACTGAGGAAGTTTCTACCCCCTTTTCATTAGTCTCCAGATCAGGAGACACAGGCTGAGGAATCAGCCTCCCAGGGGTTTCCACACTGGCTTCTGTGGGGTCCAGGGAACTACAATTTTCCTTTGCCACTTGGCTATGGGTAACTGCACACACCATCCCCTATTTGAGATTGTTGCCAAGAATGACATCAACTGCTAACATTTTGACTACAGCCACTTGTTGCACAGTTCCCCCTGTTACACCCCAGTCTAGGAGAACACTAGCGAGTGGCAGTGTTTTCTCCTCACTAGTGAAGTCTTGTTCAGTGACATATTTATTGGATATAAGCTGACCAGGCTCTACCAGATCCCCTCTTACCAATGTCAAGGATGCCCCATGTCCCTTAACCCTTGTGTCTGTACACCATTCACCGTGACTTGGTGCATATGTTCCCTCATGTTCACAGGCATGCTTCCAGGGACACACAAACAACCCACTTCTTTCCTAGCCCCATGTTGCGTATTGCTCACCCTTTTTGGGACACTGTCTGGCAATATGCCCAGTTTCTTTACAAACCAAACATTCATTTCTTAGGTAGGAAGAAATAGGCTGTTGGTTAAATAGGATCTAAAGTTTATCCTGTAGGTAGGGAAATGGGAAGACTAGGTGGGCCAAGCGGTCCTTATCTGCCATCAAAGTCTATGTTTCAATGTTTCTATGTTTCTCACAGAAATCTTTTCTCTGAAACCTGGGGCAAACTGGTTTCAGTGGAGGCAGTGAGGGTTTTAGCTGCCCCGAAGGCACGCTTTTTCCTTTCTGCACTGCCATGCCCACCACATTCACTCTCAGAGCAGGTCTGTTCTTGGCATAGCAGTCCGAGAGTTCAGCAGCCTCTTGCACTGTTTTGGGATCTCAGTCCTCCAGCCAGGTTTTCAGCTCTGCTGGGCATGTCCAAAAAAACTGTTCCAACAAAATAGCATTTTCAATTTTATCTACAGAGTTTGCTTCAATTCATTCCCACCAATGTTTTAAAAAGTGACATTGTTTCGTGGCTAGCTCCTCATAGCTCATATCAGGGCTTTTCCTGAGCTTTTGAAATTTAGCTCTGTATGCTTCTATAGTTAAATCAAACTATTTTTAAAGGTGCAGATTTAAGTTTGCTGTAATCATTACTGTCCTCATTGTCCATTTGACCCAATGCATCCTGAGCTTTCCCGGTAAGTAGCAGGGATAGCTAGAAGCTCAGGGACCCTCTCAAAATTTTAGCCTGAATACAAACGTTTTCAAAGGAATTTAAAAAGGCATCCATATCCTCCCCCTCTTTAAATTCAGCTATCAATTTGGAATTCAATGTGTAACCCAATCCTGTAGTTCCAGTTAAACCCAAGCCACTTACGTGCTCTGGTGCTGGTGGTTGGAGTCATAACTTTTCCAGTTCATGTCACCTCTGGTGCTCACACTCCTCATGTTCAGCTTCTTGCTGTTCTTGCTCCCTCTTCTCCTCTGCAGCTTGCTGTCACTCACGTTCTTCATGGTCAGCCTCTCGCTGTTCCCAATCAGCCTCTCGCTGTTCATACTCCTTCTTCTCCTCTGCAGCTCATCTCTCTCACTCTGCTTCTCTCTGTTCTCACTCTCTCTTCTCCTCTGTGGCTCGTTTCTCTTGCTCAGCATCTCTCTGGAACTCCAGCTCCACTCTGCACAACTCAGTCTGCAACCTGAGTGCTTCTGGCTCCAGAATGCTGGTGACCTTCCCCTGCTGTTGTGGCCCTTCTCTGGCACTGGCCCTGCTGTTATTCTCACTGGATCTGGACACTGCACTGGCCGCTAGTCTCTCCACGCTCAAGGTCTGGTCCCTTACAATCAGTCAGTGACTCAATGCTCTGGGCATCTGCTGCCATCAGGGCATCCATGAGGTTCTGCTTGGTGGCTGTCCCCTCATACAGGACTCTTCTGTCCTGGCACAACTGCTTTAAGTAGTCTACAGTGTGCCCGCTGTAGTTGGAAGCCATCTTCTTCCCTAACTACAGCTACTCTAACTTGCACTTTAGAAACAAAAAAGAAAACAGGTAGGAACTTGGCTGTAAGCAAAATGATATAGTTCTGTTTCCTTTTTTAAAAATAAATCACTGCCTTATTTTGCAAGTGAGCTGCACAGTATTAAGCTGACACACTGAACAGTTAAAGTTTTTGTTACCAATTTTATCCACACCGCTGCCAACCAATCTGTCACAAACGCACTCAGCAGTTCAGACCCTCTGCTCCCACAGTGCCAACCTCCGAGTGCAATATTGTGAACAGATAACAGACAGGGTAACCCTCCTGTTGGCTTGTGGGTCCACATCACCTTTAGTGTCAAGTTCACTGGGGATTCAAACTGTGAACCTTTTGCTAGCGTACCCAAATGTACAGGCTCAGATAATCTGCTCTTTGGGGGGATGCCATATATCTTTTGCCTAAGGGCAACTAACCAGGTATCCAAAAATGAACCCTTAAAACTCTATGAAAGACTTTAGGTATATTCTTACCTTTTCCCAGTTTGGTAACACCATCAAGCTTATGAGCAGTTTTGTCAGTCTTAACCCTCCATATGTCACATGCAAAAGAAAGAACTTGGAAGACCCAGGCAGTAGCTTTCAAATGAAAGATTTACTTAAAAATTGGTAAAAATATGTAAAACGTAAACACAGGACACTATATCACAAAGCATACAATCACATAAAGAAAAACAATGAAAACTTCAGACAAACTCCTACCACAATACATTTATATCTTTTCTATCTAATGTTGGGGTGCCTGGATGATAGACAGCTTGGATTCATCCCAGGGAAATCATGTCAGACAAACCTTGTGGAGTTCTATGACTGGGTGACGAGAGCCTTGGACCTGGGTAGACCAGTGGACATCCTCTATCTTGACTTCAGCAAGGTGTTTGACTCTGTTCCTCATGGGGGTCTGTTGAATAAGCTGGGAGAAATGGGGGTGGAGAACCAGATGATCAGATGGATAGGCAATTGGCTCCAGGACCGGACCCTAAGGGTTGTGGTTGGTGGGATAGTCTCATCCCCAAGGAGGGTCATTAGTGGGGTCCCTCAGGGATCAGTCCTTGGGCCCCTCCTGTTCAATGCCTATGTCTCTTACATAAGGAAGGGTATCAGGAGTAAGATGAGTCTCTTTGCAGATGACTCAAAACTGGGGTGATGGTGGATGGGGAGGAGGGGAGGGTGGCCCTACAGGGGATGTAGAGGCTCTGGAAAGGTAGTCTAGAAAGCGGAAGCTGAGGTTTAATGCAGGGAAATGCAAGGTACTGCATCTGAGAGCCAGAAACCTGGGCCAAGAGTACACCCGGGGGGGGGGATGCTACAAGTCTCAATGGTTGAGAGGGACCTGGAGTGGTGGTGATGGATGTCAAGATGAACAATTCTGGGACTTGTAGAAGGGCAGCAGCCAAGGCCAACAGGATGCTGGGATGCATTGCTAGGGGGGTCACCTCCAGATGGAGGGAAGTGATATTCTCCCTGTATAACTGCTTGGTGAGGCTGCACCTCGAGTACTGCGTGCAGTTTTGGAGGCCACACTTAAAGAGGGACATTGAACTCCTGGAGAGGGTCCAGAGAAGGGCAACAAAATGATCTGGGGCTTGGGGACAGTACCTATGGGAGAGGCTCGAAGAGCTAAATATGTACACACTGGAAGACAGAAGGGACCGGGAGACATGATAGAGGTCTTCAAGTACATGAAGGGGTTAAATTGGGGAGAAGCAGTCAAGGTGCTCTGAAGGAAGGGGGGCAACTAGAGGTCATGGGTGGAAACTGGGGGGGGGGAGATTCAGGAGAGAAAGGACAAGGTGCTACTTCACTGAGAGGGTGGTGGAGCCATGGAATGCGCTGCCCAGGGGGCTGGTGGAGGCAAAGACGGTGAAGAGGTTCAAGAGGGGGTGGGACAGGTACAGGGGAAGGGTTCTGGATGCAAAGTCCTGTGCAGTGGAAATATCCGGGACTGGGAAGGGAGAAGCCAGAGAGGGCGAAGGGGCAGCAAGGTCAGCTCCCGGGGTGCGGGCTGACCAAACGAGCAGACATGAAAGACCATTAGGCCTATTCTGCTAGCATTTTAGTATGTTAGTATGTTAGCTTTACTGCAGTGGAAAAGATTAAGTTAAGTATGTGCTAATGGTGTATTACCTCTTTACAGTGCTTAAGTTAGATCTTGTTTCTTAAGAGCCTAAAATGTTATGTCACCCAGTTGAAACACAGACTACAGTTTAAAAACTATGTGTTTCCACCCCTTCTATGATGCCAACTAGCTCCTCCTTTTAGAATATAAAAATTATACAAATAATGATCTTCCTGTCGGGAGATATTTTAAATACTGTGACTTCAACAAAAACTAATTTCCCAATATGACTCCTTAATTAACATCCCCTCTTTGATCTTGAGCAGTTCCTCTTCCCAGGATACATCAAAGGAGTTTTATAGCTTTTTAACACCAATTGATATTAAATGTTCTTCCTCTTAAGACCTCATAAACGTTTATGATTTCCGTCCTCTGGCAGACTCATAAAGTCCCATTTCATTTCCACTTCAAAGAGCCTAGGCATATAATAAAAAGATAATAAAATGCCACTCTGACGTAAGTCAGTTAATTAAATGTCTTCTGCTTCACTGAAGCCTGGGGGGGGGGGGTCACCCATGGTACAGCTACCTCATGTGAGACAATCACACACTACATTTCTATATTACAAATATCATAGAACAATCATAACCAGCTGGCCAAGTGTCACACCTCCTATCCTGCTCTGAGAAGGCATTTACTGTATGTAAAGTTATTAGAGGGTAATTAACCGACTGTGGAAAGGATTTACTTAAATAACCAAGTCTGGGTGTTTGAAGATGTAGTCTGTGTGAGAAAAACTGATGGCTATTCTCTATTGTGACTGGCTTACAACAGATACTGTAGCTGTTGTATAATAGGTTATAGTCTCTTCATTTCCTTTTGTTACTTTATGCTGATTGATAGATTTCCTCTGAAACTATTTTATTATGTTATACAGACACAATACCCTATCTCTTGTACCCCCTTCTCCCCAGAGCCACACCTGGAAATGAGTTTTGATTCTTTGTGCTTTCCTGGCCAACATTTCTAAATTACACAAATAATGGGCTCTGTGCACTAATGGGCAGAGTGGCTACATGCCACAGATCACAGCATGTAGCCACTCCATACCCAATGCTTCCCACATGCAGGATGCACTAATGGGGCTGGGCTAGAGATGTGGTAGCACTATGCACGATGCACTAAGGTGCACAGTGCTGGCTGTGGGGGTGAGGATGAGGGCACAGGGTATGCCAGGGAGAACCCTGCCATATGACCACAATGTGCCCCATGCACACAACTGGTCACTATCCAGACCAGGTGGACAGCTCACTCCCTCACCATCGGGTCCACTGCGGTAGTCCCCGATGTCTGCCCAGTGCCACCCAACCCAGCACACAGCTATTGCCACATTTTCAGGCTGCCCCCAACACACACCACAAATGTGGCACCACCCTGGTTGCAGACAGCCCTTCCAAGCACCGACAACCCCTCACTCCTGCCCCCATACCTGTCTGGTAGCACCGGGCCAGGAACGGCCAGCAGCACAACCCTCCTCACACCTTCATGGCCACCGGCCATTCAAGAGATGCTGGGAACATGCTGCCTATTTATAGGGGCATGCTGCCAGCATCCCTTGGATGGCTGGTAGCTGAGGAGGTGTAAAGAGGGCTGCACCACTGGCCATTGCTGGCTGCGGCACCACTGGACAGGTATAGTGGCAGGGGGGAAGGGTTGTCAATACCACAGCAGGTGGGGAGATCACTGACCACCAATGTGGGAGCAGTGGTATCAGGGTGGGTCATGGCTAGTGATGTGGGGGGCACCTGTGTGTGCAGTGGGGACACTGCCAGCATTGAGGGAGTGGGGGTGCCAGTATGGGGTCAGGGGGATGTCCTGTGAGGTGTACTGGCTGGGCGGTCCCATCTGGGCACATTGGGGGAACACCTTTGAGGACAGGGCACACGGTGGTCTGGGGGTACAACCACAGGGTCGGGGCACAGCTGGGGGGGCTGACTGCAAGACAGGGGTGGGTTCCACTGCCAGGGGTCCTTCTGTGTGTTGGGAGAGAGCCTTGAAATACACACTGGGTGGGGGGAGAATGCAGGATAGGGGGCCGTGCCATGCAGATCCAGGTGCCTGTGGTAGGCATTCATGCACTTGGATCCATGATGTGATGAGCAAGGAATCCACTAAGGGACCTATGATGGGCATCTGATTGGGTGCCTGCATGGGTCTGCAACTCCACCAATGGCCACCCTGCTGAGTGCTGTGCACCGTGGGGGCAGAGCCATGGACAGGTGGCCACCAGTAGTGAATATCTGCATATGCACACCTGTCAGCAGGTGCAGACCTATGTGGGCGGAATACGCACCTCGGGCACATAATTCCTGCCCATTGGTGGATAGAGGCCATTAAATTAATGTTAATTTGAATGTAATTTCTTAGGCTTGTTTAGCCTGTATTTTGCACCGAACCTGCACATTTGTGTCATCAGTCATTGGTGGCAATGTGATCTAGGAATGTGATCCAGATTGATTCACACAGTGTTTTTGTATTTGACTGCATGGGGTCAGTAATAGTTTGAAATCACATATTTATAGCATACCCACTGTCCAGGGGTTGGCAACCTTTTCAGGTCTGGGAACAATATGTCCAGTTGTGACAGGTCTGATAACCAGAGAGCCATATCAGTATATGTTTAGCAGATGTGCTTTGTAATGCATCATTTTACTTCAGTTCATCCCCACAGGCTATTTGAATAAAACATCTGTTAATTAATTGGAACATTACACAAAGCAACCACTGAAAAAAGGGTACCATATTACTGTAATTGTTTTTAGCAACACTAATGCATTTATCATTCTATACAACTGAGATAAGCAAAAGAAAGCTGGGCACATTCAACCCAAAAAAAAACTGTACATACCACAATAGATTGTGCAGTGACATACTGTACCTTTATTAAATATTACAAGTGTAGTTAGTTCTGGCAGCTGTGGGGTGCTGGTCTCTAGGGATAGGCTCAGCAGGAGGGGTCAATTCCCCATCTACAGGACCATGGCAGAGTTCCAGGCTCAGCTGATAGCAGCAGGGGTAGAAATGCCTCAGCTGTGTCACCAGCTTAACTGGAGACCATCTCCCATGTCTCCACACCCTCAGAGACCCACTGGTTTGGGAGGTGGAGAGTAGTGACCAGCAGGAGGGGGGAAGGGTAGCCAGAAAGTGGTTGCCCGGTCCAGCACCAGCTGGATGGTGAACTGATTTGCACCTCTCGAGACAGCTGAACACCTGACTCCACTGGAGGGGACGCTGAGTCAGTTGATGGGGCAGGGGAGGACAATGTGATGGCACTCAAAGGAAGCAAGTCTACCAGGAGAGCCTTAGTAATTGGGGACTCCATGATTAGGTGACTAGAGAAGGTGGTGGAGGGGTTGTTCAACAGGGAGGATGGTCTGGTGCCTTCCTAGTGTGTCAGTTGTCCGTGATTTAGACAGGATAGGAAGGATGGCAGAGAGGGAGTGTGGGGGAGCTGGGCGTGCTGGTAAAACTCGGTACCAATGATCTGGTGAACCAGTCGGTGGAGATGGCGAAGTGAAGCTTTCAGATTGGTGACACACTCAGCCTCCATTGTCTTTTCTGAAGTCCTCCTCATGTACGGCAGGGAGGGGAAGCAGGATAGGACACGGATTGAGGTGATCGAAGAGTTTAACAGGTGGCTTAAGGGATGGTGTCAGTAGAAGAGGTACCACTTTCTGGCGCATTGGGGGGACTTCTGGGACAGGAGACTCTTCAAGGGTAATGGACTTCTCCTGATAGGAGAGGGGGCCTGTGCACTGGGGCAGAAGTTTGATATCTATATCAGACATTTAAACTGACTGCAGGGGAAACTGTGTCTAGGGTACCATGGTGGCAGGTTAAAGGAAGGGGAGCCTAGCTAATACTCCCCCACATCTCAGGACTTGTAGCAGCACAGCAGGTACAAGGATAGCTGTGGCCCAAACTGAACTAATGAGGAGTCATTAGAGAGAGGGAACACAAAGCGTGCAATCACCAGGAAAAACATGAGGAAGAATGGCAAGAAAAGTACAACGGTAGTAGCTAGGTAGGATTGGGGGTCAGATGGAAGAGGGTATGCCTTAATACCAAGAGCCTAGGTAACAAAATCAGTGAACTCCAGGCACTGATGGCAGACACTGAGGTGAACCTTGTGGCCATCACAGAAATCATGGGCTTCAGAAAATAACGACTGGGAATTGATGGTCTCTAGGTATTCATTGTTCAAGATGGACAGAGGAACAGGTAGAGAGGAAGAAGTAGCCATTTTTGTTAAGGATGGCATCAACATGGTGAAAGGTGGGTGCATCAGGGATAGTGAGGGGGAGACAGAGTTGCTGTGGGTGCAGCTCACAGCAGCTTCAGGCAAGAAACTGCACTTGGGGTGATCTATAAGCCTCCATGGATGGGGGCAGAGAGGGACAGAGAGCTCAAGAAAGAACCTGAAAGAGGAGTGGCAAAGGGGGAAATAGTGGAGGTGAGTGATCTGAACCTGGCAGACATCGATTGGATGTTCCAGTGGCCAGTAGCACCAAAATTCAAGTCTTGCTTGATGCCTTCCAGGGCTGTCTACTGGTACAGCTAGTTAAGGAAGTGAGCAGGCAGACTGCAATTCTAGATGTGGTGCTCCCAATTCAATGCAGTAGCAGCAGTGAGAATAGGGAAGCCACTGTGGAACAGTGGCCATAACTCCATGTTGTTCAAATGTGTTCTTGGGTCTGGAAAACCCTATTCGAGAGCTGAAGTCCTTGATTTTAGAAAGGTGGACTTCAATAGGCTGAGGGAGCTGGTCAGAGAAAAGTTAGTAGGTGTGAACAACATAGCTGCGGTAGAAGAAAGATGAGGGGCAAGTAAGGTGGCTATAAGAAGTTCAGTAGATCGGTTTGGTTCTCAGCAAGGGTCAGTAAAGTGGTGAGGGCCCCCCCAAAAAAAGACCTTATAGATAAGTATAAAGAAAAGCAGGGGGAAAAAGAATGGGGAGAATATTGACAAAAAAATAGGGATGCAAAGAAGGCAATTAGGGAAGCAAAAGTAGACACAGAGCTACATATTGCAGAGAGGGTCACGAGCAGAGGAAAACAAGTTTTCCAATATGCTATTAGAAAAAAGGAAGAAAGGGGTGAGAATAGTAAGGCTAGCTGAGGGGGGTAGGATGAAAGAAGAGAAATGAAAAAAGGCCACTGTCTTCAATGATTACTTTTGGTCAGTGGGTTCTTGCCAGAGAGTGGCATCAAGGCAGCCACTAAGGGGGTCCAGGAGATAAGGCAACCAACATTTACAAGTGAAAAGGTCCAGAAAGGGATGGTGCCCTAAAGATATATAAGGCTCTGGGATCAGATGGGTTGCATCCAAGCTTACTCAGGGAACTGGCAGATGAAATGGCCAAACCCCTGGCAATTCTATTCAACAGCTCACTGGGGATGGGGATGGTTCCAAAAAATTGGAGAGAGGTGGACATGATTTTGTCCCATGGGGGAGGTGGACAAGGAACAAGCAGGGAATTACAAACTTGTCAGTTTTTCCTCTATTGGTGCAAGGCTGATGAAGTCACTAGTCAAAGAAGACTCTGTGGACTACTTGGAGAGCAATGTGTTCCAGGAGAGCAAACAGCATGGATTCATGGCAGGGATGCCTTGTCAGACTAACCTGAAAGTTTTGTTTGACTTGGTGATGAGTGAAGTGAATAGGGGCTATGCTGTGTATTGGCTATACTTTGACTTCAGCAAGGCTTTCGACTTGGTGCCTCACAGAGATGGAGGATCTGGATGTGGCTAAGGTTACAGTAAACTGGGTAGGTAACTGGCTAAAGGGGAAGGAGCAGAGGGTAGTGATCAATGGGGTCAGATCAGAAGAGAGAGAGGTCATGAGCTTGTTACTACAGGGATCTATTCTGGGTGTAGTCCTCTTCAATATGTTCTTCAGCATCATTGGTGAAGAAATCTGGAGCAGGTTGCGTCTTTCTGCAGATGACGCTAAGCTCTGTGTGAGGGTGAACAGAGATGAGAGAATTGGCGAAATGCATAGGGACTTACAATATCTACAGGGGTGGTGTAAGGTCTGGCAGTTGAAATTCAGTGCCAAGAAGTGCAAGGTACTGCACCTAAGGATCCCATGACAGAGTACTGGATGGGTGTGATGAGACTTAGCACTACAGCTGAAGAATGGGACCTTGAAGCTATCATCAGTGACTCCCTAAAACAATCAAGTCAGTGCAACAACACATATAGCAAAGTGAGTAGGATGCTGGGGGAAGGAGATGTACATTAGCCTCTTTTCTGTGGAGTGGGTCCAGAAAGCAATTGCTAATCCGAGGGTGGACAATCCATGAGGCTGTTAGAGGTACATTCAAGAGTGTTACAGGAACTCAAAGAGTCGCTGGCTGCACCCCTGACAGACTTGTTTAACAGATCACTGGAGACCGGCGTGATCCCAAAAGACTGGAGAAGGGTGGACATAGTCCCACTTTACAAAAGTGGTAGAAAGGAGGAGGCGGGAAATTACAGGCCTGTCAGCCTGGCATCTGTAGTAGGGAAACTGATAGAAACACTATTAAAGGAAAGGATTGTGGAACACCTGGAATCCAATGGACTGCAAGATCCAAGGCAGCATGGCTTTACAGAGGGGAGGTCATGGCAAACAAATCTGTTAGATTTTTTGACTGGGTAACCAGAGTGTTGGATTGGGTGGGGGGGCAATGGGTATGGCCAGCTTGGACTTCAGCAAGGCCTTTGACACAGTTCCAGATAGGAGGCTGGTAAACAAGTTGGGTAGCATGGGGGTGGGCAAGAAGGTGGTAACCTGAGTAAAAACCTGGTTAGGGGATAGGAGGCAGAGGGTGGTGGTAAATGTAGTTTGATCTGAGGAGGGGAGAGTGACCAGTGGGGTACCTCAGGGGTTGGTACTGGGGCTAGACCTCTTTAATGTCTTCATTAGTGACATAGCAGAGGAACTGGAAGGGAAGGTCTGCCTCTTTGCAGATGACACCAAGATCTGCAACAGGGTGGACACTCTGGAGGGGGTGTTAAGGATGGAAAGAGACTTGAGATGACAGGCGGAGTGATAAGAAGTTTGGCAGCTAAGGTTTAATGCAAAAAAGTGCAAAATAATGCACTTGGGTCACAGAAACCTGAGAATACAGTATAAAATGGGGACACAAATACTACAACCAAGCAGGAAAGAGACCTGGTGGTAATCATATTGGATGACCTGAAGGTGGCCAGACAATGCGACAAAGTGATCAGGAGAGCTAGTGGCATGCTGGGATGTATAGGTAGTAGTATTACCATCAGGAAGAGGGAAGTGGTGCTGCCACTATATAGGTCTTTAGTAAGACCCCACCTGGAGTACTGTGTCCAGTTTGGGAGGCCACATCTCAGGAAAGACATAGACAGAATATAGGCCATCCAATCGAAGGGCTACCAAGATGGTACAGGGTCTATATCAAATGTCCTATGAGGAGAAGCTAAAGGAATTAAACATGCACAGCCTGGAGGATATGACTGAGACCTTAAAATTCCTGACGGTGGTGAATAAGGTACAAGTGGGACGTATTTTTCAGAGGAAAGGGTGCTCCAGAACAAGGGGCCACAATATGAAGCTGGGGGGGTAGGTTTAGGAGAGATGTGAGGAACTACTTCTTCACATAAAGGGCGTTGGATGCCTGGAACAGTCTTCCAGCAGAGGTTTTGGAGACAAAAACTGTGGTGGGATTCAAGAAAGCCTGGGATAAGCACAAGGGAGTCATAAGGGATAGGTAAGGGGGTGGCAGAGAAAGTGCCATAGACCAGGAGGGATGTACAGTGTAAGCAATGCAACAAAAAAGGGCAGGCTGGATGGGCCATGCGGTCCTTATCTGTTGTCAGCTTCTAGGTTTTTATGTATCAGGAGGGGTATTAATAGCAGAAGGAAAGAGGTAATACTTCCCCTACATAGATCCTTAGTGAGGTCACATCTGAAGTACTGCATCTAGTTCTGGAGTCCTCACCACAGGGAAGGATAGGCTGGAGACAGAGCAGCATAGGGTGATAAAAATGATTCAAAGTCAAAAGGGCAGGTCCAGTGAGGAGCACCTCAAGGCACTGAACATATATTCACTGGAAACCAGAAGGGAGAGGGGAGATATGATACAGACCTTTACATTCCTAACAAGAATTAGCAGGATGAAATGTGGGGAAGTATTTAATTTAAATACTAGCTCACAATCAAGTGAACATCAGTGGAAACCAACAGGAGGAAGGTTCCGGAGGGACATGAGGAAGTATTTTACAGAAAGGGTAGTGGAACTGTAGAACAGTCTACCAGCCTAAGTGGTAAGTGCAAAAAACATTGGTGGTTTCAAGTACAGTTGGGACAGGATGAAGGGTATAGTGCTTGCTCTGGGTTGCAGAAACTAGGAGGAGAATGGGGAGGGGGAGTTTGGGGAGGGCTAGGACGCTGGACGGACAGTAGATCCCAGGGCTAAATAGGGAACTCAGGCAGTCTGGATGGACAGAGGGTCTTTTTCTGATGTCATTTTTATGTTTCTATGTTATAAACAAGACAACCACGCCGCCTGATTTGTTTTGCCTAATCAGAGATTTTGTCAAAGGCTGCATGCTGGGAGCACTAGGAGCCCTCATATACATAGGACTTAAAGGCTTTCTTTTGTTTGTCTTGTATTGCCACACTAGTAGTGTGGCACCTGATCCCAGCGTGACGTTTTGTTTGGTTAGAAGCAATCCTATGCAAATGTTTAAAAGTTTCAACTAGCAGAGTATGCAATTATGCAAACTACAGTGATCTCATCAGACTGCTTTGCAAGTCCCAAACTTCCACAAAATATCATTTGGTATAACTGTCGTGTGGGGTACAGTCTATGCAGACATTAACAGCTATATCCATTGATAGCCTCTCTATCTCCCAATCCTCTCTAGAAACATAGAAACCAAGAAACTGTTAGCAGGTAAGGACCACTTGCCCCACATAGTGTGTTTTATGTCCCTGCCTTTACTGTCACCACAGTCCTTACCTGATCTTCAGCTACTTCTCCTCCCACCCCCCACTGCTTTCCTACCAAGATTACTTTGTGCTTATCGCATGCATGCTTGAAGCCCACCATTGTTTTCAGCCTTACCATCTCTGCTGGAAGACTGCTCCAGGTGGCCACTGCTTAATCACTGAAAAAGTACTTCCTCACATCCCTTCAAAATTTCCCCCTTCTAGCTTTATTGCATGTCCCCTTGTTCTGGTGCACCTTTTCTTCTGAAAAATACTCCCCTCCTGTACCTTATTCACCATATGAGTTATGTATAGGTCTCTATCATGGCCTCCCTCTTATTTCTTTTTTCCAGGGTGTACATGCCGAGATCCTTCAGTCTTTCTTTGTAGGGCTTATGATGCAGCCGCTGCACCATTTTAGTTGCCCTCCTCTGGACAGCCTCTACCCTATGTCTTTCCTGAGATGTTGTCTCCAGAACTGGACACAGTACTCCAGGTGGGGTCTCACCAATGATCAATAAAGTGGAAACACCACCTCTTTCCTTCTGCTGATGACTTCCCTCACAATATGCCCAGCATCCTGCTGGCCCTGCCTACTGCCTTGTCACACTGTCTAGCCACCTTGAGGTCTTCAGATATGATAACCCCAAGGTCCCTTTCCTGCCTGGTGACCCTCAATACATCTTCTCCCATTTTATATACTGACTCTGGGTTTCTGTGTCCTAGGTGCATGATTCTGCACGTTTTTGCATTGAAACGCAGCTGCCATACCCTCAACCCCTCCTCGAGTTTCCTCAGGTCTCTACTCCATCTACCCTATTACAGATTTTGGTGTCATCTGCAAAGAGGCATACCTTCTCTTCCATCTTCTCTGCAATGTCACCTGTAAAGGCATTGCAGATGTAACCCCCCTGCAAATGGGGGTTCCCAAAAGTCTTCCAGGAGCTTGCCTGAATGCTCCAAGTCTGGGCGGTGTTCGGCGTTTAAGCTGTTTAAATGTGGTTCCAAGTGAGTGCTATTTGAGCCTCCACATACTGTCTCTTTAAGAGCTGTCTGCTTGCAGACTTAATTAGTTTTTATGGGGGGACTGTGTATTTAATGCTTGAATCCCGCCTGAGCTGCTGTCAGTTCACTCCGTTTCTGCCATCGCTACATGTGCAGAGGGAGCCTTGTTGAAAGATATAACTATTTGCCAGAAATCATTTGGAGTGACTGAGAAAATGTAGTTTATCTAGCCTGTCTTCATTTCAGCACAAACTGTTTCAGTGTAGCTCTTTCATTTTGGTCCTGAACTGCTAAAATGGACCAATCAATGGGGAGGGGTTCCTTAAAATGGAACCTGTGGACGAATCAGAACTTGGACTCTCAATTTTGAGCCAGCCACAAGCGGATTGTATGGACAGTGACTCTGGGAAATGTAGTTTTGACCTTGGCGCCTTTTTACACCAACAGAGGGAGTCTCATTGTGAGTGACAGCCGAACCAGCCAACAGAATGGCGTGGAGCTAAAGGAAATGCCCTGCTCTGTGACTGGAAAGATCAGATCAGTTGTGACAGTGAAGAGAGAAGGAGCTCTGTGCTTCTGCAGTGTATAGTTTCACGCGGGAAGCGCACGTGAGGCCCTGAGGTTCGGCCTGCAGCCGTTGTAAGTGCCAGTTTGGACTGAATCTGATTTGCGAGGAGAAAGAAGGAAGTCCGAAGAGTGGAAACCAAGCTCACCCTGTAGAAGACTGGAGAAATTGCTGAATCGCGCTTGGTCTGTCAGGAACTGAAGCTACTGTGTGTGCTCCCGGGTATTTTGCAGTAATTGCGATTGGGATCTAAGAGCAGCCTGCCTGGTATAGTACTTTTCTTTTACATATGAATGTGCATAGTGCTTGTGGGGAATCACTATTTCCAATCCCCTGTGCTGTGTGCTGTGTGTTGAAGCTGGAAGCAAACCCCAGCTTGCCGTGGACTAAATCCGTTTGCTATCTACTGCAGTGGGGTCCAGTCACAAGGACCTTGTCTCCATGACCTGTTGTCCTGGCAACCCAGAAGAACATCCACCATCCGGTTCTCAGCTTGGGTATTGTGAGTACAAATCTGGGTATTCTCTTGCAGCCTATTTTCAATTACAAGTGTGTCATCTAATTATTGTTGTTTCACTTCTTGATGGACTGAACCATCTGGCTCCGGATTACAATTGGGTGTTGTGCATATATTTTCTTCCATAGGGCCCTGTCCATCTGCACCTCCAAGCCAACCCTGGGCAATGGACCTGGCTAGCCCCCCCCCAACCTGGGTACGCAGAGTGTAACTTTTCAGACCCTGTATGTGTGCACAGTACTGTGATTTAATTCTGCCAATTAACGTGATTGCCCCCTCCCATGTTACTGCCCCCTAAATAAATCAGATTTGTTGTTGTTATACTATATACCATCTGTGGTGTTGGTACTTATGGAAACAGTATTGTATTTTGCTGTGTATGTTGTTTAACCTTATTTTACAGGGGGTCCTCAGAGACGTGCTGCAGAATCAGTCTCAAGGGTAAGTGGTACTTTATGAGTGAACAGTGTGTATACGTGGGGTATTGGGGCTGTAACTCCTGTGTACTGTGTGAGCCACTAGAGGGAATAAAAGGGGGTCTCAGTGTCCCAGAGGGCTGTGATCAAGCTAGTCTAACCACTACAAACTCTGACCTCTGGGTGGAGGCACCTGCCATAGAACCTAGGCCCCTCAACCTGTCAGTAGTCAAGCAGGCAAGGGTAGTAGCCCTTGGGACAGGGCCACCTGGGGGTTACACAGAGGACTGGTCCCAGCACTGAGCCTTGAGGTAACCTGCTGGTCACTCTTCCCTCATTAGAGTGAGTGTTGTTTTCCACCACCCTCTGTCACCTATCCATCAACCAATTGGATACCCCATTTAAGACATTGAGTCCCACTCTCAAATTGCCTGGTTCCCTTTAGGAATGGGCTGGTACTAAAATACCTAACCCCAAGACTACCTGTGGGTACCCCAAAAGTACCCTAAAAATACTTGAATGAAAAACGAGTAGTCGGGTCAGGTTGGGTAGTTACTATCCAGCCCATCCTGCTGTCTGATTACCCGACCCTGGCCATAACTAAAATCATGTGAAGGACTGTTTTAAGGACAATTAGACTATTTGTTAGGTGCCCCAAGTTGTTATACCAATGGGAGGCATTGCTGAGGCAGGTAAGAGAGGTGCAGCTGCTCTTAGGAAGCCTGCTGCTGTTTCCAGATTCCAAAAATTATACCCATGGTGGGCATTGTTGAGGCAGGTACAAGAGGTGCAGCTGCTACTTGTGTGCCTGCTTCTGTGTCCAAAAATTATACCCATGATGGACATTGCTCAGGCAAGTATGAGAGGTGCAGCAGCTCTTAGAGAACCTGCTGCTGTTTTCAAAAATTATACCTATGGCAGGCATTGCTGAGGCAGGTACAAGAGGTACAGCTGCTGTGACTGAGCCTGCTGCTGTGTCAAAAAATTATACCCATGGTGGGCATTGCTGAGTAGGTATGAGAGGTGCAGCTGCTCTTAGCAAGCCTGCAGCTGTTTCCAAAAATTATACCCATGATGGGCATTGCTGAGACAGGTACGAGAGGTGCAGTTGCTCTTAGTGAGACTGCTGCCATTTCCAAAAATTATACCCATGATGGGCATTGCTGAGACAGGTACGAGAGGTGCAGTTGCTCTTAGCAAGCCTGCTGCTGTTTCCAAAAATTATATCATTGGCAAGCATTGCTGAGGTAGGTGAGACAGGTACAGCTGCTGTGATTGAACCTGCTGCTTTTTCCAAAAATTATACCCATGGGGGGCATTCATAAGGACAGGCAGGAACAAGCCCCAGTCAGACAACCTAGGATTACAGCATTCCTGAAGCCAGCTGAGGTAGAATATACATTAGAAGGGGAAGACATTGAGAGTTTTTATAGAAGAGGCAGGAAACAACTAGGACAAAGAATTAATATTAATGTGATACTGGAATCAGAAGGGACCTTGGACTCTGACCTTGATTCATTACTGGCAGAGAATGAGTGTGATGCAGAAGTCAGTAGTATATTGAGTTCTGGGGGCAGTACAGTAGAAAACTTGGAGGCAACTAACTGACTGAAGGATTATAATACCCATGTATGTATGGTAACTTGGAATATCGTAGGTCTTAAAGAAAAGTTGGAAAATAAAGCCTGCTTATAATGGCTGTCGAAATGTACAATATTATTTTTACAGGAAATATGGATTGGAAAACTAGATGAGGTTTGGATCAAAGGGTATAGATCCTGGGTAACTCCTGCTTATAAAAATTGCAAATATGGTAGATTTAAATGCAGCTTGGCTATTCTTATTAACATGACCCTGGATTTTGTGAATTTAGAAGCCGTTATTTATAATGAATTTTATATGTATGTAGTAATTGCTGGGAATGTGCAAATTACAGAATTGTTTAATATTTATAGTCCACCAACCCTTAAGCTGAATGAATTTAATGTTATTCTAGATTGAACAGGACAGGATATAGAAACACTTAAATCCAGATTCCCAGGGGTTAGCATATTCCTATTTGGTGAATTAATGTGTGTATAGGAACTAGTATTGAGGACTCCTCCCTGGAATGGGGTATTGATGACTCCCTAAACATTCCTATACGGCACTCAAAAGATAAGATTTTGAACAAAAAATGGTAAGATTTTTTGCAGTTTTAAGTAAATTTTGCCTTAGAATTTTGAATGGATGCGCTAGGGGCAATTGGGAAGGGGAAGTAACCTTCCCTACAGCAAATGGTGGTAGTGTGTTAGACCTTTGTATAGTGGAGACCTTGGAATATCCCAGGGTGAATCACCTCAGGGTTTACAAACTGTGGGATAGTGATCATTTCCCCATGAACTGTACCTTAACCTCCTGTCTTAAGCAATTGACTAAAAATCACAAACAAGAACTCGAGGCTAATCAAAATATGTGTATCAGATATGGGAAAAAATGTCTGGAATGAATAATAATAATAATAACTTTATTTCTCAAAAGCACCTTTCAAATGACAAGGCGCTTTACAAAAGATTAAAATAAGAATAGTAGAAACAATAAATACAGTATAAAGCAAAACAATAATCTAACAGGGTTCAGTTCACTAAATATCATTAAAAGCCGCACCATAAAAAAGTTTCTAATGCTTGTTTAAAGCTTCCCACTGTCGTGAATTCCCGACGCCAACGGGGTAGAAAACTCCAGAGGGTAGGGGTGACGTACATAAAAGCACGGGTCCCGGAAGACTTCAAAGACACCCTCGGGATCTCTAGCAACCCATCATTGGCCAAACGGAGCTGTCACTCTGGGTGATAGGCAACCAGAAGCTCTTTCAAGTAGTCAGGGCCAAGTCCATGTAGAGCTTTATGTCAGTAAACCAACTTTAAACGTGATCTGCCACTGAATCGGCAGCCAGTGCAGACTGCGTAGAAAAGGGGTAATATGAGCTGTTCGAGAGACCCCCATCAGCTATCGTGCTTCCGCATTCTGCACTAGCTGCAAGTGGTGGATATCAACCCCAGGAAGCCCTAAGTACAGGAGTTGCAGTAATCAAGCTGCGAGGTCACAAAGGCATGAACAAGTGTAGGAAGGTCTCCAGATGGAACAATGTGCTTGATCCTGGTGATGTTCCTAGGATGGTAAAAGGAAGACTTGATGACAGCCACACTTGAGATTGTAAGGTCAACCCATCATCAAGCACCACCCCCAGGTCCTGCACCCATTCAGAGGTAAGGATCTGGGTGCCCCCTAGGTAAATTCCAGAGGGCTGACCAGTCCTCAACCCCTCTATCTGGTGACCTGGCTCCACAGCCATCACCTCAGTCTTTCCCAAGTTCAACTTTAACCAGCTCAAATTCATCCAGTCCTGGATTTTAGCAAGGCAGTTATTAAATACCAAGACAGCACTATCCTGGTGGGGTGTGGAAGACAGGTAGAGCTAAGTATCATCAGCATAGCCGAGAAACCTCAGCCCATGTTGTCTTACAATGTCTCTGATGGGCAGCATATACACTGCAAACAACATGGGGGAAAGCACTGAGCCCTGAGGTACCCCACATGACAATGAAAATGGGTCCGAGGAAAAAACTCCAGACACCAGTCTCTGGGATCTGCCAGAGAGGAAAGATAAAAACCACCTGAGGACCGTATGTGTCAGGCCACAGATGGACCTCAGGCATCCAAGCAATACTCCATGGTCCACAGTGTCGAAAGCTGAAGAGAGATCAAGGATCACCAGAATGGAATGGCTTCCCTGATCTCTCACCATCAGGAGATCATTGAGCACCCGAAACAGCACAGTCTCGGTACTATTCCTCTTTCAAAAACTGGACTGGTGAGGTTCATAGATGATATGGATGGTCAGGTGGTTCCCCAGTTGTACCGCCACTACTTTCTCAATAACCTTACCTATAAAAGATAGGTTAGAGATTGGTCTATAGTTAGCCAGAGAGTCAGGGTACAAAGAAGCTTTCCACTGCCTCCTTCAGGAAGCTTGGGAACACACCCGAAACAAGGAACGTACAACATACAAAGGGAATAGTAGATGAGATTATCCAAAAGTATAGATCTACAGAACCATCTTTTATTATAAGTTGTAATACCAAGAGTGACATTCAACAAAAAAATTTTGAAATGTATATGCAATTAATAGGAGAGGCATTGATCACCAGGAAAAAGTCTACAGCAAAGACTAAGATAGGCTTTGATAAAACATGGTTTGATAAAGACTGTGTAAATCTAAGACAAGAAATAAAAGTCTTAGGCAAATTAAGATTAAAGAAACCCTCGCCTACAATATCAATTGCCTTTAAAAATTTAAATTTGGAATACAGAAGCCTGATTCATAAAAAGAAAAAGGATTATAAAAACCCTTTATGGGGCCATCTACAAGAAGCCATTTGGCAAAAAGACTCTCAGACTTTTTGGACCCTAGTGGCACAAGGGTGCAATGAAATAAATATACAATTTAATATGTTAGGCATGATAACAGAAAATCAATAGATGTGGCATTTTAATAAAATTTATGGCAATGGCCAACAAGCAGAGACTCCTAAATATAATAAAAGTGGAAATCCTCAAAATTCAAATTTACTTGTTTTTTTGCCAAATGTGGTAAAGGAAGCAATACAAGTACAAACAAGCATTTGTCAATGCCGAATGTTGTCACGCTGGCATTGGCAGTGGGAGTGGCGGAGCTAGACATACATAGTGCTGTGATTTTTTGAATGTGTCTCAAAAGGTGATTTTGCACAGCGAGCACGCCATTGTGTGCCACAGCTGCAGAAACACATTTTAGGCAGGCTGTGAAAAATGGCAGCTGGACTGTTGATAAGGAGATGTGCACAAAGGCCAGTGGTGAAAATGTGGCATGAAAATATTGCAGATTGACGAAGTTACAAGGGTGCGTGGAAACTGCGTAATGCACACTTGCAACACAGTCATTGTATGGGGTTTTGGCATTAATTTTCAACATAGCCATTTTAGGACCTCTGCTCATGATTAGTGTCAATGCCATTTCTTCAAACTGTCCCAAAAACTAATTTTGCACAGCGGCCATGCAATTCTGAGCCAGATGTGCGAAAACACATTTTGGACAGCAGTAGTGTTCATAAGGAGGTATGGAAAAATGCCAATGATGAACTGCTGGAGTGAAACAATTACAAATTCACAAAGTCATGAGCGTGCATGCAAACTGTGCAACACACGCTCATAAAACACTCATTTTATTGACTTTTGTTCCCAGATTTTCAACATAGGCATTTTAGGGCATGTGCTAATGAACAGTGTCACTGTCATTTTCATCATGTGTCTCGAACACAGACTTTCCACAGCGACCTCGCTATTCTGCGCTGGAACTGTGAAAACAGATTTTGTTCAGGATGCGAAAAATGACAGCTGTACTGTTCATTAGGAGGTGCAGAACAATGGCACTGTTGAAAATCTGGAGTGAAAATGTTAGAAGATTGTGAACGTATGAGTGTGTCTGCAAACTGCGAAGCGCGCGCTCTTAACACAGTCATTTTATGGAGTATTGTCACCAAATTTTCAACACAGGTATTTTAGGACCTCTGCTCATGAACAATGTCATGGTTATTTTTGAAATGTGTTCCAAACACTGATTTTGCCCAGTGACTGCGCTATTCTGCGCCAGAAGTGCGAGACACATTTTGGCCAGGATGTAAAAAATGACAGTTCACAAGAAGATGTGGTAAAATGCCAATGTTGAGAATCTGGCAAGAAAATAGTGCGAATGCGCTAACGTACGAGCGTGCATTGCGCAGTTGCTATGCACGCTCATAAAACAGTCATGTTTTGTATTTTTCCTACCAAATTTGCAACTTAGGGTTTCTGAGAGCCCCCCTCATGAACAGCGGCACTGTCATTTCATTATGCAGTCCTGAAAGGTGATTCCATGCAGTGACTGTAAAATCACCGAATAATGCCATGACAGTGCAAGAAATCATGAGAAGGGGTCTCAAAAACCCCATGTTGAAAATTTGGGCCCAAAATTCGCAAAAATGCCTGAGACATGCAACAAAGTTGAAAAAAACCCTATTTATTCCACTATACAGCTTACCGGCATTTCCTTAGTTCGCAGTCAGCTTTGAAGAGTGCAGACGTGTTCCCAGTCCACTGAAGATCATCACGCTGGACTCCGGAGGTAAGTATGGGGTGAGGGGGTGAGGGGTGTGGGGAGGCAGAGTGCACAGTGGGTGGAGTGCGGGTGGGGGAGGGCACGGAGACTACGAGGACCATTTTCCTTTACAGGTTCAAAGAAAAAAAACATAGCAGGAGAGTTTGTTTTTTTGCAGGATTTGGCACACTGGGGTGAACTCCCAGTGTGCCACCTAACTGTTTGGGGGGTTGTCTGTAGCCGACAGGGATTGGGCACCCTCGTCAACAAACAACATGAGGGGAATTTATGCCAATGGGGATTGTGCACCCCTGTCGGCAAACAAAGAAGGGGGGCACAGAGCTGAGGGGGATTGGGCACCCCCTTGGCATTAAACAATTGGGGTTATTTCTGCTAACGGGGACTGGGCTCCCCTATTGGCACACAAGGAAAGGGGGGTGGAGTAAGAGCCGAGGGGGATTGGGCACCCCCTCAGCATATCACAAATGGGGGGAATGCTTTATGCCAATGGGGAGTGGGCTCCCCCATTGGCACATTCACAGGGGCAGCCAACAGGGGGATTGGGCACCCCTGAAGTTAGCAGTTCGGTGGCCAGTGTGCCGCCATGTACATAATGGCGGTGAGCATGGCAAGAAAAGGACCGCTGCGTCTGATGAGCTTTGCTCGGATTGCAGCAGACCTTTTCTTAGATGTGCTCACCACATTATGTATGCATGGTGTGAAACCGGCATGTAGGCTGATTGGGGAATGCGGGACACACCTACTGGTGCGTGCCCTGCATTCGCCGAACAGCGACCGTGCCTCCAAAGCTGCACTGTCCTAAGATGTTGGCTGCGCCAGCGTGCCAACATAAAAAGGAATAAGGCTGTTGGAGTGGATGGTGTCCCGGTGGATGTTTTTCTGCATAAATATTGATCATTGGGTGGAGATTTTTACATCGATATTTCAGTTAATAGGCCAGCACCAAGTTATTCCAAGTAATTGGAATAAAGGTGTTATTGTTCCCCTTTTTAAAAATGGTCAAAGACATGATCCATCTTGTTATAGGCCAATTACATTACTTCCAGTTGTTCAAAAAATGTATATGAGACTATTGCTACACAGACTTACATCTTGGCAGAGGAAAACAACCTGATTTCCAAGTTTCAGTGTGGCTTTAGGAAACACTTCAGTTCCATGGATCTCATTTTCACTCTAAATTATTTGGGTGATATATATGTTTACATGGAAAAAGAGCACTATATATGTCTGTTTTGTAGACATAAGAGTAGCTTTTGACTCTGTAAACAGGAATAAGCTGTGGGAGACTTTGGAAGCTCTAAGAATTAACAAACAATTATTGGAAATGTTACAAGCATTACATCATAATACGATGACACAAATACATTATACTAGTGATGGAACCCTTAAAAAAGAAGTTAACATTGGGAAAGGCATAAAACAAGGGTGTCTATTGGATCCTCCATTGTTTAGTTTATATATAGAGACTCTGATAAAGGATATTATGAAAATAGATACATTTGCCCCTGCAATTAATGATGAAAAGTTTCAACTTTTGTTATATGCGGATGATGCTATTGTCATTTCTCAAACCCCCCTTGGCCTGAGAGGGGGAGTTACAAGTCTAATGAACTAATTTGATAAATTAGACTTGAAAATGAATGTAGAGAAAACAAACATTATGACATTTCGCAGTAAGAGGTCCACCAAAAAGTACTAGGAAATAAATGGTAAAAAACTTGAGGAGGTGAAGGAGTATAGATATCTTGGAGTTATTTTTGATAGTAGCATGTCCTGGAATGCCCATATTTCTGATTTAAAAAACAAGTTGTTTAGCTCAATGAATGCAATTGGAGCATTTGCAAATAAGTTTACCAGCAATTCTTTTTCCCCACTCAAAGTGACTTTTGAAGCAAAAACTGTTAGCCAGACCTTGTATGGGAGTGAAGTCTGGGGTCTGTTTATGAATGAGTCAAAACTGGAGACCATACGAAACACTTTTATAAGAAATGTACTCGATTTACCAAGAGACCATCCAATGGTCTTTATGATGCTAGAAGCTGGCTTGAGTCCTTTGAATGTAAGAATTAAAGTAAGGGCAATTAACTTTTGGAAAAAAACTGATTGGAATGCCCAATGATAGGCTACTGAAATTATGTTGGGTAGACTACTTGGCGGGGCTACAAGCTGGGACATGTCCTGTAAACTGATCTACAATGTTAAACTTGATTGTAAAGAAAGTGGAGATGGAAGATATTTGGTCCAGCAGAGTCACTATAAATGTTAACCAATTTGCAAAAGAAAGTATATAGAGAATACATGATATCGAGATACAGAATGGTTTTAGTAAAATACACAATGTAGACACAGGAGGCTTCTACTCCAGTATAAAGTAAATGGGGGTACAATATATTATTTATTACACTGTGAAAATAAGTGGCATAGAAACACATTGTGTAATAAGAGGCTAGAAAGCTTGGATATTGTAAATTTGCAGAGAAGGAAGAGATGGGGGCATGGAAATAAATCTGTAATTGTAAAAATGTGAAATCTCCAAATATAATCCATATGTTATTGGAATGTGATGCTCTGTCCATGGTAAGAAGGAAATGGATTATACCACTTTTGCAAAAGCATAATTTGGGAAATATAGAGAATTGTATGAAATATCTTTTGTCTGGATAAAATAAATGTTATCTATGAGAAGGCAAAATGTATAAATAACTAGTATAGATAAACAATGAATCTTTTAAAAATTTTACATGCTATTTGCATGTTATATTTTTTTTTGAATGGTTTCTTAGGAAATTAATCATTTGTATTTATTGTGATGATTTTATAATTGTGGGATGTAATAAATTTGTATGTGATTTTATACGTCTGTTAATTAATAAGCTTTGACTTTGACTATGGGGGGCATTGATGATGTAGGTATGAGAGGCACAGCTGTTATGAGTGAGGCTGCTGCTATGTCCAGAAATTATGCCCATAGTAGGCATTGATCAAATGACTGACAAAAGAAAACTAAGAGTAGTACTAGTGTGGCGCATGTGGCTGGCATGGCGCAAGTGATGATGGTTCCATTAATTTAGTACACAACCTAGTCATCATATTCAGTATCACTGCTTACAGGCTGTTGTTCATGTTCAGGGTCACACACGCATAATTCAGTGTTTCTGACAATTGGTAATTCATCAGCATTCATTTTGAAAAATGTAAGCTGTTCCACATTTGCAGGACTTAACAGTGTTCTGTGGACAGTGACTGTTTCTTCAGCTGCACTAAATATGTGTTCTGAATATACAGTACGCTTGAAGGTGGACAACGGAGGTACATTATTGCAAGATTTGGCTATATTGTTCTCTTTTGTTTCCAATACAGTAATGGGTCTTCCTCGAGACCAGTCACAGTATGGTCTGCAAAGTACTCCAGGATCATTGTGCTGCCTGAGATGGTTACTAGTCTGGCAGACAAAGCAGCTGCACTTAGTTTACTTGATACAAGCCCATGTTGTTGCAGGTGACAAAGAAGTGATTTGCCTTTCTGACCCTGAACATAGGATGCCCAAGAAGTAGCTGTACATGTCTTTTCCCTTGCTGATGACACTGCTGACTGTGAAGAACTGATAGATGTGCTATTGTCTGCAGCAGAGGTGCACTGTGATGGTTCAGCAGGGTTTGACTGCTGTACATCAGTTAATGGTGTTTGTAAGGCAATGTCACATTTGATTAGCAGAACATCTCTTCAATAGTCAGTGTATTCCCCTGCAGGAAGGATCAATTTAAAGTAGGAATCTAGTAACATAGCCAACACATACACTAGTTGTCATTCTTGAACATGGCATTTAGTCTCTGATCAGTCAACTGTCTGAGACTCAAGTCATCTGCAGGAATAACAGTGGTGGTGTCGTCTTTTGACTAAATGTCTTTTTTTTAATGTCCTCAAGGAAAGGGTGAAGAAATCTGATCAGAGGAAGAATTTGACTCAGAGCTGCATTGCCCACACTGACATCATGTGTGGCAACCTCAAATGGCTCAAGTAACATGACCAAAGATTCCAGTAGAATCTAACTGCTGGAACTGAACATGATGTACATGTTATCTGTTGGATTCTGCATGGTGTAGTCATGTACAGCTTTTCTGTTCAAGAAGCCTTTCCAACATGTAAAATGTTGCATTCCAGTGGGTTGGAACTTCCTGCTTTAATGTATGCTGTGGTAAGTTGTCTGATCTCTGCACCCCCTTGAAGATTTTTTGTGCTTTCACTGAGTGGCTGAAATGCCCACATATTTTCCTAGCAAGACCTAACAGGTTTTCAACATTTCTGTTTCCATTTAAGAAACTATGGATGAGAAGATTTAAACAATGTACAAAACAAGGGATGTGTTGGTAGTTGCCATCTCTAACAGCCTTGACCATGTTGGCACCATTATCTGTTACTATGAATCCTGGACATAAGGAATACAGAGTTAGCCATTTCTGGAATTGATTTTGTAGCTCCTGCAAAATATTCACAGCAGCGTGGTTTTTCTCAAAAGTGGTGACACATAATATAGCCTGCTTCCTACTGCTTATGGTGGAGCGGGGATTATTGCTTTCTGACTGAAAACTTGTTCAATGAGCTGTAACAGTCATGGAGTCAATTGTCTGGTTGCTGGTCCATATATCCATTATTATGTGAACCTGCTTCACCTCAGAGAGTTTCAACTGTTTAGTGACCACACTACACACCAAGTCATACAACTGTGGAACAGCCTTTCTTGAGAAGTATGTTTGACAGGGAATGGTGTGCCCTGGTTCAATCCAGTTCATGAACTTGAGGAAACGTTTTTAGCAAACAAAAGCAAGAGGGAGTTGACAATCAGCAAACAACTCTACAATGGCTCTATTCAACAGCTGGCATGTTGGATGCTTGAGGGTAAATTCTGATGTTCTTGCAACACTTTCTGTTAATGTTTGTTGTTGAGTGTCATAGGGCTGTTGAGACCCTGTGTGTTAACTGGTGTCCATTTCTTTTCTTCTTCCTACAACAGTCTGCTGCAGCAGCACCTTTATCATTCTCTGCACTTAGTCTATGTAAATCTGTTTTTTTCCCCCTTTTCCAGTTAGGCCAATGGGGACGGTTCTCTGCTATCACTAACTGGACCCAGTATACATCGGTCTTCTGACCCTTGGTACCCCCCCTTTTCATAAGCCTCTATTTGTCTGTAGGCAAATGCTCAAATAAAAATTAAAAATGCAGCAACCCGGCCCGGTGGTGCTGAGGGTTGAGGCACTGGGTGCCACACCTCGCTCCACGCTGGCAATCCTAGTTCAGAAGCAGACTCGGGTTGCTGGTGAGTCGGCCGGGGAGAGATAGGCTCGAGCATCCAAAGACAGCTCACCTTCTCCGGGGAGGGTTGCAGCCACTGCCGAACATGTGTCTGACTCCGAGTGGAGGCTCGGAGTATTACAAGCCCTGATTGCGGGGGAATGAGTGGCTGCTTTACAGTGCGGGCGTTGGTGCTTGTTGCCTTGACGTCAAGGGGCTACACACTGTAGGGGAAGGGAGAAAAGAAGAAAAAACACCTGCTGGCTCCAGGAAGATGGACTTCCCAAAGCGTGCCTCTGATGTGCACCACTCACCAGGGCCATCATCTCGGCCTGATGAGATGTAGGATTACGAGGCGATGGACCCCACCTTGTCCCCGCTCAGCTGGAAAACTGAAGCGCCATGGAGGAAGAGAGGTGAATCCTAGTGGGTGCGAGGTAGGAGGATGACTCAATGGATGTCCTGAAGGGTCGGGGCCAGCAGGCAGTAGGGAGAGAGAAAGAGTAATTTAAAAAAAAAATGCAGCAATCACAGTTGTATTAGGCTTAAAAAGCTGCTAGAATATAGCACACAGAGAGTGCTGTCTTTAGGGAATAAAAGCATGATTGATTTTATTGCTGAGCTGGGGAGACGATAGCTGTATCCTGTAAGTTTACTGGAAGGTTTAGAAAAGCTCTTCAAACAAGTTAGTGTCTCCCTTGAAAGGCTTAGCATTATTTTTGTTTCCTGGGGTCACCCCCCCCCTTATTTTGTATTGCTTTTCTTTCTCTTGTCCCTCACAACCAGCAGACAATCTTGCAGCAGAATATTTGTATGTGGCAGACTTGCAAGGTAGGAAGCAGTCAAACACTACAGTTCATGCAAGAAAGACAAAGTCAGAAAACCGAATTCAAATAAGGTAAAAGAAAGCACTTGTATTAAGAATATACAGTGAGGGTGTAGGTCTCAAAAACAGGGAGCACTTATGTTTGTTTTGTAAACTGGACCAGATATAAACAGTGACCTGACACTTCCTGTAACAGAATGTATGTTTGTTTGAAGTTACTTTACTAAGATAGGCACATTTAGAAAAGTAAAACAAAGCTACCCTTTCTAAATGGGTCGAGTAGACATATCCGATTATGGAAGATGTGAAGTTGAATTGTTTTATTTCTGAGTGCACTGATGTTTTAGAATTATGTTACCAGGAAAAGGTTTCAGTTAAAACTTTTACTGCACAATGAAAAGCATGTGAAATGGCAATTGCTTTCTGTTGCACAATTGTTTTTGCATAATGAATTGCATAAAGAGTAGTAACAGAGTACTACATACCTAGTTGGAGGTCCTCATCCCCTGGCTTCCCATTTTTTTCTAAGAGCCGGACGGCCTTTTCCTTCATAACTATATACTGGCAAGCCCAAGGGGAGGAGCCTGCTTCTAAGGATTTTTGTACATATTAGCAAAACAGCTAAAATATCAAGATTTAAAAGCCTTATTATTAGCATCTACTTCTCTTTTCAGTTTTACTATATGTTTCGCATAAAACTATTGGTTTATTTGGAAGTTAGATGTTTTAAAGCAGTAGTGGGTGGAGTTTCAGGTAAACCACCTGACCCTACCAGTATAAATGAAGCTCTTTTGTGCAACCATTTTAGACGAGTGGAGAGATTGCTGGAGTGCTGGCCTCGTCTGGAGCTCTAGCTGCTTACTAGAGAATTGTTATCCATGTTATGTTTTTGTTTTATTTTTGCCATTTTCCAGTTCCCTTTTATTTTTATTTCTGGCTGTAAATAAAATATTGGCCTTGCTTGGCGCTTTAAACCTTGATTCGTGACTTTGCATCCATCCTTTTCCACGACTCTTTGACAATGAGCACGAGGAGATATTTTTAATTTGGGGGGACTGCACTTTTTTATGCCTTTTTCATCTAAAGTACTAGAACTGTGGGATTTTCTGTACTTGTTGGTGTCAGAATAAAACAATCTATGTTTGTCTGGGAAGAATGCAAAGGCACATCAAGTGATTCGATGTCAGTTCCTGCTTCCAGTTCATTGTCACTATGGTCACCACCACCTCCGCTATCACCCATACCAACCACACTGTCCCTTGCCCTGCCCCACTCAATTGGGTGTTTTGTCTTTGCATGCTGTGTCATTACTGATGTTACAAAATGTCCCACTTTGCCATCACGAGTGAGACTCTTTTTTGCACAGACTGAATACACTCAAAAGTTGTCTGCAGGGTCAATATAAAATAAATTCTACAGTAAAGATTTATCCTTTGTGCTTTGTACTATGGTGCCTGGCTTTATTTCTTATATGTTCAGAGGCCTGGAGGAAAGTCTACACTGCCATTTCATTATTTACGTGAATTGTTCTTATTCATGCACATCTTATTATTTTTAAGTTTAGCATATGATTTTTCTGTCTGCACTTGCCTCTCATGCCTTACAGCACCATCCTCTCCTACCCCCTCATCGAAACTAGTACAGACCTCATCACCACTAGATTCCGAAGAAGTGGAAGTGCAGTTATTATCATGTGGGACATAGCCTGAGCTGTCCCATTCCCAGTCCCCAGTATCACCACTATCTTTATCAGCATTCACTGCCTCGGCATCTGAGCTTATATTTGAGGGGGGTGCCTCCTTGTCCCTGCATGCTACTTCAGCAGCTAGAAGTCTCCTGGCACATGTGACAAAATGTTCAGTACCTGTATGAGTTACTCATGTTAGTTCTTTCCAAAACTCTTACTATAATTTCATTGCTAACATGCCTTTTTTGGTTCAGGAGGATGGTTAGTGCCAGTCCTGATGATGTTATTATTATTGTTATTTTCTTCATTAGTTCTAAGATTCATATTGTCCACATCTGTTTCAGTTGCATGTGCAGCAGCACTGTGCTTCCTTTTAGTAGACTTAGACTTGGAAATACAGGACATAGTAGACACAGCCATTGCTTTCACTGTGCTGCAGAGAGACATCACACAAAGTGTACCTATGACAGGTCTAGGGGCACCTAACAAACACTGTATTATACTATAATACAACCTAAATAGCTTAAGTAAAGACACAGAGTAGCTATATGTCAGAGACTGGGTTCGGGGCACCTAACAAACAGTGAGTGATATAGCCAAAATGGCTTTATGCAGAGACAGCGAGTAGCTATATGTCACATGCAGGGCTTGGTGTACCTAACAGACAGTGTATTACAGAGCCAAGAATGGCTTTATGCAGAGACACAGAGTAGCTACAGTATATATAACTGCCTACACCATATTGTGCCTCTCACTTATTGTGTATGTAACTTTCAACCATCCCTTTATGTATTCAATGTGATATATTATGTGATTCCTATGTTATATCTGTACTTGTTTTCATGCCTTGCCAATTAATTTTTTTATATGTAACTTTCAACTATCACTGTATGTCTTTAATGTACTAAATTGTATTTATCCTTGAATTAATATTGGTACTTGTTCTTATGACTGGGAACCTCTGTAAAAGAGCTACTGGCTCAAAAGGTATATCCGAATCTCAATTTAATAAACAAAATAAAATAAAAATATGTCACAGACAGGGCTTGGTGCACCTATCAGACGCTCTGTAATACAGCCTAAATAGCTTTATGCAGAGACACAGAATAGCAATATGCACAGACAGGGCTTGGGGCACCTAACAGACACTGTGTAATGCAGTCTAAATGGCTTTCACTATACTTTAGAGACACAAAGTGCACCTGTGTCACAGACAGGGCTCATGGCACTTGACAGGCAGTGTGTAATACAGCCAAAATGGCTTTATGCAGAGACACAGAGTAGCTATATGTCACGGACAGGGCTGGGGGCACCTAACAGACACTGTGTAATATAGCTTAAATAGCTTTCACTATACAGTATGTGCCACTTACACTGTCCACACTTAAGCCAGATGGCCACTTACAACAGACAAATCTTGGATGCCAAAAGCCAGACCTAATAGGGCCCCACTGTAAATCACCTGGCTATAGCGGATTAGGGACACTTGCCATACTGGATACCTGATGCCCATTAACACTTCCACAGCTACAATCAGGTAGTCTCCCTGACACTTCCAGAGGCTACTTGACTGCAGCTGTGGAGATGTTAATGGGCTTCCCTGACAGCACCTAATAGCTGTGATCACCTAACAAGGTACTAATTGCTGACCCATTTTAGTCATAGCAGAACCTTTTGCCACTGATCCCTTTGCCCTTAGTCCCCCTTTAGTTGACCAGAGCCACTAGCTTTGAAAAAAAATCAGCTCATTTATAGATTTCTGCTGCATCATGATGCTGCTTGTGGCTAACTTTGAGAAAAGCTGACTGTGATATAATGCCCATTCTTAGTTAAGCATAGTGGCTAACTCTGAAGAAAAAAATCAACTCATCCTTCAAACTCCCACTGCATCCTGACACTGCTTGCCTCTAACTTTGAGAAAAGCTGACTGAGATAAAACACTGATAGTCTGTCCTTTCACTCTTTTTCTGCTGTTATGGTGCCATGGGGTGAGGGGCCTGTCACCAGTGAACCCAAAGTGCAGTAGCTGGCTCAGGAGAAATGCTTGCCTGTGGTGAACTTAAAAAAAAAAAAAACAGCTCACCATTCAAACTACTGCTGCATCGTGATGCTGCTTGCAACTGCTAGCGTGTCTCATTAGAATGAGAAAGCAGTGTGCGCCGGTCAGTCAGAGGCAGATCTGTACATAAGAGGCTGAAGATAATATTGTATGGGGTTAGTGACTGTGCAAGATGGCTATGGCATATATTTTGGGGTAGAATGGACACTGCTAATAATGGAGAAAAGTGATTTACACAGACTAGTCCATTATAAGCAGCATTCACTGTACTGCAGAAACACACAGACCACCTATGTCACAGACACGGCTTGAGGCACCTAACAGAAAGTGTAATACAGCCAAAATGGCTTTAGCAGAGATACAGAGTACCTATATGTCACACATATTGCTCAGGGCACCTAACAGACACTGTGTAATACAGCTTAACTGGCTTTATGCAGAGACACAGAGTAGCTATATGTCACAGACAGGGCTTGGGGCACCTAACAGACACCATGTAATACAGTTGAAATGAATTTATGCAGAGACACAGAGTAACTATATGTCACAGACAGGGCTTGGGGCACCTAACAGACACTGTGTAATACAGCTGAAATGGCTTTATACAGAGACACAGAGTATCTACAGTATATGTCACAGACAGGGCTCGGGGCACCTAACAGACACTGTGTAATACAGCCTAAATGGCTTTCACTATACCACAGAGACACACTCAGTACCTACAGTATGTCACAGACAGGGCTCGGGGCACCTAACAGACCTTGTGTAATACAGCCAAAATGGCTTTATGCAAAGACATGGAGTACCTATATTTATTTATGTATTTGTTAACCGGGTGGACACACTGATCTACTGGACCATTTTCAGGCAAGACCTGGGCCATGAAGATGGCACAAGAATTATAAACATGTACAAGATATAAATACAGTACAGAAGAAATCCAAGTAAAAAGTATGGGAAAAAGGAAAATACTGAATAAGGGTTACAAACACAAAATAGTTCAAGACCACTGTAACATTTTGTACAGACATACAATGCACCATATAGGTTGCTAGGCAGAGCTACTCAAGATAAAAGCAAAGACCATGTTATTCATTTGTAGAATTCTATGCAATAGAGTAATTGCTGGAAGATCTCAGTGACCTAGTGAGCTTGTTGGGAGGTGGTCACCCAGGGGGCAGGTAAAAGTGGCAACCGCCAATAAAGTCGCTTTACAGTGGGACTTAAATGCAAGGTGTGAATCAGTAGAGTGAAGGGAGGAGGGTAAAATGTTCCACAGTTTAGGGGTGGCTGAGGAGAAGGCTTTGCTACTGAGGTGGGTGGAGATTTGAGGAGTATCCAGTAGAAGACTAAAGGAGTTTTGAAGGTTGCAGGGGAAATTTCTTGGTTTGAGCAGAGGGAATGGGGTTATAGGTCCCAACCTCTGATGGTGCTGTCTATGGCACAACCAAGGAAGTAGTCACTGTGAGCCTGGGGTGGGACAGCCTAGAGACTGGTATAGAGAGCAGTGGTGGGTAGAGTAGGGTGCCAACAGTGCAAATCTACAGATGTTGTTGTATGTGGTATTTAGCCTAGTGTGTTGATGGGAGGAGGTTTGCATGTCGATTGGGGTGCAGTAATCCTTCAGCAGAAGGAGAATGCCCTGGGCTATGGCAAGACAGGCCTCTAGAGTCAGGTAGTCTATCAGACGGTATCCAACAGCCATTTTCTGGTTGATGCACATTACAGTGTTACCAATGTGTATGGGGAAGTCAATGCAGGATCAAGGGTTATGCCCAGGTATTTGAAGGAGGATACCATTTCAGGAGGTGGACAACCAGGACATAGAATGCAGAGGGCTGATGAGGTGTTAGATAATTTGGTTAACTTTTGTTTGGACCCCAGAAGCATGTTAGTGTTAATGAGGAGCCTATTTTTCAGGAACCAATCATGGGCAGCACTGTAATTTGAGGTGAGAGTGGCTGAGAGGCTAGCCAGAGATTTATCGCTGTGGTACAACACTAGGTCGTCAGCATAGAGGATGGTGTTGCATGATAGGTTGTCATTAGGGAGGGAGTTAATGAAGAGAGAAAAATGCCACACACAGGGCTCAGTGCACCTAACAGACACTGTGTAATACAGCCTAAATGGCTTTATGCAGAGACACAGAGTAGCTGTATGTCACAGACAGGGCTCGGAGCACCTAACAGACAGTGTGTACATATATATATATATATATATATATTTTTTTTAGTTGTTTAACCAGGAGTAGCACACTAAGCTGAAAGCTTTTTTACGGGAGCAACCTGGGAGCACAGGGAAGTTAAGTGACTTGCTCAGGGTCACACAGTATGCAAGTGAAAGCTGTGGGATTCAAACCCAGGTCTGGTCTGCTGGATGTCATCAGATTTGCAGCCCAGAGCCTTAAACCACTGTGCTATACTGCTTCCCTAGTGTGTAACTGCAGCCACAATGGCTTCATGCAGAGATACAGAGTAGCTAAATGTCACACACAGGGCTTGAGGCACCTAAAAGTGTGTAATAGAGCCAAAATAGCTTTATGCAGAGACACAGTGTACCTATATGTCACATCCAGGGTTTGGGTCACCTAACAGACACTCTGTAATACAGCCAAAATTGCTTTATGCCGAGACACAGTGTAGCTATATGTCACAGACAGGACTCGGGGCACCTAACAGACACTGTGTAATACAGCCTAAATGGCTTTATGCAGAGACACAGAGTAGCTATATGTCACAGACATGGCTTGGGGCACCTAACATACAGTGCATAATAGAGACAAAATGACTTTATGCAGAGACACAGAGTAGCAATATGTCACAGACAGGGCTCAGGGCACCTAACAGACAGTGTGTAATACAGTCTAAATGGCTTTACACAGAGACACAGAGTACCTATATGTCACACACAGGGCTTGTCAAACCTAACAGATACTGTGTAATACAGCCTAAATAGCTTTATGCAGAGACACAGAGTAGCTATATATCACAAACAGGGCTCAGGGCTCCTAACAGATAGTGTCTAAATAAAGCCTAGAATGTCTTTTACTATACTGAGACACACAGAGTAGTGCTATGTCACAAAAGGGCTCGAGGCACCAAACAACACACAGTGTATACAGCCTGAATGGCTTTCATAGCTGCTGCTAGCCATGAGCGCCTCCCTCCTCCGAGCACCGAGTCACATTATCTGGCAATTTCCCCCCTCTGTTCCCAAATTCCCTTATTCTTTGCTTCCTTCACTGGTGGACTATTGTGTTTCATGTTTGTTTTTTTGGTTTTCTTAAGGTTAGGTTTTTCATCATGATTGCAGGCTCAGTGAATGCCAGTTGATTGCTCCTTCTCCCTTCAAACTCTGGATGTATTCTGCATACTCACACAGCAGACTGGGAGCTCAGACAACAGCACTGACCAATCAGATTATTAGGCTGGTGTCATGTGCTCCTGTCTGCTGTGAGTACCCCACAGGCTGCCTGTAATGCCTGGTTTTATGTCGTTAGAGTCCCAGGATCCTACAGGCTGTCTGAAAAATGCCTTTTTTTTCAATTACCCACTACCCGACCCATGAAGTGCACTATTATGTCATGTAGAGCAGCAAATTACCCAGACTACCCTACCCAACCAAAAACCGCTGATACCCAACGTACTGACTCCAGCTAGCCAACAGGTAGCCCATCCCTAGTTTCCTCATATCCCTCCTATGTGGTACAGCATCAAAGACTTTGCTGAAGTCTAAGTAGGCCATATCCACCATTCCACCTTTATCTAGTTCCCTGGTCACCCAGTCAAAGAAATTGATCAGGCTTATTCAACATGACCCCCACCCCACCCCTCGTGAATCCATGCTGTTTTGGTCTTGGTGATCCACCGAGAGAACTGAATATATTTTAACTGTAACTTCACTGGCAAATGTTTAGTAACTCAGCCTTAATTCCTAATGCATACATACAGTAGAATGGACCTCAAATACCAGTTGTGCTGTATGGTATCCTTGTTATTCAGGAATTCATCAAGCACAAGATAAGCACAGTAAGTTGATCCTATGTCATAAACACAGCTAAGAATCCATATCCCATTACATATTCTTTGTATGTTCCTCCATGGAGTTATATAGACATAAGCAGGTCCTATATCTGGCTTACATTAAAATTCTGCTCTGTTCCTTGAAGTCTGTAGCAAGTATAGGGCCATTTTGAAAAACTACATCTTTCATAACATCCCCATCTGTGAAAAAAGGTTTTCCTATACAAAGCCAAAGTAGGGCTGCAGGGAAGTTGGCTAGATGCAAGCCTGAAGTCAAAGCAATGTTCTCTTGTAACAGTATATTTCTGAATGCCAAAAAAAGGCTTTCCTCCATGCCTTTCACTCATATTTGTTGGCATATGTAAAATGTTTGATTGTGACATGCCCTTGGAATTAGAATTCTTATTTCTTGCAAAGACTTTATCTGTAAATCACATGGAACATAAATACATCCCTGTCAATGAAACCAAACACATCCCAGTCTTCCAGAAATATTATGCTTCATCTACTGTTTTTCTCTTCTTGGCTGGATGTGTCATTTCATTATAAAATGGATGGCAGATTCACTGGTAGAAGTGCTACCTTATGGATATGGGGTGATTTAAAAAAAGTGCTTACTATTTATTGCTGTTGTATGACTGTGCATGCCTTGACTCAGTCCTCCATCCGTCTCCACTGTCTCTCGTCCTGCCAAAGGAACCACTTCTTCCTCACACTTCAATCTTTATGTAGCATTCTGATATCACTATGGTTTTCCCTCCACCCCAGACACTAGGACAACTGACATGGGGCTAGAACCCAGCTGTTAGCTGGGGCTATGTGGAGTGCTTTACATCTTTAAGAGACAGAACAGGAAACAAAAGAACAGGCTGAACCATTCTGTGTAGTGAGTCCCTCTTGCCAGGCAATCTTCCAACATTCTTACATTTGTTTTAACTCTATCCCTCCCACTTGGGGCCCAAATATCTTAGTAAGGCAAAGATGGCTGAGAATGCACATCCACCAGGCCCAGCCTGTTCTGTATAAGCACACCTAACTCGATGGCTGGTGCAACGGCATCAAATGAAAGGCATCACATGACCTGCTGACATCTCTGGCAGCATCTCATACAATGCTGATATTTTCCAGCATGCTTCCTCTCCTGGGCTTCCAGTGAGCATGTATACAGATACAGAAGGCATCAAAAGTTGATGGTTGCCCTTGTCATTTCTACTTGATGTGCAATACCCCAGGCTTTGGAGTCAGCATGGGTCACTGACTTGGTAAGCAGTAACAATTACCATTAGGCCATCAGGTAGCCCTGTAGTAAGCTTTTAAAAGTTTTCTGGCTCACCTCCCTCTGGCCAAGGTCAGCAACATAGTTGGTACAATTGACACTGCCTTAACCCTTGCTGTACTGCAGACTGATATATCAGTCCATAATTCCAATACTGTCTGTGTCAGCAGCACAAGGGTTAGGAAATGGAGACACTGCAGTGCCAATACCCTCCCTTATGTAACTATGCTTGACTGCTTCTAATTATCTCAGCATCAAGAACATAAGTGTGTAGGTGACGTTTCATGTACGGTATATGATCTTTGAAGGGTGACCCTGCATGTACAAAATGCCAAAGATCCAGCATTCAGTTTTCCAAGTCCCTGTGTTACAGAGCACAGTAGCAGAGATGCCGAAAAGTCTACATTTTGGAACTTTGAGGGGTTAAGGAGCTGCTGAGCTTATGAACACAGGCAAAGAGCCACATGCAGCCCTCAAGCCTCATGTTGCAGACCTTTGATCTATTCCATACTCAGCAGGGGTTCCTGCTTGTCAAAGACTGACTCTCTGAAGCAGCTTTAGGCACTGACTGGCAAGTGCTGACTTGTTTTGAAAGAACAAAAAACACTTGTTTTGCGGAGCATTGATGAAGCACTTGGGATTCTGTTTCAGACTTGCTCATGCCCAAAGCTAAATGGAAAGGCTCAGCTATGCAATGGTTGGGTAACTCTTGAGGGTGATTTCTAGGAAGTGAGAATCTAACAAAAAGATGACTCCTAAAAGGCTGTACACAGCACAGCTACTAGCAGTCACTGAAGTATTTTATGTGTATTCCTTAATTTGTTTACAAGCTTTACCAAGACCATTACAGAAAAGTATTGTGGCCCTCAGTGTGTTCCTGGGTGAACCACTAACTGATTTCTTTAACTGCTCCATGGAGTAGAGTAGAGGCAGTTGCTGTGGATTGGATGGAGGCCAATGTGGTCACACCCCACAACAGTGAGAGCAGAGAGGACCCAACGAACTACAGACTGGTCAGCCTGTCCTCAGTCCTGGGGAAGCTGCTAGAAATCATTATAAAAGAGTATCTAGTGGAAGGACTGGAGTCCAACAGTCATCAGGACAAGGGACAGTATGAGTTTGTGCCAGGCAGGAAACTCCAGACAAACCTGACAGACTTCTTTGACTTGGTCATTGAAGGCAATTGATAACAGCCAAGCAGCAGACATACGATTTCTGGACTTTAGCAAGGTCTATGACTATGTGCCCAATGGGAAATGTGAAAAAGCAGAGCAATCTGGCAATGCGCTCACTGAGCCTGCAATCATGGCAAAATTAACTAGGTGAATTAGTGATAGGCTTAGGGGAATAAATCAGTGGGTAGTTGCCAGTGGAGAAGACTAAGCGGTTAGAGAGGTCACTAGTAGGGTACCACAGGGGTCTGTTGTGGGTCCACTCCTTTTCAATACATTTATCTGTGATATAGGTGAGGAAGTCCTGAGTAAAATGTTTCTTTTTGAAGAAGATACCAAAATTGTAGGTAGGGTAGATACAGCAGAGGGAATACAGTATATGGAAACAGTGTATTGGTTGAGGAAGTGAGGGTGGAGCAGACATTGAAGGAAAAAGACCTCGGGATCATTATTACTGACAGTCTAAAATACTTTGCCCAATGCCAGAAGGTTGCAGCTAAAGCAAATATGATGTTGGGGTGCATAGGGAAGGAATTTGATGGCAGAAGGAAGAATATGATTCAGACCTGGTATAGTTCCTTGGGGAGACTTCACTTGGAGTACTGTGCTAAGTTCTGGAGCCTGCAGAAGCACAGGGACCTCTTGGAATCTGTTTAGTGGAGAGTCACGAAGACAATTTGGGGGCAGCAGGGGAAGATGTATGAGGAGAGGCTGGAGATTAGGAATGTGCAAAAAAAATGTCCACTGGCAAAATTTAGGTGAAAGTGTGAATTTCGCTTCTGCGAAAGTTTGGAAATCATTTTTGGAACTTTCACTGAAATTCCGCCTTAAAACTGCGGAATAAATATACAAACTGTGGGTTAATTTGTTAAACTGCAGGGAAAAATATCAGCCAAAAGGATCACTGCCAGTGGTCAGTTCTGAGGCTTTTTTTAACTGCAGTTTAATTCATTAATCCACACCCCACTGATCAGTGGTCCCAGTAAATACCTCCAATCCCTTCCTTGGCCCCCTGGTTTCTAGTGACCCCCACCCACTGGTCATGGCCCCCAAAACATTTTATTTCCCTGATGTCTAGTGGACCCCCTCCCTCTCCTGGATTCCTTAATCCACAAAAAAACAGCTGGCAGTCCACCAACTCATCCTTCTCTATTCTCAGTATTCCCTGGTGTCTAGTGGACCTCCCCATCCCAGATCCCTTATAAAAAAATAATCCCAAGTCCCTGGAGTCTAGTGGACCCCCCAACCTCCACCCTGACAGTTCATCTGCTACCATGCCACTCCCCTCCCAAACCTGACCCTGAGTGGGCCACCAGTGCAGCACTCCTCTTTCCTCCACTACTAGTGGCCCACTGAACTGTCAGTGAATGATCGCATGGTTGTACAAGCAGGCACTCATTCACTGACAGTTCATTAAACTGTGGATAGAATAAGTTCTGCAGTTTATATGCATTTTTCCACAGTTCACAAAAAAAGTCCACAAAATTCAGAGAAAATCCAAGGAAAATCTCAGTTTTCTCATGATGAAAGTTTTGGTAATTTCGTGAAATTTATGAAATTGTGAAGTTCTCATGGAAGTGAAATTACACTTTCACCCACCCCTACTGAGATCCTCGTAGCACACATTAAAGACCAGGAGGAAAGGGTGCCATAATAGAGACTTTCAAGTATCTGACCAGGAGGGAGAGAGTGACATAATAATAATGTTTTGCTCCAGTAACCCCCCCTACTGTTGTGGCGCCAGCCTTTAGCTAGCCTTCGATAATTTCCATCGCTAGTTTTGAACTAACTAACTGTTCCTCAATACCAAAAAGACAGTCTCTCTCTATGACTTTTGGTACCAGGAAAAGGCTCGCCAGGCTTACAGCTACCCCTAAAGTAAAGTAAAGTAAAATTTATTTATATAAGGCTTCTTTCCATAGCTCAGGGTGCTTTTACAATACATCTACAATAACATTCACAGAATTATAATTAAAAGCAATAAAACAGCAACAATCAGTCAGTATGTCCCTGAGAATGCCTGGCTAAACAGGTATGTTTTTAAGGATTTTTTAAATCCTTCCACGAACAAGATATCTTGTATCTGGCAAGGTAGAGAATTCCACAGGGTAGGTGCCATAAAGGCAAAAGATATTCCTCCAGATGTTTTCAGGGATACCCTGAGAATCTCCAGCAATCCCTTGCCAGAGGATCGGAGTGGGCAGGAGGGGCACTAAGAAAACAGGAGTTCCTTCAGGTAGTGGGGTCTCAGCTTGCGTAGGGCCTTGTCGGTCAGCAATGCGACCTTGAAGGTGATCTGTGATTGTATTGGCAGCCAGTGCGGTTCACGCAGCACAGGTGTTATGTGACTGGATCTAGGGCTTCCAGTCAACAACCTGGTCATTGTGTTCTGCACTAGCTGCAAGTGGCGGATCTCCACCCCCGGTAGCCCCAGGTAGAGGACTTTGCAATAATCAAAACGACTGGTGACAAAGGCGTGGATCAAGGTAGGAAGATCTTCTGGCGGGATCAGGTGCTTCACCCGGGCTATGTTTCTTAGATGGAAAAAGGAAGAGTTAACTACAGCTGAAACCTGCGCCCTCAGGATTAGGCCTTCATCAAATACCAAGCCCAGGTTACACACCTGACCCGAGGCCTTAAGCGGGGCCCCCCCAGGTATAAACCTGATGGTTTCCCCACCCATGCCTCTGTTGTCCTGAAACCAGGGTCCAACAACAATACCTCAGTTTTACTCGAGTTCAACCAAAGCCAGCTAGTACTCATCCAGTTCTGCATCTCCATCAGGCAGTTATTAAACACCGTGATAGAATCAGACTCCTGTTCAGGCACAAAAGACTTTCCACACTCTTGACGGTTCCCTATTAGAGGATGTCTCCTCCTTTAAATACCTCAGGGTCTGGCTTGATAGAAACTAGACTTCTCTGGGCATGTGGATGCTATTCAATAAAAGCTTCATCAAAAACTGGGTGCTCTCTGCAGACACTGTGGTTGCCCCCTTCCAGGCCCACTAGGAAATTGTCCAGAAGATGATACTCTCGATTTTTGATTTTGGAGATGTAGTCTACAGTGTTGGCCCTAAGACCACCTTCGCCAGACTGGACACCTGATTCAACTCCCTCTGTCACTTTGCCCTTAATTTTCTGCCATGTACTCACCACTGTGACTTCTACACTGCTCTCTTATTCCCACTTCTCGAGGCCAGATATCTTGCTCTTGTGCTTCACTAATTGGTAAGTTCTAGTTTGGCTCCCTCTCATCCTACCTAACTGCTCTCCTTTCCACTTCCTCTTCTATCTCCTATTCCCTCCATAACTCTTCTCACAGAATCCTTGCCCTCTCTGCCCATAGCTCCACTTCTGGAAGGGCTGTCTTCTCCTACTATTTTCCCAATCTCTGGAACTCACTCCCCCTTGATATCCACTCTACCCCATCCTCTAGTTCACTGTCCTGTCTTCTCCGCAAATATATTTCACCTTCCTGTAATTGCTGTTGACCTTTGCTGCCTTCATTACCTTATTCCCTTTTACAGCTTTCCATCCTAATTCTATTACGTATTATGACTCCCTTTTCCTTACTGTTATCATCCTCCTCCCCTCCCCTTCCCCTCCTCCCTATTATACTTTAATGTGGCTGTATGAGTTATAGCTGTTCATATCTTCCTTAATGCATATGTTATGGTGACTCTTCTTTTCATAAATATTATAGTTTCTTTTTATTTTCTGAATCTTGGTAAGCATTGATGTGTTTTGTTCATTCTGGTTTAGCTTTCAGTAGCATTCTTTTGCCTATATTGTTATACCCTTCGGTGTTAGTTTGTATTCTGAATGATTTTGTCTCATTTTCTTCAATTCATAGTATTCTGTACTCTACTATACAGTATATCATGCTATAAGTTGTATGTTGGCTGGTTTTATTAACTAGTTTATTTTATTGTTGTGGTATGTACAGCACCCAGAGTCCGTGGAAATAGGTGCTTAATAAATGATTTATCTATCTATCTATCTATCTATCTATCTATCTATCTATCTATCTATCTATCTATCTATCTTCTATCTCTGTCTGTCTGTCTGTCTGTCTGTCTGTTTGTCTAGCTATGTATCCCGTCCCTCTTACCCCCAGGACACTTCTGGACACAAGCTCTTAGTGGCTCATGTTGTCTTTCCTGGTAAAACTTTTTCAAATAAAATAAAATAGATAAATAAATAGAAACTTTCAAGTATGTGATCAGGAGAGAGAGGGTGGCATAACAGAAATTTTCAAGTACATGTCAAGTATCTGACCAGGAGGGAGAGGGTGGCATAATAGAGTCTTTCAGGTTTCTAAGGGGTACTAATAAAATGGACAGCAGCACCTTGTTCACAAGAAGGAAGGGCAAGGTAACAAAATGCCATGGATGGAAACTGGTGGGGGGAAGATTTAGGATGGATGTAAGGAAGTTTTTCTTTATAGATAGGGTTGGGGAGAAGTGGAATGTGTTGCCAGAAGAAGTAATCGATGGGATGACTTTACTGGCCTCATATGCAGATAGGATAGACATAGTGGAAATGTCTAAACTGTAAGAGGGAGGGATAGTGGCCATTTGAGGGAAGGGAATGTATCAACTAGGGAGATAGTGTCAAAATGCAGTCAGGGCCATCAGTAGACTAGCTCTGGTCCAATCATAAATAGATTTTTTCCATTAAAGATATTCCTAAGCTCTCCACAGTAAACCAATAAATAAGAGTAATCAAAAGGTGAAGAAAACAAGAATTTGTCAATGCCGAATGTTGGCTTGCTGGCACTGGCATTGGTAGTGCAGGAGTTAGAGGGGTGCATAACAGGAATGGCAGTAAAGTACTGAACTGATGCCAACCCCACCCCCAACCTGTAGAGACTGACAGGCGTTGGGGGTGTGCCTTTGGATCATCGGGCATAATGCTCATACCATTTCATCTCATACTACCCTACAGACACTGACAGGTGTTGTGGTGTGTTTTGGGGTCTTCAGGCCCTACACTCATCCCATTTCATAAGGAAATATGCTGAAGTGGGTGCGGTACAGGAGAATGGGGTGAATGCTGGGCCTGAAGATCACAAGATACCTCGATGCCTGTCAGTGGCTGCAGGGTGGGGGTGGAATGGTGTGTGTATTACGGGTGATGATCCCAAATCACACCCATTGGGTGTCAGTCTGTACGGAGTATGGCATAATGGTTGGAAACCATAATGCCCCAGGCGTTTATTGTTATTTTCACTCCAGATTTGCAAAATTAGATTTTTGTGACCCCCACGTCATGAACAGTGGCACTATCATTTCATTACTCAATCCGGAAAGGTGGTTTTGCACAATGACTGTGCCATTTGGCGCAAAAGATGTGAAAACACATTTCTGGCAGGATGTGAAAAATGACAGCTGTACTGTTCATGAGGTGGTGTGACAAAAATGGCAATGTTGAAACTCTGAAGTAAAAATATGAAAAATTGGCAAAGTTACAAAAGTGTGTAGAAACTGAGCAACACACGCCTATAACGTAATAATTTTTTGGATTTTTTTCACCAAATTTTCAACATGGGTATTTTTGAACCTCTCCTCATGAACAGTGGCACTGTGATTTTCTTAATCTGTCCCAAACAGTGATTTCCCACAGTGACATCGCTATTCTGCGCCGTAAGTGCGAAAACACATTTTGGCCAGGATGTGAAAAATGGCAGCTGTACTGTTCATGAGGAAGTGTGAAAAAATGCCAATGTTGAATATCTGGAGTGAAAATATTACAGATTTGAGAAGTTATGAGTGTGCATGGAAACTGCGCAATGCACGCTTGTAACACAGTCATTTTTTGGAATTTTTTCACCAAATTTACAACATACACTTTTTGAGAGCCCATCTCATGAACAGTGACACTGTCGTTTCATTAATTGGTCCCAAAAGGTGATTCCACACAGTGACTGCGAAATCACCTTTGGGGACTGAAAAACGAGATGACAGTGACTGAATTCATGAGGTGGGGTCCCAAGAACCCATGTTGAAAATCTGGTGCAAAAATTCCCAAATAACTTGAAGATATGCACCAAAGTTGAAAAAACCCAACATTTTGCCATTATACAGTTTACCGGCATTTCTTCAGTTTCAGTCGGCTTTGAAGAGTGCAAACTTGTTCCCTGATCCACGAAGATCGTCACACTGGGCTCAGAGTATTCGTATAGGGTGAGGGTGCAGGAGGTGGGAGTGCACACAGAGGGTGGGCACGGGTTGGGGAGGGCAAGAGAGGGCAACTGAGAACTGTTTTTTTTTTTACAGGGTTTTAAAAAAGAGGGGGATCACGTGATGCAGGGTATTAGTAGAAGCTCCTCTGCATAGTTCCAACCTCCTAACTGTAAATAATCACTATTTTGGTCATTATTTCTCCCTAAAAACCCAAAAGATTATAGATGATCACCTTCTTAATATCCTGGGCTTCTGACTGCTTGTTTCCATTGATTATGGAGGTTTATATGAAGAAGCCTCTGCAGAAGCATACACCGCTGGTCACTCCCGAGAAGGCCCTGAAAAAATCAAGGGCCTCGAGTGCTGTGGATAAGCCAGAGCTTCTAAGCCTGATCACTCAGCAAGAACCCCTAACTCTGAGCAGATTTTTGGAAGAGTTCAAACCCTTCCGGGAAGAAATTAAAGAAATCTCAGCTGAAATTAAATCCCTTTCTTAAAAATTTGAGGAGGTCACGATGAAAACTTCAGATAATGCAGCCCGAATCTCATCTCTTGAGAAGCAAGTGGAAAAAATCGATCTCAGTCTCGTAGTTATGTGGCAAACGATTTCTAGTTTGGAAGTTAATTTGGAAGATTTGGAGGGCCGCAGCCGAAGAAACAATGTAGTTATCCTGGGCCTTTCAGAAGAAGAGGAAGGCCTGAACATGCTGGTATTTGTGCATAAGCTGACTGAAAAGGTCGCTGGTCCCTCTCCCTTCGGGGCTAAGTACATCATTGAAAGGGCGCATAGGTCCTTGCGACCCAAGCCACCTCCAGGAGCAACGCCTCGTCCCATTATTTGTTGTTTTTTGAATTACCTAGAGTGACAACATTTTCTAGCAAAAGTGAGAGAGTTACAAGAAGTGAAATGGGAAAATGCCAGGCTCAGAATTGCCCAAGATTTACCGGGTTTGGTTAGGGCAAAGCGTACTGCTTTTCATCCTATTGTATCGAAAATTATAGCTGCAGGCCTTCGCTTTAAAATGGGGTATCCAGCGAGACTACAGGTACTAGTGGATGGTACCTGGTCAACATACGAGAATCCTGAAGCAGCTCTCTTGGGATTGAAGGCTGCTTTGCCTGATCTGTTTTGGGACACTTGATCTGGTTGGTCGGTCTTACCCCATCCTGTTTTGGAAAGGAGAAGAGTTTTTTTTGTGTTGCTGTACCAATAGAGGAATGAATACCAGTTTGGTTTTGTGGACTCTCGAATTTCGTGATGGAGAGGACTATCTTCAGCACAATCCTGACCTTTTACATTTTTAATCTCAGCGCTCAGTGTTTCGGAGCAACCTCACACCTCGGGACTTTCTCTCTGGGGGGTTGTGTTTTCTCTGGGAGGAGTGCCCTTTTTCTCACACGGATCACATTTACCAGTTTCTTTTTTCCAGGGACACTTAATTGTCTTTCATGATTTAGTTAATATGATGAAAACCCTCAAGCTTAATGTTTTTGATTACTGGGGCACTGCTCGAGAAAGCAACCTTTTGGTCTCAAATGTTTTTTGGGATATTATCACCAGAGGGCGCTTTTGCTGTAATTTTGGTGGATCAACCCCCCCTTTACTTATTTGTTTCTGGAATTTATTTTTCTTGGGTATAGATAGTACTGGGGGCTTGGACACACATGGAGATCCACTAGTTGGGAGCATTTAGTTTACTAGCAAATATATGTTTCTGGGAAAGTTTTTAATCTTGCTACTGGCAGCAGTTATGAGAGCATATTCAGCTATTAAGCCCGACATTGTGTGTTTTCTGTTTTTCCTCAGAAATAGGGTTTTCTTGATTGCTCCCAAGTAGGGGTAGCTCTCTTGTCTATTTCTCATTCTAGCTCTGTTTGCTTTTGGATTTCTGGAGTCCAGTATTTACTTATCATTACTTACATTACCTTTATCTTTGATTAGATGTTGCTGACTACTGTTTCTATAAGAAGGTTTACATTCTAAGGTGGGGTTTTTGGGTACATGCGTGAGGAGGTTGGAGGGAGAAAGAAGCTGTATTGTGCTGAATGTTGCTAAGTGACAGTTGGGGTGGGGAGGGGTGATATTGTGTTTAGGATTGCCATATTACTTGTTTTGTTGGATGGGGTCGGATTATTTTGGGAGGTGGGGGTGGTGGGTGGGAGGAAGTTGATATTGGGACGGTGGGATATACAGCAGCAAACAGGGGTATGGGTCATTTAAGTCTGATTGTTGTAATTCCTAGATTTCATATAATGTCCTCTTTCCTTTTCTTTTTAGATGGCCAGTAGTATAAACATTGCTACATGAAATGTGAAGGGGATAAGGAAAAGAGTTAAACAATACCAAGTGTTAAAACACTTAAGTTTACTATCTTCTCAGATTACATTCTTGCAAGAATCTCATTTACTAGAAAGTGAATCTCTGCAACTTAGGAGGCAACAAATTGGGCAGGTGTTTAATGCCTTGGGGCCCACTAACAGCTGCGGGGTTATGATTCTAGTCAACAGAAGCATTCCCTTTATTTCTAAACAAGTTTTCAGGGACCTGAATGGAAGATATGTCCTAGTTCAGGGGAGTCTCTGGTCTATGCTTATTTTACTTGGTAGCATTTATGGGCCTAACGCAGATGATCCGGGCTTCTTTATGAAGCTTATCTCCATACTTCTTCCCATGCTTCCCATTGGTATTATAATAATAAGCAGGGACTTCAATTTGGTTCTTGATCCTGAAGTAGACAGGTCTGGTAGTGGGTTGAGGGGCTTGATGCCCAGACAGAGGGCCCTTAGGGACTTTCTGGATCAGTGCGGACTGTGTGATGTGTGGCATGTATTACACCCTAAGGACAGGGAGCATACCTTTAATTCGCCGGTACACAGAACCCAGTCTCGCATCGACTACTTTTTCCTCTCTCAGGTCCTCTTGCCAGGGGTCTTAACTGCCTCGATCCAGCCAGGTCCAGTGTCAGATCACTCTCTGGTAACTTCTAAACTGGCCTTCCTTAACACTCCCCATAAAGAAACCAGAGGGAAATTAAATGGTCAATTGCTCAAAGACAGCAAATACTGTGATCTAATAAAGAAGCAGATTGATTTATTTTTCTCCATTAATTCCTCTGAGGACACGACACCTGATATTTTGTGGGGTGCTTTCAAAGCATACATGAGAGGGATTATTATCAGCTTAGCTACAAAAGGGAAAAAGACTCGAGAGGTGGAATTGCTAGCTTCATTATCTCTAATTAGGTCTTTGGAAACCAAGTTATCCTCTAATGCCTCGGGAGAGGATATGAGGAAGCTTTCGGCAGCTAAAGATAAATACTTAGATCTGTTGAGGGAAAAAGCAGAATTATCTATTATTTGTACCAAAGCAAACTACACCGATCGGGGGAAAAAGTGGGTCGCCTGCTAGCCTTAAGGTTAAAGCAGCAGGAATCAGCTAGATTTATATCTCCAATCAGGGCCTAGGTGGATGGATCCTTGAAGGTATCCCCTTCTGAGGTTGTGCAGGAATTTGCCTCCTACTATGAGGATCTATACAGGGACATGGACAACCCCCCTTCCTTAGAAGAGCTTGAGGCCTACCTGAGGTATTCCTCCCTACCCTCTCTATCTGAACCGCAGAGGAATTTTCTATCCTCACCAATATCTCTGGAGGAAATATCAGAGGTCATTGGGGCTTTGCCCTCAGATAAGGTCCCAGGACCAGATGTTTTTTTCGCTTTATTTTATAAAACTTTTCGATCACAATTATTGCTGGTTCTCCACTGGTTGTATTGTCGCATTCTTTCTGGTGCAAAAATAGATACACACTTGTTTGAAGCCCTGATTGTTCTTCTTCTTCCTAAACCCGATAAAGATCCAGAATTAGTGCAAAGTTACAGACAAATCTTTTTATTGAATTAAGATGTTAAAATTCTCTCGAAGATATTGGCCGATAGAATAACACAAGTTCTTCCTGACCTGATTAATATGTCTCAGGTAGGGTTTATGAGGGGACGTTCATCAGCTGACCATCTACGTGCCCTGTCACATATTGTCTCGGTGTCCAGGGATGCTGCCTTTCCCGCAGGATTGGTCTTCTTGGATGCAGAGAAGGCATTTGATCACGTCAACTGGAATTTCCTGTTTCAGGCCCTTAAAGTATTTGGTTTCCCGGCTAGGTTTACAGATTGGATTCGGGCCTTATATCAAACTCCATCTGCCAGAGTCTCTGGCAACGGAGCATTCTCCAAACCCTTTCTTTTGTATTCCGGTACCCGGCAGGGTTGACCTCTTCCCCCCTTTTATTTAATTTATACTTAGAGCCCCTTATCCAAAACATTCTCAATAATCCAGAGATAAATGGTATCCTGATAGGTAATCAGGTGGTGAAGATTACGGCTTACGCTGATGATCTCCTCCTTCATTTATCTCATCCAAAAACTTCAATTCCCGTCATGTTGAGGGAAATTGCCAAATTCAGTGCTCTCTCTAATTATAAGCTGAATATAAATAAATCCTCCATTTTCCCTCTTAATCATAAGGTTTTTAAAAATGATTTGTCTTCTTTTGGTCTCGGTTGGTCTCAGTGTGTTCTCAGATACCTTGGTATTAATTTGACGCGTAACCCCTCCTCCTGGTTTAAGGTTAATTTGGAGACTGTCTCCCAAGTGATAGTTCTGGATCTCAATAGATGGTCTAAACTCCCTCTCTCTCTCTGGGGTCGCATTATTATCATTAAAATGAATGTTTTTCCTTGTTTATTTTATCCCCTCTCGCTTCTTAACTCCTTTACACCGTTATCATGGTTCCAGAAAATGCACGGAATTTTCACAAATTTCATCTGGTCTAATAAACATGCCAGGTTAGCATATTATAAGCTAGCCACTCAAAAACTAGATGGAGGACTGCGGATCCCCCATCTGGCAATTTATTACTGGGCGAGTCATATTACAAAATATTTGCGGTGGGTGAACCCGGGTCCAGAATACTTAAGACCAGTCTGGCTCAAAATTGAGTTAGATTTTATTCAGTCTGAGAACACTGACCCCCAGACAATGTTCTATCTTAAAATAGCCTCCCTTCCTGACACTATTAGTTGTCCCACTATCCCTCAGAGTTCACACACAGCTTTGTTCATTTCTGCGGTATTCCCCAGTCTTGGATCTGTCTCAGTCAATTTGGAATTCTCCATCTTTCACAATAAACAAAAAGATGATATCTCGTAAATGGTTGCCTCAGATTGGGGATGGGATAATCTCTACTTTTCTGGATGACACAGGTGAATGGCTCTCAGTTTCTAATATAATTCGCAAGTTTGACATCCCGTTAACTCTTCACTTCAGGGTGGTCCAATTGAAACATCTCCTCTCTTCAGTATTTGGCAATATCCCTCCTCGTCCACCTGCTTTTCTGTTTGTATCAGATCTCTCCCCCTTATTGGGGTCACCAGGCGTTATTTCCAAAGTATATCATGTCCTATATTATTGGAAATATGGGAGACCTGAAGGCCCCACTAGGCTCTGGTTTTCTTTTTTTTCCTCAATATACTCCTAACTGGTCAGCTTTATGGACGTTTTGCCACAAATATGTCTCTCAGGATAGACTCTGCCTTATGCAATACCACATAATACATAACATGTATTATACCCTTGTGAAACTGAGGAAATGGGGTCTCATAAATTCGGGGGACTGTACCAGAGGATGTCAAGAGGAGGGTACACTTCTTCACATCTTTTGGTCATGCCCCAAGATAAAGCCATTATGGGTAGCCATACAGAATAACCTTGACCCTTTACTGGGTTTGCAGGAGTACTTCACCCCAGAAGTATGTTTGTTTGGGGATTTATCCTCTATCAAGGTGATAATCAGAAGATTTCATGTTTCCATGATTGCACTATCTGTTAAACAAATTGTGCTTCGGCATTGGAGGGATACAGTAAGCCCAACTTATCAGGAATGGGTTCATGAAATTTTGGCTAACCTACGTACTGAGAAAGTGATGCGAGCCTCCATAATAAGTTGCAGTGGTACAAGAATACTTGGGATCCCCTTCACTTTCCGTAATTATGGCAGGCTACTAAATGAGTCACTATATCTGGCGTTTCTTGATTAGTGATACTATATAGCATCTTTCTATCTTTGTATGTACTCTGCTGCTGTATGGGGGGGGAGAAGAGGGATTGGGGACAGCTCATGTATCACTTTGAGTATAGGCATTGTATGTGGTAACTCTCTGTCCCCTGTAATAGTAAAAATTTACTAATAAAATATGAATTATAAAAAAATAAAAAAAAAAAGAGATGCAGGACTTTTGGCATGCTGGGGTGGACTCCCAGCATACCACCTGGATGTCTGTGGTGGGGAGTGGAGCCAATGGGGATTGGGCACCCTGTCAACCATACAGTGTGTGGAGGGTGCTTTAGCCAAAGGTGATTTGGCACCAGCACTTGCCATAACAGATAGGGGGGCACATCATGCCAACAGGGATTGGGCTATCCTGTTGGCAAAGGAATTGGAGAGGAGGCATGCCGATAGGGGGATTGGGCACTCCTGTTGGCTTTCACGGGGATGGACAGGCAGCTGACAACAGCCGCTGCTTGCTGACACTGGCAATATGTAAATTGCCGATGACAGCCGCTGCTTGCTGACCATATGCAAACTGCAGTGGTTTCCTTTCAACTGCACGCCACTACTTCTGAAGTGCTGTCATAGACAGCTCGGCCATTTATTGGTGCTGTGTGGTCCCGCCTGCAAAATGGAGCGGGGCATTGGCAGAGCGGTGGCACACCTCTAAAACTCATATGGTGCCACTATGTTGCTTGCACCTGCATGCAAGCCAAAATAAAAATGGCTTTGATTTGCTCTTAAACAGCTTGGGTACTGCCTGAAATTAAAGCTGCAGTGCATGTTACAGTGGAAATCTTGACATGTGCTTCTTTATTCCATTTTAAACTGCCCCTCTTGTATGTTACCCATCTTTCCCCATTTTGAGTTTCTTATGACATTTTTTTATTTTGCATTTGAAATTATATAAGAAATGGGGCAGGATTCACAAAAGGGATGCTCAAGGCATATCCAAGATGCACTGAAGCATCCCTGACTTGCACCGAATCACGATTCTGGAAGGGCACCGATGTGCCGGCACATCACTGATGTGCCAGTGCATCGCAGATGCACCACACATTACCCATAATGGTATATGGCACATCTGGAGGGGTTGTCCAGGGGGTGTGCCCATGCATATGGGGCACAGTCCTATTCACAACCCACCTTGGAGGCGCATCCCCAGAGCAAGTCCAGAGATGCGCCTCCAAAAGATATGTGTACAACAAGTAGACTTAAGTGGGTGTCAGCTCACAGGCAGGCTTCCATACTGCAGAGGGCAGCACAACAGCCTGCCTACCCTGGCAGTCCAGTGGTCTCCCCCCGGCCATATGCCCTTAGTGGTGAACCATTCACCAGGTATCCCTGATAGTCTAGTGGAACAAGGTTGTGAATGACAACCTACAGTATGCACTGCAAGCCCATTGTTTGACACGGTCTACCAATGGGCTTACAGAAGTACAGTAGCTGTCATTCACAGATGGCTGTATCGGCAGGCAGCCATGGTGGTTTGCAGATGGGTTGAGCTACCCACCAGCATTTGGAACATGCTGGGATGGGGGAAGTGGGGTGGGGTGGTGGTACCTGAGTGGGTCGGGTGGGGGTCTGCTGGATCACCTGGGAGACTTCAAGACTTCCTTCAGTGTTGCAATCAGGTCAGTGCTGAGAGGGGGTTCTACTACACTACCAGTGAGTATGCCACATTTCATTACATGTTATCAGGGATGTGGGCAGGGAGGGGTGCCACTGGACTACCAGGGATGTTACCAGGTTATGGTACTTTGGAGATTTGGGCAGAGGGGGACCTCTGGACCACCGGGGATACTTTGTGATATAGTACTCAGAATGGGATCAGGTTGGGGAAGGGGGGGGACCACCAGACTACATGGGAATATGTGTGTGGTTCACAGCCCTTGCAGGGCACCTGGTGGAGTCTGTCGGGCTCATCCCTGCAAGCCGTATGTTAATGGGGTCATAATGACATGCAAATGGTTCCATTGCGCCTTGCATGCCGAATGGCCCCATTTGCATGTCTGGGGCTGTGAATCTCAACCTTGGGTGCAGCGCATCTGGAGTTGCACTGCCCCATTGGTTTCCCACCCTGAACAGGGGGTTGCGCCGGTGCATCACGGGTTGGGCGTAACTGTAGTATTCACAGAGGGGACATGCTGGGAGCATCCTCCGGTGCATCTTCTGTGAATACCACAGTTTGGGCTCGGTGCATCTCATTTGCACAAGGGCACCCAAGATGCGCCGAGTGCGAGTGCTTTGTGAATCCTGCCCATGCTTTTTTTACTATGGCTTGGATCAGGATTTCGGCCGAATTTTTAGCTGTTTTTGTACACCTATCATTCAATAAGGTCAGGGAGCACTGTGTGCTGCATGTCACTGTAGTTCATTTCAGTCACAAGATAAATTCTGTTAAACTGGTGTTCAAAAACAACAAAGAATACTGATAAAAGTCTGGGCTAAGCTATATTAAAAGAAGCACTCTTTTTATTATTTTAAACATAAAAAAGTGATGAGGCAGACTCAAAATGAAGAAAAAGGGTACCATGGCATGAAAGACAGGAGATCAGGAGATATGGGGCAATCTAAAATACGGTAGATAAGAAACATCTACTGTAGATCAAAATGTTCACTGCTATCGCACACAGCTGCTTTAATATTAACTGTCAAAAGTGATGAACCATTAGTTCCTATATCTGAAGTATGCTTTTCTTTTTCCCTTTTGATAATTAGAGGATTTTCTACCCGACAGTACAGTGCAATGTGTGGAGCTGTACTCTACCTGCAAGCTGAAGTATTTTCCTTATTCCAGTTCTTCAGAAATAATACAATATGTAAAATACGTTTCTGCCTATTATTTTTGTTGGTACTAGCTCTTTAAATCAGAAAGTAACTGTATAAATCCAATGTTAGCTAATAGGACATTCCAGAGCCTTGGAGTAAAATGAGAAAGTGTTTGAGCTCGATTGTCAGCGATCTTAACTCTATATTGAGACATTCTGAAGAAATCAGAGTTTGAAGAATGAGAGGTGCACAACATTTTGCCAGAAAATAATATTACTGAAACATACATTGGACCAATACCATGGAGGGCTTTGCAATTTAGGAGAAGGATTTTGAAATAAGGACAACACTTCATTGACAGCCAGAATAAACATAATATGGGTGTATTATGGTTAGGTCTTTGGGTATGAGGAATAATTCTGACCACTGCACATTTAGGTATTAAGGCACTATCAAGGTTTGGGTTATCATCTGTTACTCTAACCTAGAGGGGAATCACGAGGTATGCGGTAAAGGGTTAGATTATGATAGGTGATCCAATCTCTGGAACACCTTAAATGAGAACAGTGCTGAATCTGAAAGTCATGTTTCCAGTAGAAGCTTGGGCCCAATGTAGTTATTAGTCCATCAGTACAGGCCTATTAGTAACCTCAGTTAGCATTTCTGATTTAAACTCCATGTTAAGTACCATTTTAAAACTGTGCAATGTAGTTTATGTCCCTTTCACCCACAGAGTTCTATAGTAGAACATGGATGCATTGTGCCAACAGCAAAAGAGCTGAGCAAGGACATAAACTACATCATAGAGTTCTAAACTAGTACTTGCCACCTCTGTCTAAATCCTATGAGGATAACTAAAAATCACGTAGAAATGGAACAGTAAGAGAACTGGAAACAGTATTTAACAGGCATTTGTCAATGCCAGGTATTCACCACTGGTATTGATGCTGTACTAGGTCTAGGAGCAGATCCCCATGCCAGAAGACTATTATAGACTGGGCTTGGGAAAGGCTGGGCATGGGGGGAGGTTACGGCAGGGCAGCAACAGACTCTCATTTAAATAAGTAATGACATGCATAAGGCTGAACCTAATCTAGATAGCGGGGAATGTAGACTAGCAATTTTGGCACTAACCACTGAGCCACTTAACTTCACTTACTAATTGCTGTGATACACACACACTGACTAATACATATAAACATATATGCATTTATATTCCAGTGAGTATAACATAGCAGTGCACCATCTATACACATGTTTGCAGATTAAAAGAAGAGACATCAAGGGACCTTTTTCTTCTTTTCAGGCTCTGAGGGACATCAGAAGGTGGGGAGTTCCCACTTTATACCTCAGTTAAATAAGCAATGACATGCAGAAGGCTGAAACTGATTTAGATAGTGGGGAATGTAGACTAGCACTTTTTGCACTAATCAAAGAGCATCCTAACTGCACTAATAGTTGTGATACACACGCTGACTATTACAAATACACATATATGCATATATACTACAATATAACATAGCAGTGCACTGTCAGCACACATAGAGCATTGCCCCCCCCAACACACACACACACACAGAATTGATACAGTTAAGTGTGGCAGTTGGTGTCGGCATGTTGCAGGTCGTTGTTGGGATGTGTCGGCAATGTCAGCGGGATTGCATTGATGTGAAGGATTGTGGTGAAATTTCCATTGCTGTGGCTTGGTGGAGTAATTATATGGCATTTAGTTACTTATACATCGAAGCCTAACTTGTATTTTGGATAAGCACTGTGTTTTACACTACTCATTGTACTAATCTGCTGCATGACTGGGTAACTAAAGTAGGACCAGTAAGATGCGGTGGATGTGGCCTATCTGGACTTCAGAAAGGCCTTTGACACTGTCCGCCATAGAAGACTGATTAACAAACTGCACAGCCTAGGGGTGGATCCTAAAATAGTTCTGTGGGTAGAGAACTGGCTGAATGGCAGGAGTCAGAGGGTTGTGGTAAACAGAGAGTACTCTGGAGAGGGAAAGGTAACAAGCAGGGTGCCACAGTGGTTGGTATTGGGCTGGGCCTCTTCAATGTCTTTGTTGGGGACAATGCAGAGAGACTGGAGGGGAAGGCATTTCTCTTCGCAGTGGATACAAAGGTATGCAATAGGATGGACATGCCAGGGGGTGTTGAAGGAATGATGGAAGACATTAAAAAACTGTAGAGCCAGCCCAGTGGCACTGACGGTTGAGCCACACCTCATGCTATGCTGGCGACCCAGGATCAGGAGCAGGCCCATGTCATCAAAAGCCTGCTGGGGGGAGGGAAGGAGCAGGATTGGGCAGCCACAAGGCAGCTCTTCTGTCCCGGGGAGGGACCCTGTAACCCTCTGCAATCCAGCTGCTCCCAGGTGAAGGCCTGAGGGCAGCACAGGCAGACAGGTGGCAAGCAGAGGGAAGGCACGGCAAAACCATAGCATGCACATGCCTCCACAGGTGAATGCACAGCTGTGGCACAGGGAGTTGGGTGAAAATGGGGGGAAAACGAGGGCATAAACACAATAAAAAACTGAAGAAATGGTCTGAAGAATGACAGCTAAGATTCAATGCAAAGAAGTGCAAGATCATGCAGATAGAGCACAAGAACCCAGGGGCAAAGTACAAACTACGCAGGGAGGTATTGACAGTCACAAAGCAGGAAAGGGACTTGGGAGTTATCATCTCACAGGATATAAAAGAAACTAGGCAGTGTGATAAGGTAGCTGGAAATACTAGTCAGATGCTTGCATGCACAGGGAGGGGTATCAGGAGTATAAAGAAGAAGGTCATCTTGCCGCTGTATAAGATAATCATGAGATTGTACATGGAATACTGCATCCAGTTCTGGAGGCCCCATCTGAGCAAAAACATAGACAAGGTGGAGGCAGTGCAGTGGAGGGCAACTACAATGGCACAGGGCATATGGGATAAGACCTACGAGGAAAGACTAGCCAAGTCGATATTTAAAATATTTATTTCATTTGGGTAAAGTATTTAAACCATTTCAAATACTGAATGTTTACAGAATATGCCAGTTGAGATTTGATATATAATATATTGAATCTCAACTGGCATATCCTGTAAAATATCACTTACAGTGTGGTCATGCTTTTACCCATTATTTCTAAAGAATTTACACAATGCAGATCGGCTGAGAGGCAGTTTCAATGCAGTCTTCCTTTTACACATTTTTACAATGTGTTTTCCTAGAATATGCTTGCTGATTTCCCTATATTTAACCTGGATAATTCATAGAAGATGTCGCATCTTATTTTCAGTGGGGCTCTATATCTACACAACATTATGCTGCACTGCGTAAAATCAGAACATGCTGAACACAATATTTTACCTCTGGAGTAGGCTACCGTGAATAAATACATTATAAAAATGGTAAAATCATGACCTCACTGAAAACAAGATATTTCAGCTAATCTGGGATGTCCTGAGTAAATACAGTGCAAAAATGTGTAAAATAAAGATCCCTATGAGAATGAGATGTAGCATCTCCCCTGTGCTACCCAGGATACAAAATATAAGATAAGAAATCTTTAAAGGAAATCTACTGTAAACTGAAGTTCATTGTATTCCACATAACCATCCAAGACCGACATAAACAGGTTCTTTATTATTTTATAACATATTAGACTGCAGTATTTATTTCAAATGTTAGGCCATGAGGATGGTGTGTAGTGTGTGTGTGTGTGTGTGTGTGTGTGTGTGTGTGCACGCATGCGTTCATTTGCTGTAGCTCAATATAAATATTTTTTCCCAAAAAGCATAATAAAATTAGTAACAAAAGATAAACAGTTCTTTACAGATGTCTTCTGCTATAGTAATCCATGTCTGAGACAGTGCTTATCAGATAGTGTCTTAAGAGGTTAAAAAAAAACTGTAAATCTTAGGAGATTCCTTGATGGAAAATGATGACATTTATGAGGTATGAATCTTTCTAGAAAGAAAATACTTGTGCAATTGAAGCTAATAGTAAGAAAATGTTGAAATGCTAAGTATTTAAACGTGCAAGTTGTTGCATTTTGACAGGGATAAACTTATACTCTCCAGTTTAATAGGCAACAAATATTTAACAAGCTGTTTCAGTTTTCATTGCTGTAATGCCGAGGAGAAAGGTTGCAGGCAGGTCGGCTAAGAGCACATGATGAGATTAGATGTGCTTGCTGAAAGAGCTGATTTGTGAATGTGTCTGTCAGCACATTGTTTTGAAGTCCTTGCACTTTGATGCCTGAATAGTGTCATAATGAAGCTTGCTGATTATTGGTCAAGCCCCTTGTAGAGTCTTTTGAATTGGACCACCATGACACACCAATCAAAACCCTGTACATAGCAAAATATTTGATTTGCTCTAGCATGCACGGCGAACATAAAAATCAGCTTCTACAGATGAAAATGACATACAGGTTCAGCTCTTTTTTCCTTCAGAGCTGATATTAAACTAAATTGCTTTGATATAAACTGGAAATGAATGTTTAATAGCTAAAATTCTAGTAGTTCTATTGCACATGAGGTGTTCAAGTAATTAACATAACCATTTTAGAATGCTGTCAACCAATCAGAATGCTCCATGTCCAACCATTGGATCATAATACCAGTTGGAGTTGATTGGAAAAGCAGTCTGAAAAACTTGCTTGCCAAAAGAAAATTACAGTTATCAACCCTGGAGTCCGTGGCCATATGGGAAACAAAAGATGCTCTATGTCTGCTTGCCTAGGCAATGATGCTTCATAAATGACACACATTATACATTTTGTAATAGTTCAGATATAAGTCAAAGTTGAAGTGAGGTTCCTCAGTGATCTCTTGTTTTATGAACTGAAGGAATGTGCCACACTATCAAATGGAATAACCATCATGGGGAGAGTCAAACTTGTTTTACTTTTTAAATGAAAACCTCAGGGTTGGTATAGTTTTGCTCAGTACAGATATTGAGAAAAATGTCATATCAGCACTGGGAATGGACAGCAATTGCAGCCTCATGGTATAAAGGGAGAAATGTATAGATCTGTGCATCACCTGTATAGAAACTACAGTACATGCAAGATTATGTATGGAACAAAGTCAACTGAGAAGGATCATAAACATGGTAAAGAGCATGCAAGCCAAACTGGAGCTCTGGAGAATGTAACAGCTCACAATAGAAAGCTCTATGGAATGCTTATGCCTTGAGATGAATTTAGAAAAACTGAAATAGAAAGCATCCAAGAGGACTAAGAAATTATGCATTTAAAGGACACTTTCATCAATACCAAAAAATACACTATTACAAACCTGTTCTGGTACTTTAACCAAGGCTGAACCCTAGATTAAGACTTATACATTTCATAGCTAATTTAACAATTCTAGTGTCAGCAAGTCAATACATTCTCATGTACCATCCCTAGGTGGGAGTATTTAGTACTGGGCTTATGTTTGCAGCATCCTCTGGATTTAAGAATTCCCTTTTCAAGGTAGCATAGCAGCACTCTACAACTGAGAAGGAAATCTGCCACCAGGTAGGCACCCATTGACCATCCCAGTAAAATAAAGGCCCAGAGGACAGAAAGCACTGCTGTTGGGGATCCAGAGGCTAGAGTACTAGACTTTGAACCATGAGTTTCCAGGTTCAGTTCCTACAATAATGACTTAAAAATAGTAACATAATTTAAAGTTGGAGGGACTCTACATCCATCATGTTTGTCCCCATCCCCCACTTCACACATAGGAATAAGAAAAAAGTTCCTCACTGCAGTAATGATGTTTCTTCTAAGAGGTTTACTAGTGATTCATACAAGTCTGCAATCATCTTGCACCTGAGCGGTTGCCCCAGAGACTGAGTTTGGAATACTATGAACATTCAAACAATGCACTGTGGTCACACTCCCTGTAGCATTCCAGTGGTAGATTTATTGCTATAAAGCCAGAGACTAGTGATCACCTATATAAACTATCCTAGCATTCCTAATTTGTCAATTTGAATTAAGAATGCTACTACTCACATTCTAAATATTGTGAAAAACTGTAAGATCTGTAGCAATACAATGCTCAAGAAAATAAAAATTCAACTTATTAAATTATTACTTCATAGAATGCTACAGTATTTTACTAAGGTTCTAGAAGGGGAGGTAGGTTAAGGATTGTGTAAATCACTAGTAAACCCGTTTGAAGAAACATCTTTGCTACGATAACTTTTTCTTCTAAGCAGTAGTTCACTAATGATGTCATAAAGTTTGCAGACTCCTAGCAGTAACTTGGGAAGTTGGGTCAAGAACCTATTTTTTTTGTTGTTGTTTATACATTTATACTCCTTACTTGCCCCTGGTCTGCCACTCCTTCCGGCTACTCATGACTCCTGCGACCTCCTCACCCTGACCCCCTTCCTCTCACCCCAGATCGCAGCTGACCCAGGGGTGGCCCGGCGTAACCCTTCGCTGGGTGGGTCCCTCTCCTCCGAGGGGGAAGGCGCCAGGAGGGGCAGCCAGCGCACTAGGCATCAGTCCCCGGGTGCTGCTGAGGTGGATTCGGAGGCGTCAGGGCATCTCGGGTCATCAGGAGTGTGGCAGCCATCATCCGGCAGACCAGAAGGCCCGGATGTTCCACTTTTTCCTCCCCAGGGCGTGGTGTGCCACGAGCGTCTGGGCAGGGCTGACGTTCACCACACCCCCATATGCATTAGGGCTTCTCTGCTGGTCTCCCCAGCCTGCGCCAGGGGGTATCAGACAATGAGTCACGTTCCCCCCTCCCCCCGGAGTAGGCAAGCAGTCGCAGAACGCTCAAGCCTACTCCCCCAGCCGGCTCTCCAGCAACCCGAGTCCGTTCCCAAACCCAGGTCACCGGTGTCACAAGCGGAAATACAACCGCTGTGCTGACAAGCCAGTGAACCTATTTATTTAAAAGGTTCTGCATATCCACAGTTCCAAACCTGCCATCCCTTCTGGATTGCATGTCTAGACAGAAGTGCCTTGTAAAGGTATGTACTGTAGGCCCAGTAGTTGCTTTACCAGTCTCTTGCAGAAGAATACCCCTTATAGCTGACATGGTGGCAGAAGTAGCCTTGTGGAGTGTACTCTTAGGCCTTTAGGTGGCTGCTGTGGTCACCAGCTTTTTCATAACAGAACTGGATGCGAGAAACTATCTAAGAAGCTATAGAGTATTTAGCCATTTGCTTGTCTTTGACTGCCTCACTATAAGTGACAAAAACAGTGTGCTGTCAGTTATGGCCCCTTTTGTTCTACCCAGATAGAAACTCAAAGCCCTGTTTACAGCCAGGCTATGGAGCTTCTCCTCATCTGTTTTTGCATTCTTCACAAGAAACACAGGTAATATAACTGACCGATTAAAGTGGAATTCTAACACTGCTTTAGGGAGGAATTTATTGTGTGTCCTCAATACTTCTCTGTCTCTAGGTGAGACAGTGAAGTTTGGTTTTATATAGAAGGCTTGCAGTTTGTTCACCCTCCTGGCAGAAATAATTGCTATTTGAAACACAGTTTTCCAAGTTATATACTTGAGATCTGCTGAGGCCAGTGGCTTGCAAGAAGGCTACACTAACTGTGCTAGACATAGGTTCAAGTCCCATAGTGGGACTAATTCCCTCCCTTGGAAATCTAGATGGTTCAGACCCTTGAAAAATCCTTTGAACACTGGCTATTATACAAATGATGTTTCCTTGCCTGCACACACATAAACAGACACAGCTACTACTGTAAGTGCTCTTTTAAATAGAGCTGCTTCATCTGAGGGACTGTGAAGGAACCAAATAATCCAGAACAACAGAAAGTCTGCCTCCAGGGGACATACTTTATGTGAAGTACACTAAAGAAACAATATTTTCCATTTTGAGGAATTAGTTTTCCTGGTAGCTGATTTTCTGGACACCTTCAAAAACCCCAATACCTGATAGAAAATATTTAATTAGAATACTCTAGCTCTCCAAGAACCAAGCCTTCAGGTACACTGTTCTGAGATTGGATAAGTCACTCTGCTCTGTGACAGTGTCAGTAGGTTGTGTCTCACAGGTAGTGAGATTGGGGTTCAGTGTGACAGAGACAACAGAAGTGCATGGCAGGTCTGTCTGCCAGTCTGGTACTATCCAAATCATTGTTTCTGACTCTTTCCTCAATTTCAATAATACCCTCTGTGTCAGTGGGAATAGAGGGAAGGCATAGAGGAACTTTTCTTTCCAGTACTGTGACAGTGAATCCTCTGGGTCTGTCTTTCTGGAGGGTGATCTGCAATAGGACTTGGGTAGTTTTCTGTTCTTTAAATCAGAGGGTCCCTCTAGCCTCATGCCGACCTGCTGGCCATTGTCACTGGGGTCAGTTCAAAATGGATCCCAAAATAACACACCAAAGTATAAACTGACTCCCACAGCAATCAAATCACTTCTGTGTAAAGTTCTCTTTATTTTCAATGGAGGTTTTATGATTTAGGTTTTGTAAAGAACTCAGATTAACTTGCCAGATTGGAATAAATGGAATGACTCAATAAATAAATTAATTCAATCAATCAATCACTCAATCTTCAACCAGTCAACCCCTTACTACTGCCAGCCACACGCCTTCTGCTTTTTGCACTATTGTTCCCATTTTGTCCAATGGAATTACTTTGATCTTGCACTGTTCCTGAATTATCACAGTTGCATATATTTCTCACTTGCTGCCATTGTTTGCAACTATTTTGCTTTTCTCACTTTTAATGTACAGTATTCAACTGTTCCTATGCCCTCAATTCCCTTCTCTTGTGACACATCTGGAAATGAGATATTTTTAGCTCAATGTGCCTTTCCTAGTGAAAAACATTTAAAATAAATACCAAAAATATACAGTAGCTAGTGCAGTTAAAGAAGCAAGCAGTGTATACATGGGGAGTGTGAGTACCATTTTTAGAAAACTTGACAAGTATACAAATTCAAAACCCTAAGATGCTTAATTATTCATTCTTTGGAACTTGGATTCAGCCAAAATAAAGAAACTGAAAAGTAGAAATAAAAACTGTCTATTCTTCCCCAGGTGGCCTGGGCAGGCACCTTGGCCACACCATCTGCAATTCCAATGACTTACTTTTTTATCCTGCATTCTCCTCCTCATCAGCTAATAGATAATATTTAGAAAGAAAAAAAACAGATTATATGCTGACTGTATAGTGGAGCTGCCTTTGAATGAGGTGAAAACCAGATCCTAACCCCACCTAACTGCAACCAAGCCCCACCCCTGTTCACAACTAGTTACCATGTTGCAACCTCTCCAAACCCATTTGTACTGCCAGAGAAGACATCCATGAACCAGTAAATGATTGCAAAGATTAAGGGTTGTAGTACTTTTAACCTACTTGATAGGCTGGTTTTGAAGCAAAGACATTAGACACTTGCGCTTAACTCAGACGTTCAACAAATGAAATTAATGATTTGACAGCATGATGTAGCCACTCCAGACATAAATCAAGGACAGGAGAGCCTCCGTAGAATCCCAGAAGACTGGATAAAACCATCAAACAGGTGGCAACACTAGCTGGCTTCTGGTAATGTGAAAGGAACCAACATCATCTTTAAATTCAATCCCCTCTCCCTAGCCCACCCTCAGACCTTAAAATATCATTATTTATTAGTGGACCACCCTCCCTACCCTGATCCATGATGGGGGGGGGCACGAAAAGTTCAAATCAAGGCTAACTCAACCATTCATCTCCTGGCCCACAGCAAGCTGCCCCTGTATTGTTTTTGCAGTCATCTGACTGTACAAGTGTACTGCATGCATTTCCTGCAGGGAGGGGACAGACTAATCTATGTCACTGACGATCCTAGGTACACTGACATCAATGACATGGATCACTGCACCCCTTCCTTCCCAGGCAAGTGCATCATGTATTGATACAGTCCAGTGCAGTGGTTGACATATTTTAGGGAAGCGTTGTAGGGGTTTTTACTAAAAGGGAAGAACAGCCATTTGCTCAACACATACAGGGTGTGGGATCCACGTTATCACTGTTTTCGTTTCAGCTGAACTATAGTAAGGGCACTGTTTTATTTTTTTATCATAGAAGATTTTATTAAGATTTTCAGGTTTCACATCACACTTCCATATACATATCTCTCATAGAATCCAGACAGAGACATAAGGATATCCATTTAAGTGAACTTATAATTCTCAGTATATCATTATAGATCTAATCAAACGTAGACAATGTATAAACAGCAGTATACTCTATCTATCCTAATCATAACTCCTCATTTGCCAGCAGGATGAATTAAATATTCTAGCCAAAACATCTAGGATCCAAAAATGGGGGTGGTACACAAAGAGGGAGGGGTTTTACACAATAGTGAGTTAAGGTAAGCATCTCATTTCTTATGGAAATAGCCCAGTTGACCTTGGTGGGTATAGGTTAACCACTCCATAAGGACCAGCTTAGCCAGAGCTGCATGCCACAGGCATATACCTGGGTTGTTAATCTGCCCCCACTGCATTAAGAGGAGCCTTTTGGCCTCTAACATGGCTTGCATAACCCATTCTTGAAGGGCCCTTGGCAGAAAGGTAAGCCCAGACAAGTCCCCCAGCAATAACTTAGAGTCAAGCTGTAAATCTCCAGTACCCAGGACTTCAGAGCACTGCCGCCCAATTGCAGACCAAAAAAGTTGAAACTCGTGGACATGCCCACAGCATATGAAACAAATGAGAATCAGGTTGTTGACACCTCCAGCATTTGGAGTGAGGCAATAGTCCCGCAGAACACAAAACAGCCGGAGTTCTATACCACTGTAACAAAATTTTTAGCTGTATTAGCTGGATTTTAGAATCTTTATGCAGTTCGTGTGAGTTTTGAAGGCAACCAGCCCAGGAAGTCTCAGATATAGCCATGCCCATATCAGCCTTGCATCAAGTTCTACAGTGCTCAATAGGGTCAGGTTGGGAATCTCTGCATATAACATACAATTTGCCTATATGACCTCATGTGGAGGTTTCTTGGTGTAGGGTAACAAGCCATTTCCAATTGTTATTGGGCCAGATTTGAGAAGAGAGGGCATTAATGAGGCTGCATATTTGAAGGAACCGCTAGAAGTCAGTGTTGGGGAGATTAAATTTGCTCTTTAATTGGGTAAAGGATAATAGGGAGTCCAAGTCAGGCAGCATAAGGTCCTTCACATAGCAAATTCCCCTGTGCTCCCAGGAGGGCCAATTAAGCGGTTGCCCCTCTAGAGTAATAAAGGTGTTATGCTATAGAGCCGCATAGCTCAAGGGTGGAGCACAAGCATCTTTGGGGGTGTGAGATAGAGTCATAACACACCACCAGACATAGTGAGAGTGACACACTACCAAAGAGAGGCCCTTATCTGTAGGGCCACCATGACCTAACAACGACTTAAGTGGAGTTGGGGCCACCACGTCCGCTTCGAGGAGTACCCACAATGGAAGAGATGTGTTAGTAGGCACAAACTACTTTGTAATTTTGGCAGCCACACTTGCTAGGTGGTAACTCTGGAACCAAGGGGCCCCAAGGCCTCCTTTAGACCAGTGTGCCCTCAGTTTGCCCTTTCCCCATCTATGTGCCTTACCTTCCCATACTAAAGAGGATGCCAGCTTCTCAAGTGAGGAGAAGAGTTTGGGAGAGAGTCGTATTGGAAGGTTATTAAATAAATATAGGACCCTCAGGAGCAAAAGCATTCATACCGCAACCGCTCTACCAATCAGTGATAGGCGTAGTTTACGCCAGTGCTCAATCTCTCCGCTTAATTGTTTTAAAAGAGGGATAAAGTTAGAGGATTCAAAATCTGCCCACTTAGTGGGTATGTAGACCCCAAGGTAGGAAAAGCCTTGCGCAACCCAACTGAGTTCTGTGCCCTGAAGGCATTCCTGTGTACAAAATGAATTCAGTGGGGCTAAGATGGTTTTCCGTTAATTGACCTGTAGGCCTGATATTGAAGTGAAGTTCTTAAGGAACAAGAGGGCTACTGGTAGTGATTCCCAGGGGTGAGAAAGGGTGAGTAACAGGTCATCTGCATAAGTTGCCACAGTGTAAGATTTACCGTGTGCCAAGATGCCTGTAAGTCCCTCAGTAGTGCTAAGAGCTTGGAGTAGTGGGTCGAGGGCAACTAGGAAGAGGAGGGGGGACAGGAGGCAACCTTGATGGGTACCCCTATATAGTGGAAAGGAGGAAGAAATGTTGGAATTAGTTAGAATCCTAGCCTTCGGAGAGTTGTAAAGGGTTGAGACCCAAAGGTGAAATTGAGGTCCAAATCCATATAGACAAAGGATTTCATGGAGATAATTCCATTCCACTGAATCAAATGCCTTTGCAAAGTCCCCAGCTAGGACTGCCATAGGGGTCTTAACTCTACTCACTAGCTACTTCAGATTCAATTACAATCTGGTATTGTCCGAGCCCACCTTTTCGGGCATGAACCCTACCTGGGATAGATGAATTATAAAGGCGAGGATGTTTTGCAACCTGGTAGCCAGGATTTTGGCCAGAATCTTCATGTCTACTGGTAAGAGTAATATGGGGTGAAAATTAGAGCAATTAAGGGGGTCATCAGACTTTTTAGGTATCATTGTAATTAGGACCTCATTCTTTGTGGAGGAAAGGGAGCCTGAGGAGTGAGCACTCTGTAGAGCAAGTAGCAAGGGGGGCACAATTTCTTAATCTAGAGCTTGGTACAGTCCAACAGTCATTTCTTCTTACCCTGGGGCTTTCCCTTTAGCCATGTGGAATAGGGCCTGTTGTAACTCAGCAGCTGTGATAGGACTGTCTAAAAGGACAACTAGCTCTTGAGACAATGATGGTATTGTGAATCCCTGACAGAACTGGTTCAAGTTATGGGAGAGCTGTTCCAGCATGTGTGTGGATTTAGATTGGTATAGGGACTGGTAATAAAGTTTCATGGTCTCATTAATACACTTAGGGTCACTGACAATGGAACCTGTGGACGTACGGAGGGCATGAATTTTGGAAGAGGCTTGATGCTTCCGCATTTGGTAAGCGAGAAGTTTCCCCCCCTTATCTCTCCCGTCCCAATATTGATGCTTGGCTCTGAGCAGAGTCCATTCTGCCCTGTGATGTAACAGTGTATTTATTTGATACTTAAGCCCTACAATTCGGTGAGCCAGGGAGTGGTCTCCAGTAGTAGTCTGGGGAGCCTTAAAATGCACCTCTAGGTCAGTGAGTTCTGATTGTAACATCCCTAACTTTTTTTTCCGGATTTTATTCCGGTTCACTGCAAAGGCAATAATGTGGCCCCTTAATGTGGCCTTAAAAGCTTCCCATATTGTACTTGCAGGGACTTTCCCACCTGAATTAAAAGTAAAATATTCCCGGGTTGCTTTCTGCATGGTTTGTTGGAATTTGGGATCTTTAACCAATAGGGGGTTACATCTCCATCTCCATCTTGTGTCGGTGCTGCAACGCTCAGAAGTGGAATAGGTGAGCATCACCAGGGCATGGTCAGAAATAATAATATTGCCCATACAGCTGTTTGAGATTACACCCGATGCTGAATGGTTAGCAAGCCAATAGTCAATATGATCGTAAACTTTGTGTGGGGGGGAATAATAAGAGTAATCTTGTCCTGAGGGGTGGTCACGCCTCCAGACATCCACGAGGCCCCATTCTGCTATCATTTCTTGTAAAGCAGCGTGTGCCTTTGGATGAGTTTGGTGTGTAGGACGAGATTTATCTAGAAATATATCTGGGACTAAGTTAAAATCTCCTCCTATGAGTAAGGGAGTATTGGGTTCTGGCTGTAACAGCACAGATATAGCTTGACTCAGGCGAGGAAAGAATTCTGCCTAGTTTGTGTTCAGGGCATAGAGATTACACACTATCAACTTCCCCACAGGTGATTTTAATTTGACCATTACCCACCTCCCTTGTTTATTGGAGCAAGAATCTTCAACTATCCATATGCTCGATCCCCGAATAAGGATAGCTACCCCCTTTGATTTAGAGGGAGCCGAGCTGGCATGAATGGCCCCTACCCACGATTTCCTGAGACATAGGATAGATTTATTGTGGAGGTGTGTTTCCTGTAGTAAGGTCATGTCTGTGTGCAGGGAACGCAAATGCTGAATCACCTTAGTATGTTTTATACGGTGATTAAGGCCCTTTACGTTCCATGACACCAGACGTAGACCCTGTACATTAGATAAGGACATGGTAATAGAGGAGCAAGGAATAATGCTTGACTTACCCAGTTGCTGCTAATGGGAATACAGACAGCACTAGCAATATGTTCAAAGGTTACAACCTATCAGACCTTCTGTAACCTGCTGGCAAATACCAAGGAGATACAACACACTGAGATAAAAGAGAAAGTATCAGTTAATAATAGTATCTTCAGAAAGTGTATTCAATAGCAGTTAGGACTAACACAAAACAGGTGAATAAACAACCAAACACCAATAATTGCCCTACCTAAACAGAGCCCTGTTAGACAAGGGTAATGCATCAAATCCAGAAAGCGATTAAATGCTAAGAGCTACAGATGCCTCGGTGAAAGAGAATATTACAAAAACAGTATCCTCAGCTACGCTGGCGTCCACGCTCAAGGGTTGGAGAGGAGAGAGACAACCTAGAGTGAACTCACTACTCCTCATCCGAGGAACAATTCTCGAGGAGAAAGCATAAGCCTGGGGGGAAGGGTGGGAGTGAAGCAGGAAGGGGAGCAGCGGAGAGGGAAAGGGGTGAGGGAAATTGGAAAACTTCACCAATCGAAAACATAAGGGCCGGACTGTCTATAGTCACATCTTTGCACTTGGGTCACTCAGGTTCCTAATGCAGGAACTTCGCTGTTGCAAATTGAAAGTTATGGGGATCTAGCATCACATACATAGTAGACCCAACCAGACTAGCAGGCTAAAGGATAGTGGGGTAAGGGAGGGATCATCTGTCCCTTAGGCAATGGGGGGGGGTTCCATCCTCATTAAAGCAACTTAGCCGAAGGAGCTCCAATAATAGAGGAGAGGTCCCCTAAAATGCCCCTATACCTCCATTAGAAAACAAATAAGATGCACCCATCCAATCAAGACATTACATAATACAGTCTGAAGATCAGCCAGGGGACTCCACATCCTGGTTCCGTGCCTGTTGGGAGCCAAAGTCAGGATCAAGAACTTCCTTGGAAGCAACCGCAGCAGCATAAGATTTGTTTCCTGATTTGAGCTGTTTGGAAAAGTCCACCGCTTCTATTAGTGAGGATCCTGGTTTGTCAGCCCAGTCCATACAGCTCTCATGACTGGTGGAACAAAGCTCTGGTGTGTTCAAAGGGCATTCCGATTGGGTCAGGGAGGATTCGTCCCTAGACATCTTTGCAGGGGGGGAGCTGCTCCTTGCTGCTCAGGAGACAGGTGCTGGCCACTTCTGGATCATTGTCGCTGGCATGTAGTTGAGCTGGTACTTCTGGGAGGGAGGAGTGTTTGCCCCGAACAGACAGATGGCTTAGGTGCAGGCATGTGTCCTGTAGAAGGAGTCCTCGCTCTGGGGGAATCATCAAAGTAGAGACCTGGTCCGGTTACATAATGGCCCCCTGGATTCTGCACATGAAATTCTCGGTTCCTAGTACTTGTATCAGAAGGATCCCAGAGCCTTCTGAGATACGTAGTTTGAAGAGGTAAATTAGGCCAGAGCTTGGAAACCCAACGTTTGACTTCCTCAGGCATATCTACTAGCAGCTCCCTCCCCTCCTTAGACACCAAAAGCCTGGTAAGACCTTTAAATCTATAATGGAAGTTATGGGCAGCCAATATTTTCTTGAGGGGGTCATAGGCTCTATGCCTACTTGCTGATTCTTGGGCAAAGTCCCTGTATATGGAGATCAATGCCCCTTGCCACCGAATTTCACCTAGGTCCTGAGCAGCTCTTAGTATATGCTTCTTGGTAGAATATCTCAAGAAATATGCCACAATTGGTCATGAGACTAGTGTCTGTCTTTCTTTTCTCCCTGCAATACGATGGGCTCTTTCAATTTTGACTGAGCCTCTCCACCTCTCCCTTAACATCATAGGAAGTGTATCGTTGAGAAACCTCTCCATGGACACACCTTCAGGGCCCTTGGGGATGCCAATAATACAGAGGTTATTACAATGGCCCCTGTTTTCTTGATCCTCCACTCTGTTTAGAAAGGTTTCAATTTTGTGATCCTGCATCCGCACTTTCTGTTCCAGTTTAGCTTATTGCATCTCAAAGGTTTCCACTCGTTGCTCCACCACATTGAGGCGGTCTTGTAGTTGATGTACATCTGAAGTAGTACCTGCTAAGGTTGTACTGATATCATCTACTCCTAACAGAACCATCTCTAGCATATGAGTGATGTAGTTTAGCAAGTCTCCTATAGAAGTCGACTACGTGGTAGCACATTGTGTAGGAGACAGTGCAGGTAAAGAACCCCCCGCCACTACAATATTCTAGGGTGATTGAGCTGGTAGGGTTGCTGGTGTAGACTCCATTGATAGACTGAGTGGAACCAAAATGCCAGGGTTTCCAAGGACTGGGACCGAGGCCTCCATGGCCTAGCTGAGCAGAGCGACTCGCGAGTAACCGGCTTGCAGAGAGTATGTTATACAGTGGTACCGCCAGAAAAAGTTGTACTGGATGATTGGGCATAATTTCCTGAGCTAAGTTTTGTGAGAAGAGAGGGTTCACATCCCGGGATTAGGCAGGGCTGCCACGGATTGTCCTCAGATGGGGATGAGCTCAGGAGTTATGCTGCCATTTTGCAGCTAGCCAGGCCACGCCCCCCAAGTGCACTGTTTTAGAAAAGCCACAGTGATATCTTGATGAAGTCTGATTGCAAGGGGTTGAAGACCAGAGGCTGCAGTATGGAGGTACTCCTAAGTACCGTGTAATGATATTTTCTTTAATCAAGTCATGCGTGTAATATGTGCCCCATGCTGATCTCATGCATAATACCACCACTTTTTCAACACTTCCACCACTGTTGAAGACCTCCCTTCTTATTCCCTGATCCATGATTTGAGGGGCAAGAAGATGAAGTGTTGCTTTATGGAGTCATGTAAAGACATCCGTAAACAATGTTTTTTTTCTTTCTTTCAAAGCAAACTTTATTAAATAGTTTCAATATAAGTACAAACATACAGTATAACAATGTTTTTTTTTCAAGGTATGTACAAGAACTTGTAAATAACAACAGCCCAGATGCCCCCACGTCTTACTCATGTCTATAAACCCAATGTTTATGTGGGTGCTGTTTAAAGGTTCTGTTTGTGTGTAATGCTCCACTATTTTGTTTTACTGAATATTAGCAAGCATCCATCTAAATATTCTTAGTAGTCAGTATTTCACAAAACATTGGTCTATATTCAGGAGGCCATTTTCCAGGACATTGTGTGGCCCTTCGATTCATGAGTCATTTTCTCAGATTTAATGATTTTTGCATGCCTCCTGTGGTTAGGATCTGATTTAACACTGCCTCATAGTATTTGAGCAGATCCAAACAGCATGAAGCATAAAATAAAGACAAATAAAGCAAATATAACATGAAAACTTACCCAGGATCCAAAGTTAATAGCCGACACCAAACAGAACATGGACACCTCCACACCGCCCCCTTTCTACTTCAGAATAGTTACCAAAGTTGAAGACAAAAAAATATTTACTAAGAGTCCTAGGAAAGTGAAGGCACAGCAGTGATTTGCTAGACCTAACACTCCTTGCACTAACCCCAGATGTAGTGTTAACCGCTCTAACCAAAATACTCAACCTTTCATTAATGAGTGGTCAATTACCCAAGAAATGGAAAGCAGCACTGGTCACACCAATTCATAAGAGGCGGGACAGGGCCTTCCATGTAAATTATCGATCCATAGCCATACTACCTCCCCTCTCCAAAGTGCTTGAGTGCATTGTTGCAGACAAACTGTTTGAGTACCTTGATAAATACCACATTCAATGCCAATAGCACCACTACAGCACTGGTGGAGTGCACAGGTTACATTCATAGTGCTCTTGACCATGGTCAGCTTGTGAGGGCAATATACATCAACCTCACCATGCTGGTAGATAAACTCACTGCCAGAGGACTTTACTGATGCTGTGAATTGGTTTCACAGCTATCTTTTGGATCGATCACAACAGGTCAAGACAAATACTACCCTCTCAGACATCCAGCACGTACACTCAGGTGTCTGCCAAGACTTGATTCTAGGCCCTCTTCTGTTCTGCCTCTTCATAAACCAAATTACTCAGGTTAGCACTGATAGGCTACTACTTTATGCAGATAATGCTGAAATCTTTTCAAGCAGTCCTGACCCACACCTCCCATTTAGCTGTAGAGGAATGGGTCACAAAGCATAAACTGCTAATGAACTATAAAAAAATGAAAATTATGTTATTTGCAAATCCACACAATAAACCAAAGTAGCATCAGTTAACAGTTTTGAATAGCCTAAAACCCCCTCTCAAACAGATTCACTCATTCAAATACTTAGGACTAACCCTGGACAGTGCCCTCTCTTTCACCAACCACATGGACGATGTTACAAAAACTGTCAACGCACAAATTGGCATCCTATACAGGCATAGATTGTGGATGACCATTGAGACACTCTGGCTCGTAGTGAATAGCTCCATCATCTCTGTTGTTGACTGTGGCCTAGTGGTGTATAGTGCAGCATCAGACACAGTGCTTAAAATGATCACTACAGCACATAACAGAGATTGTAGGCTAATCACTTGTGCTGATCGCCGCACACATATGTGTAACCTTTACACTCAGACTGACTGGCTACACCTAAAAGGAAGAATACAATATCAAACCTGCCTCCTAGCCAAGAAAACCTGCCTAGGTTTAACCCCCAGCAACTCAGAATCTCTTTAATCAAACAACAAACACCCACTGGACCCAAAGTGCTTCTAGGCAATCATATCAAGTCTCTCACTGTCTCACATCTCAAGGACAGTGATCCTTTGCATACTGCACCCTCCATTGGTTAAATGCCCTCCCCAGTGACCTCCTGGACATATCAAAACTAGGCCCCATCAAGAGACAATTATGCCATTACCTAGTTGCACTTACTAGCTGTGACTGCCCTTGCTAATGGGGAACTCCCAAACCACAACCATACACATGCTACCTCCACCACATAGAACTTAGCAGCAGTTGCTGCAACCTCTTAATATGCTCCCCCCTCTACCAGCCCCCACATGCATCTCTCCCCTCTACCTCCAATGGTCTCCCCTTGTCCCTCCTCCTCTGTTACCCCTTACCCACCACACCATCTTTCTCACCCTCCCCACCTACCTCTGACCTTTAACCCCTACCTCCCATTTATCCTGACAAGGCCAACTTGGCTGCCTCTCACTACTTTCAGAAATATTACCATAACCATTTCCCACTCCATGTCTTCCATTTACCCCTTTTTATGATGGCTTGCACTTGTATGCAACATTTTGCGGTAGTAGCACTGTACTAGCACTTTCAAAGGTGTGTCAGTGTTGTGGCGAATCCAGGAGATGCTTTAGCCAGTGTGTCCCACAGCCACGAACTAGTGAGCATGCTGCCGATAACAGCAGTTTCAGAGAGTGCCACCAACTTGAAAGAAATCCACTGCTGCAATGAGAGACAGGCTCATCATTGCAGCGGCAGATCTGACACGCCTCCATTACATGCCATTCATGGTGAAACATTTCAATAAACATGGCAGTGGCTCCTGCCGTCCACCTCTTATAATCCCTAGAAATCTGACTTTGTGGGTGCCCAATCCCCCCTATTGGCATGCCCCCTTCCCAGTTCAATTTGTTTACCGACAGGTGTGCCCAATCCCAGTCTGCATAATGTTCCCCCCTAGTTTTATTTGTTTGTTGACAGGGGTGCCCCGTCCCCCTCAGCATAATGCCCCCCCAACACAGACACACTTTCTTTGTCGACGGGGTGCCCAATCCCCATTGGCTTCAGTGCCCCCCATAAAAAATAGGTGGCACACCGGGAGCCCACCCCAGTGTGCCCAAATGTCTTAGTGTCACCTGTGAAAAAACCCTTCTCCAGATGTTTTTTTTCCCTTGGAAAACAAGAAAATGGTCCCTCGTTGTCTGCGGCGCTCCTCCCCAACACATACCCACCCTCTCGCATCTCCCCACCCCCACCCCATACTTATCTCCAGAGGTTGGTACGGCAATCTTTGGTGGAGCAAGAACATGTCTGCACTCTTCAAAGCTGATCATGAACTGAAGAAATACTGTTAAGCTGTATAATAGCATAAATGGAGGGGTTTCAGCTTAGGTGGATATCTCGGCCATTTTTTCGACTTTTGGCTCCAAATTTTCAACATGGGGTTCTTGGGACCTCACATGATGAACTCAGTCACTGTCATTTCATTATTCGGTCCCAAAAGGTGATTCGCAGTCACTGTGTGGAATCATCTTTTGGGACTGATTAATGAAACAACAGCGCCACTGTTTATGAGGTGGGCTCCCAAAATGCCTATGATGCAAATTTGGTGAAAAAAAAAAATGACTGTGTTATGAGTGTGCATGGCGCAGTTTCCATGCATGCTCATAACTTTGAGAACTTTTAATATTTTCGCTCAAGATTTTCAACATTGCCATTTTTTCACACCCCCTTATGAACAGTACAGCTGTCACTTCTCACATCTTGCCTGAAATGTGTTTTCACACATGTGGCACTCAGTGGTGTGATCGCTGTGTGAAATAAACTTTTGGGATAGAGTAACAAAATCACAGTGCCACTGTTCATGAGGAGAGGTCCCAAAATGCCCATGTTGAAAATTTGGTAAAGAAAATCCCCAAAATGACCGCATTATGGGCGTGCGTTGCGTGGTATCTATGCAAACTCATAAGTTTGAACATTTCTCATATTTTCTCTCCAGATTTTCAACATTGTCATTTTTTTACACCTTCTTATGAACAGTGCAGCTGTCATTTTTTGCATCTGCCCAAAATGTGTTTCTGTACCTGTGGCTTCCAATGGTGACGTTGCTGTGTGAAATCACCTTTCAGGGTTGAGTAATGAAATGATAGTGCCACTGCTCATGAGGTACTGTAGGGTCCCAAAAAGCCACTGTTGAAAATTTGGAGTGAAAATACCAACAAACACCTGGGGAGTTAAGGTTTCCAACCATACACCCACCCTGTAGAGACTGACAGATGTTGGGGATGTAACTTGAGTTTGTCAGCCACAATGTTCACAGAATTCTACCCTCACCCTCCACCTTACAGTCACTGACAGGCACTGAGGAGTGCCTTGGGTTCCATCACCCTAACGTTCACCCCATTCTCCTAAATTGCACCCATCTCAGCTTATTTCCTTATGGAATGGGGTGAGCATAAAGGCCGAAGACCCCAATGCACACCTCGACACCTGTCGCTCTCTGCAAGGTGGGATGAGGTGGAATGGCGTCAGCATTATAGCCGACCCAAAGCCACACTGCCAACGCCTTTCAGTCTGGGGTGTTGGCGTTACTTCAGTACTTCACTGCCATTCCAATTTTGCATTTCTAACTCCTGCACTACCAGTGCTAATGCCAGCAAGCCAACATTGGGAATCGACAAATGCTTGTTTATACTGTTGCTTAATTGCCTGCTTAAGTTTGATGCCTGTTTAAGTTTAAATGCCGGCTGTGTTCTGTAGCCTGAAACTGAATGATCCATTTTTTATTTAGGATCCCTTTCTTGTTTATTAACTGGCTGTTCTGAATGCCATGTGTGTTCTCTGATGTGAAACCTTTGTAAAAGAGCTCCTAGCTCAAAGGTATTGTAATCCAAGACTTCAAATGAACAAATTAAAGAGCAAGATGATTAGTCAGTGTCAATCTAAAGCACTAAGTGATTCATTAATGTGGGCACTTGTATGATGTATCTATTGCTATGTAACAATGTGTGTAACTTTACACATGTTTGTACCAGTATAACTGCTGCCTGTAATCTCCAAGTGTGTTTATGTACCTCACCCGTATGTTCATCCCTGTCCCAAACTCACTTAATTGTTGTCTCCCCCCCCCAAATGACAAGGTACCTTTGTAAACGAGTCCATGACTCAAAGGTTGTAAAACTGATCTCTCCAATAAATACAAATAAAATACAAAATACACTTGTTTTTTTGTGGAATATGCTGGAAAACATAATTTTTTCTGTGCATATGCCGCCCCTCTCCAGCAAGCAATTTACTTTCATGCGTAATGCCAAAATGTTGGGCCTAGGGGGACAAGTCCCAGTAATCCATTAGTGCAGCAACTGAAGTTTGCCACCATGATTAGGGCACCACAACAAGGGCAAGAATGGCAGGAATGATCTTGATTTTAGATCACCCCTCACTCTTGGTACCCTTTGCACCCACACCGTTTCTACCTCCTCTGGGTAATGCCCATCCCGGAGAAGGTTATATTTAGTTTGGGGTGTGTGATGGGCAACGCCCCCCACAAAAATGACCATTTTCCAGCAGGGCGCTTTGGCACAGTAACTCCCAGGAGATGAAATGCTTGCACAGTAATGCCAGACAGCATTTTGCCTGTGCCATAATCGGCATTGGCAAAATGTATGTTGCTGAAGTATGGGTGAAACACATGTCCCAGTCCTGTGGCTATAAAACAACCCTCCCAATGGATCTGAGGCAAGCTGGCTCGCCTAGACATAGATGCCCACCCCAAATCCAACCACATGCCCCATGCCCATTTTAGGCTACTCATCTATCCTTTATCTTTAGTTGTAGTATTTTCAGAGCCTTTAACCCTGAGAAACCCTTCTTCACTGCCACAGATCAACTGTATCTGGTGCAGCACCAACAGAGTGAAGTGGAGCGGCTAGAAGGAGAGTAGAAGCCTCATCCACTCAGCCAAAGGCGTTGAGTACAGCTGACCTTCAGGTGGATAATGGGAGGAGAGGGTAGAGTTCAACATAAAAGTATACAAAGGAAGGATTGTTTTGTGCTACACCCTCTCTTAACCCCCCTCTCCAGAGTATAAGGTAGATCCAGCTCCCAATGTGTATTTACAAAATCTAAGTACTAAGTAATTTCAACAAATTCTGGTCAGAGCCACAATGGCTGCTAATGCACTAGTACTTATATCATGTCCTTGCACATGTTCATAAGCATAGTGCATTCACAAGCATGTCTCTGCATGTTGGAGGGCTGAGATTGGGACAGTAAACAGGAAAGGAGATGCCCCTTCCCACTATAGGTGATGTCGCCACATCCACATGGTAGGCAACTGCAAGAATGTAAGTATGGCTGGGCTATAACTGGGGCATAGAGTGCTTCTGATTGGGCACATGGATGGATTTGAAACTCCAGACTATGTTGCCTGTTATGTAGGACTGCTGGGGTGCAGCAGATGTTTACTGGGGCATGTGTGCGGTTTGGCCCCTGCCTTGGGCTGTCTATGGGCAAAGTGTGAGAATGATGCATACAATATATAGGGGAAGTTAAGCAGTGTGCTGCTGAAAGAAGGAAAAGTGCTAGAATGTTTGTAAAATGAATAAAAGTCAGTGAGTGCTCCACTTCTTTGTTTGGATTTCACCGCGTGTTTTCTGTAGTGACAGTAGCAGAATGTGGCTGTTTCAACTGCTCCTTTTGTAGTTAATGATTTTTATTAACATTTATAAACATTCAGTACATTCAGTTAATACATTTAAAAATAGTTGTTTCAGCAAGATACAGCGAAGTTACTGCATGAAATAATCCGTGGTTTACCATAGTTAATGTTTAGTAGGATTGTTGACTACATTGCACAAGGCAGATCAGAAGCACAGAGTTTGTGCCAGTAATTCTTACGGTTTGGACTTAGAGCGTCCTGGTTGTTGAAGGTTAACATTGTGCAGGCTTCTATGAGGTAGAGACAGAGATGTATATAATCGTTCTTACTTTCAAATGTCCAATGACCCAGTGGGGCAATACTCAGGTAAGAGGTTGGACGGGTACTCTTGCTTGTTCTGCCGTTATATAAAATACAGGTTGAAAAGGGCTGTACCATCGATATGAGTGTAACCCCTGCCTCTGCATATTACTTCAACTGGAATGATATTTATCTTTTCCAATAACAACAGTCATTTGTTTAGTCTGCTCGTGCCTGCCGGGGGGGGGGGGGAGTTGGGATAAGACTTTCAGGCAGGCAGCCACAGCTACTCCTAGTGCCACAGTGATGGTAGATTACTGAGGCAGATACCCCCTCCCTTCCATGTCTAGGGATTTGATGGAATTAGTTTCTTGGAAAGGGGAAGGGCTCCATCTCGACTGAGCAGCATTAAAAAATAAACAGGGCACACACACAGTATCTTATTTAATTTGTAGCAGGATTCCTTCATGACAGCATGAACTCTGTCGGGGGTGCAGACAGATGACCCTTCTTACTTCATGGCTGGTGGCTTCTCTATCAGCTGGAGTATTCTGTGGAGACAGTAGTTAGGCACTGCACACTAACACACACTTTGCTTACACTCCAAATGATTTCGTCCCAGGCAGAATAAAGTCAAACAAAAAGATTTATTTCTATACGGAAAGCTCAGGCTAAACAAAACTTCATGGAGGGTGCACAATTCATTTAGTTACAGTCCACACAATTCTAGGGCAAGGTGCTGTGGCACAGTACTTTGGGGGAACCAAGAACCTTCACCTTTCAATTCCCATGTCTTGCTAGATGAGCCGAAGGGGCTCAGTACATATTTATAGAACACCAGCAGTGTTCCCCAATGCATTTACTTTTCTCAGAATTCCCTGCCAGTAGGAGCACGGTGTCTTCCGTACTTGAGCTATACTGTCCTCTGAAAGGGGGGGTTCTGAATCCCAGGGCACAATCCTCACACCAGGAAACAGGACACCTATCGATCCTCCGGCAGGATTCACACATGATGGCTGCCCCACGGTCTACATTCACCCGATACTCCACACAGCTTCCCCATCCTTCTTAAGGTGGAAATGATTAGGCAAGGGGCTGAACTGTCACCACGGCCCCTCTGAAGAGTCACTGCCACCACTACCTCAGTACCTGCTTGTGGCAGCCACCTCACAGCTCTCCCTTCACAATGGAGCCTAGCGGGCTCCAGGCCAACCCTTCTCTGTTCCTTCATCTGCTGCAGGCATCCTCCCTCTGTCCACAATGGCATGTGGAGCAACTGCTAGGGGCCGGGGGTCAATCTCCCCACCCCATTCCAGGCCTGCCTGGCCAGACTGGAGGCCCTCCCCTCAGGCCTTCCAGTGGCTCACCACTCCTTCGCGACCTCTTGACACCCACCCCAACTCGAACTCCCTAATGGCTCTCCCACGTGCCAGTTGGCACTTGAAAACCCTCACTTGCTACAGAAGCCCTGCCCCCATGGCAAGCCTGGCAGCATGCACTCCTGATGCCATCAGGGCATTATTTAGTAACCCCCCAATTCGGCACAGGGGTTACATGAGTAAGGTACTATCATCAATAGCTTATTAGCTACTATCTAAAACTCTAAATTACTAAAACATACCAAGCAATGGACTACATTAGTGGAAAGATATTCATGTGTATATTCAACTGCTTTTTCGTTGTGCAACACAGCAGCTGCTCAGCACTGTTTGTGTGTGAAAAGTGAGAGCAGAAGGATGTGGCTGTCACAACTGCTCCCTCATTGTGCAGCACAGCTACCATGCAGCATTGCTTGTGTGTAAATAGTGAGAGCAGCAGAATGTGGGTGTCACAACTGCTCCCTCATTGTGCAGCAAAGCTACCATGCAGCATTGCTTGTGTGTAAATAGTGAGAGCAGCAGAATGTGGATGTCACAACTGCTCCCTCATTGTGCAGCACAACTACCATGCAGCATTACTTGTGTGTAAATAGTGAGAGCAGCAGGATGTGGATGGCACAACTGGTTCCTCATGTTTAACCTCTGATGCAGTGTTGTCTTGGCACCATTTCCATGCAGGATGAATCTCATATGGTCTCTCTTGTGGCATGGCCTCTTTGATATCAGGGTGATCCTGCTGCTGTCCATAGCTGCTTTGGTCTCTTTTGCCTGTTGATCTGACTTCATGGAGGTCCTATAACAGCATTCTCCTTTTTTGGTGATGGGCTACTCTTGAGGCAGCATGGCACTGGCTTTAGTGCATTCTCCAATGTTTTCCTTCCCTGGTCCTTCTGTACTATGTTCAAGTTGGCTACTGTCTTGTCCTGATTTTCAGACTCTCTACAGGCATGTGGCCTTCTGGCATTTTGCATGCTCCCATTGGACACTCCACTCCACTCTATATACACCATCCACATATTTGCGTTTCTCATTTGACCTTTGGCCCTGCCTCCATTGCTGTATACATCTCCTCTGGTCCTTCTGCCAGTTCTTCCTGGGACTTGCTTCTGGTGACAGATCCCTACTGAGTTCTGTGAGGACCCAAAACCTCTAGTGCTCTGCCATCTTTTCCCTGGTGGTCTCTGGTTGCTACTGTCCTACTTATAGGGTGTCCATGCTATGGACTGTCACCCCCACCCTTTCTGGTCTTCCCTGTCACTGAGCTGTAATTTGGTTTTTATGTTGGTATTCTAGTATGCTGGTGTCCAGTGTCATCCCATTTTGTGCTACATGATCCCTGGTGTCCAGTGTCATCCACTGTCCCTCACCCCCTTGCAAATATGATTCCTGGTGTCCAGTGGTAACCCCTCCCCCATGAGATAAAGATTGGTATTGTTCTTCTCTGAACTCCTTGACCTGCTGCTGTCTGAAAATTATGGTTGCAATAAAGTTCAGAAGGCCAGCTGAAGAGGAGAAAGGGGCCTGTGCCAGTTGTTGTGTTGTGGGATGAGGTTCCTCTGGACACCAGGTGTCATGTTTGCATTGGATGGAGTGAGGGAGGAGAGGTGGCCTGTGCCAGTCATCAACTTTTGGGAGGGGTATCACTGGACACTAGGTATCATGTTTGCATAGGATTGAGTGATGGAGGAGGGTACCACTGGACATCAGGGAGCATGTTGGATGGGTGTCACAAGTCTCCAGTGATCATGTTGGTATTGGCATGGAGTGAAGGGTGCCACTAGGAGCCAGGGATTATGCAGCACTAGATAGGAAGGGGGGATGCCAGTGGACATCAGGGATCATGTTGCCACCAGATAGGGTTAAGAATGCGGTGCCCATGGATACCAGGGATCATGTTTACATGAGATGGGGTGGGGCCAGGTTTTCCATTGAAACCTGGGATCATGATGCCATGTGAAGGGGTATGGGTTCCACTAGACACCTGAATCACATTGTCATGGAATATAGCAAGGGGGGAGTCACTGGACACTGGGAACAATGTTTGTATGGCATTGCATGAGGAAGAGGGTGCAACTTTGCACAAGAGACACTTTTGCCATTAGATGGGGGTAAGGGAGTGAGTTCCATTGTATACCTGAGATCATTTTGGCATGGGATGTACATTCTGGTTGATCAGAAGTGGATTAAGTCACAATGGTAGCATTCCAGAGGGCCATTCTAGTGACCAGGGAGGGAGGGAGGAATTTCAGTGGGTAGAGTGGACATTATTGGGTTGCAGGCATTCCAGCAGGTGTGGGCAATTTTTCTGCAGTTGGATTGTGATGGCTAAGTGCAGGACCCTGCCTGGGTGGAAGGTGTGCAGGTCCCTGTGTGGAAAGGGGGTATAGGCTCTTGCCTGCAGAGGGGGTTTGCAAGCCCCTGCATGGAAAGGGGAGGAGTTTTAAGCTCCCATATGGGTAGGAAGGTGCTGGACTCTGTATGGGGAATGGGGCTGCTGGTGGCTCATGTGTTGCCTGTGGGAGAGGGGTGCAGGATTCTGCATTTAATAAATGGTACCGGCTAATGTGTGGGGGGAGTGTAAGCTGAAATAGCAGCACTGCCCATGAGGAATCTGTATCTGCAATCAACAACAGCTTTCCCCAAGCTAAGCACCCTGGAGCTGGACAACTGCAGGGCCCTCAGACCAGCCCCAACCCCAACCCCACCCTCAGCAGACCACACTCACTGCAGCTACCACCCCAATTGACAGCAGCAGGACTTCACTAACAAGCATTTGTCAATGCCAAATGTTGCTTGCTTCTATGTGCTGTTTAGGTATTTGGAAGTCATTGGAGTGTAAATATTGAAAATTTGCGAACTTACGAGCGTGCGAAGGAACTGTGCAACGCACGCTCGAAAAACAGTCATTTTTAGGATTTTTTTCACCAAATTTTCAACATAGCCATTTTAAGACCTCTGGTTATGAACAGTGTCACTGTGATTTTGTTAATGTGTCCCATACATTGAGTTTGCACACCGACTGCGCCATTGTGCGCTACGTGGGCGGAAACACATTTTGGGCAGGATGTGAAAAATGACAGCTGTACTGCTCATAAGGAGGTGTGGTAAAATGGCAATGTTGAAAATCTGGAGTGACTATATTGAAAATTTGCAAACCTACAAGCGTGCGTGGGAACTGTGCAACGCACACTCGTAAAACAGTCATTTTTAGGAATTCTTTCACCAAATTTTCAACATAGCCATTTTAAGACCTCTGCTCATAAACAGTATCACTCTGATTTTCTTAATTTGTCCCGTACATTGATTTCGCACACCGACTGCGCCATTCTGCACTACATGGGCGGAAACACATTTTGGGTGAGATGTGAAAAATGACAGCTGTACTGCTCATAAGAAGGTGTGGTAAAATGGCAATGTTGAAAATCTGGAGTGAAAATATTGAAATTTCGCGAACTTACGAGCCTGCGTAGGAACTGCACAACACACGCTCATAAAACAGTCATTTTTGGAATTTTGGCACCAAATTTTCAACATGGGGTTTTTAGGCCCCTTCTCATGAATGATGTCACTGTCATGGTGGTATTAGGGCCGAAGGGTGATTTCACAGTCACTGCACAGTCACTGCGCGAAATCATCCTTGACTGAGCTCTTTACGACATGACATTGATATGAGTCCCAAAACCCCATGTTGAAAATTTCAAAATTCCAAAATGGCTGAGATATCAATAAAGTTGAAACTCCTCTATCTAGCCCATTATACAGCTTACGGCATTTCCTCAGTTGCAGTCGGCTTTTGAAGAGTGCAGACGTGTTCCCGGTCCACGAAGATCGTGGCGCGGAGTCCGGAGGTAAGTATGGGGTGAGGGGTGTGGGAAGGCTGGATGAGCAGTGGGTGGGTGCGGGTTGTGGAAGGGGTCGGGAGGCGCGCATGGGACCGTTTTGTCTTACAGGTAAAAAAAAAAAAAAAAGACATCGTGGGACCGTTTGCCATGCTGGGGTGGGCTCTCAGCATGGCACAAGAAGATGAGGCGTTCAGCCATTGGGGATTGGGCACCCGTCGGCAAAAGGACTGGATTGTCACGCTCGGGTGGGGCTCCCAGCTTGGCACCAACTACTGGGAGGGAGACGACGCAGCTCAGCCGACCAGGGATTGGGCACCCCGTCGGCTATACTAGTCGCGTCTTGAGGGCGCCGCGCCCTGCGGAGTGAGGCGGAGCTGCGCGTGGGCAGCTTCTTATCGCTGCTCACTCAAGCGTAGCTCCCCCTTTCAACTAGTATGCCACTGCATTTTGGAGCGTGTCATAGACAGCTCCAAAATGCATTGGCTTACAGGGGCCGCGCCTGCCAGCACACTGCCTGAATTGGAGGAGGAGGTGACACACCTCCGAAATCTCCGATGATGGCACTATGTTTCTTGCACATGCGTGCAAGCAACATAAAAATGAGATATTTAATCTCATCTGGGCTACACTGGGTAAACAAACTGTAAAAACATAAAAAAAAAAAACACTTTCCTTTGCTGCTAGTAACCCCCCCCAGAAATCCTCTCTCCAGTCCACAGCACATACAAACCTTCAGATGACCCCCTCACTCCAGTCTCTTTACATTGAGCACAGTTGAGCAGCCCCATAAAGTGTAGCTCCGTGCTTGACCCAGCACCACTGACAAGACACAGCAAAAGCATGCAGCTCATAACCTGCTTAAAGAATGGTCCCATGATACCTAAGAAAGCTGAAATAGAATGGGGTTTAAAAATATTTATTTAAAATACCTGAAATGCCACACACTCCGTGTTCCTCCCAAAATATGGATATCGGGAACCAATCTCCCATACACATCTTCCATGATGCCTTTTTGTTGCTGTTCCTCAGTTGCGCATGTGTGAAGTCAAAAGCAGAACTGATCTTGCCTGACACTGGCACTTCTCGGCTCTTTTGCAGGCAGCATGGCAACAGGCAATGGAAATATAACCTCTTCATGGAGACCAGGATTATGAGAGGTTTGTTGTTACTCAGTGCCAGGTAAAACCCTATTTCATAGTGAGAAGACCCAACTTCTTATCCACAGTCTCCTGGTGACTGGGACTGGCACTTTCAGTGTCCTCTGTTCTACCCCCCCCCCCCATCTTTCCCCACATAAGCGGCTATGGGGAAATAAGCTCTACTTTCTTGAACTGTCTTGGCTCAGGCAGTTATTCAATGAAGGAAAGTCCTGTCAAAGATAGCTACAAGAGCTATTTTGCTTGTTCCTGTGGGTCTAGCAGTCTTGTGAATCACAGGGTAGGGGATAAGGTAATGGTGGCATGCTATTAGTTCATTCATGCCCAATTCCTTGCATCATAAACAGGTATTAATAAGAGATAGGAAATAAACAAAAGAAAAACAAACAAAAAAATAGTTTGTTTTCATATCAGGGCCTGGTACATTTTTTATTTGTAGTAAATACTAGTTTGCAAACTATTTAACCCCCTATCCAACCACCACACACTTCACAACAGGCCAGTCACACACTGTTGATGTTCATGCTTATATGAATTTGGATATGGGACTCTGATTAGTATTGGGATTTGTTTAATTGTTTCCATGCTGCAACCTGACCTTTGTTTTTTTTTAACACTTGTTTATGTGAATTACAGTATAGTGAGCAGTTTTAGTCTGTGTATGTGAATGACCACATACATTACAGAATTTGCCTCATTTCACCTCAGATAATTTTTTAACTCACGCCCTGAATGTCAACAAATTGGTTATTAGCCATCATCATCACTTACACTAGTAGAGCAGTCTTGTCACATAAATGAGACATATCATCCCGGCAACAAGTGGCGAAGAGCCGTAGCAGCAGCAGCAGCTCCTGAATGACAGCAGCTGCTATGAGGAGGGGTCTGTCGTAGTCGCTGTCACTATCTCTGTGGTCACGTCTGTTGAGCTGTTCTCTTCTCGTTTCTCAGCTGCTACACATAGCACAGCACAGCATTGTCCTGTTTATCAAAGTTGTATTCATGTTCTTCCATTAGTTAAATGTGTTTTTATAGAGTCAGAGGAAACATTTAATTGTTGGTGGCATATAAAGTGCTGCGCAAACTTTGACTAACAGGTAAAGATCAGATAAACAGATCATCCTAGGTTAAAGTATTGTTTATTATTTCTGCATAATTTGCTGTAGTGCAACCAATATTAAACAATACTTCATTAACAGAGTTATATTTATCTGTCAGAGTCCCGTGACTCAATAAATGAAAGCCATATATATTTTTTTTGTTTTATTTATTTTCACCCCTCGTGCCCCATGACTCACCACTCCTTCAGGCTGCCTAGGTCCTTCATCCACTCTGCTTGTCCCTTCCTGAGCCCTCCAACTTCACATCACAGCCACCACTGGGGTAACCCAGATGTAACCTTTCGCCAGGTGGGTCCCCTCCTACGAGGGGGAAGGCACCGGGGGGGCAACCAGCACATACTTGGCCAAGGGTGCTGCTGAAGTGGAGAGACTCTTTCAAGGCATTGGTGGTAACGGAGGACTGGTAGCCATCATCCGGTCAGTCGTGAGGCAGATTTTCTGCTTTTCTACGCTAATCTCTTGTGTTGCTCTCCTGCAGTGCTCCGGTCTCCACCAGGCCGGGCCAGAGCTGGCTGCCAACCTACTACCCACCCCAGGAGAGGAAAGCAGTCCCTAAAGATGCTCAGTCCTCCTTCCCTGCCAGCCCCAGAATCCCAAGTCCATTAACCTGGTCGCCTGTGGCGCGGTCGTGCGAGGTGGCGTCCAGCGCCTAACCCTCAGCACCACCAGGCCGCAGAAATCCATATTTTTTATTTTTATTAATTTATTAATTTATTTGTTTATTTAGTTATTTATTTCAGATTCAGATTAACACCTTTGAGCCAGAAGGCTCTTTTACAAAGGTTCCAAGTCAAAGTTTACAGAAACAGAATGATACAATGCACACAAGGTACTAAAAATACAGAGAACAAATAGTACAAGCGAAGGGTACAATGGGTACAAAATGACAAAAAGAAGCAGGATTGGGTTATACATTAATTTACAGCTGGATCAAGATGACTTCTAGACATACTCATATCTATATGAAGTTCTCAGGTTTACTTTATTGCTAAGTGGTGATAGAGGTTGAGGCGGCCAGTAGGCCTTGTCAGATTGGGGGGAAGGGGGAGGTGGGAAATGGGATGATATTCCATATACCATTATTTTAGTCAAAGAAGTGTTAGTGACTTATCAAATAACTATAAACAATATAGGATCTGGTAATCTTGGATTGGATTCAATGCCATTTGTCAGAGCCACTTTCAGGAGCAGTGTAGCTGGAGTGCAGGCACAGGCACAGATTTTGAAGAAGCTGTATGGATGGGTCTTGGAAAAAGGAAATGTATCCCTCCTGTACCTGATGTGGAAACAGGGAGTACATTTATTTATTGTTTATTTTATTTATTGATATCTTGGATTAACACCTTTGAGCAGGGCTCTTTACATAGGTTCCATGTTAGAAGAAAATACATAGTCAGGATAACACTGCAAATGTTAGGTACCATGCAAGTGCCACCAGGCAACAATCATACGTGTTACAGGAACAGGTAAGCGGTTCAAAACAGTAGTCACACATAACATTGGGAATAGGTGGATGAATCGGTATTGATTATAGACAAGACCGTTCATGATTAACAAAAGGTAAATAACGAACAAGATATTAGACATAGAACAATGTCTGCCAGTGTCAGAGGATTTCTAGTAACTTCAGACAGTTAGGGAAGCTAGAGATCGAGGGGAAGGGAAACATAGCAGTCCATAAGGCATTGTCACAGGGGAGAGGGGGAGGAGAAGGGAGTGGGTTTGGATTCGCAGAAGACAAGAATGAGGCAGGAAGAGCCTAGGAGGAAAGGGCAGGAGAAACAGAAGAGGTGAGTGTGGGGAGGAAGGGGGAGTCGCTAACTGAGGGAGCAGAGGGTAGGGGAAGGGAAGAAAAGAACAGAAGTGCAAAAAAGTGCTAACCAAGGTAGGTTGGTAGGTAGAGCCACAGGAGGTCGGGGCTGGCTTGTGGCTAAGATAGGAGCAAAACAGTGGGGCCTAAAGGTAGCAGTCACAGGTCACTAATGCTACTAGTTGTTGTCAAAATTTACTTTTCAAACAGCCCAAAGTAGGTGCATTTGAGATTTCAGTATACAGAGAGTTGAGCCAGAGAGGGGCTCTGTAGGCGAAGACTCATTGGCCAAGGGCAGTGTGGCACCGGGGAGTACGGAAAATCAGGTTACTGGAGCTTCTTGTATTACATGAGTTTAGAGATGGAGTAAGAAGGTTTTGTACTCCAGGGGGCATCATTCCTAAGCTGACTTTTTTGGCAAGCAGACATGTTTGATATCTAAGTCTGCTGTCAAACTGCAGCCAACCAGCCGGGGTGTATAGGTCACATGTGTGAGTCAGTCATCCGGCCCTGATGAGAAGGTGACATGCTTTGTTCAGAGATGTTTTGATGTGGCAAAGAGCCATGTCAGTGCCTGAGCCATAGATAGCCAGACCATAGTCAGCAAGTGATATAATGGAGCTTTGTATAGCCAGGTTCAGTATTTCTGGGGTCAGGTTGTGTTTATGTCTGTACAGCATCTCTATGCGCATGTTGATTGCTTTGGTAATGTTGTCTATGTGCTGGGAGTAGGACAGTGTGGAGTTGGTAGTGATGCCCAAGTATTTAAAATACTATTCGAGTTCCAGTGGAGAGCCTGAGTGCCTGAGATCAGCAATAATAATAGTATAATCCTTTTAACATAATCCTTGAGTTGCTTGCTAGAGAGAAATTGCTTCCTTCTGCGGATTGTGCATGTAGTATATTTTCCATGCAGTAAGGAGTATCCAGGGATGAGTGCTGAAGAGGGTTCCCAGCAAGGAGGACAAGGTTGTGTCGAATTCCAAGTTGGGCAGAGTGTGCCACCAAGGGTTTTTGGGGCATCAAGTGACCCATTAAGTGAGGAGATTATGGTGCCATAGGCATTAAGGTGCACATTCCTATTTGATTGGGGGTGTTGACAAGGCCTTATTACCAAGGAAGGGTCCTGTTAAGGCATGCAGTACAAGCAGAATAATGCCCTGAGGGGGCGGCGAGGGTAGGTAATTCATGGCAACAGACTTGAGGATAGGACAATAGATAGTGCAGGAAGGGCTATTCCACAGCACTTGTCAATATCCTAGCTGACAGTAGAATGGTTATGGACAGTGTTTAGAGCAGCTAGAGAAAGATAGTATCACCAGTCTTTACCTAACTCCGGAGATAAGGTGGCAGAATTAGAGAAGAAGGAGTAGAAGAAATCTCCCTAAAGAGTGAGGCTCCCAGCAGTGAGAGCTGCCACTTTTAGTGGGAGTGCTAGTTAGGTTGCAGTCACGAGTAGGAGATAGGGGGCGGGGAATTCCACTGTATCAAGAGCATTTAATAGAGGTCAGGACTGGGGAAGGTGAACGGGGCACAAAACAAGGCTGAAATACAAGTCTAGAGAAAGCTGCCAAGAGCACCAAGTGCAGTTTTGGCCAGAATTTTGAAAATAGTCCAATCTGACTGTAAGATCCAAGCAGGAGCCATGCTGAGGTCCCTGGAGCCAATCAAATTCACAGCCTCCAAGGTAATATTTGTAGCGTACCTGGCTTTGCTTGGGGCTGGCGGACAAGTTATAGAGGAGAGGTACAGCCGATGAGGGTCTCGGCCGTGACTGCCGGTGATGTCATGGAACCCACTCAGGGCAGTAGCTGGAGACAGAGAGAGGGGAGAAGCAGAGGATTAAATGGCTGTAGAACAAAAGCAGTACAAAATCAGTGGGTTGGTTTAGGCAGGAAGGGTCCAACAACTAACTAAGTGGTGAAAATTAAGTTTGGACCAGGAAACAAAGATGTGAAAATAGTGAGAGGAGAGGAGAAAGAGAAAAAAAAATTCAAAGCAGGTGGAGGGCTGTGGCACTAGAGTGGAGTGCACAGGGACAGATGAAAAAGGATTTAGAAGAGAGAGATGAACAGGGTGCAAGGGGGAAGGGGGTGTAGCACAGAGTGCAGGCTAAGGAGATCTTAGTGACAGCAAGGAGGAAGTGAGGGGCAGGTTCACCGAGGTAGAAAGGCAAGAGGTAGGCAGACAGAGAGGAGAGAGAGGCACTGGGGGTAAGGCAGAGAGAAAAATATATAGAGAAATTGCAGTTACTAAGCAAATTAAGGCAGTAACAATTAATTTAAGGCATGCAGCAGATACCCAATAAAACAGGAAATTTGCTCAATTAACTGTTAGTAATTTTACAACAGTTAGACCTAAGTTCTACATAAAAATACAATCCAAAAATGAAAACAAGGCTGAAATACAAGTCTAGAGAAAGCTGACGAGAGCGCCAAGTGCAGTTTTGGCCAGAAGTTTGAAAACAGTCCAGTCTGGCCATAAGTGCCAATCAGGAGCCAGGCCGAGGTCCCTGGAGCCAATTCAATTCATAGCTTCCAAGCTGATACTTGAAGCATATTTGGCCTTGCTTGGGGCGGGTGTGCAGGCTGCAGAGGAGAGGTATGGCTGATGGTGGGAAGCAGAGCAGAGAGATACAAGGGTAAGAGGCATAAAGTGCAGAGTATGAACCCACTAATCAATCTCAAGGACAGGTCCACACTGATGTTCTACTCCATCACCCCTGTTACCAGTAACAGCACTGCCTGTGACATGGCAAGAGAAGAGCTATCCTACAATGTGCACACAGAGAGAGCCAGAGCCCTGGAATGAAACCTGACTTGGAATTATGACACTACTGATCCAATCACCCCCTGACAGAGGCTGGCAGCCAGGAGTACATTGGTAGCCAAAGCATGACGAACCTGCCAAAGGTAGACATACCATTGGAATGGAGACCGGTTAAGAAGTATCACAGTATGGGTCAAATTAATTTTTGTCAGAGGTCAACTGAGGGCCCAGAAATCTCTGGTTATGGTGCTGGTGACAGCAGGGGTTGGGGCGGGGCAGTGAGGGAGATTTCAATTCTCATGGATCTCTAAATTTGATCGCCAACTCTACGGATTGCCTGATTCACCTCAGTGTGAGGTACAAACAGAGACTAACTGGTTATGGTACTGGTGACAGTGGGGGTTTGGGCTGGGGCACTGAGGGATGTCTCTTATTTTGTAGCTCACTGGATTTTATCACCGGCTACATGTGTCACTCTGTCTCAGTGTAGGGGTAAGGACAGATACTGATAGGATCTGGTTCTGGGACAGCATGGTTTGGGTGCTGACAGTGAGGGAGTGCACTCCTCTTGTACATACCTGAGTTTGTGTGCCAGCCCAACAGTTCAAATGGTATCTGAGTGGCATGCTTGCAAAGAAACTGAAATTTTGTTTGTTTTTTTGGTTTTTAATGACAGTGGCAGTCTATGAGACATTTAACACTCTTTGGTATGTGCAAATGACTTCCCAGACAGGAAGCGAATTGGTAAACTAGAAGCAGACGTACAGAAGTACCAAGAGGCTTTCCACAGTCTGCCCAGCAAGGCAGTAATGACAAGTTAGCAACACCACCCTAGAACAGCAGCAGGAGGAAGAAGAAGGGGGCTGGATCACAAACATTGACTTGCTGAATGTTTTTTCCTTCCATAATTGAACTGTTTTTTGTTTTTTTTTGCATTTTTTGCAGCAGTGTTTTCAAATAACTCATATAATATGTGTTTCAGTTCATTTTGATGGGCTATCACCCATCCTGATCTGTTTTCTAGGGCTAAAAACTGTAGGTCTGAGTTTAGTCTGGAGAAAAGGTATGCGTCAGTGGAACTGCTTCAGTGGAACTGCTTCAGTCATACTTCCCGGGGGGGCGGGGACTACATAGATTGTGTGCATTAACCATCTGCTAAGCCAATTCATCCCCAACTTTTTTGATCCACTGAGCATCAACCTTTAAAGAGAGTTCTATTTTTTTAAAACTACCAATTGTGCAAAGGCTGCATTTCTTTCATTTATCTGAACGGGTTAGGGATTACTGGAACTCAAGAGTGGCTTTTTTAACTAAAAGATAATAGAGTTACATTATTTGTGACACGCAAGCTTTTACAGCTAAAAAAGAAAATAATTTTACATTTTGACAGTAGGTCAGAAAAATCAAGTATGTTTTGTTTCCAGGGTGTAAGTGCCACAGGCTCGCACTTCTCTATTTCTTAAATGCCACTCTAATTATAACTTTCATTATTTTATATCCTGATTCAGTGCCCAGTACAATGGTTTGAATAATCTCAAAAGTCTGACAGAAGGGGAAAGGGAAACGGAACATTGTTTAACCAGGAGTAGCACACTAAGCCAAAGCTTGTTTCCAGATGCGACCTGGGAGCACAAGGAAGTTAAGTGACTTGCTCAGGATCACACAGTATGCACCTATGCGACTATGGGATTCAAACCCAAATCTCCAGATCTGCAGCTCAGAGCCTTAACTCACTGCACTATACTGACAATCTCGAACTGCAGTTAACTGGGTCACTTTTTAGAGTCACAGTTGCAGACTTTACATGTTTTCTATTCTCCCATTTGCATCTGGGCTTTGACTTACATGTGGGCTGGGAGCAAGAAAACAGTGCAGGGGAGAAGAAGGAAACAGATTGTAGTGAATAGGAGGAGGCAGAGAGATTTTCAGGAAGTTGTGCTTTGACTCAGCTCCCTCATAACAACAAAAGCTGTGCTGCGTTAGGAATTCCAGTCACAGACCCCTTCTTCTGAATGCAATATGTCAGCATTGTGTCATGATGAAATGCAGCCATAAAAACTTGACATCTCATTGCAACAGACTCTTCTACTATTGCTCGGGTGCCATACAACTTCAAAGACTTTCCCTGCACAGGGGTAAGAGTGCTTACTCAAATTAAACTAATGCAGATAGCCTACCCATGTACAGTAATATTGCTTAGCAGCACATCACACTGAAGAATTCTGGGAAAATGAGTCATACAAGCCTGTGCCACTTGAACAAGGGATTGACATATTGCAGTCAGCTTTTCAAACTCAAGTCAAGTCTTTCCTCTTTTTCACAAATTAAGTTCCTGTAAACATTTTTTTGAGGAAGTAACACTGGAAGCTTTGAATGGTTAGCCAAAGTGTGGCATAAATTTCAAGTGACAGTACTGGATGATTATTCACATAACATATAGTAATATTTTGTAAAGCAGATCATTGTGTGTCATCATTCCTGTGTCCAGCCCAGTTTGTGTTGAGCCTTATTAGAAATTCAGTTATTTTTTATAACATTAATCAAACTGCATTACACACTGATGGGGCAGAAATTCCCTCTCTCACTACAAGTGTTATAATGAACAGTGACTCTCAGTGGCCATTTTGCTAATATAGTACAAGAAAAATGATTACATAGCATGTATTTCACATAAATAGAACAATACAGGTACATTGGGACCTATGTATCACAAAAGGAATGATGTATAGATGACCATACACAGCAAGCCTGTGTTTCCATCGAAGGGTAGAGATAACAGCAGATAGACCTCAGGAGAAAAGCTAAAGAGGTCCATGCTGGTATCTCAACTCTGAGATGGAAGCACTAGGTGAGTTATGTATCGTCACCCCCATATTTTATTTTTTATAGTATATGGTTTTGTAGAGGGAACTAGCAAGTGGTGCCAAACACTGTTAGAGAGAGAGAGAATGCACTCAGTGAAGATGAAAGCTGGCTGCCACATGGGAGTCAGCATTAGCAGGGAGCACTCAGTGAAAAATGAAAGTGGGCTGCCAGGTGAGAATCAGGGTGAGCAAGGACACAGGTGCACTTGCTGGTAGAATTTGCCGACTGGGTCAATATGTCGTACGCTTAATAATGTATGACATTAGCACTAACCCGAAATAACGCTGTAGAGAACAGCGAGAGGTGCAATACCCCTGAATACTGCTGTACATAGTATTGCACCCTCTCACTATCCCAGGCAGAGGATAAGATCTCTGCCAGTAGGGGGTTCCACCAAGCAGCTGCCGTGGCTTGATGGAGTAAGCCAATGGCAGCAGGGAAACCAAGCAATTTGTTTGGGACCAGGTTTGATTCCCAATCCCAAACACAAGATTATTTTTTTAATTTTCTCATTTTTGTGTGATTTCAATGTTAACACCCCCAAGCTGAGAATCCTTACTGAGGGGTTCATGGGGTGCAGCACCCCTTAATGGGAGGTGCGGGGGGCACAGCCCCCCAAAAAAGGACTTAAGCTGCATGCAACAAATCGCACTGTATTGGCAGTGTGATTTATGCATGCAGCATGATGTCATGCAACATTATGACCCCATGCCTAGAATTTGCACAACAACATCTTTGGAATTTGTTCAACATAGAGGATTGTGTATGAGCAGTCATACGCAACAATACTGTTTTTTGATCGAGTGTTTTTCATGGTAACAATAGACCTCTAGAGCACAACTTGAGAGGTCTTGTTACCACGGAAACCACAAGATCAAAAAACAGCATTGTTTGAGTATGATTGCTCATACACAATCTTTTATAGTGTATGGGCAACCATTACTGTGCCTCAATGTCCATAAAACATCCCCCAAAGAACTTTACAGTGCCTTACTGTGACGGTTTCTCTCCATTGGCAGTCATTTCCTTGCCAGATCTCACCCCCCGTGGCCACATGATCATGCATACACAATGTCATTTGAAGTTGTTGTACAGCGCTAGTGACATACTCAGTGCAGCACAACAACATCGTGATGCAGTCAGGGCAGTACAACAACGCTGTTCTATGCATGGATTTCCATCCAGAACAGCATTCTACCATGCACTATACTATCTTTGGAATGGACATAACATCTTTAGAGAGCCACTAAATTCCATACACAATAAACCCTAACCATATGCTAGAAAAGTATAATACTTTGAGACGCTCTGGTGACATTATCACCACAACAATGAAACTCGAGTGGTTCTTTGATGTCACCAGAATCTGAAAACTGTATTATATCCTTGGGTTTTAAAGAGGGACTCCCTCCAAAAGTGCTACATTGTAGAATTAGAATAAGCATACTCCCAATAAATCTCATGCTAAAAATTAGATTTATACATTACATCATTTTTAAAGTTATGAGCTATTTTGTAACCCTGATTTCCCATCAAAAATGCCACTTTCAGTGAACAGCCACTGATGATATCATCTCCTGAACTCACACTCTAGTCTTCCCTGTCAGCAACCTTATAGGACCTGCTTTTCTAAAGTTTAAGAAACTGTAGCTGTAGTAATCCTTTTAAAAAAATGACATATGGTTGGCTGCAGTGCTTGCATTTCCATAATGTTCAGATGCATGTCACTGCACTTTAAAACATGTCAGAAGGTGGTTTTGGAATGCAGCACTGAACCAAGGCATAGAATGTCAAGGTAGTGCACAATTTTAAAATGTTGGGGGGAGGGACATGCAATCTCAGAATGTGACAGGGATGTGCCATCTTAAAATGGGGTGGGACAATCAGTCTCGGAATGCGACAGGGACACACATCGAGGAATTTGATGGAGACTGGTAAGTTCAGAATATAGTGGGGATGGATGCTGTCAGAATGTGACAGGACACACCATTTATTCTGAAATTGCTTGTCCTTGCCACATTCCAGAATTGTGCGCACCCACCATATTTCAGAATTGTGCATCACATCCCCACTACATTCAAACATTGGGGCCTATTCTCTAAACAGTGCACAAGAGGCACGTATCAGGGTGCACAGCTCTGCACCCAAGGTATTTCTGTGCAGGGGTTGCATTCACAAACACCGGCCCCTGTCTGGCTCCCTTACATGGCCCTGCCTCCCCAGCATGCAGGTCCACGGGGGCAGGAGGGTGTGGAGCATAGATTCTGGTGGGCAGCCAATTGGCTGCCCAGGCAGAGACCCACAGTGGATCCCTTGCACACAATGGGTGCCATGTTGCCAGCCACTGCACAGTGCTCTGACCATGCCAAGTCAGGGGTGTACCCCGTTTGCCACACCCCAGACTCCTGATGTGCCCAGATGGCAGGGTCAACATTGCTGGGGGTGCTGTTGCCCCCTCTGTGTCAATCACTTTCAAAGGCAGCCTACAGAGGTGTGCATAACCAGTCCTGGTGGTTTACCGGTGCCTCCCAGATGCAGAGCTGGAAGTCCCCATGCACAGCACTCTGTGAGATCGTGCATGCTATAGAGTGTTGGCTCATCCCCTGCACTGCTGCCAGTCATCCCCCGTGTAGAGCTCCACGATGGGTCAGGGGATCGGGTTCATGGGGCGGTGCATCATTTTCAGGAATGGGGTGGAGGGGTGCAGTGGGCTTGGGCAGCTCCGCGGTGGCTACAAGACCGATGTACATGGTGCATAGCCACCACAGCCATTTATGACTAGGCCCCATTATGCGTCCCAACTACATTCTAAAATTATGCATCCCTGCTACATTCTGAAATTGCACACCCCTTCCCCATTCCAAAACTGCACATCCTTGCCACATTCTGAAATGACACATCCCCACCAAATTCCATAATTGCACATCCCCGCTAAGTTGTGTTTTAATGCCGCATTCCAAAATTGTCACTGCCATGTTCCCAAATTGTGCATCACAGCACATTCTGAAATTATGCATCACCACCACATTCCAAAATTGAGCATCACTGCCACATTCAAAAACTATGTGTCACCGCCACATTCCAAAACTGTAGGTCACCGCCACATTCCAAAATTGTGCATCACCACCACATTTCAAAATTTTGCATCACTGCCACATTCCAAAATTGTGCATCACTGCCACATTTCTTAATTAATAATAAAATAATAATATACTTTATTTTTAAAGTGCCTTTCTATAACCAAGGCGCTGTACAATTTACAACATATAAAATGGATCTTCAAGGCCCTCTTAAAGCTCTCCACAGTCATGCACTCACATATCTGATGAGGTAGAGAATTCTACAGGGTTGAGGAGACATACATAAAAGCATGGGCCCCTGATATTTTAAGACATACCCTGGAATCTCTAATAACCCCTCATCAGCTGAGTGGAGTGGTTGTCTGGGGCAGTAAGGCAACAGGAGCTCTTGCAGATAGTCCAGGCCCAGTCCATGCCTGGCCTTAAAGATCAGAAGCCTGACCCTGAAGGTAATCCGCCACTGAATCGGCAGCCTGTGCAGTTCATGCAGCACCGGTGTGATGTGACTCGAATGAGGAGTCCCCATCAACAACTGTGCCACAATGTTCTGCACTAGCTGCACATGGCAGATATCAACCCCTGGTAGCCCTAGGTACAGGGAGTTGTAGTAGTCAAGGTGTGAGGTCACAAAGACGTGGATCAGTGTTGGAAGGTTGCCAGATGGAACAAGGTGCTTAATCCTGGTGATGTTCTTGAGATGGTAAAATGAGGACTTGATGACTACCGACACCTGTGAACACAGTGTCAGCCCATCATCAAAAACCACCCCCCAGGTTTTGCACCCATTCGGAGGAAGGAAGCTGGATACCCCCGAGACAAAGTTCAGAAGGTTGTCCAGCCTCCGACCCCTCTGTCTGGTGACCCGGATCCACCACCAACACCTCAGTCTTTCCAGAGTTCAACTTCAACCAGCTGGATTTCATCCAGTCCTGTATTTCTATGAGGCAGTTATTAAAGACCAAGAACGCACTATCCTGGTCAGGTACAAAAGACAGGTAGAGGTGGGTATCATCAGCATAGCAGTGAAACCTCAGCCCATACCATCTTACAATATTTCTCAGGGGCAGCATATACACCGTGTGCAACATGGTGGACAACACCAACCCCTGAGGGACCCCACATGGCATAGAGAATGGGCCACAGGAAAAAATTCCCAACACCACCATCTGAGATCTGCCAGTGATGAAAGATTGAAACCATCTGAGAACTATACCAGATAGGCCACTGATGAACCTCAGGCACCTGAGGAGCACCCCATGGTCCACGGTGTCAAAAGCTGAGGAGAGATCAAGAAGTATCAAGACAGAATGGCCCTTCTGATCCCTCGCCATCAGGAGATCATTGAGCACCCAAATCAGAGCAGTCTTGGTACTATGCCTCTTACGAAAAACAGACTGGAGAAGTTCATAGATGTCATGGATGGTAAGATGATTCTCCAGTTGTAGCGCCTCAACTTTCTCAGTTACCTTCCCAACAAAGGGAAGGTTTGAGATAGGTCTATAGTTTGTGAAGCAGTTTGGGTCCAGAGCAGCTTTCTTCAGGGGTGGCGTCGACGCCACATTCTGAAACTGCGTCACCGCCACATTTCTAAATTGTGCACCACCACTGCATTCCAAAATTGTGCTTCACTGCTGCATTCTGAACCTGTGCATCACTGCTGCATTCTGAAATTATGCATCACTGCCGCATTCCGAAACTGTGTGTCACTGCCGCATTCTGAAACTGTGCACCCTCACCACATTCCAAAACTGTGCATCACCACCACATTCCTAAATTGTGTATCACCGCTACATTTCAAACCTGTGTGTCACCACCACATTCCGAAATTGAGCATCACTGCCACATTCTGAAAATATGCATCACCCCGCCACATTCCAAAACTGTGCATCACCTCCACATTCTGAAATTGTACATCGCTGCCATATTCCAAAATTGTGCATCACTGCCACATTCTGAACCTGTGCATCACTGCTGCATTCCAAAATTATGTGTCACCCCCACATTCTGAAACTGTGTGTCTCTGCCACATTCTGAAACTGTGCGACACTGCCACATTCAAAAACTGTGCATCACTGCTACATTCATAAATTGTGTGTCACCACCACATTCCAAAATTGTGCATCACTGCATCACCACTTCATTCTAAAATTGTGCATCACTGCTACATTCTGAAATTGTGTATCACTGCCACATTCTGAAACTGTGTGTCACTGCCACATTTCTAAATTGTGCATCACCACCACATTCCAATCCTGTGTAACACCACCGCATTCTGAAATTTGCATCACCACCGCATTTTAAAATTGTCATCACCGCTGCATTTCAAAATTGTACATCACTGCTGGATTTTGAAATTGTGCATCACAGCTGCATTCCAAAATTGTGCATCACTGCTGCATTCCAATCCTGTACATCACTGCTGAATTCTGAACCTGTACATCACCGTTACATTCTGAACCTATGGGTCACCAACACATTTCATTATTGTGCATCACTACCACATTCTGAAATGATGTGTTCCAGCTACTTTCTGAGATGGTGTCATTGCTATATTCCACAATTGCAACCTGATGACATTTTGAAATCTCATACCTGCAGTATTTTAAAAATTGCACACAACTTTGTCATTGTAAAGCCATGTTTGCCACTGCATTCCCATCCCCATCACATTCTGAAGTACTCTACCTTGCATCTACACATTATGAAAGTTCTGTAAAAACAAAGAGAGCCACTCCTGGATTAAAGCAGAGTCTAAACCCAAATACAATCACAGTCCACAAACCAAAAGGGTCCGCCCCATTGCTCCAAAAAATAGGCTGCCCAACATATGCTGTTTGCTAGTTAAAATTACAGCTTTGATAAATTTCACATATATAAAATACAGGTACACCACCCCTCAAAGGGCAAAAAAGAACACCCGACGATCATTTTGCACCCTAAAAGGTGCTTTTTAAAGGGATCTGTTCCTACAGTCAGCACATTGTGGAAAGTTCTATAGTGGGAAAACAAGACTGGCTTTCACATTGAGAGTTGGAGAACATGTTAGCTACATAGCCAATGAGGAGATAAAGAATGTATTGTCTATGCACATTAAGCATGCTAATAAAAATGAACAGCATACTTGGATGTACAAAGGGATAGAAAAAGTGAGATTAGGTGTAAGAGGGGGTGGTTTAGATAATTTGTTACTACAAAGAGAAGCACACTGTATTTGTAAACTAAATGCTTTGCAGCTGCCTGGTTTAAAAGGAACGCTAGAAATAAAGCCTTTTTTACAGAAAAAATAAAATTATTCTAATATTGTCTTTGTTTGTATTTTAGTGAGGGTTTGCTGCACTATTTGGGAAAATGGAGATGTAAGAAACTAGAAACATCCACTGGCTTTTAAAAAAATGATGAGACAAATAAGGAACTGAAAGAATGGACTACAATAATTATAGAAGGGTGATCAAGTCATTACCAGGACCACAGAATGAAAAGAACAAAGTGAAGTCATCATGACTAGAATATGTAATCAAGAACTGAATTGAAAAGGACTGAATAACTTGATTGTTCCTATATGGGAATATAAATTAAGTGTTGGAGTCTGAGCCATGGTTATTTTGTAGAACTGATTATTCAATCAGAATTTAACAATTTAAAATATAAAATTAATAATATTGCATTAACATTTGCACAGTTTTTGATTAACTAGTGATAGGGTTTATAAAGTGATGTGCTGACTGTAAGAACAGATCCCTTGAAAAAGCACCTTTTAGGGTAAGAACCGATCGCCATGTGTTCTTTTTTGCCCTTTGAGGGGTTGTGTACCTGTATTTTATATATGTGAAATTTATTAAAGATATAATATTAACTAGCAAACAATATATGTTGGGCAGCCTATATTTTTGAGCAATGGAGCGGACCCTTTTGGTTTGTGGACTGTGATTGTATTTGGGTTTACACACTGCTTTAATCCTGGAGCTGGTCTTTTTGTCTTTACAGAACTGTTGATGTTTTGAGCAATGCACTGAGCCAAAAAGTAAGGATGGAACCCACAGATGGTGAATGGCTGGAAACAAGTAACGGCAGTACAGGTAACACCAACCCCCAGGGTAGTATGTTGCTAGATTTATTTTCTCATTGAGTGAAAGCAAACCCTATTTTAGGTCCATATTATGGCACTGGTGAAATGTCACAAAGGCAAGGAGAGACTGTATGATAGAGACAGCATACAATCAGTAAAGGGTTTAGTACTTCATGCTCACTGAATATATTGGCAGCAGATGACCATTCAAGCCTATATAGCAGAGGGAGGAGTTCCAAGGGGCTTAAGAATATTGATGCTTCCTGCATGTGGTACTGAAAGGAAGACATTAATGGGTTTTTGGGACAATGCCAGAGCAAAAGGCAGTGCACTTTTAATGGAGGCACTTACTGTATAGAAGACTCTAAGATATTACAGAAAGAAGTGCAGATTGAACTTAGAGAGAAAGAATGAGTGTTCGCTGGTTTTTTGGACCATCTTGACTATAGATTATATGAGGAGGAGCTGAAGTGAGTGATCAATGTCCAGGATATTAATGTAAGACCTGCTGGGCATAAGACATTTTTGAGAGATCAGAATGATTATGAATCTGAGCAGGTATATGACTGGCATAAGAAGGAACAAATAAATGCACAAGCTGCACCAAAATTGATCTTAAGGAATACCAGTGAAGCACCTGTTGGGGAATGTGATTTAAATAATTTGGATAACACCTTTGTTTTAGAGATGTCTCCACAGGAAGAAGGCAATTGGAGGAGTCATAGAATTCACTTCCAGCAGGAAGAAAGAGGAGAACCAGAAGAGGACGATACAGAGGCAAAAGGAGGAGGACCCCCACTACAGAGGAATGTACAATGGGAAGGTTACATCTAGAACAGAGTCAACCCAGGAGGATTTACCAAACCAGATCCCAGCAAATGCAGCAGCAGAGAGAACAACAACAAGGAGAATAGTATGAAAGGCAGATGGGAACTTATCCACAATACACACAGCAGAACAAGAGGAGACACAACTACTAGTGGTAAACATCTCGAGTTATACACTATCTAGAGATTAACTATTGGTATTACAAAAACGGTTGTCTTGTGCACCTACACAGAATAGCAGTTTGTCTGAAAGTATAATAGAACTATACCAGTTCACTAGAAAACTGAATTTAAAACATTGTTTCTTAAAAAGTCAGAATGATGTACTGGGGGGGGGGTTCAACAAGCTGGTAATCAGGAGAGAACTGAGAAAAAGTTCAGAAAAAAATCTGTTTTTTTGTTCCCCTACAGCACCATCTGTGATATCTTTTGAACAGGTCTGAGAGGCAGAGATTAGGGAGTTATTTAACAAGAATGATATGCCTGTGTTTATTGATATAAGTAATACAGAATGTCAGGCATTGAAGGGCTTGGAAAATAATAAAGCTTCGACATTTAAACCTGCTGATAAAGGTGGAACAATTGTAGTAACAGATACTTCAAAATATATACAGGAAATACAAAAGCAATTGAGAGATGAACATATCTATAAGAAATTGAGTTCTGATCCTACTAAAACTCTAAAAGCAAAAATAGGTGTATTCTCTCTGCACAGGCTGTGATTTGATTTCAGATGATGAAAGGAAATTTCTGATGGTAGAACATCCGGTGCTTGCCATTTTTCATATGTTACCTAAAATCCATAAAACAATAATAGATCCACCAGGTCGAGCTATTGCGGCAAGCATCAGATGTATCACTGAGAAACTATCTCAGTTTGTGGAATTCCATCTGTGTCCAATGGTTTCTAGTTTACCTTCATATATAAAAGACACTACTGACTTGTTACACAAACTGTCCAGAACAAATATAGAGAAAGATTTCTTGTTAGTGACTATGGATGTATCATCCCTGTACTCGAATGTGCCACATGCTGGAAAGCTTACAGCCATGAAATATTATTTGGAAAATTACAGTAACAATACCCCCCAATTTATTGAATTTCTAGTGGAAAGTGCAGAATTAGTTTTAACAAGCAACTATTTCATTTTTATGGATACCTTTTATGCACAAATCCATGGAACAGCTATGGGTGTATCTTTTGCCCCAAGCTGTGTAAATTTATATATAGGGCAATGGGAACAAAACTGTGTGCTAAACTGTATGTTTAATCCATTCTTTGACAAAATTGTTCAGTATTATAGATTTATTGGCAATCTTTTTTTATATGGAAAGGAAGGGCTCAAGAATTGGAACTGTTTACTGAATATCCGCATAACTCTAACTCCAACCTGAAATTCACGGTAAACTCTGACTTGAAGAAGATTGCCTATTTGGATGTGGTAATTATGAAAACTGAAGATGGGTGTCTAGAAACAGATCGATATCTGTTGTCAGAACTTCCATTCTGTAGGCATCGAATATGCATCCATAATGTATGATAGATAACATCCCCAAAAGTCAGTTTTTGAGAGCATGTAGAAACTGTACACAGGATGCCACTTTTAAACAGACAGCGGATGAAACGTACAGCCACTTCCTAGAATGAGGATATAGTGCCTCTGTTCTGGACTCGACTTTAGAACAGGTACAAACAATAGATCGTCAGACACTTTAGGACCCTATGAGATATAGAGACAGAGGTGGTGAGGAACAGGAACAGGAAAGATTACGATATATAGCAACTTATTCTTACAAGTCGAAGGAAATCAGAGAGATTGTGAATAAGCACTGGGACATTTAACAGCTGATCCCATACTCAGTACTGTGTGCAAGAATAAGTCCCCACAGATGGTATATGAAAAAGGTAAAAACCTTAGAGCGAGAGAGAGAGAGAGAGGGAGAGAGAGAGATTAATACACTCTCTGTAACCAACAAATAGAGAACATGTAAACACAGTGTTTGATTCTACTGCACCAAAGGACTGTACAATATGTGGCAGGTGTAAATTTTGTAAGTTCATAAACAGAACTAAACTGTTTCAGCACCCTATGAGCCAGCAAATGTATGAGATAAAATATTTGATTACCTGTGATACAGAAGCTATAATCTATATGGCTAATTGTAATTGTGGAAAGTTCTATATTGGGAAAATCAGACAGGCTTTCAAGTTCAGAGTTGGAGAACATGTTAGAGACATAGCCAATGAGGAAGTAAAGAATGTATTGTCTATGCACATTAAGCATGCTAATAAAAATGAACAGTATACTTGGATGTACACCGGGATAGAAAAAGTGAGATTAGGTGTAAGAGGGGGTGGTTTAGATAATGTGTTGCTACAAAGAGAAGCACATTGGATTTACAATCAAAATGCTTTGCAACTGCCTGGTTTAAATGGAATGCTAGAAATAAAGCCTTTTTTACAGAAAAAATAAAATTATTCTAATATTGTTGTCTTTGTATTTTAATGTGGGTTTGCTGTATTATTTGGAGAAAATGGAGATGTAAGAAACTTGAAACATCCACTGGCTTTTTTAAAAAAATGATGAGACAAATAAGGAACTGAAAGAATGGACTACAATAATTGAAGAATGGTGATCAAGTCATTACCAGGTCCACAGAATAAAAAGAACAAAGTGAAGTCATCATGACAAGAATATTTAATCAAGAACTGAATTGAAAAGGACTGAATGACTTGATTGTTCCTATATGGAAACATTAATTAAGTGTTGGAGTCTGAGCCACAGATATTATGTAGAACTGATTATTCAATTAGATTTTAGCAATTTATATTATACAATTATAGTATTGTGTTAACATTTGCACATTTTTTGATTAACTGGCGATAGGGTATATAAAGTGATATGCTGACTGTAAGAACAGGTCCCTTGAAAAAGCACCTTTTAGGGTGCAAAACGATCATCAGGTGTTCGTTTTTGCCCTTTCAGGAGTGGTGTACCTGTATTTTATATATGTGAAATTTATTAAAGATATAATTTTATCTAGCAAACAACATATGTTGGGCAGCTTATTTTTTGGAACATTATGGAAGTGCATGTGATTCCCCCCTCCCCATGTCAGTTTTCCTTTTTCAAATGTTTACTACATCTTCTGTTTTAAGTAACATAGGAGAAATAAGTCATATAAGGTTGTTTGCAGGAAGGACTAGGTTGTGAGTTCAGGAGATGACATCAGCAGCAGCTCTTCACTGAAACTGGCTTTTTTGAACAGGCAGTGAATTAAGGGTTACAAAATAACTTATAATGTTTAAACGAAGTAACTTTCAGATCTGATTTTTGGCATGAAACTGATTGAGGATATGCAGATCCAAATTCTAAATGTATTGATGCCGAAAATTTTGGCCTCAGACCCTATTTAAATCGGTCCTATAATTGTTGATAATATATGGATTTAAGCTGTTTCTAGCCCAAGGAAACTAATGTAAGTGCACACAGTGCTTGTTGGCTTTTGCTGTATGTGACAGTAACACTAAAAGATAACTTGGGGCTGTTATGAGATTTTTATGCATGGCCAGTCTCCTAATATTATAATTCAGACAACACATTAATGGTTTTAGGGAAAGGGAACATTGTTTAATCTGGAGTAGCACACTAAGCTGAAGCTTGTTTCCAAATGCGACCTGGGAGCATAAGGAAGTTGAGTGACTTGCTCAGGATCACACAGTATGCACCTAGGCAGCTGTTGGATTCAAACCCAGGTCTCCAGATCTGCAGCTCAGATTCACTGTGTTATGAGGTAATGATGTTACATCCATGGTATTACAGAATATGGATGTCACTGGTTCCCTGTGGAAGAAAGTGGCCATCCATATATTACAAATATTATAAATACAAAAATGCCTCACTGGGATTGTGCAATCAAGGAAAACATAGGAACAAGGTTCAGCCATGCTATAAACACATATTACAGGATGTGTGAGATCAATTATATTCAGTGTAAAGAAAAGTGCACCTAGTTGGTTGATTAACAGAGCACAATACTATCTATGCAGATATCAGCAAATTACAATGCTGAGGCACTATAAAGGGAATATTTAAGCACCTAAGAGAGTTAACAAGATGTTGTACAAGTGGACAGTTTTGTTCACAAGCAGAAGCTCAGCTGGGAGTCTGGACAAAGAGAGGCAGAGGGAAGAGATTTGTGAGTCAAAGCGTATGTAAGAAAATGCGATTTTCACCAGAAGCATTGGTCTCTCCTTTTCTGTATAGTTTTTAGGACTCTTAATAGTGCCAACTGCAATATTTTGAAAAGCTCAACACACGTCACTTGCAGATACAATCAGAAATGCTTTTATTTGTGTTAGTTCCAAAACTTGATTGTCAGGACTGTTAACCTGGTTTTACATTTACTGTAAGATGGCAGGATAGCCAAAGACAGCTTGCATGTCAGTACTGGAATAGATACTAAAGAATACCCAGCTGCAACACTCCTCCATCATCAGCACTCTTTCATTGGCTTAGACAAACATTTCACAGCCAGTTTTTAACCTGGCTAGAAATCACACATTACTGTGTTGGCGGTTTTATTAAGCAAGGTCATTTGCTACATTATGTTCACATTTTTCTAACATGGTATTAAATAAAGCAGAAACCAAACAATAAATAAAATGACAGATGAATGCATTTGTCTAAAAACTAAAGATCCAGTACTGTATGTTCTTTGTGGTTAATATATTACATATCCCCTACTCACCTGTTGGCTGTTGGCCATCAGCAAGAGACAGCTGGCACAACTCATCTGCAGATGGATGGTCTGTATGTTGATGACATTAGCTCTGCAACAAAGCTGTATCCATGCAGAACCTTTGTCAAATATAAATTGTAAGCTTTATTTATAGTAATATCCTTGTATGGAATCATCAGAAAGAAAATTCCAACTTGTTGAGCAAATGAACAAGCTTAGCAAGGCTAACCTGGCACTGATCACATCACTCAGTTTGCCTGGGATCCAACATTTAGTTTCTGTGCCTGACCTGTTTAATAGCTAGCTGTAGCTAGGAACATGTCAGATTGCCTAAGTAAGATTCATGTTACAAATCTGTTGACTCTTCATTTTGTTTTATTTAGGATATGCTGTGTTTCCAGAATCTACATAGTCTGTCATCGTTAGTGAAAATGGACATTTTAGCTCACATTATTGCTAGCAACTTCTTAGATAAATAAACTGTTAAAGAGCCACTGACGCCAATGTGACAACTTTGAAATAATGTAATATTTAGACACAATTCAGCTTACGCTTCATTTTTTTTCTGTAATTCTCACCCGTACTTCTTTATTGCTAAGGACATTTTCATATAAACAGGATTGTTGCCCTGTCTCTTCTGGCTGCATGCCTACACCTGACATCACAGTTCTGTTTATGACATCTCAATCTGTTACCATGGAGATAATTATAATGCCATAAATGGATGATTATGATATCAGGTGTAGACACACAGAAAGAGCATATAAAGTCTAAGGTACAATAATTCTCTTTCATATAACTATCCTCAGTTATATAGAAAAAAGGTAAAGTATAAAAAATATATGAAATATGAACTGAATTGTGTCTAAATCGCACATATTTTTCAAGTTTTTCTAATGGTGTAAGGGGCTCTTTAAGTAAAAATACAATACATATAGCTGAAGTCTGACAAAGAAAGGCAAAATATGATTTATTCTCCAGATGTTCTCTTTTTAACAGATATATATTTTAAATCATATGCAGCATGTCCTTTTTTCCACTGATGTTATACAACAAGCTTTGTTTTCTTGAAAACTGAGAGGCCCATCCAAAGTTTCCAATATTCTCTTCCCCCACTTGTTGGATACAGTATGAGGAAACAATAGGGCAGACTTCTCAGTGCTCCACTGATGAACAGTACTTTATTCTTTGCCCAAAGGGACCCATATTTGAGTCCTCAATTAACAGTATAACACTCAGTTTGCAAGTTTCAGGGGACCATATTCAAATGTACCATAAGTGTCCAAGCAGGGGCGTCATGCAACCAGAAATTTTGGAGGGGCATGAAATCAACATTTCTCTATGGGGGTCTGAAGGCATGCTCCCCCGGGAATATTTTGAAAAATTGAGATCAAATGGTGCATTTTGGTGACTTTTAGAAGGCCAAGAAGCTTTTCCTTAACATGCTAAATGCTGTCACAATGATACTTTTTTTTCTTTGTTCAGTCTGTGACAGTGATCTCTTGTATTTTCAAAGCAATTTTATAAAAACGGAACTGAACTGGTGCATTCTGGTGACTTTTACCATACAGTGAATCAGCTAGCTATTTACAGTCCATTCCTAACTAATTAATTACCTGCTAAATGCCAGAAATGCACCATTTGAATAGTCAAATTATTACAGTCATCTACTATAAATGTTTTGCATGAAAAATAATGACACAGGTCATCTGTTCTTGCTGATACTTTGTTTACTGTGTAATCTTTTCCATGTATTACTTACATATATGCAGAAAAGACACTGCAGACAGGATTCACAGTACTATACAATATACTATAGAAAGTTACATGTTTAAACACATGCACACACACACACACTCCTTGCCTGGCCACTAAGTGGGGGCTTTGTGCAAAGCACTTTTATGGCATGGCAGTATGGAGAGCCTCTGTGTGCCCCTAAAGTCCATCACCCCCATATATCGGCCCCCAAGAGCCACTGTGTATATTGGCCCTGTATGCCTACAAAAGCTTCTGAAGATAATTATGTGGGTTGCAGTTGTTACAGTCAGTGAGAACCCTGGATCCCTGTTGCTCATTATATATTATCTTTAATAAGGAGACATGCCAAGAAAGAAAAGTCAAAATCCAGCATGGCAGAGTTACAAAAAAAATGGCATAGTTTTGTGTTCCATGAGCATTTCTGCCTACACTCCAAAGCTAAAAACTGAATTCTCCAAATCAAATTCAGGTTTATTTTTACCTGGTTAAGTTACAATTTGTCTCTGAGTTTTCAGCGAAAGGAACAAAAGCTAACCATTCAAAGGAGACACTAGCATGTCCGATGAAACTTTTCCTTTCTCAGGTGATGGACATGTGAAGAGTTTAATTTCCTTTCCTTTCCATGATGCTTCAGAAAGGAAATGAAACAAAACTCTGCTCGCACATCCATCACCTGAGAAAAGGAAAACAAAACCTGAAAGTCGGAAGGGGAGGGGGAGCGGATTGACAATTTGGAGAAGAGGTACCTGCAAAAAAAAAAATAGGGGACGGAGAACACATTCCAGGTGGACACCACTCCTCAGCCTTCCAAACACAGAAATCTTTGTCTGTGGGCTGACGCTGGCTCATCAAGTAGTTGATGGACATTTGGCACAGCTTGGAAGAATTAGGCTTGTTATCTCACCCACTCTGCTCCATCCCCCTGTCACATACAACGTCCTCCAAGAACAGAGTCCTTTTACAAGCCAACCCAGACCGATGAATGAAGACATTCAGACTCAGCCACCTCCTATTGCTGCTGGTACTGCTAGTACTCCGCTCCTGGGAGGTAGCGGCAGCACATACACACACACGGCTGATTTCACTCAATAACATGGCCCACCACAAGTGAACGTTTACCCTTCTTGGTTGCAGTTTTGCTTAGTTTTTCTCATACCGGTCTTCCTCTCAGTCTGTCCTTCTTGAGCGCACAGAGTAAGATGGTGACTGAAAATCCACTCTTTGATGCGTGGTGGCGTCAACAGATCCCCGCCCCCTCCACTTATGACTTCAAAAAAGTCAATATTGCTTTAGACCTTGTGATTTTCTGGAAAATAAAATACATTTATGAGTATTTTATACTAGTTTTGAGCAATGATATTGGGGGGGCACATGCCCTCTCGGGCTCTATGGGCATGACGCCACTGTGTCCAAGGATGAAATGGCAGAACATTATTTCACCAGGTCAGTCAGTTCCTGAAACATTCTGATTTCTTCAAACACTGTGATTGTATTGCTATTAAAGATGCCTGGATACTCGGTTGACATTTCTGGATACCCAAGATTTCACAGTTTTGGGATGGAGCTGACTATTTAGATATCTTGGGCTCGGCACCATGGCAACTAGGAGGTTTAGTTCCAGAGTGGAGCAACAGAGTATCTGGGGCTCTAGATTATGCATGTGTCATAGTGAGGAGCATGATTAACCATTTTTGATGCATTACCAGGTCACATTCACCAAGGGTGTGTTGTTGGTGCTGAAATTGCCATTCAGGGCTGGAGAGTCATTGTTAACAATTCTCTTTAGAGTTCTGTGAAGCAAAATGTATTCTGGCAGAAAAAATTCACTTTAGAAAGAGAAACTGAAATACTTACTTGAAGCTGTACAATTAAAGTATATTATAGTGTAAATGTGTTTTTTGATCGCTGCCTTCCTTTTTGGGGGGCAGATTTGTAGTTTTGCAATTTGCAGAACATAGTGCTTCTGTCAATATGGGGGAAGGGAGTGGATTAAAGGCATTAAACTATAGTGTTAACTATTTTGGACTCTTGCTGAAAATGTTTTGCATGATGTGTAGTCATTAAATGAAGGAAACTTTCTGGCATGAAATTTTTGGCAGCATTTTTGTTGTTTTGTTACCTGCATCTGCGGTGCATGGGTGTTAAGGTGGAGAAGGAGAGGGAGGAGATTTCTGTTTTGCAGACTAAAGGGGCTTAACTGTAGTGCTAATTATTTTTGGTAGTAGTTTAAGTGACGTGAACTTTCCTGCTCCACTTTTTTCTGCTGCTGCTCCGTCTGATAGGCACTGGGATGTGGGTACCACAGCTGACCAGGTTCCACCTGCTGCAGTTAGCTGGCAGACTGGTTCTGTGCTTAAAAAAAATTTAAGACAAATAAAGACAAAAAAATTATTTTTTTAGTAAGGCATATATCTCAATCAATAGTAGGTAGTCTATCGGGTGGTAGTTCTGTTGCTCCTTGAGGTTCAGCTCCAGTGGCCACAGGTTGCATTCCTTCATGTAGAAAATCATAGTGAGTAGTGACTAGGAATTATTTTGTTTCACTAGTCCAGGTATTAGTACCGTGACTTCAGCAGTTTTGTGTCACACTGGTTCTCTAGTACAACTGTGCATTAAGCATAAAGTTTCTGTCCTTCACCATCCCAAATACACAACAGCATCATAAGAGTGATTTCTTCCTGGGGACAGTGGCCTTTCTTAGGGAATAAAAACAGGCCAGGCAATAAAGAGAGAAAAAAAAGAGGAGCATCCCTATACCTTGCTGAGTCTTCCAAACAGGACAAGAAAAAAGCCAATCAGCAGCGATGAGGAGAGCTTGGAGGTATTGGTTACACTGTAACAAGAGAGGCAAAAGGAAAAAAGTCCAAGTGGTGCTAGTAGGGTACTAGAACTAGTGCTAGTAAGAAAAAGACATTTAGTGCGCTAAGTAGTTCAACTACCACATATAGGATGTTCCTTCTCTCCTGATGGAAGGCAGTACAGTAACAGATGGGCTACTCCCTGCTGATAATCCAGTACTGAACACTGACCTAAGAAACCAACAATTGTGACTCAAAGTGGAAGACGGTAATTTAGTATGCATGCTATAAAAAACAGTTGTGGATACCGTTGCTGATGAGGCAGAAGAAAAGTGAGTGTTAGGTGGTTCATCACATGCCAGTGACAACTCTGTCATGAGTAGTACTAATAAGATTGGGGATGATGCTGATAGGAATAAAACTCAAGTGAACATTTATATAATGCTGTCACATCTTCAAATAGTTCTGTGGACAGAAAGGGAAGAGGACTGCGATCATTCAGTCCCATATAAAACATATACATTTTCTTTAGTTTGAGGACATGTATTCTTTTGGGGAGATGATAATATGGTCAACAACATCAACAGTCATCAATGTGAGGTCAGGGTAGGAGGGAGTGATCCTTATATATTATCCTCATCATTCATTAGTTTCAAAGCCCCAGATCATATAAACATTAATTTTGGCACAACTGGGGGTCTCTGATCTTGTAGTTTGTCAGCCTTCTGTTTTTTTTATTTTCGTATTTATTTTTTACATCTGTCAGACGTTCAGGTGGCTGCAATCCATCTGTTATTTACAGTTCTTGACTCTAATTCATGTTTCCATTTTTGAATTATTCAGACAGCTGTCATAAATGTTGAGGGACTTCACTTGCCCACAATCCGTAACGCATTTACCATTCTTCATCCTATGGGCCCAGTCCCCATCATTCTGTTATTCAGCTAGCAGCCATACATTTTTAAGGACTTCACATGACCACAGTCCGTAGCACATTTGCTGTACTTAGGTTAGTGGGCCCCTGCCTCCATTATTGCATTCTTCAGTGAGCTGGAGGACAACTTAATTTTTGGGGGAAAGCATTAACATTGTAAACAACATCTCCTTGGGGTCAATCCACAATAAATTAAATACGAAACATGCCTTTTATTTTTGCTGTACTTGCCATTCTATCTCTTAAAACAGCATTCCTGTGTGGCCAATGACTTCTACTATGTGTACCCTTATGCTTTTATCATATGCACCACTGCCATATACTTACATTACTGATGTACAGGGCAGTGACCGGGGGGGTGCAAGAGCTGCGGTTGCAGTAGGGCCTGCACTGTTAGTGGCCCCACTGCCTTAGAGGTCAGCATTAAGAAAACCTACTATCACAGATGAACTTGCAAGTTTCACTTTGGAAATTGCTTATCCATTTGAAACTGGGTCTGTCAGCAGTGGTGTCAGAAGATTTCAAATCCAGTTTCACATGGTTTGGGGGGGGGGGAGTACAGAACAAAGAAGCAATAGGTCCCATTATTCAAAACATCTAATCTAGGAGCTGGTGTCTACAGGAGGAGCAGGAACAAATTATATTGTTCAGTCCTCTGATCATAGTGCCAGCAAGAGGGATGGGGGCAGCATGGACAAACTATGTATGTTCAGCAGGACTGACACAAAAAAACTTACGCTATAAAAATTTCATATGCGCTAATGGTTATTTTACATTTTTGGTGGGCAAGAGGACCTCACAAAATATTTTGCAGGGGAGGCCCTTACAGTTGTTGGCACAGCCCTGCTGATGTATTGCTTGTTTGTGTTTTCTACATCATGGAGATAATGAACTGACTTGCCCCTCATGCTGCTAATCATTAACATGTGGCCTGTACTGTGTGCTGTGTTTACCCCATCATGAAGCAGACCAGATACTGTGTAATAATGCCTGCCTGCCAATTTCCTGATTATAATGACTGCAGTGTGTATTACTTTTCCTGCTCTTTTTCTTTTTTCCTTTTTCATTTTTTTGTTCTTGTAATTTTTCCATTCTGATTCACCTCTCCATCTGCCACAGTGATCATCCAGCACTGTTGCCCCTAACTGTGGCCCTCACTTTTCAACCCCCTGGCTTACTGCCCATGGTAGGGCTACATCAGGGCAAGTCCTCCACCTTCAGTAGTGAACCTGCTGATAGTAAGGGGTACAGCAGGCTGGGCAGGGTCCCAGTGTACCAGGAGTCATACTGCAGGCCAGAGAATTATATTCCCTTTTATATTTTCCCTATGGATACCTGCACACTAGGCCTCCAATGCATATGCACACATGTAACTTTGTGTTGCAATGAGGAGCTATCAGGCATCCACTCTCCCATTTACTCTGCCTGTAGTTCCACTTGTGACCACCCAGGTGGCAGTGCTTTGAAGGAAACTGGCTTCCATGCTCCCTGAAGAAGGCGAGTGTCCTCTGGGATGACTAATCCTTCCCCCCACCGGCTCTCTGATGATCCAGGATCCAAACAAGACCCTGAATCACCACCATTGTGAGTGGTTGCTCTTCTGTGTGAACTTAATTACTCCACTTGATAGGACATTTCATCTGATTACCACTAAAGGCAGCAACAAGAAACATTTTAGTGCTACCTCACTTACTGTGCTACTTTTGTTACCTGCCAGCCCTGGCCTGTGTCATCACCATTGCGTGAGCTCACATGATACTCCATGACATGTGTGACTCTAGTCCTTATTTGTACTTGACCACCAAATCAATTGCCCGCTAGTAATTTAGCATAGTAATTGCAGCCCATGTTGCTGAAACAGGCAAACCTAGATACCAGAATAATTATTTTCAATAGTCCCAAAATTATCAAGAGCATTTTCCCTGAATAAAACCCAGAAAAGGTTTGAATGATAAGGATAACCGAATGAATAGTACAGTCAAAGGGACACTGCCAACCCCCTCAGGCTTCAAAGTGTCTTTAATTTTAAAAAAATAACACGTTATGAATGTTCACATTTTGTAGAGACTGCTTATGTAGCTGGTAGTTTTGAGTATTTTCTTTTTTCATTTTAAAAGTAAAAAAACATACTGACCACTATATTGGTGCTGCCGCACAAAAATATGTTTGTTTATAGTTCTTGATTAACTCCCACTGCATCTTTCCTGGACTTGGGAGCACTCCCAGCACAGTCTAGCCACTCATGATGCAATGAGAGTATAGAAGGCTATTGTATCATGAATGGCGAACTGTTTTGAGGTCTTCTTAATGTATAGGAACTCTGCAAAAAGAGTAGCTCAAGGATTTGAAATAAAACAAGGTTGGATATGGTTACACCTTTAACATGTATTTCAGTTGTACTAAGAAAGGAAGCCAATAAAACAACCAGCAACATCAGTGACTTTTAGAGAAGGTAGGCAATCATAAAATGTGGGTTTTCAACTAGAAATAATATGCAACAAGGGTTGACAGTGTCCTTTAATAAACTATCTGAACAACTCTAATTACCATATTGGCAATGACTGAAAAAACCCCAAACCTCCTACCATAGTAACATAGTAAAAGAAGATCTGAAGGGACTCAGCATCACTAAGATTTGCCTCCTCCCCACCCCATGCTTTATAAGCAGGGATTGGTAAGAATGCTGTGCAAACAAGTACTAATTTAGGTATATCCTTCCACTCTACTACCTAGGGTACCATATAATTCCGTTGATAATCAAACATTTGTAGAGGCTTACCATGATATCCTGCACTGAATTCATACTCAGTCTCTCCACTGGTAGGCTATTGGGTTCACCCCTTTTGGGAGAAGTATCTCCTAATGTTGCTATTGTATTTAACACCTCTGAGCTTCAGAGAGTGCCCTGTGTCCTGTTGGAGCATACCAGATCAAACATCTCCCTCAGCTTGATTATGTTTATACCCTAAGTAGGAGAAAGACTAAGGTCATGTCTCCTCTTCTCCATCATGGTAAGGGCTTTTACCTTTTAGCTTCTCTTCATTGCTTTTTTTCTCAATACCCCTGAAATTTTGTGGCTGTAGTATGTACCCTCCTGAGTGCCTTAATGTTATGTTTGTACTGAATAGCCCAGAACTGCAAGTATAGTACTCCTAGTGAGGTCTGACTAGGGCCCTGTAAAGTGTCACAATTACTTCTTCCCTTCTGCTGGTCACACCCCTTTCAATGCATCCTAACATTCAGCTGACCCACTTGACAGAGGCCATACCTTGCTTGTCATGCTCCAGATGCTTCTCTATTATGATCCCATGGTCCTTTCCCTCTTCTACTTCAGTAATGGAAGCCTCATACAGGGAAGAGGTCCTGCCTCTGTTTTTCTCTCCATTTGTATCATCATGGATATGGCTACATTGACTCTGAGACTCCAGAAGTCTGACAAATCAACCAGCTTGCTCTACTCCTCCTGAAATGTGTCGTAAGACTCAAGTGAGTCCGCCACTCTGGCCTTCTTAATGTCTTCAGTGACATTAAACAGTCTGCCAGAGACAACAATTTCAAGATCATTGATAAAAATGATGAACAGCAGTGGCTGCAGCACCAGTCCCTGAGGGATGCTGCTGAGAACCCCTCTTCACTGAGAGTAATTCTTGATTACCGCAATCCTTTGCTTGTTGCCTACAAGCCAGATAGCAATCCATCTTGTTTATGTCTTGTGTATATCACATTGGCGTACTTTTGCCTACAGTCTTGTCAGACACCGCAGAGTCAAAGACCTTGCTAAAATCTAGATAGCCTGTAGCCCCGCCCCATCCACCTCCCTGGTTATCCCCTCAAAGAAGGCAATCAGGATGCTTTGGAACAATTTTCCCACACTGTCATCTCCTCAGGACCAGATAGGTGACATCAGAGGGTACTGAAGGAGTCAAGACAGACCTTGGCAGCCCCCTTGCAGACTTATTTAATGAGCCACTGGCAGCAGGCAAGGTACCAGAGGACTGAAGGGTAACAAATATTGTCCCCCCTTCACAAGGGTGGTGATGCAGTAACTCCAGGTAATTACAGGCCAGTAAGCCTCAAGTCAGTAGCGTAGAAGCTGCTGGATCCAATTACAAAGGAACAGACAGTATTTTTTCCAGACAAAGACAACCTCATGGATACGGATCAGCATTAGCTCATGAGGGTTAGGTCACGTCAAATTATCTTGATCTATTTTGCAAACATGGTGGCACAGATGTTGGATACAGTAGGGGCCAGGCTGTCAATATTTTGTATCTGGACTACAGCAGGGCCTTTGATTTCATTATTATAATAATAAAACTTTCTTTTTATGGTGCCTTTCAAAAACCAAGGTGCCTCACAATTAGTTTAAACATAACATAGTTCACAGCAGCATAAATATTATAAAACAAAGAATACAAATAAATTAAGTCCATCAGTCACCAAATGCTTGATGCCAGAGGTATGTTTTAATGCTTGTTTGAATCCCTCCACAGTCGCACACTCCCGTAACTGACAGGGTAGAGAATTCCAAAGGGATGGGGCCACATACATATATGCCCGGGCCCCAGAAGATTTTAAACACACCCTTGGAATCTCTAGCAACCGCTTGTCAGCTGCGTGGAGTGATCGCCCAGGCAGTAAGGTACCAGAAGCTCTTTCAGGTAGTCTGGGCCCTGTCCATGTAGGGTTTTGTAGGTCAAAAGACCAATTTTAAAGGTAATCCATCTTTGTACTGGCAGCCAGTGCAGACTGCGCAGCACCGGAGAAATATGACAGGACTGAGAGGTTCCCATAAAAAGCCAGGCTGCAGTATTCTGCACACTAGCTACAAGCAGTGGATTTCCACCTGAGGTTGCCCTAGGTACAGGGAGTTGTACTAATCCAGACGCAAGGACACAAAGGCATGGACCAACGTGGGAAGATCACTGAACGGAGCAAGGTGTTTAACCCTGGAGATATTCCTCTGGTGGTAAAATGAGGTCTTGATGATGGCTGACACCTGTGAATGAAACCTCAGCCCCTTGTCAAAAATTACCCCCAGGTTTCTCACCCATTCAGAGGTCGGGAGTAATAAGCCCCCACGAAAAAGACCCGAGGGCAAAACTACCCCCGGACTCCCTATCCAGCTCACCGGGTCCACAACCAGCACCTGAGTCTTTTCCACGTTCAACTTCAACCAACTTGAATCCATCCAGTCCTGGACTTCTATGAGGCAGTTATTGAAGACTGAGAGAGCTCTATCTTGGTCAGGTGCAAAAGAAAGGTAGAGCCGGGTATCATCAGCATATCAGTGAAACCTCAGCCTATATCTTCTCACAATGTCTCCAAGGAGCAGCAGGTACACTACAAACAACATTGGGGACAACACGGACCCCTGAGGGACCCCACATGACAGAGGGACTGGGTCTGAGGAATGAACCCTGGGCAACACCCTCTGAGTTCTTCTGGTGAGGAAAGATGTAAACCACCTGAGGACTGTACCCAAGAGGCCACAAATGAACCTCAGACAACCGAGCACAACACCATTGTCCACAGTGTCAAACACTGATGAGAGACCAAGAAGAACCAAGATGGAACTATTTTTCTGATCTCTAGCCATCAGGAGATCCTTGGGCACCCCAACCAGTGCCATCTCAGTACTGTGCCTCTTTTGAAAACTGGACTGGAGAGGTTCATAGATGTCATGGATGGTAAGGTGGTTCTCCAGTTGTAGGGCCACAACCTTCTTAACCACCTTCCCTTAAAAGGGAAGGTTGGAGATAGGTTTATATTCGCATGGCAGTCAGGGTCCAAAGAAGCTTTCTTCAGGAGGGGTGTTGCCACTGCCTCCTTCAGGGAGCTAGGAAACTCACCTGTTTCCAAGGAGCACCAGACAATCTGTGCTAAGACTGGACTTATGGAATCAATACAACCCAAAACCAGGGAAGCTGGTCCTGGATCCAAACTACAGCATGTAGGGTGCTCACCCTGGACAATCTGCATGACATCCTTCAACTCCGGATGGTCGAAGGAGCTCCAGGAATGCTGAGGGCTAGTGGCCAAGTGCTGGTCCAGAGCAATGCCCATAGAGTGTGTTGGTTGGAGCACCGCCTTGATGTCAGCCACCTTAGTCACAAAGAATCGAGCAAGTTCATCGCACTCTATCTGCAAAAAGCTTTCTGAACTTGCAGACAGACTGGGTCGCACAGCCTGTCCACAGTTTGGAAAAGCTGAGCTGGTCCATTCCGAGCTGCCGCAATCTCCCCGGACAGGAACTCTGCCTTCTTACGGGTGATTGCAGATTGATAGACTTGACAATGGTCCATCAATCTAAGGTGGTCAGCATCAATGGCAGATCTCCTCCAGCAATGCTCTAATCTTCGTCCTAATAGCGGCATCTCCCTGAAAGTCCCATCAAACCATGGGGACCGAGGGTGAAGGTAGAGAGGACGAACTTGGACAGGAGCAACAAAATCCAGGGCTGCCAAAATGGCCGTGTTATAGGATACCACGAGGGCCTCTGGGTCACTGTTTGCCACTGGAATATTTCATAGATCAGGTATCGCCATTAGGCCTTCAGAGCTAATATCTTGTAAAGGGCGATACCTGACCATCTCCACAGGGGTAGGGTTATGAAGGGGGGAACTAAAATTGAACCCCACGGTGTACTGATCTGACCTTCTGACTGGTTCCACCCCCAAATCTGAGGCTTTGATCCCCAGTAGGAAAACTAAGTCAAAAGAGTGACCATATTTATGGGTAGCAGTGGTAACTATCTGTGTAAGGCCCAGAGATGTCATCAGCTGGAGGAAGTGTTGTCCAAATTGCGAAAATTCATCATCGACCCAGGCATTAAAGTTGCCCAGGATCGTCAACCTGGGCAACTCAAATGCCATGTCGATGATGAAGTCCGATACTTCCTGAAGGAAATGCTTCCCATCCCTGGGTGGGCGGTAGATGAAGGTGATCCAACAACCTACACAATCTACCACAGTACACTCAAATGACTCAGTCTCCTCAACTCATGAGGTCCAATTCAGTCTTAAAACAGATTGCAACCCGCCCCCCCGTGACCCAGTCTCGAGCGGTGGATCACCGGGTACCCAGCTGGAGTTGCGGCCTCTAATATGGGGCCAGAGTTCTCGTCCAGCCAGGTCTCGTGATGCAAAGCCAGGTCCACCGAACTTGCAAGATATGCAATAATTGCAGTCTTGTTTTTAATGGAGTTAGCATTGCATAACACCACTCGAGCTGGGTGAACTTCTAGGGCTGCCCGAACCACCTGCCTACCAAGACTGGTGGTGCCCTTGGGTATGGAGACCAGGCATGGAGGACCACGATCTGGGTTCTATTTTGCCCAAGGTGTCTTCTGGATATTATGACCCCGATGTGGTGGCTCCGGTCATTCACCCTCTACTGATTCAGTGCTATGTAGGAGGCCTACACAAAAGGTAGGAGATGTAGGACTAGGTATTGGGCAAACTAAGTGGCTTGGGAACTGGTTGACAGATAGGACTCAAAGTGGTCAGGAATGGCAAATTCTCTGATATCAGGGGGTCAGGGGGTCACAAGTGGAGTGCCACAGGGATCTGTCCTGTGGCCAATACTATTTGTTATGCATATAAGATTATATAGTACATTGAGGTGGGATTATAGGGTAAAGTGAGTTTGTTTGCAGACAACATAAAATTTCTAAAGGAGAGTGGATAGTGATGAAGGGATTAGTAATCCACTTTTTTTTATTTAGTTGTTTAACCAGGAGTAGCACACTGAGCTGAAAACTTTTTTACAGGTGCGACCTGGGAGCACAGGGAAGTTAAATGACTTGCTCAGAGTCACACAGTATGCAAGTGGAAGCTGTGGGATTCAAACCCAGGTCTGGTCTGCTGGATGCCACCAGATTTGCAGCTCAGAGCCTTAAACCACTGCGCTATACTGCCTCCGAAATGGGATGCAGAAAAGCTGGAACAGCGGTCTGGATTTTGGCAACTGAAGTTCAGTGTAAAGGAATGCACACAGGGAACAAAAATTCACAGACAGAATACTACATCGATGAGGTCATGGTAGAGCACTCAGAGGAGAAAAGAGACCCTGAAAGCACTCGAAGGAGAAAAGGAACCTTGGCGTGATAATGAACAATAGTTGAAAAGTCTCTTTCCGATGCAGTAACATAACTGGAAAAAAAACTAACAGAATAATGAGATGCATTAGGTATGGTTTCACTAGTCACAGCAAAGAGGTTACGTAGCTACTTACTGTACATGTCATTGATTAGCACACACACAGGCAATTTTAGAATCCACATCTGAAAAAGAACAAGAGAGGTTAGAGGCTATTCAGCAGATGGCTGCAAAAATGATCTGGGGTCAGCAAAGAAAAACCTATGAGAAAAGATTGGGCAGTCTAAATATATACTCTCTGGAGGACAAAATGAAAAGGGAGGACATAATAGAAACATACCAATAACATAAAGGGACAGAATAGGGTGGACTTCACAGAGTTACTTAAGTTAAACAACAACCCAACCACCAAGGCGGCATTATCTTAAACTGGAAGGGAACGTCAGAAAGTATTTCTTCATGGAGCAGATGATGGAACTCTCTAGCCAATAATGTGAGCAATGCTGGGACTATTGCTGACTTCAAAAACTAAATGGAATATTTTCCAGGGAGTAATTGGGTACAAAAGGAAGGCTGGAGTACAGGGAATCCGAAAAGGCAGAATAAAACAATGTAGGGACATCAGGGAGACTTGATGGACTCATATTTTTCTGTCTTTGACCATCTATCTAATCTGCTGTCTGTTTGTCTATCTACCTCTATGGCTCTCTCGCTAAAGCTATGCTGAGAGGGGGTGAAATCCTTGGCCCCAAACTAGTGCTCCATTATTCTATCCTTGGTACTAGCTTCCAGGACCTTCCCCAGCAATAATATCAAGCTGACTGACTTGTAGCTGTCTGAGTCCTACCTACCCCCATCTTAAAGATGGGGACTACATTAACCACTTTCCAGTCTTCCAGTACAACAGCTGTCTGGGCAGACTAGTGAAAGATTTTTACACATTGACAAACCAGTTCCTTTAGTGCAACTCTGATCCTGGAGTGAATCCCATTTAACCCTTTGGACTTCTCTGGCTTGATGTTCACCAAGTAGTCAACTACCATGTTAGATATGATGCGTGCAGGCTGCATAGTGTCTACCCCGATTCCAGGGGCCCTCCTGATATGCACCGTATCCCTCATTGTGGGCTGTTTGGTGTACACACTGAAGCAATGTATTTGTTCAGCACCTCAGTCATCACCCATGGCTCTCACAGGTGTTTCTTCTTCCCCAGTTTTTGGGGTCCAATCCTCACCTTCACCCTCCTTCAGGAAAAAGCGTTGGTGCTGACCACAGATCCTACTGCTGTCCAGAGCTGGATTTTTGAAGTTTGGCCATGAGACTTGCATCCAGCCCGGCTTTACAACGCAGGTTCTGACCATGCATTGAACCCACCGGCTGCAACTGCACCTGATTTCCAACCTCGGTGCAGTTGCGACAGTTTTCATGATTTATGGCAGCTTGAGCCAGATAGCTGGTGCAAGCTCCGTAACAACAGCCCCCAGGATTGTCACAAGATAGACCAGGGAAAGTTGACCTACCTTGTGGCAATTGCCACATGGGATAGAAAATCACATTCGATTACCGCAACCCCATGCACCATATTGTCGGCATAGCGGGGCTTGTAGTGATCTAGGGCATTTGTAAATCCTGCCCCCTGAGTTTTAGCCAGTACTTTGTTTTATTAATTCTAGTCTTGCAGAAATACTGCTCTGTATTCCCCTCTGGTCTGGAGACAAATCATCTGTTTCCAACAGCCATAGACTATTTTTTTGCTCAGGATAAGTTGTCTAAAGCTCTTTTTCCTCACTGTTTACAGGGAAGCAGAAATATGCAGTTCCTTAGAGCATCTTCTTCAATAATCCACACATGTTCTCTGTATTACCTGCCTCATGCAGCTGCTCCATACCCTTGGTCACTGGATACCTCATGTTGGAAAAATACATCTTTTTAACATTCTGGGTCCTGTTGGCTGAGTAATATTTTCTGTCATAAGGGAGAAATTTACCTGGTTGTGGTCACTGCCTACCATGGGCTCCTTGATGTTCACACTGGAGATGACCCCATTCCAAATGCTGAGAACAAGCTCAAAGGTCTCCTCAGATCTACTAGTCATGCTATTCTAAGAAATGGTCCTTCAAGGTGGACAGGAACTCGATCTCAACCCTGCCATTAGCCCTCTCAAAATGCCAGTGTATACCTAGGATTGCCATTGTATCTAATTTGGTTGGTCTCGTAATTTCCCAACCAGCTAGGCATCATGCTCTACTGCTCCAATGACTTGTTTTGGGGCCTATAGTACACCCCCAGCTTAACTATTTTACTCTCTTTTCCCTCCAGTTGGTCAGAAAATGAAGACCCTCTCTCTTGCAGCAGACCCTCAGCCAAGTGTTTGCCTGCCTATTTGTTCGCTGTCACTCTTCTCTAACCCCAGGACTCAGAGGATTGCAGAAAAGATCCTTCTGGATACCTTTCATTCAGGAGCATCCCTAGTTCCATCAATGGCCTTATCATGTCCTCAGGAATTGTACTCCGCTGCTCATGCTAACTGCACTGCTTGGTCCAGGACTGCTGTTGCATGACATATGCTCCAGGCAGGAAAACCACATTACCTAAGCTGCATCCTGGTCCAGCAGTGCCCTCTCTACTTCACACATTTCCCTAACTATGTAGTACCCAGTGACTAATGCCTTTCTACTACACTGCCCAGCCTTTATTTTCATCCTCCTCAGAAGGTCAAGCATCCTGGTGACCTTGCCTGCCCCCCATCGACTCCAGTAGCCTGCTTACCCCTCTTATTCTGGTCATCCAAAAGCTGATGCCTGTTGCTGGAGTCCACTGGTGATAGTGTTCCCTTAAAATCATACCTGCTACCATCCTTCTTTCTACACTTGGTTCCATCCCCATCCCTACCATTAGAAATCCCATCCCCACCACCCTCCTCCTTATCCTTCCTGCCCCTCTAAACCACCTCCCCTAGGCCTTGTGCCCATGTTAATAGCCATCTCCTCCCCATCAGTATCAGCTGTTTCATCACCTCCCTGCACTCCATGGTGCCTCCAATTGCTACTCATCCCTAGCACTATATCTCTTGAGAGCTTCAACCAGATGGTAGACATTGCACAACTCTGACTATGAACCAGGTATGCACTTCTTAGTGTCCTATACCCTAGCCACTCCCCATCCCTTCTCCTCAGAGTCTCCTTCCGTAGCTAAAAGCCATCCTCCCCATGTCCCTATGGTACAACTATTTGCTAGTCCAGTCTCTCTGGTGATCTACCCCAAATTTAGACCACTTGCCTTATCTGTCTGTTGGCTTCTTTAGAAGGGTGTGCATGGTCTCCAAGATTACTTTATGCTCTGGGTCTGCACACTGACTGGTCTTTCATTTCCTCACATGACCTCTCAGCTAGCTGGGCCCATTTGGCTAATTGTTTCAAAATGCTAACTGGCCAGTCTTGACGGTCTACCACTTAGAGGTCTTGTAAGTGATATGCAGAAGCCAGTCACAGGCCATGATCAAGAATGAGGCTCAGAACCTCTCACAATTATCATGTAGCCCCAGATCTCAGAGCAAGCCAATTATCACCTAGCTTCAAGTTTCAGGGTAAGATACAGCACTTTGATATTGCATCTTAAATGTCGACTGCTCTGGCTGGTTCCTGCAGACACTATGATTTCAAATATATTCTTACTACATGTCTTGTATTTTTTTGGTGGGGAGGGTTGCCTCTTTTTAGAGGGGCTCCACACTTCTGCTGCTAAGCACTCCATACTGTATGTGAAACTTTGTGTAACAGGTATGCATCGTTGTTTCTGTGTTGCATACAGACAAGTTCCTGGATATGAGCCAGAGTAATTTGCTCATCTTTGAGCTATGGAGTCATGATGTATTTATACTTTTGATGAATAATTATCTTTATTGACTTGTCTCATCAGATGCAATATTTATCCACTGGTTTCAGCTTAGTTTACATTTCTTGCATGGCCTTTAAAATATTTTTATACTTTTCAATTATTTAGTCATAAATCTGTGAGTGTGAAAGTAACATGTAGCTTGTCATTGCTTTTATCTCCGAAGGAGTTTCTAGTCATATTGGTCTTTGTAGAAAGGAGCAGACAAATAGGTTACTTATACTATTTCAGGGCCAACCTGCACAATACAATACATAACATTTTAGTCCCACAGTGGTCATTTCATAGAAACATAGAAACATAGAATTTGACGGCAGATAAGGACCGCTTGGCCCACCTAGTCTGTCCATTTTCCTACCTAACAGATAAGCTGCAGGTCCTAGTTAACCAACAGCCTACTTCCTCCTACTCCCCAATTTCCTCAAACTCTTTAGAATGTAGCTCCAGAGAAGGATGAGAGGAAATGTGGCAAATTACCATAATATACAGCTTAAAACACCCCTGTAATTAGAGAAGTAAAATCATAGATTATCTACTCCAAATTATAGCTTTGAGACAAAGACATTTTCTTTCTGGAGGTTATCGATATCTTTTCCATATCCAATCTATTTGAAATTAATCATGTGGGATGAGTACTATTTGATAAAACTTAATCGTATCCGATCTCTCTGTTTGCGGGATATCATTGTTCAGGTAGTAAAGAGAAGAGGGAGACAATTATAAAAAAAAAAAGATTTGGAATGATACATAAGTTTTGATAAATTTGTATAGACACCGATGCTGGTTGTTTCTATGCTGCAATGAAAAGAAAGAGAATGGGGTGAAACTACAATACCAGGAGTACCTTTAGCAAGGCAGTGTAGACTATAGTGTATGTTGGGCAAGAGGGAGCTGTCTAGCAGTGTAATGTACTGGCAACAGCCCAGAGCAAGCCTTGCAGGAGAAGAAGGAGTCTATTGGCACTGCTTAAGAAAAAGGATGAGAGAAGAAGAAAAGGGTAATGACTTTTAAGTTGCAGAGGGTAGAAGAGGAGCCTAGTAGGAGAATAAGGGAAAAGCAAGACTGCTTATATTGTAGAAGAGACAGCAGGGAAAGATCTAGAAAGGAGTGTCTTGGAGTAGTGTATTTTTAACTACTTGAGCTGCAAACCTGGAGACCTAGGTTTGAATCTCGTAGCCCACACTTGCATACTGTGTGACCCTAAGCAAGTCACCTAAGTTCTTTGTGCTCTCAGGTCACACCTGAAAACAAGCTTCAGCTTAGTGTGCCATTCCTGGTTAAACAATTTCCCTTTCCCTTTTAGGAAAACTGTGGTTTAAACAGGTGTGCAATAATTCCTTTCACAACTCAATGGGAACATAAATCCTGTTGTTTATATTTGTAATACCATTATTAATCTGGATTTATGTAAAGTATGTTTAATAACTCCAATTCATTGTCTCATGTGATAGGACTATTTCAAAACAATAATTTCCTTACTAAGGGAATTTTGTTAATGCTGCCCGTTGCCCACCAAGTATTTATTTGGTATCATGAACTGGCTGCTGAAAATGGAGGAAGCTGATTGACCGAGAGGTCTTTGAAGCTGTCGTGATAACAGACTACATACTGATGGCTTCATAAAACCTCCAGCCATCAGCCTCCTCACTCTCAGTGCAATGTTTCCCATGTCCCGCAGTCCAGAGCAAGTCAGACCTCTAGTCGGCCACTATTTAAAAGAAAAAAAAACAAACTGAAATCCTCACAACTGTGCCCCCTTACATGTCATCCACAGCACCTGCTCTCCACAGAAAAAAAAACTCTCTCTCTGCTTTGACAGCACCAGCTACTGCAGCAAGGATACATTTTGAAATGGCGCTGAAGCGCCAGAGACTTGTGGACCTGCTTTGAGAACTGACTTCAGCTAGAGGTGTATTTTAATACTGTACTGAATGCTGAAGTCAGAAAAGTGTGACCTTATTAGAAATGAGGGCTCAGACTTACAGAAACCACTCTCTGAAAAATCAAGCCATGATAGTAGACATCTGTTTATGTATTTGCATTTCCTTTTTGCATATGCATAGACGCATGTCAGGTATCGTGGCTCATTTTTTTCCAAGGGTGATTTCTATAAGTTTGAGCCCTGTTTCTAATAAACTCACATTTTCCTGACTTCAGCATTTGATGCGTGTTAAAACATGCCTCTAGCTGGAGTCGGTTCTCAAAATGCGTCCACGAGACTCTGACCATTCAGCGCCATTTCTCCTTACTCACAGTTTCAACAGCATCAGCCCGTGGCAGCAACCAGTGAGTAATTTTTTTCTCCATACCTTCTCACCCCCCCAAAAAACAAGCAACTACAAATTAAAAAAAAAAAGAAAAGAAAAAAAAAGTAATTCAAGTACACATTGCCTGCTGCTTTCTCATTATACTAAGAAATCATAACAACAACAACACCTACTGCCCACAACAAAAACTAAATGGACTACTTATTTTATATCGATGTATCCCCACACATTAGAAAATGTGTTATTACAAAATTTTAGAAACTTTTTTAATATATATTTTATTGAAACTTATATGGGATCCAGTTCATAATAGCAAAAATGCACACCATGGTGTGGTATATCACGGGATATTGTCGCTTCTCGGGTGTCATGGGATATTGTCACTTCTTGGGTGTTGGACGCACTCAGCCTGCAGCATCATGCCCAACCATCCGAGGAGTGATGACATTCCATAATATACCACACCCTGTCATGCATTATTGCTTAACTAATGCGTGACTAATAACAAGTGCAGCAGAAGGTGCCCCTTAACATCTGGAGGCATAAGGGAATCACTGCTTTCAGGTTTGGTATTTCCAAAATAGAATTTTCATTTTTAAAACTGTGGCCATTTCATCTGCAGTCTTAGCGAGGAAATAGTGATGTAAAATAATAAAACACACAAACCCACCACCAACCATATTTGCTGACTTACTGTTGTAAATGTAAGGCTAAGGCATATGAAACATTTTAAAATGTTGCACTTTCCTACTTCTCACTTCTGCTGTACTGCCTATGTAACTTAATGAAGATCACGCTGTCTGACCTCACGAAACAGTTTGCCAGTGATAAACATTTCCATATTTTTTGTTTTATATCTTGCCAGAACTTGTTGAAAACAATGCAGAACAGCTGAAGATATGGCTCGCTCTTCCATATCCACTAGAACCACAGAGGCAAAAAGTTAACGGTTGCCTGTGCTCCTGCCTTGCCTCCTCAACCCCCCACTTTTGTTGCCTGCCATTCTGCCTACCCAGCCGTGCTCACACCACTCACTAGCTTGCCCCATTTTGCTACAGTGTCAGTGATCACAAAATTAAATATGTAGGCAGCCATATTTTCGAAGATATCAAAATATACCATCCATGAATGATCACGGTCATATCATACCTCCCTTTTTCAACGCAAACTTTGAGCTCTCACCAAACATTGTTACCCTTATAAACATTATCTTCCAGCAGTCACTGGGAGAGGGGGCAGTGCCAGGGGATTGGCTGATGGCAAACGTGGTACCCATCTATAAGAAGGGAGATAGAGCAGACTGCACAAACTATAGGCCCATAAGTCTAACTTTGGTGCCAGACAAGCTAATGGAATCGATATTGAAAGATGTCATAAATGTATATCTGATGAGACTGACCAGGATGATAGGGAGCAGCATGGATTTGTGGCCGGAAGGTTGTGTCTTACAAACATGCTATGTTTTTATGAGAACATTTCGGCAGCATTAGTTAGGGGGGAGCTGGTGGGTTGTATATACTTGGATATTGCAAAGGCATTTGATAAAGTACCGCACATAGAAATATTAAACTGTTTGTCGAAAATTGACATGGGTTATAGAGTATGCTGATGGATCCAGGCATGGCTGGTGGATAGGACTCAGAGGGTCTGTATAAATGGGTATCTGTCTGATGAGATCCCTGTGACCGGGAGAGGGGGTCCTTCAGGGGTTGGTTCTGGGGCCGGTGCTGTTTAGAGTATTCATAGTGCAGATGGGGAAAGGGGCTTACAATTGGGTAAGTAAGTATGCAGATGATACAAAGCTTGCCAAACTAGTAACACAGTCTGAGGGGGCAGAGACAACTCAGAAAGATTTGGACAAAATCCACAAATGGACCACCAAAAAGGGAATTAGTTTTAACACAGACAAATGTTGTGTGATCCATATGGGAAATAGAAATCCGGAACACAGTTATAAGATCCATAGGCAAACCTTAAGGAAGTCAGAGGTGGAAAGGGACCTGGGTATACTGGTGGACCAGAAACTGAAATACCAGGCTCAGTGTGACAAACAGATAATAAAGGCGAATAGGGTTTTATGGAATATAAAAAAGAACTTCAAAAGTAGGAAGGAGGCTGTGCTCATGCCTTTGTACAGAACCTATGTGAGACCTATTTTGGATTATGGTGCCTCTTTGTGGGGTCCCATAAATAAAGGGGCAGTGGCAGGGTTGGAGAGGGTGCAGAGGAGGGCCACTAGGATGGTGCACAGTATGTGGGATAGGCCCTGTCAACAGAGACTAGCAGCTCTAAGGCTGATGTCACTGGAGACTAGAAGAGTTACAGGGCATTTGATGCTATGTTATGATATAATGCAGGATGACCATATGTTAAATGAACTAAATCTACAGTTTAAAAACAATAACTTGGACACCAGAGGGCACCACCTTCAGCTAAGACATATAAAGTGTAATACAAGTAAACATATGGCTTTCTATACTCAGAGAGTGGTGGCCTCATGGAACGGGTTACCAGAGGAAATTGTATACACTGTAAATAAGGTGCAGTTCAAAAGGAACTTGGATGCCTATATGTAACCCCCCTGCAAATGGGGGTTCCCAAAAGACTTCCAGGAGCTTGCTTGAATGCTCCAAGCCTGAATGGTGTTTGGCATTTAAGCCATTTATCAGTGAGTGTTTTTAGAACCTCTGGTACTGTCTCTTTAAGAGCTGTCTGCTTGCAGACATAATTAGTTTGTATGGGGGACTGTGTGTTTCTTTGATTGAGTACCACTCAAGCTGCTGCCAATTCACTTCATTTTTGCAGTCACTAGGAGTGCAAAGGGAACCTATCTGAAAGATGTAACTGTTTGCCAGAAATTATTTAGAGTGGTGGTGAGGTTACAGTTTGTCTGGCCTGCTTTCTTTGCAGTCAGAACTGTGTCTGCTGGTTCCCCATTCTAGTTTTGAACTGCTGAACTGGACCAATCAGTGTGGGGTAAGCTAGCTCTAAAATGGTGCCTTGGACGAATCAGAACTTGGACTCATAATCTGAGCCAGCCACAAGAGGATTGTATGGGCAGTGACTCTGGGAGATGTAGTTTAGACTTCAGTGCCTTTTGGACCAACAGCAGCAGTCTATTGTGAGTGACAGCCAATCCAGTCAAGAACTGGGAGGAACTCAAAGGAAGTGCTCGGTTTTGTCGGTTGGAGTTTCAGTTGAGCTTTGGCAGTGAAGAAGGAAGGAGCCTGTGCTTTTCAGTGTGCAGTTTTAGTTAAAAACGTGTGTAAGGCCCAGAGTTCCGGTCTGCAGCTTGTGTAACAGCTTGTTAGGACTGAATCTGTCCTGTGAAAAGAATCAAAGGATCTCTGAAGAGTAGAAACCAGGCTCACCCTGTAGAAGACTGGAGGAATTGCTGAAAATTGCACTCTGTCTGTCAGGAACTGAATCTGCTGTGTGTGTTCTCCCGGTATTGTGCAGTAATTGCGATCGGATACAGATGCAGCCTGCCTGGTATAGTGCTTTTTTATATGGATGTGTGAAGAGGTTTGTGTACCTCAAGTGAGCCCTACTGACATTGAAGGACCCTATCTTATTTGGAGGTCGTGAGTACTAATTCAGGGTCGCTCCCTGTTGAATTGCCACATTAAATCCAAATGGAATTACTGTACTGCTGACTGTTTAATTCTCCTTTTCTGTGTGAAAGGGCCCCTACCAGCTGCCACAGGTTTGGACTAGCCACTAGGGCTTGGGTACCCAGGGACAGTAACTGATAGGGATAGGCCTGTGCACAGAGCCATAGGTAGATTATTAGAGTGATAAGCTAATTAACCTGATTTCCCTGTCCTAGTTATATCCCCTAAATAAATCAGAGCTGCTTGTTTCAGCAAGTTATACTGCCTGAGGTATTTGTCTATGTTAAAGTACTGTACTGTGATTGTTGCACTGTATCTCATTTCACAGGAGGTCCCAGTGCGGAACCAGACCTGGGGGTAAGTGTATACTGTGAAGGTAATTCTGATATATTGTGTGGGCCACTAGTGGGAAGAAAGGGGGGTTGCAGTGTCCCAGAGGGCTGTGACCAAGTTAGTTTAACTATTGCAAACCCTGACCTCTGGGTGGAGGCACCCGCCATTGGATCCAGGCCCCTCAACCTGTTAGTGGCAAATCAGGCAGGGGTAGTAGCCCCTGGGATAGCGCCATCTAGGGGTTACATATATCTTAGAGGACCACAATCTGACATACTATGGGTGAAGAGGAAAGGAGCATTGTTATGGGTCAATCAAGGGCCCCCCTAAGCTCCTCATTACTTTGTATGAAACTCTCTTTTACATTTCCCCAGCATTTCTCTACCACAGTTTGCTTCTCGCACACCATGTTTGCCCAGTCCACTCGGTCCATCTGTGCTACTTACTGCAAACTGTTTGGCTGAAGGATCTTATGAGCATCATTTTGTCTCTTCAATCCACACTCTGCTCCCACCAATAGAATACACTGGTCTCCAACTCTGCCCTCCCCCATCACACTCACTCTTTATTGCTCTCTTGGTCTCGATCATGCACCATTAGACATGACTCCAAGTCTGTCCTTAAATTACTATTAAAAATATAAAAGAAAAAAATAAAGGAGAAACAAATATGACACAAAACTGCCAGATTATCCACTTAAACAACAGTTGGAGGGGTGAGTGTGTGTAAAAATGTGTGTGAATGTGTGGGGGGGGGCTGAAAACTACATGTTTATGTACAAAAAAAAAGAAAAACTACAGATGGGGAGACACCATCAGGGCAAAGAAGAAATAAAACCCTCAAGTTTATGCAGGCAGTGGAGCAACTTTTACTGCTGTGGGCAGACCCTGCAGTCATCTTGCTTTAGCTGAAAAATGGGATACTGAAGCATAGATTTTTGGACTTTTCTGTGTAACCTTCCACAACTATAAATCACTATGCCAGTTAAATAAATTACTCCCTTTGCAGCCAGCCCGCCGGCGCAGCAGCAAGGCATCCATCTGCAGTGCAACATCCCGGGTTCGGGGATGGACTCGGGAGTGAGAGGGATGGCTGGGGAAGAAGGATTGAGCATTCCAGGGGCTGCTGTCCATCTCCAAGGGGAAATGGGAACAGTGCCTGGTGCAATGCAGACCTCTGACAAAGTCTGGGGGTACCGCTGCCGCTGGCACCACACATTAGGGGTTGGGGAGGATGGTGGTGTCATTGCACATCCCTGCCCCCCAGGGAAAAATAGGAGCAAAAAATGCTGGCCACTAATGACAGTCCTTGCTTCTACTGTCACTCCTGCTTAAACAATGGTCCACTGGGGGGTCCCGCTCCCGTGACTCCACCCTGGGGGGGCAAGCCAGGGCTAGAGATCCGTGTTTCCTGGGAGGGGGCACTCGCCCGGCAGCTCCGCCCGAGGGGTAAGCCTGGAGATGGGAGGGTGAACAGAGAGGAGACCAGAACCCCCATGGGGGGGGGGGAGAAACTGCTCCCCCCAAAAAAATACTCCCTCGCAGTGCTGCAGACTGAACATCTTTTCAGAGCTCAATCAAATAGATTCATTAAGTAAAAATCCTACAGCCTAAAGTAAATGGGATGTCAGATCTTCCAGAGTGCACCAGGATATAATGATCAGAGCTTCTGAGCAATTTCAGCTTCTGAGATTTTGACTGAATGTAAGAAATACCTTTTCCTTTTCTGTTTTTTTGCTAAAAAAACAAAACTAAATGATAATTGTTGCCAGATAAATGAGCTGCTTTAAACAAGGAGAAAAACACATTTGAAACATGAGTGTGACAGAATAGCCATTAGTCCTGAAATACAATGGTATTTACTCACCTGGCAAAGGTGATATGCCTGCAACCTTTACAGTGCTCATACATCCTCAAAACGGGTAATCATCTGCCATCCCATTGGCTGATGCACGATCGTAAATCTTTTGGTGTGCCAGAGGACAATCCCCCAGGCTCCAGCCAGAGAGACCAGTATGAAACTTCCCCAGCAGAAAAAAAACCCAAACATGACAAATGCTACAGGCAATGTAAACGAGAATCAAGGCATAAATAACCCAGACCACTAGAGGTTTATAAAGTGAAATGCTATGAATTTTACCTAGTGGAAAAAAAAAAACTTATACACAATGAGTAGCCAGTAAGGCTCAGCAATATTGTGTACACACTATAAAAAAAGGCAAGAGTCCATAACCAATATACTCAGTGAAAATAACACAAAGCATAGGAAATATGACAAGGCAAATTAACATACCGAATATGGAAGGGACTAACTATACTGTCCCTGACAAGCCACTTTCAAAATACAGACCCAGTAGCACTAGGAGTTGGCTATCCACAACAATACAGGAAAAATCAGCAGTCCTGAAAAAAGACACCTTGTGGCTGAGATACGGTGATTATAGCTGCCTCAGCACATCAGGTTTAACCATTATGGGAAGGAACATGAGCACTGTAAAGGTTGCAGGTATAAGCACCTTTATCAGGTGAGTAAATACCATTATCCCCTGCAACCTTTCCAGTGCTCATAAATCCTCACAAATGGGACTTTGTAGCAGTGTCCAGACAAAACCAATGGGAGAGTAAACAAGGGCGAACCACCACCTCAGGACAAAGCTTTTCCAGCCCGAAGCACCGCTCTACCAAAGACTGCCCTGTCCATTGAGGCAACATCCAGACTGTAATGGTGCACAAATGTGTGTACCAATGACCAGGTAGCGGCCACACAGATCTCCTGTATGGATGCCCCTCCCCTCTCTGCCCAGGAAGCTGACAAGGCCCTAGTGGAATGCACTTTTATACCTTGTGGTGGCTCCTGACCTGCCCCTTGATAAGCTGCAATTATGGCACCCCTAATCCAGCTGGCAATGACCTCTTTTGACACTGCTTCAATACCCTTTTCCTTTTGGAAAAGAACACAAACAATCTGTTGGACCTACAAAAACCTTTGGACATTGACAGAAAAGCCATTAGCACTGAAGCCATATCCAGAGGGTGGGAAGCTCCCACTGCATCCCCCAGCACCCCAGTCATGGTTGGCAGATGGATTGCCTGTTTCACATGAAACTGTGAAACTACCTTTGGAGTGAAGGAGGGCACAATCATCAGGGATACCCTGTCATTATATGGAAGGTCAGGAATGGTTCCCGACAAGAGAGGGCTTGCAGCTCGTCCACACATCTGCCAGAGCACATAGCCATAATGAAAACTGTAGTTAAGGTAACTCAGTGAGGAGATGTAGCTCCAAAAGGAGGCCTAGTCATGCCATCCAGCACCATATTACGCTGCCAAGGAGCAGAGAGTTGGCGAGTCCTAGGAGACGCAATCTGCACAGTCCTGAGTAGATGAACCACATCTGGATGTGACCCTATCTCTCCCACCCTGGGAAGGTGTCCCCTTACTGCTGCTATAGCTGAGACCTGGACCCTCAGTGATGAGTAGGCTAATCCCTTATCAGCCCTATCATTTAGGAAATCAAGAATTTATGGAAATCCTGCCACCGAAGGTGACAAGCCCTTTGCAGTACACCATTTGCAAAAAATATGCCAATGTCTCTGGTAAGTCTTGTTCATTGAAGCTTTCCTAGACTGCAAGAGATGGTCCACCACCCTCGGAGAGTAAGCGTCCTTCAATAGTCTTGACCTTTCAACATTCAGGCCATCAGTCAGAGTGCCTGGGGATTGTGGTGAAGGATCAGCCCTTGGATCATCCTCATGGCTCTGATCTTGAGAAGAACTCTTGCGATCGTGGGAATGGGAGGAAAAATATATGTTCGGTAAAAAGTCCATGGTGGGCAGCCATCATGTCTACCTCTTTGACCTGACTGCTGGGAAGGTGGAAGTGGAAAATGGGTAGCTGGGCATTGTGCCAAGAGGCCATCAGATCCACCTGGAAAGGGTGCCATCTGTGAACCAGCATCTGAAACACATTGGGTAGAGTTGCCATTCTGCCTGGCTGAGGGTCACTCAGCTTAGCCAATCAGCCTGAGAATTCAGTTTCCCAGCTAGGTATATGGCTGAAATCCTCGGCAGGTGATTCTCTGCCCAACGCAAGGTATATAACACCTCCTGGAGCATTGCTCTGCTGCGAGTCCTGCCTTGCTTGTTTAGGTAAGCCATAGTGACCTGATTGTCTGCTTGGATCAGCACCAGCTGACCCACCAGCCTTGGTTCGAAGAACAGCATAGCTCTGTATACTGCTTTCATTTCCAGCACATTGATGGGAAGGCAGGACTCCCGTGTGGACCATTTGTCCTGGGTAACATGGCACCTCGTCATCGCCCCCCAGCCCAAGAGGCTGGCATCCATTGTACTGTAATTGTCACCATGGGATTCACCAACAATGGCATGCCCTTGTATAGGTTGCTCCGATCCGACCACCAAGTGAGGCTCTGTAGGATCTGCTGGCCAGGTTCAATGCTGCTTTTGAAATCCTGGGATGACTGATCCCAAGCATCCAGGATGTACCTCTGAAGTGGTCATGTGTGCAGTTGAGCCCAAGGCACCATTGCCATCATGCCCAGCAGTTGAAGGTACAGGCAAACCAGCCTGTTGAGCTGTGACTGAATCAACCACAGGAGCTGTAGAAGATTTTCTACCTTGTCTTCTATCAGGAAGACTCTGCCCACAGTGGTGTTGATCTTGGCTCCCAGATGGATGAAATCTTGCTTTGGGGTCACCTGACTCTTGCTCCAGTTGACAATCCAGCCATGTTGTTGTAGACACTGAAGCACAGTCTCTGTGTCGCTCTGGGCTTGAGCCGGTGACCTGGCCCTTATAAGCCAATCATCCAGGTAAGTAATGACATGTATCCCTTGCTGTTGAAGGGATGTTGCAATCACTATCAGCGTTTTTGTGAAGACTCTTAGGGCTGAGGCCAGGCCGAAGGGTAAGCAGGTGTACTGGATGTGACCCCTGTTGATTTAGAACCTGAGGTAGCAGTGGTGGTTTAAGTCTATTGAGTTTAGGTAGTTCCCTGGCTGAATCACCATCAGGGTGGACTGGAGCATTTCCATTTTGAATTTGCTGTATACTACAAACTTGTTCATGAACTTGAGGTTGAGAACGGGGCATAGGCCCCCTGTCTTTTTTGGGACCCCAAAGAACATAGAATACACCCCTGTGTTCATCTTCTGAGATGGCACCGGTGCAATTGCGTTGCTCTTGAGGAGTTTGTTGAGCATCTGCTGAATCACTGCCAGACTTTGGGGGATCCTTGGGTGTCAGGGATACCATTGGTCTGTGTGGCGTTTTCTTTTGTGACAGTTCTTTTTTTTTTTTAACTTTATATTTATTATTTCATTATAAACAGAAAGCTGTACATTTCCAGCAGAGACATGACAAATGTTAGGAATAAAGACACACTGAGGGCGCCACTCCTCATATTATACAGTATATAGGCTTAGTCTACTGCAAAAGATATGTCTGAGGGGAATACTTAATACCTAAAGTCCTTGTTAGGCTGTTTTGAGAAGCCCAAGAGCTACATGGAAAAAAAAAACTATGACATTATATTCTATATATTGATCATGTGTCTTTTCTCCCCAAAAGAGGGGATACAGAGGTCCATACTTTAACATTTATAAGTGCACACATCTGGTGCTAAATGCACAGCAAATAATGCTACAACTCTTATCCCTTTGCCCTAAACCAATTAACATTATCGTTTAAAACTTTATAACAAACTAAACGTGGTCAAGATTATTTAAACAGATGCCCCCATAAACGACTGCAATTATTAGGAACAGCTCCATATAATATAGTGCTGAGATTGTAAAGTATTTTACAGTTTTAAAGTTCCTCGATGCAGTCTAGGCGTTTGCTCACACACTCTGTCAGGAGGGAACAAAGCAATCACACAACATAATTCAGCACTTTCTCATCTCAGGTCTGGCAATCCGAACACCTTTTCAGGACTCATCACCATCAGAAGAAAATTCATCCTGGTCTCTCGAGCGTCTTCTCCTTGGTACCTGCTTTTGAATCCAGCGGCTAGCATCCTTCGCGTCTGAGAAAACAAAGATTTTGCCCTGGTGGATAATCCTCAAGCGAGCCGGGAACAACACATTATGCTGAATCCCTGCCTTCTGTAGGAGTGCTCTAGTGCCGTCAAACAATTTGCGCCTTTGCCTGGTGGCATAGCTAATGTCTGGGTAAATTCGAACTGTTTCACCTTCACATAGCAAAGTTTTATGCTGTCTAGCTAAGGCCAGAAGATAGTCCCTTGTTGCCACGCCATCCGTCACAGCCAGGACTGCACGTGAAGCCTCCTCGTTGTCTGGTTTTCCCCGTCTGGTAATCCGATAGGCTTTCTGAATATTCTTTACACATTCCCTGGCTTTTTCTCCAAGCTGAAGTGTTAGCCATACTTGTAGAAATAAAACCAAGTGTTCCCCTTCACACCCCTCTGGGATACCAAGCAATCGAATATTGGGAGCCCTAATTTGGTTTTCCAAAGTCTCCAACCTCATACTAAGATGCCCATTCTCTTTCAACAGTGTAGTACTGACCCCCATTGCTGCATCTGAGCATTTTTTAGCTTCAGCTGATTCAGTTGTTACCAGGTCCATGGAGGTTTCTAAGTTGGTCACCCGATTGGCAATACCATCCATTTTCTCTGCCAGACTCGAAACAGAGGCTATAAGCCAGTTTATTTTTTGGCCAAGTGATTGTAAGGTTTCCTCTCCTGCATTCTCCGAGTCCGGGGCCTGCAAAGTAGAGCTGAACCGCGAGGCAGAAGTAGCGAGAGCATTTTTAGCTTTTGCTCCATCGGGGTGATTACGATCCTTCCGAGGATTTCCCATCCTGAGGCAGAGGGCTTCCGATTTAAGTTGCTGTTCAAAAATTTGCAAATTGTGACCAAAAAATCTCAGTTTTTAAACTTTGAAGCCAAGCAGTTTAGAGGAGCATTATTAAAAAGCGGCCATCTTGCTTGGGCTCAACAGTGCCCCCCTTTTGTGACAGTTCTAAGGTGTACCTGTAAGAGACCAGGTCCTGTACCCACTTGTCTGTTGTGGTTCAGGCCCATTGATCAGTGAACAGCTGTAGATGACCCCCCCCCACAGGTGTACTGTCCACCAGGGTCCACCTGATCTCATTGGTTCTTTCCTACAGAGCCTCCCCTGGATTTGTTGCCTTGGAAGCCTCTGCATTTGCCAGAACCTCCCCTGAACCTGGATTTGGGCTGGAAGTGTGTCTTGAAGGTGCCACCCTTCTGGGAGTTGTTCTGAACTGACTTTGCCTGACCCCTGTTGCCCCAGAACCTGGGGTGAAATGGCTGATCCAATGGAAAGTATAGGTCCTTCTTCTCTGCCATTTGTTTTGTTCTGGCCTTATCTCTTAGGAACAGGGTCAGTGTGTTGCCGAATAGATGGCCCCCTTTATATGGAAGTTTCATCAGCATCACCTTGGATTTAGCATCCATCTGCCAGAGCTTAAGCTAGGGGGTCTGCCTGGAACAATTGGAGAGAACCGTGGCCTTGGTGCCAAACTTCATAATATCGGATGCTGCATAAGCTAGGTAGCGAGTGGTCTGCACTGCACAGTCCACTTGCACTGCTAGCGGTGACTCATCTGGGAGGTCATCCGCAATGGCCTCTACCCAGCACAAGATAGCTCTACTGGCATACTGTACCAGACTGATGTACCTGCTGACAGGGCCATTCCAATAACCTCATGGATTTTCTTCAATGACTCCTCAGTTTTCTTATCCATAGGGTCCTTAAGAGCTGCGGTACTCTCCACCGGTATGACAGTGTGCCGGGCAAGGGCCGACACTGGCGTGTCTACCTTTGGTGCCATATGCCATGCGGTTTGATGCACCTGGGGCAGTGGGTATAAACTGCCGACGGAATTTTTCTCTGGAATCCTAGCCAGTTCCTGTGATTCCATTTCCTTATCCAGAATGGCCTCAAGGGTTGTGCATGTGGGGAACGCAATCCCTGTTATCCTGGACTATGATGAAAGGAGGGGGTCTGTCGAGAAGTGAAGGATTTCTGGCTCATCTGGGACCTGCAAAATTTCTCTAATCAGCTTCAGCAGTTGCACTATGTCCTCTTGTGGGCAGAGTCTGCCTGTGTTCTGTCCTGGCTCCTGATTAGCCTTGTCATCCTCTGAAACATCCTCCATTCCCTCCACCTGCCTGTGCCTTTTCTTTGGGCTGCAGTGTCTGGGCTGACCCTGGATGCTTTGAGGCTGTATTCTGTGGGTGCCCCTTCATCTGCTGTTGCATCTTTTCTAGCCATTGGAAGAGGAAGCCTCCTTGGGTGGCATTCAAAGTCAGTGGTGCAGTCGGGAGAGCTGCCTCTATCCTGGTGGAGACCACATCCAAACTGGGACTGTGAGAGGTCACATTCTGTGAAACTGTGCAGACCTCACACAAAGCTTCCCCCACATGAGTTTCCGTTAGAGCAGAGCCGCATTCCATGTAGGTGGGCATCACAGCCATCCAATGTGAGCTGTATGATCTGGAAGAAGAAGAGATAAAAACTGAATCAGGAACATGACTCAGTTGCCCCCTTGTCGGCAAACACAACAGTAACAATGTCTGCCTACGATTTGGGGGAACAAGGCCCAAAGGTGTACCACCCCTTTAAGGACCAAGTACACTCATGTATAGTTGACTGGCTATGGCTGAGCACCATTTTGGTAGTTCAGTCCCCCGTAGTGCCTTCTAAAATGGCTGCCTCCATAAAGAATGACCCCCTGTTTAATGGCTGCTGGTCTCACGAGATGCCAGGGTCCCATGACCTCCTCTTGCCTAAGTTGTCTCCTCCTGTGGGATGCCAGCACCCATCGTGAGGTTAAAACCTTGTCAGGTGTCTAGGGGACCCATTACATCCTCACCTTGTGCCCAAGTCAGTCCCTGCCTCATAGTGAGCCACCAGATGTAAGGTCGCTCCTTGCAAGTCCCCACCTCTCACCCATGTCTTGCATGAGCTGCCATGTTTTCCTGGCAACCAAGCGACTTTGAGCACTCATCTCATGAGGTCCGCTATATTGCCAGCAGCCATGAGACAAGGAGGCAGCATGGTGGTGGAAGGAATGTGCGAGGGAGGCAGGGGAAGTTACAGAATGGCGCGAACGGCTCAGTGGAACTCCGCGCCATGCTGGGAGACCTCCAAGCCAAAGACTGACACCGGTGGACCCGAAGGCCTGGATGGCTGCTGTGGCAGCATGATCAGATGTGAGCCGAGTGCCCCGGGGGGGGGGAGCTTCTGGACCTCACTCCTGATGCTCACAGGGAAACAGTGCTTGTGGGGGGGGGCACCTTCTGCAGTGAGCATCAGTCTTGCTACAGCATGGGGCCCCTGAGCAGCTGCTGCCTACTAGAAATCCCTATACTGCTGCATGCACCTTAGGAGTGATTGCTACATGAGGGACTACTCCCTGGATCAGCAAGGTTGGGGATGCTACCAGAGGGTTGCCATCTGGAGCAGGGGTGTTAGACAGATGCTACCTGAGGGTCTGGCTTCACCTGCGTCCTGCTCCTGCTGTGGTGAGCAGCTGGCAAAAAAGTTGTTTTTTTAATTATTATATTCATCTTAGAGTTTAATGTACAGTAGCAGGTTGTTCGTGGGAAGGGCCCTTAGCTCCTACGCCTGTTCATTTGTCCATGAGACTGTCTAGAAAGAGGCAGAAGTAAGAGAAAAAAGTGGATACATTTTACGTAAGGTGGGAATGATTTCGATCATGACCGCCCGCCAGGAGAGGCACGAAGTAAACTGGTCTCTCTGGCCAGAGCCTGGGTGATTGTCCTCTGGCAGACCAAAAGATTTACAATCGTGCATCAATCAATGAAATGGCAAAGGATTACCCGTTTGTGAGGATTTATGAGCACTGGAAAGGTTGCAGGGGATAACCAGAGTTTACCAAACATCCCTGACACTAGTAAATCAAAGATCACACAATGGAATGCTATGAACTGACTTCTCAGATATTATAAGTCTCACTGAAGCTAAAGAAAGTGTGTGTGTGTGAGTGTGTGTGTGTGTGTGTGTGTGTCTGCTAAAGCCTGTTAATTAGAAATAACATGCACAATCTTCAAAACAGTGCAGAAGCATAAACTGTGGCAAGTGCAGACTTCCCAACTGGACAGAAGCAGTGACGGTTTATTTCACTACATAATCCTGCTTTGAGTTACAGAAACATAGAAATTGTTGACAGATAAGGACCGCCAGGCCCATCCAGTCTGCCCAAAAGGCCTATACTAGTTTTTTTCCCACTTGCCCTCACCTAGTCAATAACTTTCCCCCTCTTTCCCACCACCAGTGTACCCTCATGCCTGTCCCATGCATGTTTAAAATCCTTCACTGTGTTTGCCCCCACCACCTCCTGTGGCAGTTTATTCCATGTTTCCAACACCCTCTCTGTGAAGAAAAACATTCTCACATTTCCCTTCAGCCTGCTATCTTCCAATTTCATGTCATGCCCCCTTGTTCCTGTACCTCTCCTATATTGGAAGATGTCTCCCTCCCTGCACCTCATTTATACCCTTAAGGTACAGTACTTGAATGTTTCTATCATGTCCCCCCGATCCCTCCTCTTCTCCAGTGAGTACATATTGAGGTCCTCTAGTCTCTCCTCATATGTTTTCTGGTGCAATCCTTGTACCATCTTAGTCAACCTTCTCGAGACCACCTCCACCTTGTCAATGTCCTTACAAAGGTGAGACCTCCAGAACTTCATACAGTACTCTAGGTGAGGCCTCACTAGTGTTTTGTACAATGGGATAACCACCTCCCACCTTCTGCTCATGATACCTCTACCTATGCATCCCAGCATGCCATTGGCCCTCCCTGCAGCCTTTGTACTCTGCTTAGACACCTTAGGTCATCAGAAACTATAACCCCCAGGTCCCTTTCTTCATTTGTAATGGTTAGCAACTCTTTCCCCCATCCTGTAGCACTCCCCAGGGTTCCTTCTTGCCAGGTGCATTATTTTGCACTTCTTGGAATTGAATCTTAGTTGCCACACTTCAGATCATTTTTCAAGCTTCTCCAGGTCCCTCCTCATTCTCTTTACTCTGTCCAGAGTATCCACCCTGTTGCAGATCTTGGTGTCATCTGCAAACAGTCTGATCTTTCCCTTCTGTTCTACTGCAATGTTACTAATGAAGACATTAAACAGGACTGGCCCAAGGACTACTCCCTGAGGTACCCCACAGGTCACCTCTCTCTCCCCGATGGGATCCCATTTACCACCACCCTTTGCTTCCTGTCTGTAAGCCAGTTTCTAACCCAGTTTACCACCATGTGCCCCATTACCCAGACTACTCATTTTGTTGACCAGCCTTTTGTGTGGGATGGTGTTGAAGGCTTTGCTGAAATCTACGTAGGCGACATCCACTGCCCCTCCCCCCGCATATTTAATTCCTTTGTAACACAATCAAAAAAGCCTATCAGGTTTGTCTGATATGACCTTCTGCTGTGAATCCATGCTGTCTCAGATCCTGGGCCCCCGATGGACTCCAGGTGCTCCACTATCCTTTGTTTAAACAGTGCCTCCATGATCTTGCCCTCTGCTGAGGTGAGGCTGCTGGGTCTATAGTTCCCCACATCCTACCTACTGCCACTTTTGTGTAGAGGGACTACATGTGCCCCCTTCCAGTCCTCTGGAACCACACCTGTGTTAAGTGACTTGGTGAGCAAAGCTGCCAGTGGCACTGCTAGCTCCCCTCTCAATTCCCTTAATATCCTAAAAGCTCTCCACAGCCATATCAGCTCTGACCAGTGCTTGTATTACACTGTAAGCTAAAGTTTCCAAGATAATTAACTTAAAACTTTTTTTTAGATTTTTTTTTGTTTTAAAAATCTATTTTATAAGCACAATAAGACGCTCAGGTGGTGTGCATTAGACATTTCTAATGCACAGCCAGGGGCTGAAGGAGGCTGCCAACTCCCCTGGCTGGGCATTAGAAATGTCTAATGCACACCCCCCTGTGTCTTATTGCTTACTTACCACACATCCAGAGGCTGAAGTCACTCAGCTCAAGGAACCCAAGAGAACTGCAAAGCAGGAGCTGCAAACAGACTGAATGGAGTAATGTCATAGACAGCTCATATCTGTTGATGACTGACAACAAACAGAAGCATGATTTTTAGAAGAAGAAAAGGAAAGGCAGGACTGTAGGATAAAAGAGAGACACCAACCAACCCCAACTCAAAGCAGAAATCCTTCTACTAAGGTAAATGCTATGTTTAAATATAAAACCAAAAAAAACTCCATTATGGTCTTTGGCACTTAGGAAAGAAAACACTTCCTATGGAGAAAATCACTGGGGATCCATGGCTTTGGCCACTGTCCCACCTATTATGGGCACATATAATTTAATACGAAAGCTCATCTTGCTAATTTGGAGTTACAGTTCGGGGAAACATTTTTGGAGGGATAGTTCTCGCTCTATTCTTCTAATGGGTTAACACTGTGACAGTGCTGCAAATTGATCTCTGTAGCTAAAGGAAGCTCCCCCTGCAATGGAGGCCCACCTCCAAATCTTAGAATATGAAGAAAGTAGCAACTACTGAAAGGCTAGCACCAAGCCTCAAGACCATGAGGAGGCCTAACTTTGACTGTAAACTAAATGAAGAAGACACAGAATGAGACTAGGTAGACCTGAGGCAGCCATAGGCAGAATATCTTTCAGAGGTGCTGCCAATGTGGTCTGCATAGCTAAAGGAACCCATGTGAGCTTAGGATCCCACCCTCTGGCAGATGAAATACTAAATACGACACCATGAGGTGCCACCGACAGTGGGTCCGCACAACTGTAGCTTCCTCTGTAGGGATGGACCTTATTACTTGTTGGGACTGCCAGGAACTGCCACAGGAGACAAGTGGCCTTCAAAAAAGGACCCCCACCCAAGATGAGGGACTCACCTTCACGATGTGGACTTCAAAGAGAGTAAGTGCGCATGTCTACCCACAAGAAAACACCCGAGGTTAATATTCTGGGAATATGATAATGGCCAGTGTGAATGTGTTCATAGCAACTGATGACTGGATGCAGATAGGGTTACCACCTGTCCTGATTTTCTTAGGACAGTCTTGATTTGACCAGCTGTGTCCTGCAAAAAAAACATGAAAAATACTACATGTCCTGACTTTATAGTAGAAAAAATATTTTCTAACTTAACCCTTAATGTTGCAGAAAACTATAATACCTTAACTAAAATATCCTAAAATGACAAGAAATAATAGAAGCAACTAAGAAACTACAATACTTAGCCTTAATTCTGATTATATAGAAAAATAAGTCTGTTGCCTTGGTCGAGGTTACATACTGTCCTGCAAAAAAATCATGTTTCAGTAAGAAATGTCCCACTTTGGGCTTCTTAAAAGGTAGTAACCCTAGAAGCAGAAATGAGCTAACTGGATGATAACGGCTGAAGGAATGACTGGCATGACTGAAACTGACTGAATTATGACTGCTGAAAGAATGATTGATATGACTGAAGATGACTGAATGATGGCTCCTGATAGGAAAAACTGACATGACTGAAAGTGAGCTGACAGGGTGCTAGCACCAGCAAAGGACCGGACTGCAACAGTATTGCAAGGGCTATAGCATTAGAATCTCCCAAAATGGATGCTGCTTCCCCCGGTCCTAACAGCTTTTCTAGTAGGATTGAGTTAGTCCAATTAGCTCCTCTTCCCCCAGCCTCTTCTATCCATCAATGGGGGCCGGGGTAAAGCAGCAGAATGGGCGGAGCAACATATAGTTTCTTAACTGTATTCTGCCCTAGTGGACCTCCATGCTGCAGTCTGGAGTGCTAAAGGCCACAGCACAAAGGGCAGTGCAACGGTACTGGCATCTATCATGGGTGTCAGCCATAGAGGCAGCCAGTGGCTGGCAGTGCTGTGCAGGAACTGTGATTTCTGAATTCATGAAAATTACACAAAATTTAATAAACTTCACAGAGTTTTCTGAAATTCAGACTTTGGTGATATCTGAATCCTCTGAATGTGTCTGATGAGTTTTTACCCCGTTCCACAAAATGTTCTGGCTAAATTGCAGAGCGATACACATGAACTATGGAATGCCAGTTCTGTGGAATTCTATTCCACAGTTAATACATCAACCCACAATTCATGCAATCATTCTGCAGTTCAGTGATCACTTCTGCAGAATTCCTTTCTGCAGTTTAATACAATAATCCACAATTCATACATTCATTCCACCATTTTAAGTTAGAATTTCGTGAAAGTTACAAAAGTGCTTTCCAAAATTTCACGTAAGTGAAATTCTGGCTTTTGTGTTAATTCCACCTGTGGAATTTTATTTTTTCACTGTACTAGCAGCCAGGCATGCAGCCGAAACAGGTATAGGCAGTGGAATGCCATAAGGGAGCTTAGGGACACAGGTATACCAAATAGTTATTCTCTGTATTGTGCTCTGTAGACTAGAGAAGAAAAATGGTCCTGTGTCTCAATCTCTGTGCATCGCTACCACTCATACGTTCAGTTCTAACACTGTGTTCATATCTTTGGTACAAGGAGTGGTTCGGCCAATTTCTTTTAAGCTTGTATGGGGTGTTACACAATGAATTACTTGTTCTCCCAGAAATTCCCTATCTGGGTGGTGAGGCTTTATAGTATTAATTTGTAAAATGTACTAGTTCTCCTGGATCTACCTAATTTGGATGGTATGAGATTACTATAGTTTTAAGTTTTAGGTCTCTGCCTTCCATAACCTCACCCCATTTGGGCGGTCTAGGCTTCTAGTTTAGCCATAACTGACTAGTTTTGCTTAACTCATAGGACTTGTTTATCTCCCTGTCTACTGCATAATACCCTTGACACTTCTCATACCTTGTCTGGATGGTGAGGGATTTCTGATTTACTAAAAGACCAAAGATAGCGACACCCCATCTGGATGGTCCGGGTATATAGTTAGATTTTAAACTTTTTTCTCCAGCATTCCTGGCATAGCCTGTTTGTTCTGATGTGTCTTTGGCCCAGGTTTGTCCATGCACATTTTGCAACCTGTTTGCCATGCCTAATTACCAAGGTGCTTGTTGTCAAAGAGACTTGAGGTTAAGCAGGAAGTCTGTTTTGTGTTGTTTTTTGCTGCCTGGTTTCCTGCAGGGTTAGCAGTGAGAGTGTAATTTGAGTTACATCCATACTCCCATTGGACATCTTCCTGGATTAAACTTGCTCTGTTCTCCTTAGCTGTTATGTTAGCTGTTGTGATACATTACTAAGTAGTACTGTAGTTAGGTAACTGCAATTACTACCTGCTGGGTCCCCTGGTCCTAACTGCTTAAATCTGGCTAGCTACCATACCTTTCATTATTCTCATCATATTACTAATCACCGTCCTGTCCACATTATCTGTCTTCTCATCACCCTGTTCCCCAACATTTGACCTTACCCCCTCACATTACTTCGACATTCACCATGGACTCTTCCCCCATAATGGCTCAATCTGGAGAGGCCTTACTTTAGCTGTGTGTCCTTGGTGTTCAGAACATTGTTACCTTACCACGTCCAATAAGAGGATGTCCTCATCTTCTGTTAAAATCAGTCATTGTTTCTGGTGCTTCTGCTTCTCCTTGTTGGTGATGCCTCTTCTACTAGTAGTCTGTCACCAGTTCCCAAAGCACTCAAGATATTTCACACAAATATTAGAGGTCTTCTCTGCAAAATTGACTTGATTATAATTTGGGTCAGCCAGAACAATTCTGATGTCCTCATTCTCCCTGAGACATGGCCATCTGCCAGAATTAACTCATCTGTTATTTCTATCCCGGCTATACAATTCATAAGCAAGATCACCCCAAGTGAGGTTGTGGTGTTCTCTTCTACACAGTCAATAACCTTAAATTCTCAATTGCATATCAGGAGTCCATCCCTAAGTCCCATGAATCATTGACATGTGTACTTTGTTTCCACTGTTCCATTCATTTCCAATCTTTATCACTAGTATTTACTGTACCCTTGGCAAATCCCCTGATGTTACCTCCAAAACTGTTCAAAATCTTCTGGTTTCTTCTCCTGGAGGAGAGCATATTCTGTTAGGTGATTTCAATGTTAACTGGTCTGTCTGAAATAAGGCTCTTAATCTACCACTCTTCACTCCAGGACTGAAGATCTAAATATCACCCAACTGATTATGTCTCCTACTTGTTTCAACATCAGGTCTTCCAATCATAGCATAATCCGGTTTTCTTACTCTCTTCAATCAGGCTTCTATCTGGTACACTCTAAATCTACCTTTACCTCCCAAGTCAGAATCACTGACTGTATTTACTTGAAAATGGATGCCAGTCAAGGGACTGGTGCAACCTTCACTGACTTGGTCAAAGTGTCTGATACAGTAGATCACTCATTGCTCCTTGCCAAACTTACAGCATTAGGTGTCTCTGCATCCTTCCTTATGCTGGTTCAAATTTTATCTATCAGATAGGTCTCTGTCAGTTAAATTAGAACATCTATCCTTCATCAGCTCTCTGGAGTCCAACAAGGGTCAGTTCTAGGCCCCTCCTCTTCTCTGTTTTCATAAATGATCTACCGAGCTCCCTGTTTATAAATCCCATATGTATGCTGATGGTACCATCATCTTCTCCTCTGGCTCCTCACTGCTGTCCATTGAGCAATTAATCCAGATAATTTTTGACAATGTACAAAAATGGTTCTGCACCAATCAGCTTGCCATGAATCAAAGAAAAACAGAGGATATGCTTTTTGGCAGCATCCACTGGTTATACTCATCCCCTACTACTTTTAAGTTATATTTCCTCTGACTCTGTATCTTGTCATAAATACCTGGGTATGATCCTTGGCCAACACCATGACTAGTCCCGTCATATAAATTACATTATAGGAAAGTATTTAATCAAACTCAGGGCCCTATAAAGAGTGAAATATTGTTTTCCTCTTAACAATAGGAAAACTGTAGTTGAATGCTCCATCTTCCCCCTACTTAACTACGGGGTGTGATTTTCTCTTGGGTCTGCAGCACTGCACTGTCTATGCTCTCACCCCTTTCCAACACCCTTTGCAGATTTTTTCTGGCTGCCCCCTCAAATTCACCACGGCACCATGTACAAAGAGTTAGATTAGGTCTCTCCTCCTTTGACTTACTTTTTCCATAGTGCTCTGTTTGGCACTAAATATTGATCAGGTACACTACCAGAGTACTTCAGAGAGACATTCTTTCCTGTCACCAATTCATCCTATTCCTTATGGTCGGAAGAAGGTAACAGATTCCAAATCCCTTGCTGGAGACACAGTGTAGACCAAGACTCTATTACAGTAGGAACAAACTTGTTCACACGTAGACTAGTCTCCCTATCTCACTCATATCCATCTCCAGTCTCCAGTCTGTGAAGGCCAAGCTCAAGGAGCATTTCAAGGCCCTATCAACTTGTCACAATTACCTTAGAGGTGGCACAAAATAACTTCCTTCGGGGGTCCCTAGTGTGTTCGCTTGGGCTTGGGTGCTATCCTGAGCTGACGTAGGTTGGAGTTCTGCCTTTGCACTATTTATTACCTTTGGTTATGTAGCATGCTGCTACTTGCTGTAAAAAGAATTTACTATGCTAGTTTGTTCCTCGTCCCTAAGGGCAATGTATCTGCGTCCCCCAGTAACATTCCTGGACATTTTTATTTTCAGCTGTATTCTGTGGAGTTAGCATGCACTTTTTGACCTGTCTATTGTTACACAGTGAGCAAGGAATTATCTGCACTCACCAGGGCTCGTAAACTCCTCAGTATCTTTTCATGGTAGCTATTTGCATACCCTTCATTTATTGTAACCCTGTACATTTTGTTTGACTCACTATTTATTGTTGTCTTTATGTGAATTGCTTGCATTATGTCTCCTTGATATTCCCCTGCCCCTTCCCCAAGTTGTAGCTTGAAATGAGCCTATGAATTCTGCTTGATTACTTTGCGTATGGGTGGGAGCAGCTGTCTGGTTAGAACCAGGTGAACTTAATGAGAAGGAATGCATTGGAACTGAGAGTGAAGTAAGCAAATGGCTTGGTATTGACAGCAGATGGAACAGACTGAAAATAAACATAAGCTAAACACAGCAGAATGACATAGGTAGGACATAGAAATTAGAAGGCACACTGAAAACAAAACTGACAGTAAATAAAGGAGGTAACAAGACATGAGAGCAGCAGGAGTGGCTGCCCTAGAGAAAAGTAGAAAGTACAATATTACAGCCAGGAATGGCAGAAGCAAACAATAATGCCCAACAGGGTGGACAGTATTGGGCAATACCGGACCGGCCAGGGGCATAATGAGGCCCAACGCCACAGGTGGAGGGCCTTATAGCCCTTGGCCAGTCCGGTATTGCCCATACCGCCCACCCTGGAGGGCATTATTGCACTTAGAAAATGGGCTTTCATTTTTTTATTTATAAAAATGATTTTGTAAGGAACAAATAGGTAAAAAAGTAATTCACATATGAGAAAGAGGAGCTTCTGTTAAATAGTCCCTTTAGGATATGCCACTAGAGGGTGCTGCTGCCTATGAAAAGCCTTGTTTTCTATGTTGCAGTGTCTCTTTTGCCTGTATGGATTCATTTGCAGTAGCGACCCCCCCTTCCCCAGTGTTTTTTTTTATTGTTAAACAGCGGCGTTTAGGTCTCTCCCCAGTTAGTGTGTCCCCTTACTTCACCTCATTGGTGCGATTTCTTTTCGATGTCCTGACAGTTGCGACTTGGCACTCTCCCGCAGCGTGCACACACAGAGACAGATTTGGTGAATGAGCGAGGAAGCCGGTAGTTAAAGCGAGAAAAAAAACTATGGGGCACAGCGTAGGGCAGAAGCTTCGCATAAGAAATGTTTAACACTTAGTTTTAACCTGTACACTGGGACAGCAGGTGGGAGAAGGTGGCGCATGAGCTGTTATGGACTGGCTTGACATCTCGGTGATTTAGTGAGGGCAAAAAAATGGCGTCTAGTCACTTTGCCAGTTCGGGGTGCCCAAGGAGATTCTTAGGTAATGGGGCACCTCGAATTGGCACTTCTTTCTAACCGGGCATCTATCGTAAGTTAATGTACCCACCAGTTTTAACTCTCAGCCAATCAGAGAGCTGATAGTCTTTTGGCCATTTTCTAAAGACAAAATACTGACAAAGAGAGCCGCTAAGAACACAAACCAAACTGAAGCTGAAGGAATAAACAAAATAGAAAGTCCAAAAAGTAAGGAGGAAAAGAAGCAGCTAAAATTGGGGGGAGGGCAGAGCTCCAGATAAGCCTCTATCTGCAGAAAAGAAACAGAGCTTCCAAATGAGGATGTAGGAAGCAGGTTTAAGTAGACTAGAGGTGGGGGGGGGAAGGCTGCAGCTAGTTGCAGGCTTAGTCTTTTAATTACTTCACAGACTTTACACATGTCTATTTAAACAACAGGGATTTTCTTGCCTTTAATGGATTTGGTTGTTGTGTTCAGATATAACAGCGTACACCAACCCATCAGTGCAGCAGTGGTGCTACCACTTGTGATGCCAGAGACCCTGGCTCAAGAAAGAGCCTGCATCTTTGGGGGCCAGCTGGGGGGGGGAGGATCAAGCATCCCAGGGGATTCTGTCCTCCTCCTTGGGAGGAGTATCAAGCATCCCAGGGGACAGTGTCCTCCTCCTTGGGAGGAGTATCAAGCATCCCAGGGGACGCTGTCCTCCTCCTTGGGAGGAGTATCAAGCATCCCAGGGGACACTGTCCTCCTCCTTGGGAGGAGTATCAAGCATCCCAGGGGGCCCTGTCCTCCTCCTTGGGAGGAGTATCAAGCATCCCAGGGGATACTGTCCTGCTCCTTGGAGGAGTATCAAGCATCCCAGGGGATGCTGTCCTCCTCCTTGGGAGGAGTATCAAGCAACCCAGGGGACACTGTCCTCCTCCTTGGGAGGAGTATAAAGCATCCCAGGGGACACTGTCCTTCTCCTTGGGAGGAGGGTGCCACATCCCACTGCTCCACTGCCACTTATAGGCATACGAGTGGCAAAGTGTATGGGACATTTAACATACCATGCTGCAAATCATGTGTGACTGCCAAAGCATGCTTTTGCTGGGGTGTCCCAACACCAGTGTCCCCCATGGGGCTCAGAGATCTATGGCACAAAGAGAGATGGGGAAAAATACTTAGCATGAAAAACCCCTCCTCCGAACACAGCATCATGAAGTCTGGTAAATCCAGACTGAAGACTAGTAATCCACCACAACTGGCTAAAGTGGAGGAAATGTCAAGGAATACATTAACAAAACAAACAAAAAAAAAAGAAATTAACAATGTACAATGATTTTTTTTAGGATTGCCAGCTGTAAATAAAGCAATCACATATTTTCATTTTGCAAATCTAAAGTAAGTAGCAATAGTGCAATTCCTCTACCCTTTTAATTTGTGTAATTTTTGCAAGTCAAAATGAATATACTTTAAATTATAACAAGGAAAGGATCCTCATTATTAGGGTAGCCCAACCCCCCCTTCTGGGGCCTAGGCTGGGTTTGCCCATGTTCTCTCTTGTTGTGGGAGTGATGGGAAACATAGTATGTTCCTTGCCATGGTATCTCTGTGGCATCTCTGCTATAGTGGCTGTTTGTGAGAAGGGAGAGCAATCGTAGAGGTGTAATAGTGGTTATCCCCTGCAACCTTTCTGGTGCTCATTTCTCACAAATGGGTAATCCTCTGTCCATCCTATTGGTCGATGCACAATCATAAATCTTTTGGGCTGCAGAGGCCAGGCCCCCAGCCAAGATAACATTGTCCAGTTTACTTCGAGCATCTGTAGAGGTCGGTCATGATCATTAATTACTCCCAAACTCTAAGGTAAAAATTTTTAACAACATTTACTATCTCTTACTTTTCTCCCTTCTCAAATCAGCACACATCGACAGAGAAGCGCAGTTAACATTAGGACTTCTCTTAACTCTCTTTCTGCATGCACTGTGCTAGAAAATAAAAAAAATAGAATGACTTTCCCAGTGCATAGCCAGGGGCTCCAGTCAAGCGGGACTGTCCAGTAGCATCCTACCCTGCACTCCTCTGGTCCAGTTGGGACCCTCATGTGGCATCCCCATGGCCTAGCTGCCTGAAGAACTGGATCCTTCCATAGCATCCACTTCATGTTCAGGCAGTGCTCTCAGTGAGGCTCATGCACACCATCTCTAGCTCTCTGCTATGGGAAAGCATCACCACCTGCAAACAAGTGGAGTGCAATCTGGCCATGGGTATGTTGTGGGCTCCTAACAGACTCTAAGGGGTTAAACCCACAGGAACCATTTCTCCCAGGCAGAGCTCTCAGTCAAACCTCTTGACCATCACTCAGTTCAGTGCTACTGCACAGGGGCAGGTTACAGAAAAAGGGCAAATGATCAGAGGCTTTTGGTTTCACTCCGATTGAGCTGGCATTCTCGCAACAGTTATAGTGAGTGGGGGACCCTTCTTCCCTTGGTACTTACAGGTTCACGCTGTGGGCTTCTGGGCTTGCACTCAGCAAGGAGGGGAGGGGCCAAGTTCCCAGACAAAGAATTCTCTCTCTCAAAGCTGCCTGCACTATACTGGGGATGTCTTCCCCTGTTACAATGTAGACTTCCGCACAGTCTGCTTTGCAGTAATTCATGCCATGAATGGTGCCCGAAATTTTGCACCTGCCATAGCTAAATGGTGGACCTCATAAGAAGAGAACTTGATCCTCCTGGAGGCTCACATTGTTCTGCATGGACCCATAGTCCATACAGAGGACATCTTACTCTGTATCAGAAGTCATCCACTCAGCTTCTCCCACAAAACCACATCACAACTTATAAAATGGCATGAGGCTATGTGGCTGGCAGCTAGAACTCCACTTTGAAAACCAGGAGCTCACAGGTTTAAAGCCCACTGCAGATAAATACTGCATGTGTCACAGCATGTAACTTGCTAGGACACCGGGACGCCAAGTTGATAGCAGGCTAGATGCAAGCCCCATGGAGTGGGGCCAGAGTCTCCTTCACTATTCCTGGGCATTACTTGAGGAATGACAGCCAGAGACAACAGCAGCTATCATGGTGAGTCCCACCTTAGCGGCCATCCTGGGTGGATCTGCCTGCTCCAGCTATGTGGTTGACAACCATGATTCCACACAGCCAACCAGCTGGAGACAAGTTATGGGGCAATGGGCCCTCAGAAACCTCATTACCGCTACTGTCCACAACTGCCGTACGATTCTTTCCCGGCTAATGTACCAGGAGGTAAACCTCGGTGGCCAAGACCACAGAGTTGGCAGATAGCTGTGAGCAGTGGCAGTCCCAGAACTATGCAAGAGCTGCATGCTGAGTGCCAGGGGCATGGTCAAGCTGCAGTTCATATCCTTTTCAGTAGGTACTGGGCCTAGCAGTGCAGCCAAGGGCAATGCAGTGACGAGCTGGAAATAGGCTTGGCACACCCGGCAGACTCACGTGGGACTTCCAGTACCACACTTACTTATCAGGTAACCCTAAGTAAGTGGTCGTACAGCTAGCTGGGGATCCTGGGGATAACATCAAACCCCACCTATGCTGATTGCTTGTGGGGGTATCTGGGGCATGTCAGGTGTCCCCCCAGTTCTGCATTCCATCTGGGCTAAACAGATGAGTCTGGATCCTGCAAGTATGGGACTCATGTGCCCTGCCCAAAATATAAGATACTCATTTCCTCCACAGTTCAGGGTTTTCCATCACCAACACATTGCCTGGCAATAAGGCAGGGTATGGGATGGCCCTCCCTCCTGTAGCGGGCCCTGAACTTTTTTTCTTACATTGCACTTCAGGCATCTATTCTGGACCTCTGGGGATCCTTATATTTAACCCCCTTGGGCAGCATCTTGGCTAAGATCCCTCTTGCAGTGACCTCTGCCTAGGCACTGAACCCAATGCCAGCCATACAGCTTATTTTTTGGCGGAGGGCCCTTCTGCAGTGACCTTCCCAATCTCCTACCATGTACATCCCACATTAATCTATGGTTCCAAGCTCCAGGCACCCTAGGGGAGCAAAGCACTGGATGAGGACCTCCTGCAGCTCCTACCCAGATGGAGGGTACCTCTGAGACTACAGTTCCATGTAAGATCTAGCATCATGGCACTGTACAATGGCTGGTGGAACTGTACCAACATATTCCCACACATCCTCTTAAACCAGCCCTTCAAGTCCATGTGGATCAGTGTTTGACTGGTTTAGTTATGTCGTTTAACCAGAAGGCAAAGGTTTTTGATTCAGGCTATGGAGGCATGTTCTTTCATGGGTCATGCCCCAATATCCTATCAATGGTGTTCAAATCACGCACTTTAGGACTTTCACAGCCATGACTGTGGTGGAATTTTCACTTGCCCCTATGCAGTATAATAAAATTAGCTTTCTCATTGTACTAGCCCATCAAGGAAAGTTACTTGCTCCAGACAGGGGGCAATAGGAGTTGCACATCCCTGCATTCAGACAGTGCACTGCCTTTCTATTTATTTCACCCAAGACACTGCTGCACTTCTAAACAAGCTTTGCTATAAAATGTCTTTATAGCTGCCACTTAGCGCAGTTTCAGTTGTTATTTGCATGTACTAATGTCATTTTTGTCATCCCTGCGTAGCTATATGTATTATCTTGAGTACTGTCTGACTTGATCTGTATTATAACCTACCTGTACTATATACTATGCACCTGTACTATATACTATGTATTGTATAATCTCATCTCATTTTATGTATGTATTCTCCAGGGTCGTGCCTGGAATTAGTCAACTTTGGCTAGCGCACCTAACCCAGTTAACAAAAACTAAATAAATAAATGTGGCAAAATCCACATGGGACCAATGGGTATGACACTCATACCACACAGATATAGCCATGAATTGGCCAAGGGGCAGCATACCTTGCTCAATATCAACAGGACGGGTTTCTGCAAAGGCAGCATACCTGATGACATTCAGGGTTTTGTTTTTTCCCAGGACAGGATTTCAAGAGTTAATCAGTACATTTTCTTTCCAGAAGCTTAGATGGCATTTCTTCGGGTCACCTGAAGGACCCCTCAACTAGGTTTTTCCCTCTGCCACTACTTCCTGCTCTGTGGTCAGCACCATCGATAGGCAGGCCCCACTTAGACTACCATGGGTCCCAGAGGTATCAACGTGGACTCTGGTAGGGCTTACCACTAGTTTCACAATTGGCCCCTGCAGTCACCTTCCTCACCCAGATACAATGGGTTGCAGATGAGTTCACCAATCGCCTACCCCAGTATTGTACAGGAGGCAAGAATGGTGGCTAACCCTATGGGATATACACCTGTGGGCCTGGTATCAAATCCCACAGTCTATTGCTGTGCCTAGGGCATGCAGACATTCATTGCCATGGACAACTTCTTACATTTGCATGTCCAGAACCATACTAGAGGCATCCGGGTACTATCTTACTTGGCATTCTGCACCCAGACTCCAGCCGAGCGCTGACATTAAAATATGGTAAATGGGTTGACAAACAGGCTCATTCCTGGCTCAGTTCGGACACTGACAATGATGTTGGGTCACAATTCTATCATTTGCCTTTCCCCTCGGTGAGGCAACATGCTCAGGCTCCCAGACAAATTTGGACTTTTGCCGGCAACCCCAGGTCACCTTGCAGTAACTTTGGCCTGTCCAATAGGCTGTCTCTTCTGGAAGCCCAGTTCCTTGCTTTTCCTCCACAACCAATGCAAGCATCTGGGAAGGCTTCTTCTGTAGAAGACTCACAATCCCTGTGAAATACAGGAATCCCGGTAGATCTGGGAGACCTACACCCTGGACCATCATGCCACCCCTGGCAGAGGTTTCCCTGGGCACCACTCTGCCCCTCAACCCACCAGGAAGGAGATACAGTGTGCCACAGCCTGTTACTAGTTGCTTTTCAAACCACTGATTAGGCAGTCCTAACTAAGACAGATCTCCAAGTTGCTATGCCATACTTAAGCTGACTAAAAGGAGACAATTCAAACAGTGCCAAGATGTGTAGCGCACACTTCTCAGTGTGAGGTGGTGGAATTTTCCATGCGGACCTTAGGACATTGTTTGTTGCCCATCACTCAACTATCTAATACTCACTCCTGTTTTTTCAGGCAGTCAGACTAATGAATGCAACCCACTGGAGACACCACATAGTTGCAGGAACACTCACCTTCCTTCCACCCGCCCCACCAACTGCACGGTGTTTTTTTGACATCAGGTTCTCATAGCTCATGACGCTGATGTCAGCTTCCATTTGACCTGGGAACTCATGTTTTTCCCTGCTTACAGCTAGTGGCATTAGCACCCTCCGATATCCTCCACCAGGAGTCTAGCTCCTTAGCTCTGGATCATTTCTTTGCCACAGTCTTAACAGTCCTTCAACCAATGTCATGGTGGCTACAGGGCATGCGGTGTTCCCAGATTGGTTAGGTATTTTTCCCTTTAACTCTAGGGACATGCGCCTGTATTTTTTAATGCAGATTACATTATGTTTTATGGAAGCAGAGTTGCTCTGTCTTCCTGTATAATCAAGGAAAGTCTATATGAAGGAGTTCCCTGTAGATAGCTCCAAAACCCTGTAAAATACAAGAATCCCTGTAGATCTGGGAGTCCTAGGCCCAGGCAGTCAAGCGGGAGATATGTCGTTATTGGCTAACTGGCTCTGATATGGGCCTGAACTCTGTCATGCATTCCAGGTGGCTAGGCATGCATCCAGGTGTAGCTGGGATATGGGAGGTGGAGCAGATGATATTTCCTCCATCTGGGACCTGCATACTTGTCATGCCAATCTAGTCTCACCCTAAATTGGCAATCCTCCAAAGGGTTTTCTCCCCTTCAACTCAGCCAGCTTAGCAACGGCTGGCCTGGATGGGGGAGTGAGTCGCAGGCACCGCTGTGCCATGAGCCTTTATTCCTTCTAACATTATGGCAAGGTGCCTCCTAATAATTTTCCTCATTCACCTCACAGGTGATACCGCCATGTTGCCTGGGACAATTACCTACCACTTAGGTTCCTTGGCTGAGGTAGCACTGATCGGGACCTACCCCTGCTTAACACAGTCTATCTACTAAAGGGTTGCCTGACTAGGTGTGCTGATTTCTGTAGGTCACATACGCATTGGTTGTTCTTTTCATTTGAGAAAAAGTCACATCAGGCTACGTCAAAAGGAGCAATAGCCAGGCGGACAAAAGCAGACTCAATGCCCATCTTTACAGGACAGGCTTGGACTCCAGAAAACTCTTAGGGCACGTTTCCCCAGGGCCTTGTTTACTTCTGAGGCACGGGGAGGGGTGGGAGCGCAGTACAGGACATCTGTGTTGCATATTTGTCCCTCTGTACGTATATTTGATCGTAATTATTTACAGATGGGTCGTAGCCTCAGTAGGCAGAGCTATGATTGGCATGGCTAGGCTTGAGGCTGCTTAGGGCTCAGGGTACCATGCTGTTCATCTACCCTCCCGAGCTCTTTTCCTGGTACTGTTACACAAGTCCCATTTGTGAGGAATGAGCACCAGAAAGGTTGCAGGGGATAATGATATTTATTCACTTGGTAAAGGAGATTATACCTGCAACCTTTATGGGGCTCAGAACCTCTCCCATTTATGGTTGAACAGGGCACCAGGGCAGTCCGACCCGGGTGGTGATACATCACACATAGATTCTCCATAGAGTGTGTGCATAAAATGTGGTTCTGTTACTTACTATCTATTGCTTGGATCCTTGGTTATTTCTATCACTGATGTTATCAGCACTATTTAACTGGCAGATTTTACTAAGGCTGATTGCTGATGACCCACATGGGTTTTTTCTGCTGTTTCCAATAACAGCCTCTTCCACTTTGGTTGTAGTATCCTTGCCAGCCATTAGTGTATATTTCATGTTGTTGTTGTCTTTTTTCTGTGTGTTTGTCATTTTTATGTTTGCTTGCATGCATGTGCAAGAAACATAGTGCCATAATCCGAGTTTTCGGAGGTGTAGCAGCCGTCTTCCAATTCAGTGTGTTTGCAGGCAAGGCCACAGTTCTCCAATGAATGCTGTAGCTGTCTATGACAGCAGTTGAAAATGCAGTGATGTACAGTTGAAAGGGAGAGCTCCGCTTCAGTGAGCAACTCCCCCCTCCACACACACGCATGCACATTCGTGCTCATGCATACCCCACACATACTGTATGTCCAATGGGGTGCCCAACCCGTCAGCTCCACCCCCCAAAAAGTTTCAGGTGCCACACTGGGAGCCCACCCAGCGTGGCAAAAATGTTATGGTCGACGAGGTACCCAATCCCCCGTCTGCTCCAGGCCCCCCCAAACAGCTTTCCAGCAGCCACGCTGGGAGCCCACCCCAGCATGGCACAAGTCCATATGGCCGATGGGGGTGCCCAATCCCCTGTCAGCTCCAGGCTCTCCCAAACAGCCTTGCAGCTGCCATGCTGGGAGCCCACCCAAGCTTGGCAAATGTCCCATGTCGTCTTCCTAAAAAAAAAAAAAAAAGTTCCCTTAGCTGTCTCCCTGCCCACCTGTGCCCACCTACTGCACACCCTGCCTCCACACCCCCCACCCCATACTTACCTCCGGAGCTCAGCTCGATGATCTTCGGTGGACCGGGAACACGTCTGCACTCTTCAAAGCCGACCGCAAACTGAGGAAATGCCGATAAGCTGTATAATGCAATAAATAGGGTTTTTTCAACTTTAATGCATATCTCAGGCATTTTTTTAGAATTTTGGCACCAAATTTTCAACATGGGGTTTTTGAGACCCCTCCTCATGAATTCTTGAACTGTCATGGTGTTAATAGGGCACGAAGGGTGATTTTGCAGTCACCGTGCAAAATCACCTTTCAGGACCAATTAATGAAATGACAGTGCCAGTGTTCATAAGGTGGGCTCTCAAAAAGCCTATTTTGCAAATTTGGTGAAAAAATTCCTAAAAATTATTGTTTTAAAAGCATGCATTGTGCAATTCCTACGCATGCTCATAAGTTCCCGAATTTTTAATATTTGCATTCTGAATTTTCAATGTTGCCATTTTACCACACCTCCTTATGAGCAGTACAGCTGTCATTTTTCACATCTTGCCCAAAATGTGTTTCTGCGCATGTAGCGAACAATGGCACAGTCGGTGTGCAAAATCAATGCATGGGACACTTTAAGAAAATGATAGTAACACTGTTCATGAGCAGAGGTCTTAAAATGGCTAAGTTGAAAATTTGGTGAAAAAATGCCTAAAAATGACTGTTTTACGAGCGCGTGTTGCGCAGTTCCTACGCACGCTTGTAAGTTCACGAATTTTTAATATTTGCACTCCAGATTTTCAACATTGCCATTTTACCACACCTTCTTATGAGCAGTACAGCTGTCATTTTTCACATGTCAACCAAAATTTGTTTCCTTGCATGTAGCGCACAATGGTGCAGTCGGTGTGCGCAATCAATGTTTGGGACAGATTAAGAAAATCTCAGTGACACTGTTCATGAGCAGAGGTCTTAAAATGGCTATGTTGAAAATTTGGTGAAAAATTCTTAAAAATGACTGTTTTAGGAGACCACGTTGTGCAGTTCCTATGCACGCTTGCAAATTTGCAAATTTTTAATATTTGCACACCAGATTTTCAACATTGCCATTTTATTACACTTCCTTGTGAACAGTACAGCTGCCATATTTCACATCTCACCCAAAATGTCTTTCTGCACATGTAGCGCACAATGGTGCAGTCGGCGTGCGAAAGCAATGTTTGGGACAGAATAAGAAAATCATAGTGACACTGTTCATGAGCAGAGGTCTTAAAATGGCTATGTTGAAAATTTGGTGACAAAAGTCCATAAAATGACTGTGTTATGAGTGAGCATTGCGCAGTTTCCACGCACCTTTGTAAGTTCATGAATTTGTAATATTTTCAGTCCAGATTTTCACCAGTGGCATTTTTCCACACTTTCTTATGAACAGTACATCTGTCATTTTTCACAACATGGCCAAAATGTGTTTTCACACTTTCAGTGCAGAAATGCGTGGTCGCTGTGGGAAATCATTGTTCAGGACAGATAAAGAAAATCATAGTGACACTGTTCATGATTGTTGCAGGTCCCAAAATGCCTGTGTTGACAATCTGCTTTAAAAAATCCCCAAACTAATTACATTATGGGTGTGCATTGCACAGTTTCTACACACGCTCGTGACTTCACCAGTTTTTTTAATATTTTCACTTCATATTTTCAACATTGCCATTTTTATACACATCCCCATGAACAGTACAGCTGTCATTTTTCACATCCTGTTCAGAATGTGTTTTTGCACCTGCGATGCTAAATGCCGTAGTCACTGCGCAAAAGCAGCTTTCCGCTAACAAACTAATATTGCCACTGTTCTTGAGGTGGGGGTCACAAAAAAAACATGTTGAAAATTTGGAGTGAAAATACCAATGAATGCCTAATCCAGAAACAAATGATTTGATACCTTTTATTGGACCAACATGGATGTTACAGAAAAGAACAAAGTGCTCTAGCTTTGGAACCAACCAGGTCCTTCTTCAGGATTCTTCCTCATTTCCACTTCAGACTGTGTGGTTACATCACAAAACAGACTATTCAGGATACAGGGGAATTATACATGTACATCAAGTAATGTGGTCTATTTTATCCAATGCAAGAAATGTCCTCACACAGGTTATGTGGGGGAGACAAGCCAACAACTCCGCACTAGAATGAATTCACACAGACATTCTATTAATCACAAGATGATTGAGAAACCAGTAGCCCAGCACTTCTCCCAGGATGGCCACTCAATCTCAGATATGTCTGCGATGGTCTTAAAAGGACATTTCAACAGTACACAACAGAGACAGGCTTCTGAAATTAGACTTATTTTACTTCTCAATATGGTGGCGGATGGACTGAACATTGATGTTGGTTATATGACACATTATTCCACTTAAACTTATACAGACCTTTACTTTGAAAGATGGACATAAACACTTTAGTTCTTCAGCGGGCCTTTGATTTTGTAAGTTTATGGTTATCTACATTGTTGACTTCTCACCTTCACACTGTGGTGAGTGCGTTTCAGTGTGTGTGTGTGTGTGTGTGTGTGTGTGTATACTGATGTATGTATGTATGTATGTGTGTGTTTTGTGTGTGTTTGGTGTATGTTGTGTTTTTGTGTGTTGTGGGTATGGTGTGTGTGTGTGTTTTGTTTGTTGTGTGTGGTGTGGTGTGGTGTGTGTGGAATGTGTTTGTTATATTTGTTGTGTGTTGTGGTTGTGTGGGGTGTGCAGGTGTGTGTGTGCATATGTGTGTGTGTGTGGGGGGGTGTGTGGTGTGGTGTATGTACACACATATGTGTGGGTGAAGCGTGGCATGGGGCAATTGTTATGTGGCTAGGATGCTTAGTTTTCACATATAGTGCACATTTATTTCCTTCTATTAGTTGTTAGTGGTTGGATTACACACTGTCACATTTTTAACTGCTCATATTAAGATGCATATCTCATTTACTTGGGGGTTCATAAAAGGTGTAATTCCTTTGGGTTTTCATTTAGATTGCTTAGACTGATTCTGTGCATTTTTGTTATACACAGACTCTGTGTTGAAATCTGCACTTATTATGCTCATGGTCTCGTTTTCTTGGGGGTCCTTGACAAATGTTTTTTTTATTTGGCACTTACACTTACAAGTGATACTGTCATGCATCATGTTTATATGTGTAGGTTAATTTGAGGCTTGTTTTCAACTGGCAGTTATACCTAATTTCAGGATTTTGTCTCTCATTATCTGTTCTTTAATATACCAGGACAATTAGAATGTAAGTTGTAAGCTCATCTTACATGTATTAGAGAGAATGCCACTCCAAGGTTTTTTTTTTTATCACTAGAATGCTTTCTTGGCATACTGAGACATTTTAAAATTTATGTGACAAGAACTCTCTGGCTGTAGAGAATTCTTGATAACCTTTGCCCTTCTGAGGCTCCTCAGTTAAAGGCACACTGGTGTTAATTAGCTTCTCTGATGTAATCTTCTATTATGTTTTAAATGTATATGTTAAACCAATGAGAATCATTTCTGCTTTTTCTATATAATCTGGTGTTAATAGTATGGGATATTTGAAAAAACTGCCACAAAGCTTCTGAAGAAGGACCTGGTTGGTTCAAAAGCTAGAGCACTTTGTTCTTTTCTGGAACATCCATGTTGGTCCAATAAAAGGTATCAAATCATTTGTTTCTGGATATGTTCTTAAAAGGACCAATACGGCACCTACAACATTTTTTTGAATGAATGCCTGAGGCGTTAGGGTTTCCGACCATAACGCCCCACCCTGTAAAGAATAACAGGCATGAGGGGTGTGACTTGGGATTCTCACCTGTAATGCTCATACCATTCCACACCCTATAGCCAGTGAGAGGCTTTGAGGTGTGCCTTGGACTCTTCGGCCCCAAAGTTCACCCCATTCTCCTATACCGCACCCATCTCACCATATTTCCTGATGGAATGGGGTGCGCATAAGGGCCAAAGACCCCAAGGCACACCGTGACACTTGTTGGTGTCTGCAGGGTAGGGTGTGGTAAAATGGCATGGCCGTTATGCCTGCCGACCCAAAGGCACACCCCAATGCCTGTCAGTCTCTGCAGGATGGTGGTGGGGTTGGCTTCAGTTCAATACTTCACTTCCACTCCTATTATGCCAATGCCAGCAAGCAAACATTCGGCATTGACAAATGCTTGTTTTTATCTGCTAGGGAAGTTTCTTACTGGACAATGTTATCCTGGCTGGGAGATTGGCATCTGGCAATCCAAAAGATTTATGAATGTGCATCGACCAATAGGATGGATGGAGGATTACCTGTTTGTGAGGAATGAGCACCATAAAGGTTTCAGGTATAATCACCTTTACCAGGTGAGTAAATACCATTACTCACTTGGCCAGGCTGGCCAATGGCTTCCTGAATGTAACAGGATGCATCTAGAGGCTCCAAGCCCAGCCTGGGTCAGGAAACCAGCAAGGGCAGCCCACTAGCCATTTTGTGGGTTCAGAGAAGTATCCAGGTGTCTGGTCTTGTAAGGCCCCCATGAGCACTGGGCTATTTAAGGAAAGGGGTTGCAAAAGTAAAACTTTCAAATTGAAACACTAGTCTTGTGAGGGAACTCTAAATGGGTAAATGAAATGAACCTGTACCTGCAGACAGCCTTGACAATATCTATCTGGCAGGGGCCCCTACTGCCACTGGTGTGATCCCACAGTCAGCAGTATAGGGGCTGCCCGGGACTGTTCTTCCATTATTGGCTGGGAAGGAAAAGGATCACTGTAATGAACATTTTTCAACCCTGTGCACTGAGGTGGATGTTTAAAATCTGGTGCAGTTATGAACTGGGTGCTTACTATTCTGAGTTGCAAGCACCCATGAACATGAATTGGCTATGTTTGGATTTTCACTGTATGTAACTGAACTTTGTTTGTGTATCCCATTCTGGGCAACTTTCACTGGATAGGATCATGCACCCTTCCATTCCAGTTTGGACCTGGTTGAGCTCTCTTGTGGTGCAATAAATGTGCAACATGTCTGTTTTCAAATGTAACACACCTGGTTTGTGTTTCTTGTGGAGTGAGAGTGATGCCAGAGGTCACTGGATCAGAGGTGAGTGAGTTCATCTATGTACCTCACACACCATGGGCAATAGAATGATAAGGGATGAATGGTAAGGGTAAAGGAATTTGCACCAGAGTTTAACACCTCATAAGCTCTCCCCCTTATAGTCCCATCAAAGGCACCAGTAAAAGAATTCTTCTCTGCCCCCTCCCTGCTTGAAAGTTTTGGGGAGTGCACCTCAGAGGGCTCATGTTACATAGGTTCTCTAGGACTTTGTGATTTATTATCAGTAGACTTCCTGTGACTTACATAGAAGACAGGACAATTGTCCTCTAAAAGGGTAAAAGAAGGTAGAAAGGTCTGTGTTGTCCTAACAGCTATTGCAACACAGCTGCATATTCTTTTGAAAAAGAATAGGCCAAGTAAGACATTCTGAGAAGGCAATGGAAATTTTAAGGCAGTGTCAGATCCAAGGCCTGATACCACTGTAAAAATGTTCAACTGGAAAATCAAGCAGAGTCATAAGTGCATTTCTAGCAGAATGAAAGAAACTAGACAGTCCCTGTGATTTAAAAGTCTTGCTACACAAGGCACTTTAAGACTGTTTGATTTATAAACTGTGTAACAGAAGAATTCAGTGAAATCTGTACAAGAGCTTATTGTAAAGACAACATTTTAACAGTATATTGGGTAAATTGAGGCTGCTTAAAAAGTATGCAGAGATTTAGAACATTGTTGATGAATCCTAAGATATAAAATTAATCTGCTTTGGAAATTCTGAATGGCTGTGCTTTTTCCATTGTAATGTGGGTGTAATGCCACTTTATTGCAAATTAAAAACAGATTGGGCAGCAGCATCTTTGTAAGTGGGCATTTTTTGTAAAGAGTTGATGGTCCAGTTTGATGGCTTTGTGCTGCAGTAGTTTTATAGAACTATTCAAAAGAAGAAAATGTTATGTCTAACGTCCCTGACTAACCACAACACTAACCAAGTACCCTACTGGCTTACAGGGCAATAGCTTTCAGTAGACTTACAGGCATGTTTCAACCCCATTGCAACCAACAGTAGAACCCAAAGAAAATATCCATAACATAAAACAGCTGGCCTTTACTGCCCTGTAGGATTGCGAATACTTGGAAACAGTGCATTTACTCCTTTCTGCTGTTGATAATACCCGAGATTGATTGTGACGTGTGTTTATTATGTTACCTAAATATACCCAGCAAGTGGAATTTTCATTTTACATGGAGACAACTGTTCTGCAAGGACATTATCACTGATATCTGACAGTATGTAACCAAGTATGACATAATCTCTCATTTAATACTTCTGTGGCAGTACAGAAATAAAAGCTGGCCTGTGCCACCCAGTCCTGCCATATAAAGGGTGACTGTACATTCCACTAATCCTGGGCAGCCAGTCTAGTTCTCTGCAATCCTAAATCCCAGTTACAGAAAGACTAAACAAAACAGTTTTATTTTACCAGAGTGCTTCACACTTGTACAGTATGTGGCTACTGTTCTCTTTGGCTGGCACTTAAACAGAAATTGCACTTCTGGCATCATATTTGGCATCATATTTTTTCTAACTGAAAAGAAACACATTTTATGATTGCTGACTTCATGCAGGATTTGTTGACATTCCTTGTTGCTTTTCATTGCTTTATTTTCCTTGCAAACCTGAAAACATGCTTTTGGTGTAAACACAGCCAAACATGACATGTCTCTGCTGTCCTTGTCCCTCTTTTATTGCACATTTTTAGAACTGTAGGAACATTCCAAAACAATGCACCCATGCCTGATGCAGTAACTTGGTACTATAGTACTAAGAAGACAAAAGGGACTTAGGATCCCATGCGTCTGTCACTCCTCCTGCTGCACAGCAGTAACTGTACCCAAATAAAGTGGGGAGACACAACCAAGCTTCTCTGCCAAAATGTTGTTCCTACTCATGCAGTGCAAACCTTAGAAGTCTGACACATTTTGGCTCAGTGGCATGGAGGGCTGAGGTGATTGACTTATTACCTCCCACCACACTGGTTACCTGGGTTCAAGAATGGACCTGGTTCGCCCCGGCTCTGGCATGGAAGGGAGGACTGAGCATCCATAGCACATTTCTCCTCCCTCAGGAAGGGGGAATTGCATGCCCTGCAGCTTTTCTGCCACCAAGAGGAATCCCACCTAGGAGAATCTAGGCGACAGCACCATGGGACAGCAAAGGAGTGGGATCCCATTTCCAGACACCACAGGCACCTTTGTAGAGGCAGGCCCCACACAGTGAGTCACTGCACATGAATGGACCACATGAGGAGAAACTCAGAGGAAAATCCTTCCTACCAAAGCAAGGTGATGACCTGGTCTCCCACAAGCCATTCACTGACGAGTGGGCCCCTCTGGTTATGGTCCTGTGGAGGAGCAAATGGAAAGTGTAAGTCCCAGTGAAGTCAGGTGACTAGGCCAGGGAGACTGGTCCAGATGGGGACTAGTCACAGTTTAGAGGAAATAAAACACATAATGGGAGTGTGTACCATCAGTTGCATAACCTTGAAACAAAATGGCCACTTAGCAGAAAATGAGTTTATGCCCTTTTGCCTTAGAATGTTGTTTCCTAGTCTCCTCCTACAGAATCCTGATTGTGCAGACTATGTGAGAGGTGTCCCAATATTTCAGGAAGAATGCAATGAGGCTGGGTCAAAGACTGTAAACAAACATGCGACTTTTGGATAATGACAACAGCAGTGACTTTCATTACTAAACATGAAGCTATACAAAACAATCATCTACATCAGCAACTTCTACAGAAGATAAGCAGCGAGCTGCAACTGACAATATTTAGGGGTGATGGGGAGCCCAGAAGAGTAAATAATTATAAAACAGAGTCATTTACAAAACAAAAAAACTAACTAACTGATGAAGCCAGTTCCAAACTAAGAATTCTCATTTCCAATACACAAATGTTTCCAAGGTGATTCATTCTCACCCTTCCGATTACAAATTGTGGGTGTGCAAAAATGCAAGCAGTGCTTACCATTTGTTGTTTAAACTTTCCATCCTATTACACATACTGGCTTTTGTCCTCTCCATATGCATGGTACTAAGTGCTTCAACATGCCGTTCTTCAAAAAGCAAGATTTGCTTGTCTGTCCAGTATCTTGTGATGAAGACTTTAGCAGCCATAATGATCAAAAAAAGAAGATTCTGCAGTCTTAGAAATTGACTATGGTTTTATTAAGATATATGATTGTCTCTCACTCTCTCTCCTCAACAATGTGATGATATTTTTGATTGTGTGTTTTCTACATTAATAACTAAGTTTGAAAGAAGTACAAAATAGTCATGCACTCCTAATACAACATATCATGGACAATACCTGTATATGCAAATAGTCATGAAGAAAGCTAAGTTGCTTTATGTTTAGTAGAACTGTAATGTGCCAAAATGTTATTAGACCCAGCAACTTTCTGAAGATTAATATTTGTTATCCCCACACCCATAGTTCTAATGTAACTTTATGCCAACACCAAGGGCCCAATGCCTAAAGCCTGTAGAGTGACATAAGGTGCCTGCATCAAACATTTCTTATGCAGTTGACACCTTTCATCAAGAGATGCAGCATTCCCAATTCTGAGATATAGTCTGCATCAGAATAGGGAGCCACTGCACCAAAGTGGGTCTGCGCAACCCTTATAACCTACATCAGGGTGTGCCAGGTCACAAGTGGGCTTGCACCATGGTGGGGCTGCAAATCCCCTTTCTGTGGATTCTACTAGCCCCTCCATGGCTGAAGGACTAGGCATCACTTAGATCAGCCAGGAGGGGTTCAAAGTGGCTTGCCCCACTGGGACAGGGTGGATAATGTGCTGCTGGAGGCATAAGGCATGGGAGAGTGGCAGAGAATGAGTCATGGGGGAGAGCTGTGATAGGCTATTACTGAACTGGCACCCAGCAGGGTGCAAGTACAGCATGATACCGCTCCTAAATGTGAGTACGTCCATGATACCGTACAGTAATGTACAGTGCAAAGTACCCTGACCATTTGTATATTTCTAACCTGAAATAAACTCAATAAAGGTGGGACCATTGATAGAGCAGCAGAATGCAGCACCAGAGTGCATCATAACACGGCAGAAGCATGACTGTACAGACAAATCAAAGTTCAAAGTACAAACCCCTAACCTTCAGAGCCACATGCCAAAGGTACAGTACCTTAAAAGTAAGCAATACCCTGTGTCTTTATCTACCTCCATAGCATTTGCGCAAACATGGCAAGTGCTAATTTCTAAACAAAAAACTTCAAAAAGCACAAGAAAGGGGAACAAGCCCATGAGGGGCTGATGAATTGACTGACAGCGTAATTGACAAACTGTATGAGTGTCAGCAACTAGGATCTAGCTTGCCCAAAGCACTAAACATGATGTGGTTAGTGGAAAGCCTACATTCTGGTGTCAGAGGGACAGCAGAAATGTGAACGTGCGCTGGGTAATACAGACCTAAAACAGGATGAAAATGAACACATTTCTACAATACAACAGTAAGCACCAGACTAAAACTTGCCAAGGAACAAACCCAAAAGACACCAGAAAGATAAAACCATGGGCCCATGCAATGCAAGACAGCAGCAACTGATGACCAGTAATAAACTACTGTATCTATTGAGACCAACAATCATCTTAGCATAACACATCAGGCTCTCCTATTTTTCTTAGCGGTGAACTCAGATGCAAAACATCTTGTCCCTGGAAACTGGTTCACAAATCAACTGGCAGGGATAAACAAGCTTGCATACACTGTGAATAATATGGTGGGTGAAGCTGGCATCACCACTGATACACATCTGACCAACCATTCAGTACGGAAACATGTTATACAAAAACTGTCTGATTCTGCAATTGCACAAACTGAAATTATTCAGGTTTCAGGACACAAACAGGTCCAATGTTTGAATGATTATATCAAGAGTGACAAGGTGAAACAAATGCAGAAAAGCTTCTTACTCAGTGGTCAAAAAGCAGCTACCACAGCCAGTGTTCCTGCTCTCAGTACCATCTCAGAAAACTATAAAGATCTACAGGAAGCTGTTTCAACAACTGGACTATCAGTGCCAAGTATGTCGCCTTTAACATTGTGCAAGGTCACTTAACATCTGCTAGAAATGAATATCCTCCCCAAAAAAACTAATCCTATACCAAGAAATCAACTGTAATCTATCACTCCAAACCAAAACTACCCATTCTCCAACCAACCCCCTTCTAAAAAATGCAAAATAACTTAAAATATTCTTTTTCTTCTTCTATTAACAGGTAGCCACTACAACAGCTACATCAGAAAACAACCAAGAGTCCTCGAATCTGACAGCGACTCCAACTAAAAAGTTAAGTTAGACACAGACCCCCAACATACCTAACAAAAATATAATTCGCTGCATTGGAATAAAAAATGTGTTTTCCAGAAGATGCCCACCATCACCCTGAAACAAAGGGCTCGCTGCTTAAATTTCTATTTGTGAACCTTGAATGCTCTTTATTAAAGATAGCTTATGGATTGAATTGAAGTGTGACATACCAGAAAATGGTAATAAAAAGGACTTTTCTCGGTTGATTGCATGATTTTTGTCCACTACAAATACGCATGTCTGCAATGAACTCTTTCCAACTGACTGTATTTTAAAATGCATATTTGGAACGATGTTAAAAAAAATTATTATCTTGTCTAAAACGTACAGTCACAATAGCAGTTTCTATTTTTTCCACATTGCCCACTGAAACCTGTAAAGAAAATAAATCCATACTAACACAATACAGCAGTACTAACTAGTAATTTATTTTCTTATTCTGTTACCTGTAAAAGAAATCCTACGTACTAAAAATAAATCACATTTTACTGCATTAAAGTAAATGTACGTGACATTGCCTAACTAGCTTTCAGTGTTACATAAAGAAATGTTTTTGTGGAATGTTCTTACCTTGTCTTCAATAACTGCATAATCTGATTATCCATAAGAGGGTCCCTCCAAAAAGTCATAAAATAATAAACAAAAATGACAGAAAGAAAGGACAAACTGTCCAAAAGAAAAAAAAATCCCAAAGAGAGTTCAAAGGATGCAAAATATTCCCAAGTGCAATAGAGCAATCAGAGTCTCCAATAATCCAAGAGAGTGAAGCCCTAAAATAAAAAAAAATAATCCAGGGATAAATCCATGTCACTGAAGAACTCTGAGAAATCCTCCTGAAGAACCCCGATGTCACTGAGTCCATCCAGCAGAAGACCTCCTTCCATCTCTGGTGCACATCCAGGCTCCAATGAAGTGCAGGTCCTCCAAAAGATCTGCTGAAGTCAGCATCACTGAATATCAGCTCCTGCTGGATCTGAAGACAATACCTCTCCACTGGAACCTGCAGCTTTCACTCACCAATGAACTCTCCATCCACCGCTGATCTAACAGTCACTGCTCCATCTCCACTGCTCATCTGACTCTCTGTTGATTCTCTCCCGATCTCGAGGCATCACCTCCCAGACACTTCCACAGGCCTTCTTCCCTTCCCTTGATGATGGTCGCATGCCACCACTGCCAACTCAACTGCAGTATCCTGCCTCGACCATACCTCATGACCTACTAAATTTGAACCGCACCACAGATATCAGCTACGCCCACTATGCACTTAAACTTGCCCCTCGATCAATCACATCCCATGCTTTCTCAGCCAGTCACCTGACCAATCAGAAATCACAACTACTTACACCTCGCAGCCCTCTACTACATCCAGCAACGATCTAGCAACCCTCCAGTAACTGCATAATCTTAAAAAAAAAAAACAAAACAAATTGTACCACCGAAATAAACACAATTTTTAAAAACAAAAAGTCATACCTGAAATCTGACTTCACCCAATGAATAGGACCTAGTGCATAACTAGAATATGTAATGAGGGTAGCTGTCAGATAGTTTATTTATAGTTACTCATTCAAAGTGGACTCGGAACCATCACTCGTGGCTCCACTTTGTTCTGCCACTTGTGAGGCTGCTCAAGTTTACTTTAAACTCAAAAAAAAATCAGTGATCTGACAGCCCCCATTGCATATCCTCATACAGTATATAAAATTGGCAAGGAATTCCCTGTGTTCTGATTCACTGAGACTTGGTTCTAGCCATTGCCTTAAGAGAGCACTACCAATAGCTAAAAACAAGTCCCTGCCAACTGGAGCAACTCACAGAATTCATGAGCCTGTTTCCTAGTCTCCATCACAAACATGGCTGCAACTTCTACTCATATATAGAAACCTTCTATTAGGCCCTAAAAATGAAAGTCCATTAAATTAGCCAAAGTAAGTAAATAATTTAATGCTATTTTCACTCAAAAGCCCCTCTTTACACACATAGACACATTTAGAAAATCAAGTACTATTCAGAGTTTTCATTGCTGGTGTTTCTTTGATGACCATGAAAAATTCCCCTCCTTTGCCAGAGAACTCCCTGCTCCTTACTTGGCAACAGATAAAATTGAGGTTCTGGCTCCACATGAGGGGTGTGTGTGTGTGTGTGTGCATGTGTGTATGCTGGTGGAACTTTGAAGTATTCTGAATTCATGTATTCCATGTGTGTGTGTGTTGGGGGGGAGCATTCTACTACTAGAATAATGCAGAGCTTTGAATTCTTATATTCCATAGCAAACAATCGCACAGTGCACTGAATATGAAGAAAGAAAGATGACTGACCTGTGAAAAAACATCTGTGGAGGGACTATTTTACATTATTAGCAACATTTTATTATACATTTTGTGGGTTTGAAAACTTTTAGGTGTTTGTTTTTTAAAAGTTGCATCTGGGCCCATTTTATATAAGCAATAAGGTACTTCAGGGTTGTTGGTTGTACTAGATTTACCCAAAGGTCAGGGTCAGAAGGCACTCGGCTTTGCCTCCTGCCTTACAACTAGGGCTGGGAGAACTTGGAGAAGTTCTTACCTTATTTAATAAGAACTGGAACATGGTGGAGTCTGATTTGTTCTAATTAGTTCTGAGTAGATCTGATTATTTATAAATATTTGAAAAAATGCATAAAAGTGGCCAAAGTCAGTCACATTTGACACAGAGTCCTATAGGAAACAATTTAATGCACTAGTTGTATAAACATTTAAGTAAAACTGTTAAATAAGAAAAAGAATCACTCACTACTAGCCCCTTCATGACTAGCCTGTAATGGTGGTATATCCTGCTTGGGTCAGTGAGGTGAGTGTGCTGGGAGAGAGAGAGAGAGAGATGAAGAGAGAGAGAGAGAGAGAGAGAGAGAGATACAAATACCTATATCATAGTACCACCAAGCACTGCAGACACTGCTAGGCAGCTTAGATTTTTTTATTATTATTAATGGTGCTGTGTGGGTATTATTTTGATGGATGTTCCAGTCAGAGCAGAACAGGCTAAAGAAATGGGATATGAATGATCAAATGAGCAGCAGTAAGAGCCCACCCACCCTACCCATGTGAATGATGCAACTGCATCACATGTCCTGGTGCACTGTGGTATATGGTACACTACCTGGTCCAAGAGGTGGTAATGTTTTCCAGTACTACGACTACTTCTACTGAATCTGATCAACACGCTGAATAAATTTATTAAAGAAGAAATGAAAAACATTGTGATGACTACCCAGACAGCCAGTCACACATCACATCAGTCAAGTGCAGTGCAGTCATAAATTAAAGTTTGCCACTGCCACCTGAAGACCTGATGATACACACAATTACATCCTTCATAGTACTACTATTGCTGCTGGCCACTGCCAAGCGATTTGACTTGGTTGGATTTAGTCAGGCAGTTGCTAATATAGATTGGTCTAGGATTACTCAGAGCCAGAATGTGGATATACAGTAGTACTAGGTAACTTTATTGATTTATTTAATTTTGTATGTGGTAAATTTGCACCCTTAAAGAAGTTTAGGATTAGAGGCAATAAACAGGCCTGCGTCTCATCAGAATTAATAGATCAAATCAGAATTCTAGATAGACTTTGGAAGGCTTATAGGAGGACCCCTAGTCAAACTAGTCTAGTTTTATATAAACAGGCAAGAAATAAATGAAAGCCATGGTTAGACGATTAAAAAAGGAATTACTTTCTTAAGAGGCAGAAGGACTTTTAGGGACGGAATGTTACAGAAACCCGGAAGTTAATACATGAACTCACTGGGAAAATACATCCTTCAGCTATTCAATGTTTACAAACAAAGAATGGTACATTACAGACTCATCTGAAATAGCACAGGAACTTAATGAGCATTTTTCAGATTATTCCAAATATTCATTTGAGAATTTATTGGCCTAAGCCAATGTGTTTCAGGAGAATTTGGCTCTGAATATTCCAAGGTTCTATTTTCAATCTTTGTCACCAAGTGATGTTTTGAAATGTCTCCTTTCAATGGACCCTCTTCCATCAGTGGGTAAGGATGGTATAGATTATCAACTTGTGAGGACCACTGCTGACCTTCTTTGATTTCCTCTTTCTGCTATTTTTTATTTTTCTTTATGCGGGTCTAGCTTTCCTAAGATTTGGAAAGACTCTACTATTGTTCCTATCTCTAAAGCTGGTGATATTTCTGATAAATCTAATTATCGTCCTATTTCTTTATTGGCTCCACTTTCAAAAGTTCTGGAGAAGGTTATTTTTGACCAGATTATGGAGTACTTGTCTAAATATAATGTTTTAACATCTGCACAGCATGGCTTCAGGCCAGGACATAGTACCATGACTGCCTTAGTGGGGTTCACGAGCATGGTGCAGGAGGCCCTTGATAAGGGCCATTTCACAGGGCCGTGTTTGTGGACCTCACCAAGGCATTTGATCTGGTCAGTCGTGCCCTTTTGTTGTCCTCTTTAGTTAATCTGGGAATATCTATGGATGTAAGGGATTGGCTAGGAAATTATCTGGCTGATCGTACACAGGTCACGAGGGTACATGGTCAATTTTCTTCTTCGGCTAAGGTTTCACTGGGTGTTCCAGAAAGGTTCTATTTTGGGTCCCCTTTTGTTTAGTCTTTTTCTTAATACTCTTCATTCTGTTTGCACTAGATCTCAATTTTTTTTTATATGCTGATGATGCAGTGGTCCTCACAAGTGGTTCTCATTCTGAAAAAGTTCAGAAAGATTTAGATGATGATTTTTTGGAGGTACAGAGTTGGTTTAGATACCATTGATTGGTTTTAAATGAAAAAAAAAATCCATGGTTTTTGCAAACACAAAAAAAGATTGAACTTGGATCCTTTATTGTCATTATACACTATTTATGGTACATTGATTGCACAAGTTAAAGAATTTAAGTATTTGGGTTTGTTGATGGATGAGGGTCTCTGTTACAAACCTCATATGCTTAATATGGTGAAGGTGACTCTCCAGCAGCTTGGGGCTTTGTATAACTTACAGTATCTCCTTTACTTACTGATCCCACATGATTTTTGTTGGCCCAAGGTTTTTTACTGCCATTAATTGATTATGGGGTTTTGTTTTATTATACTGCAAGGGAAGGGTTGCTATCCAAGGTGAAAGTGTTACTTAACTCAGTTGCTAGATTTGTAGTAAAACCTCCACAAAGGGTCCATCATTGCAATCTTTTAGAGCAAGTGGATTGGCTTCCTCTGGTCGGGTGATATAAATGCCAATTGGGTATATTAGCAAAAAAGGTTATCCTTAAGAGAATCCCTGACTGTTTTTTCTTAATCTTTAAAAAACAGAACTCTAGTGCTAAAACACGGTCAACAAATAATTTTTCTCTTTGCATTCCAAGAATGCGTACTTCCCTAGGACAAAAGACATTACCTTACATGTTGCCTACCTTTTTCAATACAATACAGCCTGTTTTCAATTATGTGAACATTTCCTTTTGCTCTTTTAGGCATAGGTTGAAGAGTATCTCTTTTCTGAGTGCAAATGTAAATGCTTTGAATGATGATGTTAAGATATATTTTTATGTATTGGTATGTGTATATTTTTTTTCTTATTTGCATTTGTTAGATGTATGTATTTATATATTGTACTTAATTGTTATTGGTACACTGATCACCCATGAAAATGGGTTAGTTTTGGCCTATGATCCTATCAGTATAAATAAATAAAACAAACAAACAAGTATGAAAAATAAAATAAAGTAATAATCTCAGCCTAGTTACTGTAAGGGAGATGTAGTGTTACAGGTTACAGCCAAGCTAACATACCATGCACAGTCGCACACACAAACAATAAAGAAATTTCATGACTTTAGTAATTTTCCACTGTGAAGTAATCACAGGCAAATATGGTGAATGTGAGAAATATACTATACAAAGAGTATTCAGTCTCTATGTTTCAGACATCTACCAAGCAATGCATTGTACGAAAATCAAGACAGTAATACTACAGTCAGGTCACTGGTAAAATAATACTTTCATAATCAGCTGCTGAGGGCAAAAAGGTGGCAAGTAGTTGTAGTAATAGACAAAAAGTGGCAAGTAGTAATTATGACTTGTGAGGACAAAAAGTTATAGTATAGTAGTAGTAGTAGACAGCAGTACCCTACCTTCCAAACCATATAGTGGTACCTGGTACCACCAAGTAAGTTTGTGACATGAAATGCAGTTGCTTGCTGTATTTGGACTCTGAACCCACTGATGTTATTATTTTTTTCATGTATGTATTCTTTGCTCATGTGATCATTCAAGTAATAGTGGCCTGGCCTACTCCATCCTGACCTGACTTGTAATTAATTACTACCTCTTGTAGTAGACCCTGTTCACAAAAGATTGTCACCACAGGTACGAATTTGTGAAAGTGTTTTCTGGATAAGGCCTGCTCAGAGCAGTCAGTGCACATTTTATTCAAGTATCATATTTGAAATTAAAGTGAGGAGTGTTGACTTTCAGAAATGTCAGACGCTCAACATTTTGTGGTGTCAAACAGGATTATGTGTCAGTAATGATGTTACAAGTTGAACTAAACAATCATTTTGAACAGATGCTAGTTGGAGGGAGATTCATGCACTTCATTGCAAAGTTTACTAAAGCAGGCCACATACTTCATTTGGATTTGCAGTATTTCAAAGGATCAGCATTCCAGCTGATGTTGAGCTCTGCCAGGTACATTTCAACAATGGTCTGTTCTGAAGCTGTGTTACAAGAAGCAGATGAAGAAGATGTTACAATTACATCTTGTAAGTGACTCCAGAGACATGAAGCTGAACCAAGTGACTGTGGGACAGTGCTATGTGTGGCTGGTGGTGAAGAAGAAGAAGATTTGGCTGCAGTGGCTGAGGAGGAAGAGGGAGAAAGTGCCACAACAGTAGAGGATGGGCCACCTGATGCTGTGCTGTGTCATGAAGAAGATTCTGAATGTGGTGCTGCTGTTGTACTGTGTTCCATGACAGCATGCACCTCGTCAATTATTTCTTATTTATCTTGAAAGAAGTGTCATCATTATCACTCAATAGTTGCTTCGATTTGTATCGTGGGTCCAGGATTGTTATTTTAATGTAGTAATCAGAATGAAGCATTTTACAGAGTTTGTCTTCTTCTTCAATTTTTTTGATCATATCTCTCATAAGATCTTGTTGTATTCTGGGGGGCAACCTGTATGTGTCAGTAGCACCACTGGCAGCCTGTGTGATCATGGAACTGTCTTGGTTCGCTTACTTTTCCCTGATCAGATTTAACCTGAATTTTAACATTTTTATTAGGGATATCACCTGGCTCAAAGTTGCTGTGTTTGCACAAACCTCTCTGGTGATTTCGTCAAATGGCTGGAGCAGGAAAATTAGAAACTCCAGCATGGCCCACTCTGGTGGAGTGATTTAGAGGTCTGCATCACCAATTTTATTTTCCAAGGTGTATTGTCTGACAGATTTCTTTTGTTCCAGCAGCCTTTGGAACATATAAAATGTTGAATTCCATTGAGCAGAAATGTCTTTGATCAGTTTCTGCAAAGGTGAACTGTGCTCCTGCTGTATTTTTTTAAACAAGTGACAGGCTTTGTTTGAGTGACAGAAATGAGTGCATATTCTTTTAACAGTGCTAACAAGAGCCTTAATGTCCCTGTCATCACTGAGAAAACTGTGAACTATTTAATTTAAGCAATGCGAAAAGCAGCGGATTTAAAAAAAGCCCCCCTCCTCCAAGGCCTTCCTTATGTTGGACCCATTATCTGCAACTATAAAGCCAACTGACAGTCCCTGTGAAGTGAACCATTGCTGCATTGGTTTTTGGAGCCTTCATTGATGTTGTATGAGGTATGTTCAGATGGAAAATAAAACATTCTTAGAACAGCAAACTGCGATGCTTCACTGTCCCCACGTGAATTATCAAAACATGCCCAATGTGCCGTGATAGACATGAAGGGTTCAGGCTGACAGCTTATCCAGATATCTGCTGTGAGATGCACCACCCTCCCAACAGCACTGCACAAGACACAACTTAATTTTTTACATACGCCATCATAAAGATCTGGAATCCCTGTTGTTGAGAAGTATTTCTGCGATGGTATACTATATCGAGGTTTGAGGTACTCAAGCAGCCACCTGAATCCTACATGTTTAGCCACATTATATGGTAGCAAATCAACAGCTATCATTTCTGAAATTTTCTTGGTTATTATAATAGCAACAGGGTGAGTCAAGGCATATTTAGCTTTATGCTCATATGTTCCTGAGATGGTAAGCTGTCTCCTTGAAAGAGGAGGGCTTTTGAACACATGGTCACTTTCAGTAACAGTAGGAATCCTTCGAATGGGAGGAAGTGGTGGTGGTGGTGGAGGGTGTTTCCATAGTGCTGAATGTGGTGCTGCTGTTGTACTCAGTGGGGCTGCCACTGCTTTCATCTTTTAGAGTTACCCCAGAGTGTAATGAGTGACACTGTCACTTTCTCTTCGAGACTCGCAACTGGAGTTCTCAGTAACGTTATGACATCTGTCTAGGTGCCTTTTCTGTGCTGAATTTCCTAATGCTCCTTTCTTTTTTACCCCTGCTAACTGGCCATTTACAAATAGCACATGTTGCCACCAACTCATTAGAAGCACTAATGGAGAAGTGCAGTTAAAGCCGCTTACTACGGGTGCAATCATCATCTTCCGTTCTACCCGTTACACAGAATGGACGGAGTAACCAAAATAGACTTTTCGATCACAATGCCGGAAAAGTATGTGTAGTATGCGAGTAATATATGGACTATATTTTCTTATGCAATTCAAACTTTATTCATTTAACTGTGGAATTTAAAACACAGCAGGTGAAAACAGTCTCTATTTACAGCAATAAGCAAATACAGCACAAGCTGAAATTCAAAAGAAAGTCACGGTTAGTGTTTTCCTACTGTGATACAGCCCCTCCGTTGAAGTAGTCAGCCAACTGTTCTACTTTTTTAGTTAGCAGGGGTCCACTTAACAGGGCATCATACCTACGAGCATTTTCAAACCATCAGAGAAAGGCACCTTCCACTTCCCCGTCCTTCCCTTCTCTTTTGTGTTTTTGATTGGGATTGGCATTTGAATGCCACTCTCCCATGATTTGTTCCTTCTGTTGCAATAAGTCGGCAATGGTAGATTTAACCATCCCGAGATGCTGAGCCAAATCACGCTGACTCATGCGTGATAGCTTTTTTATTTTGCTGAGCAGATCTACTTTCTCAGCAAGTGACAGAGCTTCACGCTTTGTGCCTCCTGTTGCCATTGCTGCAAATTCACAACTAATCTACCGAGAATTGACAGAAGAGATGTTATTTATGTGAGTGGGAGGTAAGCTGAAACCAATCAGGAGTACCTGAGGAATCAAGTTTAAGCAATTAAGCGATCATGGAGCAAGCTCAAGCTGATGTTAATTACACAGAAACAGATGAAATAGCAGGTGTACAATGTCCGGATTACAGCTATTTTTTTACATTGTACTCAATCAGAATGGCAAATGGATTCATTAAGTCACCCGTTAAAAGCGATCACCCACATTATCCGGGGGCGACTTAAGTGGTGGATACTGTATAACCAAACAAAAGATTATATTTTTCTACTTTTTTTCCTAGAAAGGCACAGCACCTCAGTTATCTTTTCAGGGTCCCCTCCTGGATTTTTCTTGGGCCTGTTCCTCTTGTGGTTTATTCTCACTTCCTTCCTCCTCAACCAAAACATTTCTGTCTGTTTCTTCATCATTTGCAATTTCCATCCCCTTCAGTAAACCTTGTGCTGCCTGATCATTCTCTTCATCTTTATTATTACCCTCACCGGGTTTAACCTCAGAAGAATCGGATGACTGTGAGGGACTGGCAGTAGAGTAGCATGCAATTGTTCCATACCTTGGGGTGCCTCTGTGGGTGGTACCCACCAACCCTTTGGTTTTAAATGCATATTTTTTTTTTACTTGGGACTGATCTGACAAGTGCACCTTTTTTGGGTTCAAGCATTTGCTTAGAAGATGAAACTTTAGATGTGAAAAAATCACTTTTTGGGAGTTTGACTTTGTTTTCCCTTTGCAAGCTGACTGCTATCTTTTGCAGTGCCACTGCCCACCTGAGAATATCCCTCATCAACACTTTGATCCAGTTTTTATCATTATTTTATTCTAACCTGTAAAAAGATACCTCTACCTAACTTCCTCTGATGATTTCCACCCACACCCACAGGCTGAGGATGAATTTACTGTTGTGATTGTACACAGCACACCAATAGCACAGCAGTCCACCACCACCACTTCCTTCCAAGCTTAGCTGACTGACTCCTACAGTTACTGTTCAGTGACCAACTGTATTCAGCAACTGTTACTCAACAGTGTGCCTCAGAATATAAATTGGTGATGCAGACACATCTGGCGCACAGCCGTACGCACAGTCCCACACTGGGGTTGGTTAATGCTTATACATAATGATATCAGATAAAACTAAGAAGGATAAGGAGGATGAATAATGGATGGAACGAGTGATGATGATGATACTTGTGTGTACTTTACTTGTGTTGTAGTATAAACAGACTGCTATGAGTCACACATTCAAAGTATCCCCTGGGCCTCCCACAGCCAGCAGCACAGGTGCAGTAATTTGTCTGATGTTTGTCAGAAAAGAATTATTTTTTAATACCGGAAACCATGAATGAACATTAATGAGTGATCGTGACTGGATGGAACAAGTCAAAGATTTATTTTGCCAGCCTGCCCTTGCCCTGTACACACAGCCACACTGAGGCCAGAAAAAGAAAATAAACTTTTATTTTGGATTTCTGTGACCATAAAATTCCTTCTCGTGCCCCCCCTTCCATGTACTCTCTCTCTCTCTCTCTTGCCTCTGGACGGCACAAGTAAAGATTTATTTTGTAGGCCTGCCATTGCCCTGCACACACAGCCACTCTGAGGCCAGGAAAAGAAAAAAAAACCTTTATTTGGGATTTCTGTGACTGTAAAATTTATTTTGCACCCATAGTCTCTTTTGCTCTCTCCTCTGGATGGCACAAATCAAGTATTTATTTTGCCAGTCTGCCCTTGCCCTGTACACACAGCCACACTGAGGCCAGAAAAAGAAAATCAACTTTTATTTTGGATTTTGGTGACTGTAAAATTTCTCATAGGCCCCCTGTAGTCTCTCTCTCTCTCTCTCTCTTTTCTGGATGGCATATCAAAGATTTATATTGCCAGCCTGCTCTTGACGTGTACACACAGACACACTGAGGCCAGAAAAAGAAAATAAACTTTTATTTGGGATTTCTGTGACTGTAAAATTTCTTGTGGGCTCCCCTGTAGTCTCTTTCTCTCTCTCCTCTGGATGGTACAAGTCAAAGATTTATTTTGCCAACCTGCCCTTGCCCTGACATACAACCACACTGAGGCCAATAAAAGAATAAACTTTTATTTGAGATTTCTGGGACTGTAAAATTTCTCTTGGGCCCCCAGTAGTCTCTCACTCTCTCTCCTCTCTGGATCTGGATGACACAAGTCAGAGATTTATTTTGCCAGCTTGCTTTTGCCCTGTACACTACATACAGCTACACTGAGGCCAAATATATGTCTTTTTTTATTTGCCTTTTTTCTTTGACTCCCCCTGGTACCCACTCCCCCTCTCTCTCTTTCTCTCTCCCTCCTTCCAATTCCTCTCCTCTCCCTCCCCTGATGATGATGACTTTCTCTCCCCCAACCCAGTAAGTCTCTCCTCTCTTTTTTCTTCTTCGTGCCACTAGATGCCACTTATGCCAGCCAGTCACCCAAAGGCTGCTGCTGCAAAAAAAAAATCCTCCCCTCTAGTTCCACTCAGCTCAAAATATACTCTGCACTGATGCAAGCTCTGATCCTCCTCCAGCTTCACCTGCTGCAAGTCTGGACTACGTTGCTCACTAACCACGGTTATATACCATGAGTGAATGCATCATGTGACCATCCCCTGCACTGTTACCTGATTTGATGCCACTGGCCACCTGTATGTGAAGCGAGCATGCCGATGGCATCCCCATGGCAGCAGTACACTCTGCGGCACTCTGCTTGTAACAACAAACCTGGAACCAGACTTCTGCATTGCAGTCCATATTTATCTGGGTCTGTGGTTTAAGGGTTTGCTCTGGGGGTTTGGATCTTGGGTGTAACAGTCTTCCCAGCCCGACTTACAGCACCCCTGACCGTGGGATAAACCTACTACAACCAACTCCCTGTCGTGCCTTATTGCTTAAATATCTACATGTATCTGTTGTTATAATTCTGCTACTTTGCTACATACATGGGGTATTTATATGGTGACTGGGGTGATACAAAGATGGTATCTGGAACATATAACTAGCTCTGTGTTGTAGACTTAGTCTTGACTTTGTGGAAGGTAATGTCAACCAGATAAGAGGGGAGTGGGATAGAGAAAAATAAAGCAGAGAACAATCCTGTTTGTTTTCTGAAAATGTAATTTATTGACAGGCTTACACATTATGGTATAAATCAAGTGCATAAAAGCTTCACTGTGGGATTTTTAGGTGGACAGAGAAAAGAGACAACTGGAGCATCATATCTAACAGACTTTGGGGTGTTACATGTAGATTTGTATTTAACTCCTTGTTGTTTGAATGCTGGTGGTGGGTCTTAGATCGAAATGAAAGTGGATGTAAAGTAAATAATCCTTTACAGTAAACAAATAAATTCAATTTTTTTCTCATTTAAAATTGTGCTTTTGCTTATAAGTATTGCATAGCCAACCGTTTAAAGTGAATACCACCATCAAAAGGTCTGACTGGAACACTTGGACCACTTCATGCTGACTTACATGCAATAGCAATGAGGATGTGAGACTGAGAAAGTGTAATACACAGCACATACCTGTGCTGCAATGAAGAATTTCAGGAGTCAGAAGCTTTATTTCTATCCTGCAATTTCTATTCAGGAAATGTCTACTTTACCTTGCTTGGAAGACTCTCCTCATTTTTAATTAGTGCCAGCTGTATATTAGATTGTCAGATCACCATATCTATCATGTAAATCTAAGTTGACAATAGATACACAGACACTTTATGTCACAGAAATATTATAACATGAAATGCAAACATGCCATTATAATTAATGGTTCAAGCAGAACATGCTCTTGTTTTCCATCTCTTTATATGCTAGCTGCTCAAATGATTCATGTACTATAGGTTGAATATAGCATTCTTCTCCTCTAGGATTTACAAACAGTCTTCTGGACAAAAATGATAGCGTGACTGTTAAATGTTGACAAAAATTAAATGCTGTCAGTTTTTGGTAATAAGCAGTTATGGTGGAAAAAAATAGTTAAGTGCACTCACAGGAGCTTGTTTTCATCGCATTAACCAAATGTGATACTTGCGGAACACAAAATCAAGTGTGTAGGTACCAGTTCAGCAGGAATCTTGCAGTATATTTCCATATACTTTAATTCTAATCACTGTTTCTAATTACTTTAAAAAACTTATATATTAATATTTCTACAATATAGCCAGCTTGTTGGCATTGACGGTTGAGGTGCTGGATGCCACACCTCACGCCATGCTGGCGACTCAGGTCTGGGAATGGACTTGGCTGCTGGGGGTCAGCCAGGGAGGGAGAGGATCGAGCATCCAGAGGACAGCTCTCCTTTCCCAGGGTGGGTAGTGGGCCTTGCACCACTCATCAGTAGCCCCCAATGGAGATTGGGGGTACTGCAGTTAGTGGTGTCATAGAAGGGATGGCACGGCGACGGGTGTTAGCATGCACTGTGCGCAGACACCATTGCATGTCTGCACTCCAGTGGCAACACTGCTCCCTGGATAGGCAATGGTGCCCTCACATGCCCCACCGTCACACTCCCAAATGCTGGGCTCAAAAAACTGGCTCTCCCAATCCCTCTATCCTGCCCTGGTCCGGTGATGGGGTGTCAGGTCGATGGTTCAGGTAGGTGGGGGAGTGTCTGTCCCCAATTTCCCAGTGGGGAGAGTTCCAGGTGGGTGGTAGAGTGGTGGTGGTGGTGAGTGAGGGATGCTAGAGAGAGTTCTGGGAGTGACAAGAGATAAAAATAGTTAAAAAAAATATATATTTCTACAATATGCGTGGACACAAATCCAATGTTATAAAAAAAATGTTATTTTGACATATACTTGGTAAATTGTAGAACCTGGAATTTCTCACACATATGTTACAGATGAACATATGAACATGCCAGCAAATAATGGTCTTACAGTCTTTTCTGCTTGAGTGTGCAGGTCTCTCCTGTGTCTGTGAGGGACCTACCCCCTCCCCAAATCCCCAACCCCTCTCAGTTCCCATCCCCGGCAACTTTCTCCTTCATTCTGTCCCATCCTTTCTTGAAGCTTTCCATCATTGTCAGGAGATCACCTCCTCTGACAACTTGCTCAGTTGGCTAACACTTTCTCAGTGAAAAAGTGCCTCCTCATCTCTCTCTCTCTCTCTTGAATCTTCCCTCTACCAGCTTTAGGCTATGTCTCCTAGTGGACTTATTCCCACTAAGACTAAAGAGGCCCTCCATATTCTCTCTATTAATTCCTTTAAGATATTGGAAGGTCTTGATCATATCCCCCCACTCCCTTTTGTCCCCAAGGGAGTACATAATGAGACCCTTGAACTTCTCTTCAGAGGTGTTGCCTTGCTGACCCTGGATCATCTTGGTCACCCTTCTCTGTACTGTGTTCAGCAAGTTCACATCCTTCTTAAGATGAGGACACCAGTACTGCACACTATACTCTAGGTGCGGTCTTACTAATAACCTGTACAGCAGTAGTATGACCTCTGCCTTCCTGCTGGTAATCCCCCTGGTTATGTAGCCTAGCATCTGATTTGGTTTTGCTGCTGCTCTCCTGCAGAGTGCCGAGTGCTTCAGGTCACTCTTTATGATAACCCCCAGGTCCTTTTTTTCCCTCAGACTTCGTAACCTGCACACCACCCAACCGGTATTCAGTCTCTGGGTTCTTCATCTCTAAGTGCATAATTTTGCACTTTTTAGCACTGAACTCCAGTTGTCAAATGCCAAACCACTTCTTTAGTCTTTCCTTAATTCCAATGTCCCTTCCTCTGTGTCTCCTCTCCCACACAGCTTTGTATCATCTGAGAACAGGCTGATTTTACTTTTGATCCCATCTGCTATGTCACTGATGAAGGTTTTAAACAACACTGGACTAAGCACTGAGCCTTGAGGGACCTCACTGGTCAAAAACCTAGCTTCTGATAATCCCTCCCTGACCATCACCTTTTGCCTTATGTCCTTTAACCAGTTTGTGACCCATCTAGCAAGCTTGGCCCCACCCCCAGATCCTCCAGCTTTCTGACCAGTCTTCTGTGAGGTACAGAGTCAAAAGCCTTGCTGAAGTTCAGACACAGGGCATCAACTGCTTGGCTCCCATGCACTGTATGGTCACCCAGTTAAAAAAATCAAACAGATTAGTCTGGCAGAGCCTCTCTGACACAGACACTTGCTGCCTCTCATCTTGCAGTCTGTTTGCATCTAGAAAGCCCACCAGTCTCTCCTTTAGGATAGTCTCCATCAATTTTCCCACTATTCAGTTTAGACTGACAGGCCTGTAATTCCCTTGACTAATTTGTGTTGGTTAAACATTACTTGTCAATCATCTCCCCATAAAAAAAAAAACACACCAACCTATTGTATAAAGAGGACGTGCAATGGGGACCACTTATGAGGTTCCCTGAAGCCAAACTGCTCTTGTGTATGTAACCCCCACACCAATTGGGGGCTTACCTGTAGCCCATAGCTCCCATTTCCTGCTGCTCTCCTCTACTGCCTCCAGAATGCCTGCATTTTTGTTTGGTCCCCCACTTCTGGCCAAGTTCTAAGTGCCCCTGTTGCTGCAGCGTAGCCCCCGACATTAGATCAAGGTCTGTGGGGTTCCCCTAAGTTTAAACTGCAATCTCCCGCTTACTGATTGGCACTTTTGATCTCCCAACCGCTTACCTTGTGGTTGAGCAGATAAGTGTTCCACTGGTACTGGTGTCCCTATCAGCTAAGTGGGACCCTGTGACCATGGCAATGGCCCTGAGAGCCCGCCTTTCAGAAAAGTTGCAAAGATCCATGAGGTGTCCTGATCAGGGCTCCTAAATATTAATGAGCCAGGGCCCCGATCATCATGTATATGTATGAGGGTGTTTCTGCCCTCTGTGAAGCTGTTTGTCGGCAACTGCTGAAAAGAAAAAGAAATGTGCAGATAAATATATGTAACTGCTGTATGTTTGGGGGCAAGTACTTATAAGGAAACAAATGTTTAACTAAATAAATAACTTAACCTGGCTGCACCAGAAATATGTTGGGACTCAGAGTGACAGGCTACCTGCTGCAAAGGGATCTAAAATATTGGCAGCAGTGACAGGCATACAGACTGAAACAAGCATTTGTCAATGCCGAATGTCTGCTTGCTGGCATTGGCAGTGGTAGTGTATAAGTTACAGAGCTGCTTAATAGGAATGGCAGTGAAGTATTGAACTGAAGCCAACCCCACCACCACCCTGCAGAGAGTGACAGGCATTGGGGTGTGCGTTTGGGGCGTCAGGCATAACGACCACGCCATTTCACCACACCCACTCTGCAGAGACTGACAAGTGTCACGTGTTCCTTGGGGTCTTTGGCCCTTATGCGCACCCCATTTCATTAGGAAATCCAGTGAGATGGGTGCGATATAGGAGAATGGGGTGAAGTTTGGGGCCGAAGAGTCCAAGGCATACCTCGATGCCTCTCAGTGACTGCAGGGTGTGGAATGGTATGAGCATCACAGGCAAGAATCCCAAGTCATACCCCTGATTCCTGTCCTTCTCTATAGGGCTAGGCGATTTAGTTGAAAAGCCTAATACCTCAGGCATTCATTGGTATTTTAACTCCAAAATTTTCAACATGTTTGTTTTGTTACCCCACCTCATGAACAGGGAATATCAGTTTGGTAGCAGCTGCTTATGCACAGTGACTCGGCATTTAGCACCACAGGTGCAAAAATATTCGAACAGGATGTAAAAATGACAGCTGTACTCTTTCATGGGGAGGTGTAAAAATGGCTATGTTGCAAATGTGTAGTAAAATATTTAAAAAAATGGTGAAGTCACGCGTACATAGAAACATGCTTACACCGTTATATAATTAGGTTGGGGATTTTTATAGCAGATTGTCAACTCAGGCATTTTGGTGCCTCCAATCATGAACAGTGTCACTGTGATTTTCTTTATCTATGCCGAACAATGATTTCCCACAGCGACCACGCATCTCTGCACTGAAGTGTGAAAACACTTGGCCATGTTGTGAAAAATGGCAGCTGTACTGTTCATAAGGAAGTGTTGAAAAATGCCACTAGTGAAAATCTGGACTGAAAATATTACAAAGTCATGAACTAACGAGGATGAGAAACTGCACAATGCTCACTCGTAACACAGTCATTTATGGACTTTTGTCACCAAATTTTCAACATAGCCATTTTAAGACCTCTGCTCATGAACAGTGTAACTGTGATTTTCTTAATCTGTCCTAAACATTGCTTTACGCTGTAGCACCATTATGCTACTAATGCGATAACACATTTGGGTGACATGAAAAATTGAAGCTGTACTGTTCATAAGGAAGTTTAATAAAATGGACATGTTGAAAATCTAGAGTGAAAATATTAAATTTGCAAACTTATGAGCATGCATAGGAACTGTGCAACGCACCCTCGTAAAAGTCATTTTTAGGAATTTTTTCACCACATTTTCAACATAGCCATTTTAAGACCTCTGCTCATGAACAGTGTCACTGTGGTTTTGTTAATGTGTCCCATACATTGAGTTTGCACACCGACTGCGCCATTGTGCGCTACATGGGTGGAAACACGTTTTGGGCAGGATGTGAAAAATGACAGCTGTACTGCTCATAAGGAGGTGTGGAAAAATGGCAATGTTGAAAATCTGGAGTGGAAATATTGAAAATTTGCAAACCTAGGCGTGCGTGGGAACTAGTGCTTACACTAAGTAAAACAGTCATTTTTAGGAATTCTGTCACCAAATTTTCAACATTGCCATTTAAGATCTCTGCTCATGAACAGTGACACTGAATTTCTTAATGTGTCCCATACACTGAGTTTGCTAGCGACTGCCATTGTGCGCTACATGTGAAACCGTTTTGGGTGAGATGTGAAAATGACAGCTGTACTACTCATAAGAAGGTGTGGAAAAATGGCAATGTTGAAAACCTGGAGTGGAAATATTGAAAATTCACAAACCTATGGCGTGCGTAGGAACTGCATAGCTGCTTCATCAAAATAGTCATTTTTAGAATTTTCACAAATTTTCAACATAGCCATTCAAGACCTCTGCTCATGAACAGTGTCACTGTGAATTTCTTAATTGTCCAGTACATTGATTTAGCACACTGACTGCGCCATTCTACGCTACATGGGCGGAAACACATTTTGGGTGAGATTTGAAAAATGACAGCTGTACTACTCATAAGAAGGTGTGGTGAAATGGCAATGTTGAAAATCTGGAGTAAAAATATTGAAATTTCACGAACTTACGAGCCTGCGTAGGAACTATGCAACGCACACTCGTTAAACAGTCATTTTTTGGAATTTTGGCACCAAATTTTCAACATGGGGATTTTGGGCCCCTTCTCATGAATGATGTCACTGTCATGGTGGTATTCAGGCCTGAAGGGTGATTTTGCAGTCACTGCGCGGTCCTGCGGCGAAATCGCCGCCGGAACAATATGCCATGACAGTGACATCATTCACAGAAGGGTCCTAAAACCCTATGTTGAAAATTTAGTGCAAAATTCCCAAAATGGCTGAGATATAATAAAGTTGAAACCCCTATCTAGCCCATTATACAGCTTACGGCATTTCCTCCAGTTCGGCGGTCGGCTTTGAAGGTGCAGGCGTGTTCCGGTCCACCGAAGATGCGTTGCGCGGTCGGAGGAGGTAAGTATGGGGTGAGGAGTGTGGAAGGCTGGGTGAGCAGTGGGTAGGTGCGGGTTGTGGGAGGGGTCGAGGCAGCAGCGCTGGACCGTTTTTTCTTACAGGTAAAAAATAAAAAGGCGTTGTGGGACCGTTTGCCAAGCTGGGGTGGGCTCCCAGCGTAGCACAGAGACTTTGGGCGTTCAGCTGATGGGGGTTGGGCACCCCGTCGACAAAATGACTGATTGCCACGCTGGGGTGGGCTCCCAGCGTGGCACTAACTGGGGAGGCGATGCAGCTCAGCCGATGGGGATTGGGCACCCGTCGGCTATGCCACTGCGTGTGGGGCGTGCGCGCTGCGGCTGGGGGGCTGCGCGGGCAGCTTCTTCGCTGCTCACTCAAGCGTAGCTCCCCCTTTCAACTGTATGCCACTGCATTTTGGAGTGTGTCATAGACAGCTCCAAAATGCATTGGCTTACAGGGGCCGCGCCTGCCAGCACACTGCCTGAATTGGAGGAGGAGGAGGAGGTGACACACCTCCGAAATCTCCGATGATGGCACTATGTTTCTTGCACATGTGTGCAAGCAAACATAAAAATTAGTAAGTCTGGGCAGCGACAGCAAGGACACAGTGACTACTGAACTGTGGGGCAGTTGGTCAAATCTTAAAAGTATTCTGGTTGCACCAGGACTTTATTTGGGACTGTAATGATTCTGCTTAAGGGACTGTGTGTTCAACTGCCATTACCAAGCAGCCACAGCCAATCAAAAAGCTAGGATTTTAAAGCCAGGACTTGTGAGATAATAGCCAAAGATAATGGGAAACTTCCAAG